>JAKTYV010000007.1:0-600000 GCA_030674545.1 Ogataea saltuana
ATTGAACCCCCGGTGATCGTGATGGAAATGTAGTTTCCTAGCAATGTAAGACACATACTCTCTGATCAATTGCCCATAGCTCTTAATGCCCTCTCCGGTGACCATTCGGGACAAACCTTCTATCCAGTTGATGTTTTTGTAGCCCCCAATCAAACATGATGGATGTCCTTCCTGAAGAACTTTGTGTACTACGATCAAGGCCTTGATGACCTGGACTTCGTCCGATTGTACTGGTATTGTCTTCAGTGTGTTCCAAAAACTCCTTGAAGACTTATGCTCCCAAGTGAACACAATACATGCCCTGACATGTTTTCTTTTTGGGGCACTCTCCTCTGTTGAGCAAGCCTTTTTAAGGCTGACCTGTAAGTCTGACTCTGAACGACCTGAACTACCAAACATATTCTGCCCTTCTTCGTTTCAACTCAACTGTATGTTTCCAAGAATTCGCGTCACTTCTGAATCTTGAAAACTAGTACAGACTTTATAATTGATCAGTATATAGCGATATCTGATATTTGATTACGTTGCTTAACACTTCTTACAAAATCTCAGCCTCCGAAGCGCACCGGTTTTTTTTTCCCTTTTTCAAAGATGCCGAGAACTTCCATCTAGATATGTTACACACATATTTGTGTATTTATACATTTATTTCTAGTGCAACCTAAACTGCAACACTGTGATCGTTGATCACTGGGGCTTTGGGGGTATCATAATATCATTGAGTTTCTCCTGTTATCAAATAATTCGAAATCGAAATATGATCTAGAGCTTGACCGTTTTCTAATAACTTGAGGACCTAGATAAAACTCGGTTGCATTGCGATTCGGCTGTCTTCCGGTTCGTTAAAGATGTCGTTGTTCTTTTCATGCTGTGGCTGGATTTAAACTCAGGAGACCACTCAAAAGGTCGATATCGACAACAGCCAACATGGACACTCTTATCTTAGCATAACAATCATGTAATGTCCGCGAAAGTATTATCTTTAACAGATCAATTTTTCTGAAAAAGAAAAACCTAATTTGGAAAAGCTTTTCGGTCAACTTGTATTCGGAGTTCTATGATTCTTTTTCAATTCTGTTAAGTTAAACTGAACGGCTTATATTCAACGAATATATCTACCAGCGGACACATAGAAGCCAAACCAAACGAAAAAAACATTTTATGAGCTCTATCGAAAATCTTAAATCATTTGGTAAGTATCATTGGTGTCGAACTAAGCTGGCCATCTACTAATGAATAAGTCTTGGCTTATATACAGACCCTTTCGCGGATACTGGTGACGCGGAAACTCAACCAACAAACTACATTCACATTCGTATCCAACAGAGAAACGGTAGAAAGACTTTAACCACTGTTCAGGGTGTTCCAGAGGAGTATGATTTGAAAAGAATTTTGAAAGTCTTGAAGAAAGACTTTGCATGTAATGGTAATATCGTCAAAGATGATGACTTAGGAGAAGTTATCCAACTCCAAGGAGATCAGAGATTGAAAGTCATGGAATTTTTGATCCAACAGCTCGGTCTTCAAAAGAAAAACATCAAAATTCATGGTTTCTGAGTGGGCTTCAAAGAACCCAAAGACTTGGCTAAGATCAGCTCTAGGTCATTCAAGTACTTGAGTTCAGCGGCACGCGAATTCCATTCAAGCTGTTACGCTCTATTGGCTACTTGTCGATGTTAAATACGCTATCTACTGTTAACTTTTGTTTAATAATCCATATTATACATTGTCTATTTGAAGCGTTAACTTGCTGTGCGGTAAAAAAAAAAGATTAAAAAAAGTTGAGGGCACTCATTTACAGAGGTTTTATCGACACAGAATACTGATCGTTTTCGTTGAATAAGAGTGGTTGTGATCGAAGTTTTCAGCCCCGAAAGATGCCTTCGGATTTGAACTTGAAGAAGTCGTGGAACCCTAAGCTCATCAAAAATCAAGAGAAGGTTTGGGTGAAAGAACAAGAAGTTTTACAAGAGTATAAACGTCTAAAAAAGAGAGAGCAAGACTTGAAACAGAGCGAATATCAAGGTGAATTACTAAAGACCAGAGGGAAAGATGAGAAGGGCAAAACCAACTGGATTTATGGAGATTCCAATTTTGAGGGCACTGCAACTCAAACGATAATTCCCAACGAAGAATACTTGCTTGGAAAAAAATCCATTGCAGATACCTTGTTCTCTGAGGGGGTTCAAAAAGATCGTAAACGTGCTGACCGCCTTGGGGATATCATAAACGATGGAAAGTCTGTCAAAAGGTGCCCATCTCTCGATGAGCTGGATAAAAACGACCCACTTCTCGAGTTCAAGAAACAACAAATGATACGCAAGAGCATGAAAAAAAAATCCAAACGGGGGAAAAAGACGATCAACTCTAAAAAGACCTCTTTGGCGGCCACTGGTTTGCAGCGGCCTTCTGAAATGAAACGATCACCCAATCAGTAACTTCATGCAAGAGAAAAAGGGTTGTACAAAGAGAGGACCTACGATAATCCCATCGTGAAGCTACGATAAGAGGCTAGCTATGAACCCCCAGGGCAATTATGAAACAGATTCTCAAACGGCAACGGGACTTGGAGGAGCAAAGCTTTATCTTGACGTTTTCTGCAATTGTCGATGATCTTGGCGCTTTGATCAGTAGCTCAACTGAAATAGAGGAATAAGCGATCTGTTTGAAAATAGATCATGAGCTGACATTTGCAGGGAATGAGCTAGCTGTTCATGCTGACAATTCCGACTAGTGAAGCTGCGTTGAACATTTCAAGTGTCAATTTACTCTCAGTTCTTCTTACGACGGCTTCGGTAGCCAATCAAGAACATACGTATAATTCGGCAACGCACAATGTTCATTGGTAATGCGTCAATAGAAGTACATAACATTCAGGCGATGAGTGGCGATTCGCTTTCAAGTTAATGATCGATAGCACTCGAGCTCTTTATGAAGCAATTGATTGTGGAACCGGTGTCCACATCCATGTTACAAAGGTACTCATCATCTTCCGCTAGAAGCTTGCCATTCCTGTGATAGAACAATACGTTTTCTAGTTCGATATTGCCAAGCTCACCTTTATTTTCCAACCATAGAACGCTTTCTTTGAACCACATGAGGACCTTTTTTCTCAAGAAGCCTAACGTGGTTCCGTATATCTCGTCAATGTACTCATCTGGACTGAACTCGATGTGGTAAATCATAGGATTAGAGAGAAGGACACTTTTTAGTTCTGATGAAGGGTCTCTCTCTACAACGTTTAGAGAGACATAAACGTGTGCACAGTGTGCTGGCACTTCTATGAAAACCCCTTGACCTGGTCTGTCCCACAAGCCAAGATAAATCCCGGCGTACAGGAGAGTTTCATATAACATCAGACAGAGGAAAGTGTAGGTTAAAACTAAAGTAATGCATTCTGATATGGTCGATGACAGCAAGTTCGCAGTTACTTCGTACCTTTCAAGATTTTTGCGGATGAATTGGTGGTGAAATGCACGAGCATAAGTGGATAAGCGAATGAACTCTACCTCCTTGTAAACCTTATGAAAAACGTCCTCAGTCATTTCGATTCGGGTGCGATAATTGAACTTGAGGCTCAACAGTTACTCTACAATCATTATCTGGCAGGGCTGACGAAAAAACAAAAAATAAAAAAAGTTTCAATGCTTTTCAAATGAGTCTGCATCCATAAACTTCAAGTTTCAGTGCATATCGTGATGGGAGCGAACTCTGTTCCTTTCTGTATCATAAGTCTGACATGTGGTGCTCTTACTGCTTATTCTTTTTTCTCTTATCTATGGAGAAATAAAGTTGGACAACTGGATCTTCCATCAAAAAAGAACAATGTGGCCGAACTGATTGGAAACACTCCTTTGGTAAAGGTCGAGTCACTATCTCTGTCGACAGGCTGTGAAGTATATGCTAAGCTTGAGCTATGCAATCCTGGGGGGTCAGCTAAAGACCGGGTTGCTTTAGAGATAATCAGAAGTTTCGAAAAAAGAGGACTGATATATCCAAACAAGGGATATGTTGTGTTTGAAGGAACCTCGGGATCCACCGGAATATCTCTTGCACTGCTATGTAACGCTCTGGGCTATAAAGCACACATTTGTCTACCTGATGATACGTCACCGGAGAAAATTCAACTTCTTCAAGCCTACAACGCTGAAATAGAGAAAGTGAAACCAGCGTCAATTGTCGATCCCAACCAGTACGTCAACGCAGCCAGACAGGGTGCGGAAGATTTAACTAATGATCCCAACACCGACGTTGTTGGAGTATTTGCTGATCAATTTGAGAACGACTCTAATTGGAGAATTCATTACGCTACCACAGGTCCCGAAATTTGGAAGCAGATGAATGGGGATATAGATTGCTTCGTGGCGGGATCAGGAACAGGAGGAACCATATCAGGTTGCTCCAAATATCTGAAAGAGCAGAATCCTTTGCTAAATGTGGTCCTGGCTGATCCACAAGGCTCTGGGTTGTACAACAGGGTTAAATACGGGGTAATGTACGATCCTGTGGAAAAAGAAGGAACCCGAAGAAGACATCAAGTAGACACATTAGTCGAAGGTATTGGACTAACTCGATTGACTCACAACTTCAAGCAAGGTGAATTATTTATAGACGACGCTGAGAGAGTCACTGATAGTGAAGCTATAAGGATGGCTAAGTTTTTGAGTTGTAACGATGGCTTGTTCTTTGGCTCTAGTGGTTGCATTAACGCTGTGGCTGCCGCTAGAATTGCTCTGAAGTCCCCCAAAGGCTCGAAAATTGTTTTTATAGCATGTGATTCAGGTGACAGACATTTGTCTAAGTTCTGGAAGCTAGCCATAAAGGAATCTTCCGAGTTAACTTTAGATGAAATCGTTAATAACCGGCCTTGAGTCTCGTCAACGCGATTAATACATATAACTTGATAAACTGGTGGACAGAGTTAAAGCCCCTCGAAAGAACTCGATGCCATGGGGTGATTTTTCTTCCGTTTGTTAGCTCTGACTAAATCCTTCCAATCGGTCTCTGCTTCTGATCCACTATCGGACCAATGCTCATGATCTTCACCCTCTTTGGTCGAAGTTAATTCCTGCTTTCTCTTCTGTTTTCTATCTCTTTCATCTCTATTGGTTTTGGACTCGGTCTTTGCACTCCATGGTGCGTTCTTCTCGGCAGTAAGTATTTTCTTTTTTGATTTTTCAGCACGTTCCAGTTTCTTCTGGTTTGATTTTAGCTCCTCTAACCTTGCCTCCTCTTTTTGCTGGTTTTTGTAAGAGTAGTTGTCAAAGTCAATTGAAAGGTCTAACCAGCCACCTTCAGGAAATTTGTCCACATATTTGTTCTCTGGCATTTTGGGAAGCCTTGATAGTCCATACATTCTTGCCAATCCAACATAATCCAAAGATTGTAGCCGGAAAATCGATCCTGCCTGGTGCTTCGAATAATACCGGATAAAGCTAACATATGATTTGATTGACAGATCGTACTTCGCTCTGTCTTCTAGCAACCAAGTTCTGAAAGACTGATCAAACCAGGATGAAAAATCCGGTTCAAGTTCGCTAGCTGATTGTGGTCTCATAAGAACGTTTTTCACTTCCATGAAATCAACAAAACTCTCTTCTCTTCCTTCGTTCAGCATTGTGATTGCTTTACCGACCTTATTCGCTCTGCCAGTCCGTCCACAACGATGAAGAAACAAATCTGGATCAGTGGGTGCATCGAGTTGTAGCACTAAATCCACCTCGGGTATATCTAATCCTCTTGCTGCAACATCTGTAGTGAATAAAACTGATTTAGTCAGGCACCTCGAGAAATTTTCTAACGTCTTCAACCTTGGTCGGGCGTCCAGCTTTCCGTGTAAAGAAAACAAGGAAATCTCTACCTCCCCAGGTCCATAATGATCTTTCAACAGAAAACGAAACAAATTGTAGAAATGGGTGACACAGACACAAGTGGGAAAGTAGACAATGGCTTTTTTGAATTTATAGTTGACCAATAAATTCATTGCATGCTTCAACTTGTGCTCAGGGTTGACCACCATGTAGAATATACCCAAGGAAGCAGGTGCCGAGGAAGCTTTTAATGAATTCGACCGAACGGTAATTTTCACAGGGTTTGTCATTCCAGTCTTGAAAACGTCACTTCCAGCACTAGACATAGTGGCGGAAAACAATCCAGTACGTCTTTGCCTGGGAAGTCGCCTCACGATTGACTCTGTGTCCTTGGAGAAGCTGATATCTAGTAATTTGTCTGCTTCGTCCAAAATGAAAATCTCGCAGGAAGAGGTCTTGACCAATTGGTTAGAAAGAAAGTCAAGAGCTCTACCTGGAGTAGCCACAATAATCTGAGGTTTATTGGTGAGAAAATCTTGCAAATCTTCTCTGATAGATCCCAGCGAGCCTACCAAAAGCTGGGTCTTCAACTTCGGTATTCCAGATGGTTGCAAATCCAGTACTGATTGAAAGACTCCATTGATTTGGCTCGCGAGCTCTCTTGTGGGAGAGAGAACAATTGCACCAAAATGACCTTTTTTGAAAGATTCATGTTGTAAACACTTGCTCACTTTTTCTAGCACTGGGATTACAAAAGCAAGCGTTTTCCCTGATCCTGTAACAGCCTCCACTACCACATCTTTGTTTTGTGAGAGGAGAGGAATAGTGGAGGCCTGTACAGGTGTCATTTGAGTATAGCCCAAAGAGATCACTGCATTTCGTATCCACGGTTGTAGCTGATAAGATGATGATTCCCATAGGGTAGACTGACTTCCTTGACTTCCTTGACTTCCTTGACTTCCCTGCTGCACCACCATTTTGCTTGGTTATGAACATCAAAATAGTTGTATAACAACCCGAAGTTCCCAGTTCCCTAGTCGATATTTGGCTACAGCATAGCTGAGGATCTCTAACCCGAATAATCTGATCCACAAGAAAGAAAAAAAAAAAAAAAAAAAAAAAAAAAAAAAAAAAAATTTGCGTATTATCAAGAACGATGAGCACGAGTGTTGTATAAAACGAGCCAGACGTTTTCAAAGAGCTTTTGATACATCCATTCAAAGTTGCTGTCGTAAGCTACTATTGATGGTCGTACTTTCTGGGGACATTTCATGTTCAGAAAATCACTAGTTCCGTCCTGGTTTCAATATATTGCTCGAATTGCAGAAAAAATGGAATCACGGCTCCAGAAGGACCATACGCCGAGCAATCACATTCAAAATGGTAACAACTATGACCAATGGACAAAGGCACAGTTGATTGAAAAAATCCAATCTTTGCAGTCTCGGAATCATGCGATGTCCAAATCGCCTAGCGGTAACAGCTTGGATCAAACAATCACGGAAAACTCATCATCAAAAAAAGCCAAAAAGAGGTCTTTCGATTTTTCGAAATACAATAAGAGATTTGTTGCCATGAAATTCTCATACCTCGGTTGGGGTTATCAAGGTTTGGCCATGCAATCAGGGAAGACCGAGTTGCCCACGGTCGAATATAAAATTTTCGAGGCGCTCAATAAGTTGAAGTTGGTGAAATCCTTCAATCCCCAGGATTGTAAGTTCAGCAGATGCGGCAGAACGGACAAAGGAGTTAGCGCTATGAACCAAGTCATATCATTGGAAGTTCGTTCAGGTCTCACCGAAACTGAACTAAAGGATCCAATCAACGACGAAAAAGAAATAGATTATTTGGGGATTATCAACCGGGCTTTGCCAGCGGACATCAAATTTCATGAGATCTGTTTGAGGCCTCCTGTTAATTTCGATGCTAGATTCAGCTGCATATTCAGGCATTACAAGTACATATTCGACGGCTCGAAGTTGAATGTGGAGAAAATGAAGCAAGCATCCGAGTCTTTCCTGGGGGAAAATGACTTTAGAAACTTTTGCAAAATCGACGCATCTAAGCAAATTACGAACTTCAGAAGAACGATAATGGTCTCCACAATCACACCACTTGATCGGAAACCAGGCTATTTCGTTTTCAATTTGAAAGGGACAGCATTTTTATGGCATCAAGTGAGATGTATGATTTCAGTGTTGTTGACGGTAGGACAAGAGTTGGAAACCCCCGATATTGTCCGAAGGTTACTAGACGTTAAAGAGTTCAAAAGCAGGCCAGTTTATAACATGGCTCACGATATACCTTTAGTCTTATACGACTGTGGATTCGATGAGAGTCAAGTGAAGTGGACTACCAAGGCTAGCAACGCTATGCACAACCAGAACTTCAACGGCTTGTGGAGTGATTATCAAATCAAGTCGTTGGTCTCCTCTTTGATGCAGGATACGATTTCAAAAGGAGCACACAGTAACGGAGACAAGATCGTCATTAATGTCGGCGATGGCGTTGGCCAAGCAGTCAACAAGTATATTCCATTCAACGAAAGACCAAGACTGGACACAGCTGAGCACATAAATGCTAAGTGGCGGTCCAGGAAAAGGGGACATGATCACATTGGGTGAAATACCAGTTCAAATGATTAAAATCCTGGGCTGGTTCCTGTTCTCGTGTGCCCGTTGAATTTTTTTTTTATTTTTTTTCAGGTCGAATTTGAAAGACGGGAGGTTCTGTAGTGATTACTGAATGGCAACTAACCTGAAAAAGGATATCTTGCGAAGCTTGCCAAATTAATAAAACACAATTGCATTAGTGACGCCATGGATCAGATTCTCGCAAAGGCCGGTAGTCAAGTGGTCACATTTGCGGTGAGGTCTGGAGTTCAAATTGCTTCTTCATATGTTCTGAAGTCGGTGGGCAAGATGATGGATAGTGTTCCAGAGGAGGAAAAGCGTGGACTTGACAGGCTCAAGAACACTTTGATCACCAGAATAGAAATCGTCACATGTGCCATAGAATTAATACAACTCGTTGCAGCAAGGGGGAACTCGAACTTAGAGAGCACATTGAGATTGACGAATGATCTAAAAATGGAAATTGATGAGTTCAACCAGAAGATTGAAGATCTCACAGAGGAATCCTCTGATAGGAAGAAATTGACCAGGAAGTCTGTTCAAGATATCGAGCATCATATTAAGTGGCTGCTCGGTAGAATTGAGCAAGCAATACCGGTCATAAATCTTTCACTAACAACTTCAGGAGCGAACTTGACGGGTAACTTGAGCGGATACGTTTCCCCTGGTAGGCTTCTCAACAGCACAGTGATTATTAATGAAGCAGACAAGGCTTTCGAAAAGTCCAAGAAAATCACGCAGGTAGGTCCTACTTTTCTTCTCACTTTGTATGACGTTTTTTACAATCCTGCTAGGGCGACACAGGGTAAGAGTGAGATTACTTGGAGGGAGAAGTTCCCAAAGTGTGAGCTGAAAATCTTGAGACTGCCAGAACAAGGACAACAGTACTCTTACAAGTTGCAGGTAACTGAGAGTTTCGATGATGGGAGATATCATGATGCATCAGAAGAAAAACCTCAAATCATAGAACTGCGCATCGAATGCGTTCGCAAACTGTTCTTCACTGCTTCGGGAAGATTGCTTAAACTGAGCGAAAGGTCTTCACCTGTGCTTGTTCTGAAAATTGTGAGCGAAAACATTCAAAAAAGCTCTAGAATACCTGAGGATCACAAAGAGGAATTTGACGAAGATGCAAAAATACGGTGGCTCGCTGTAGGAGATTATGAAAACGAAGACAGTGACTCGGAAGATAGTGAACATGAGGGTGGAGATTCTGATTCTGCCTCCGTGAAAAGTTCGAACACTGACCAAGTTGTGCCAAACGAGAGTGGACCAGAATCGAGTTCAAGTATATCTCTGTTGGAATACTTGGTTCGGCTGTTGGCCCTCCAAGTTAGAGACCAAATTTCTTTACTCAAAGTCAAGGACGAGAGACTCAGAGTCTACTTGAACGATGAAAATCCAGATTCCGTTAGCGAAAATGCAAATGGAGAGCTAACAGACAAGTTCAACAAGCTATCAATCACTTCGGAAAGCAAGAAAAACAAGCTAAAATCCGGGAATAACAGTTAATGTTTCATCCGTGATCGCAATCGAAACTGCTTCAAACAGAGGTTCTTGATCATCATCTTGTTCAACCAAGAAACATCAGGCTTCAATATTGAGATCGAGCCAGAACAGACTTTCTCAAATTCGATCTCCTTCTACCGAAATTTTTTTTCTCAAATAGTTTTTAATTCACAAAAATTTACTCGGGCATAAATGAAAAATGAAAGACAAGAAAAAAGCTGTCACTACTCACTGTCTTACCTTAGAATTTACTGCAGCATTTATGAACCGCCATATCGAGGAGGTAGTGACGTAAATCTCCTAAAACAAAATGGTGAATATCTCAGAGAAAATCAAGGAGATTCAAGATGAGATGGCCAAGACTCAAAAGAACAAAGCCACGGAGTATCATTTGGGTCTGCTGAAAGGGAAACTCGCCAAGTACAGAAGAATGCTGCTCGAACCCGAAGGTGGTGCCGGATCAGGAGGAAAGGGACAAGGGTTTGAAGTCAGTAAATCGGGAGACGCAAGAATTTGCCTAATCGGTTATCCGTCGGTCGGTAAATCTTCGTTCCTTTCGAAAGTCACGAAAACCAAGTCTGAGGCTGCTGCATACGAGTTTACAACACTGACGTCTGTTCCAGGTGTTTTGGAGTATGAGGGCGCTGAGATTCAAATAGTCGATTTGCCTGGAATCATCAAGGGTGCCAGCGAAGGTAAAGGTAGAGGAAGACAGGTGATCGCTACGGCGAAAACAGCAGACTTAATTCTCATGGTTTTGGATGCCACGAAATCCTCCGACCAACGACAGCATTTGGAACGGGAACTTGAGGCAATAGGAATCAGACTCAACAAAGAAAGGCCAAACTTGTCAATCCGTCTCAAAAAAACCGGTGGGATCAAACTCAATTCGATGACCACCCCAAAATACCTAGATGAAAGGATGGTTTCAAACATACTGAAAGACTACAAAGTTCACAATGCTGACGTCATGGTGAGGGATGAGAACGTAACAGTTGACGATCTAATCGATGTCATCAACGAGCAACACGTGGTATATGTTCCATGCTTGTATGTGTACAACAAAATCGATGCGGTTTCCTTGGAAGAAGTGGATAAGATCGCAAGGGAGCCAAACACTGCTGTTATGTCTTGCGAAATGGACCTCTCCATTAACGATGTCGTCGAAGAAATCTGGTACAGACTCAATTTGCTTCGTCTTTACACTAAAAGAAGAGGCGTGCAACCAAACTTCGGAGATCCGATGGTGGTTAGGAATAACTCCACAGTCGAAGATGTTTGCAACTCAATCCACAAAGATTTTAAAGACAAGTTCAAGTATGCATTGGTTTGGGGATCCTCGTCGAAGTTTGGAAATGCCCCTCAGAAATGTGGACTGAATCACCATGTACATGATCAAGACGTGATATCTATTTTCACAAAGAAATGATTCTATTCCCCAACGAGTCTAGACTCAAGCTGTTTGATCCAAGCTGAAATCTCTGTTTTGTTCGCGTGAAACATTTCCTCGTTTGTTTTCAAACTCTGTTCTACTCCTTGTAACTTTGAGTCCCAGTCCAATATATTACTGTGCATGGTTCGAAACTCACTTTGTAGATTCGAAAAGAATTCGGCTGAGCTCGAGCAGGATAAAAGCGTTTTGTTCGTTGACTTTAGTCTCTTGAGAGACAGATCCAGTAACTTCTCGTTCTCCGGTAGTTGTTTGATCTTGTTGTAAAGATGACTGACTTTTTTCTCAGTCAAATCGACCTGCAATGAATCGCTATTTTCAACTCGCTTGATGTCTCTCATATGAGCTTTAGTTTTAGTGTTCAACTCCTCTACCAGGCGTTTCACTTCTGACATCGAGAAATTAGGCTCCGTAATTAAACCGAGTCGTCTATTGATATCGTTGATTGCAGATTGTATCGAAGATCCTGCATCTTCTTCTAAAACGCCTAGTTGAGACTCGATTCGGCTCAATCTAGATGTAATGTCCATTGTTTTATCTTGAGTTCCAGGAGTCTGCTCGCCTGCTCCTTTGATGGGCACTGTATCTAGATTTAGGGAGCTCAATTCTTTTTTGATGCATTGAACTCGCAACTGCAATTCATCGTTCAGTTTGAACAGCATTTGTTCAAGGTTTACGTCGGGTAATGACTCGAACTCAGTTTGAGACTCAATCTCGAGAATTTCCCTGCGTAACTCCAAAATCCGGCTTTCTTTCGATTGGGTGCTGATCTTCAATTTTGAAGGGATCACTCTATTGAGATCATTGGAAAGTTGCTTTTCAAAGACGTCTTGGAATCTGAATTGCGTAGTATCAAAATCATCCGGATCTAAAGTAGTTTCGGGCAGATTATTATTTGACACTAAGTCAATTTGATCCTCAACATCGGAGGTCTCAAAAACTTCCACTTCCTGTACTGAAGTAGGTACGTCTTCGGAATAAAAATCCTGCTGGCACATATCAAAGGCACATCTATTTTCTGAGTTGTTTTGGGGGTTAACAAGGTCCCGATGTGCCATCCTTTAGCAACCTTTTACTAGAAAAAATCACTAAAAACTTAAATTCACATCGCGAATTTGCCAAATTACGCGTCTACCGTTATCGATTGTCGTTGGAGAGAATGTAATGTGTATACAACTCGAAGTTTTATGTTATGTAAACCGTCAAATTGGTTTGAATGGTATCAGTATTAACCTTTTTCTTCAAGGCTGGAAGGCTTGTGGAGGAAGTTGCGCTTTGGAATTTGCGAAATTTCTGCCTGCCACCTCATAATTCCATCCACTTTGCTCACAAAGCATCAAAGTGTATTCCAAAGTCAGTCTCGTTTCGCTGACCACCTTCAAAACCAGCTGCTGTTGCTCAGCTGACAGCCTACTAGTGACATCTTGAGGGAGAACCGTCTGTGCCGGAGGAACAGCAGTAGATATTGTTGTCACTGGTTCACCTGCCAGAAGCGGTGCCTTGAGTTCTGCCCTGACGTGACTTTTCCATGCCTTATTTGGAGTGTAGCTTTTGATCAAAAGCAAGTCTGAGGCAACTATGAAAGATCCATTGAAATCAGCCACCACGACAAAGCTTCTGTCGAAAGATCTTTTTTCAAGCGAGCCTTTCTGTTGCGAAGTATTGTTGAACTTGCTGGAATGTCTCCCTTTCACGTGATGACCCAGAGTCAAATCTACGTTGGGCGGTGCGACCTCCTCGAACTCTCCATGGAGTTGGATTTGCATACCATTCAATGTCGGATATGAAATAACTTCAATAGAGTACAAGGATGGGTTTTCAACCAGCGTATGCTTTGTTTTCGGTAGGGATTGGAAGGCTTGGCTGATAGCCTCCTTTCCTTTAGCAAGCTTCGCCATTCTCTGCTTGGATCCAGAAACTCTCATCAAATTACGAGAGTTGGCGATGTAGTATCCCCATGATCCTGTAGTTGAAGCCGGATGACGATTGAAAGTTGTATTCGAATTAGCTGTAACAGCCGAGTCTCCTATGTGAGCAGTGTCAAAGTGGCATGAGAATTGTGACTCGGGTGTATACAATTGCATCAATTCATTTCTTTCCCGGTCCCACAAATCCAAGTAAGACGAAACAAAACTAGTGGCAGCCTTTTGTAAGTCTTCGTTTTCGAAGAACATAGGCTTGCAAGGAACGGGAAAAGTCAAAATGGAGTTCAGCTTATTCTCGTCTCTCACGGGATGCCCATCAAGAACGATCAGTCTAGGAAAGGCACTCACAATGTCATTGTGAGCATTGGTGTTCATTATTGGATTTCCAGAAAGTATGAGTTCTCTCAAGGAAAGAAACTTGTTCTTAAGCCTGTCGAAAAAGTCCAGTTTTGTAATGTTGTTGTTTGATAATGCAAGATTTTTCAAGTCAGGGAAGGAAAGAGCGAGTTCTATTAAGTCTTTGGGATTGTCCCCAAGTTGGTTGTTTGCTAAACTTACTGACTCAACTTGTAACTTGTCTTGAGAAGCAAGTTTAAACGACGCCATGAAAAACTTGGAGGAAGTGCTGGCGTTCGAGAAAAAACCTTGCTGCACCAGAGAACTATCACTTCTCATGTTCTCCAAGTTCAGCAACTTGAGATTGGAATCATATCTCGACTTGATCACAGTTCTCAAAAGCTGTACCGTATTCCCTCTAGCTGATGCTGCTGGAATACCGATGTCCTGAAGCATCTTCACTTTGAGGCTATCTCCTGCAAATCGTATTCCAGAACATCTCTCAAGTTCAATTCCTTCCTTCGTGTTTCTCACTGAAGCCCTGATGGCTCCGGTGGCAGGGTCTACCGTGACATTCTGCAACGCTATTTTGGTTTTTCGGCTGATGAAGTTCACCAAATCTTGTTGTGATGCGTTCTGCCAGCCAAATATTTCAACTTCAACAGCGTTCTGCGATGCATATTGGTTAGCTTTTTCTAAACTGTCTTGAGGATTCCTAAACCCTCCAGCGGACCCCCCATAACCTCTATTATTGCCTCTTCCCCTATACATTGCTCTCGGTAGTCGCAATTCGATTGAAAGAGTTGAGGAAGACTCAGGGCAACGGTTAATATGTCTCGATAGCTTATAGTACACTGGTTTTTTTTTCCAAATTTTGTCACAGAAAACCTCTAGCGAAAGGTGAATAAATTTTGGTTCCACTCGAAAAATCGTCCAGAATAGGGCAGTGCTACGTAACCTCTCACAATCAAACCGTTAGTTCAACCGTCACTATTAATCCTACTGGTAGAAACTTTGGGTGAGGTGATCTTTCTTTAAATTTGCATTTGGGCATGATCTACAAGTATAAAGTCCGTTTTCAGTTCAAAGTCTGCCGGGTCCCGGGTAATGCGCACCTGATGGGACGCCAGGAGACAACTGAGAAGCCAAAAGAATTGTATGCAGAGACGAAGAGCGCCCGGTTCTCACATCGACGAGGATAACTGGGAAGTTGGCATCACGCAGAAACGAAGCGACAAATTTTCCATCGTATATAGAACAACCGAGACAGAATATCCGATGATTGAAAAAAACCCCCCGATTTCAAACATCGAACTTCAACCAATCTAGATCAGTCAAAGCAACCTTCCCGTTCTCTTCAACTGCTTCTTCGGTGCTCTGAGAGTACACTCCGGCATTTTCCAAGGCAACCATTCCTTTACTCAGATTGCTGTAGTTCGGAATGGCAGACTTACCAAGAGACCCAATAGATCCCCTGTTGGTCACCTTATTAGATGAAAACTGCCTGGAAAAGCTTCCTTGTTGTACCGAAGTTTGAGAGGTCGAGATATTCGTTGCGACATTTTGGGGCTGGAGGCCCCTTTTGGAGTTAATCGACTGGTACAGGTTTGAAGACAAAGAGTTATGCCTAGAAAGCGAAGGAGGAAAAACTGACGTTGATGGAGAGGGCGTGTTGAACGGCGAAGATGGAGACACTGACGCGTTACCAACGAAACTGTTTGTCGAGGGAGAAGAAGGGTTGGAAGAGTTTTGCGTCGTGAATCCGATCTTTGATTTCTTTCTTTTGAATTGGGGTATGTCTTGAGGCTGTGATACGTTCATCAAATATTGAGAGTTTCCCGGTGAGTACGACACCGGGGAATTGGTCGCTGTTGGAGTGTTGGCTGAAGGTGCGTTCAAGTTAGAAGAGTTGATTTTCAAGGGCGGCTTCGGTAGTATTGGCACATTTTTTTGGCGAGAATAGGATGAGCTCTGGACAGGTGTATTTGCTGGCTGCGGTTGAAAAACCATAGGTGGTTGTTTATGACTTTTGAATTGAAATTGCTGATTGGGTAGCTGTTGGGTTAACACGAATGGCTGAGCCGGGAAGCTCTGAGGAAAAAAAGCCCCGTTGTTTGACATTGGAGAGTTCGTTGCGCAAGCGAAAGGAAATTGGGGTTGCTGCATATGAGGGCTCATTTGGTTTGTGAAGGAAGAAGATTGATGATATGCTATGTTCGAACCACTTACGCTCGCAGGACGGTTGTTGTAGAAACTTGGGTGAGCGCTGCTCAAGGACTGTCTCTTCGAATTCCTTTTTTTGATAACGTCTGTTTTCAAAGACAGCGGTCTCATCGTTCCATGTAACTTTTGAAAAAGACCACAAGCGTTACAGAGTGTGTTACCTTGGGAGTCTCTGCGCCAAAGCGGAGTTTTTGTGGTACTGCAGTTGGAGCACTTTGACAAAGGTTTGTTCATTGAACTCGTGTCCGAGGATTCTGTTAAATTGGGAGCAGAGCTCGAAATTCTCGAAACACCTGCTGGTCCCACAGACGGATTGAGCTCGTTGTTCTGCAGCGAACACCTAGGCGAAATCTCTTCCTTTTGGGCGGAGCTTTCGCTTTTTTGCGACGTCGATTTGGGTGAGACTTCTCCCGATCTGAACAGTTCAGATCGCTCTGTTTTGACGGTTGGCTTAGAAAGAACGTTTGTATTGTTTGACGACACCGAAGGGGATGATTTGATGTGTGCTAAGTCAAAAGGGTTGCCTTGTTGTTTGCGCTTAATTCCTTTCAAAAACTCAAAATCATAATCATTTGAGAGAAGCTTGTCATTTTTTAAATTCAATAGGTCATCAATGTTGAGATGTAAGTTATCGGATACGTCTTTGCTTTTTTTGTTTGAACAACTCTTTGGACTTTCGGACATTGACAAAGGAGTAATCATGCTGTTGCTGTTGCTCGATGAATTCGTAGTGTTGCCGTTGTCGCTACCATGGCGACCAAAACTGCTCCCATGTAACGATTCACCAGGAGGGGTTATCAAGCTTGAGTTTCCATTGCCGCTATTGATGTTTCTGTCTTCAGTGGGATTAGCCTTACCGATTTTGTTGTGGTACGAATATCCCGGTGATGCAGACAACAGGGAAGAGGAAGTTGGTGTCAGAAAAAAATCAGCCACCATATCTTCGTTATTCATATTGTTCATTAGTCTGTCGCTCTGAATTTTCAGCGATTCTTCTCTCAAACTTCGGTTCTCTATCCTGGGGTACAAAGGTAGAAGCTTTCTAGCCGAGGAGTATATATCCCAAATTGAATTGGGCTCCATTTTGACAATTAGAATAAGTTGTTATCTTTGGTGCCACTGCTTATGGTGTTTGAAACGTTGCGAGTTTTCTGTCGATCAGCTTGCAAGAAAACTGGTGAGACCAAGATATGTTGCTCCTAGGCAATCACTGTTCGCTGACTTCAACAGGTAATATTGAGGCACAGCAAAGAGAGGAAAGATAAACTAAAAGACAGTGGCGAGGGATGGGAAGGGTGTGATATGTGGTTGATCTTCAGCGGAGGTATTCTGCAAGCCCAACTGTTCTAGTCTTGCGCTAGAAGATTAGATGATTCAAATTGAAAAAAAAAAAAAACCTTCACCAAGTATTAAAAATGGGATGACTAGAACCCTGCGAGCGCATAATTCGCAAAAAAAATTTTTTGTTTTCTTTCCAAGACGGAAAAAAAGGCTGCCTATGTTTTACGTTACAATGCGGGAGAGCGCGCTTTAGCTTAGCAAACCTGTTGTACTTCATCAACAGGGTTTAAGTTAGTTCAAGTTACCTCGTTCCCGTCAGACTGTAGTTGAGTTATAAGTGTAATTTAAAGTAGAGCTCCCACTGCTGGGGCAAGCTATTTCTTCTCTCTTGGGCTGTGTTAATTTAGTGAAGATTTTCTTCCCCGCCATCTGCTTAATCTCGCTCATGACACCCATCGGTAGAGAACGCACGGGAGAATCCGATCATCAAGAATCCAATCCGGAAAGACTTGGACTAGGACAAAATAAGCTGGAATCATTCCGGTTGATTCATCGGCGGAGAAAAAAGGAAATCTTCTAGCCCAGGCGCGATGAGGTGAAGAGCCCATTTTCGTCTGGTTGAATAAAACCGCCGCAAAACGTTGGGGAAAAACGGTTTACAACAAAACCACCGGCCTGATGTACCATGCTACGATAATATAACAGTGAATAGACGAATAAACAATATGTGAACTTCAACACTCACAAGTTGCTTGATTCTCGAGTGCTGACTGACTTTTAAGTAACAATTTGGTATATCCTTTTTTCGCCGAAAAGATCAAATTACCTGAAGAAATAGCCGAAAAAAGAAATAATTATTTAACCACCCAAGCAAGAGTTCATAACCAGTCACCACTTTGCTTTGTAAACTATTGTGCATCCCTATTGGTTAGGTAAAAAACCGCTTGCCCAATTTTCTATGGAACTGCAAAAGTAGTGTTCCAGCCAATTCTTTCGAGGTCTCAAGTTGTACAATGTGTCTCTCATGCCGGAAGAAAAGGCGGTGTAATATACATAATAGAGGGATAAATATGACCTGTTGGTGTCAACAAACACTTGAATTCCATCGTCCTTTACTTCAATCGAGCGGCAAACATGAACAGATCTTTGAACTAATCACGCTTAGGTTTGTCTTACACAACATCAAGCACTGAAACCGACGCGCCTCTGGGCTAATCCAATCAAAATAGTTTAAAATTCAAACGCTCACAGGAGTAAAGACAATTTTGTATTGAAGTGTGGCTTATGTAATCTTGGAGCGATCCTTACGGGATAAGCTAACCTAGCTAATAGTTTGAAGAGAGCGTGTTTAAGCAACTTAATAAAGTATTGAAAAGCCTCCCCAAAGTAATCGTTTGAATTTGGCCGAACATGACGATGGCCATAAGTCAAAAAACCCACTGCGAGCATCAACTAGTTCATGGATTAGTCTGTCAAGTTAGAAATTATACTTTTTGGAAATCTTAGATTATGACATGAAATTTGTCGCATTCTCTTCATTTCGAGCCAGAGTTCACTGACTCGTTTTGGCCTACAAGTCGAATATTGGGCATCATGATAAGGGAAGAGACACAGAGAAACCAAAAGACAAAGTCAAGAACAACTAATTGTATGGGGGCAAAGAATGCAAACCGTCATTCAAGGATAAAGGATCCAGAAACCAGTCAAAAAGGAAACGGACACCACATATGTGTCATAAGAAAAGAGAAGGCCCCTGTGGAAAACAACATTCGGACAGTCCCGCAACAAACCGAAGCTATTTAGTTCCGCTTCCAAGCGTCGTTTTTTTGCCATTCATGCGATCCTTCAGTTTTCTTTCCTCCTCATCTAGAAGGGATAATCTCAACGCTTCTTCAATCATCCTTTCCTCAATATCCAACTGATCATCCCTTGTATACCTGGAAGATGCCAGTCTCCTGGACCTACCGACATTTTCCTGACCTCTTGCGGCTGTATCAAGAGACCCATCATTGGTATCAATCAGCAAGGATGACGCGTGGAGAGCTGTAGCAGCCGCTGACCTTCTAGCGAGTTTGGCCCTGGATTTGAGTAGCTTTTGTTCCCAATCCGGTCTGATGCGATCGATTGTAATAACTCCCGGCGCTGTTGGGGGCAAGGAACCTCTTCTTTTCCTTTGTGCAGTTATTCCTGATGTCGAGGTAACAGAAGTGCCTGTCCCAAGACCATCAGATGATGAAGAGATATGAGCAGATGAGTTCCCCATAACATTGTAGTCAGAGAACGAGCCCGATCTTTTTGGCGGAGTTCCGAGAGCAGAATGAGACCTTGAAATGGCGTAGCTCATAGAAGTGCGGTGGCCATGACCAGGCGTAAAATCGGTCTCACCATTCAAATCTGATTCTTCACTGATGACAGCATGACTATCACGGAAATCACGAGGGGCGCGTCCACCAATGCCGGATCTGAAGTTCGGAGGAGTATAGGTTACTCCGAAATCGGTCATTGCGCAGAAAGGACACTTGACAGGTTCACTGATGAGCTCTTCAGGGGTCTTCACCTGGTTCGGATCTGTGATGGGAGCTGACTCCTCGTCGTGTGGAGGATGCGGCTCTAAACGTTTCATTTGAACAAAACATTCGGTACAGATGGGCTGAACACAACAGCGAGAAAGATTCAGGTTTGGCGGATGGTACAAAAAACAAATGGGACACTCCGTGGCATTTCTGTACAGCCTCAATAGAAGATCATCCGACGGTATGTACTCGAATGTTTTGATACCGCTGTCTTGTATCGATTTATCTCTTTCGTACCGCAGTTCCACTTCACGTTGCAACTTGAGCCCTGTTTCTTTCAGTTGTCTCTTGAAAACCTTGTGTTCCCTTCTCCTAGTTGAGTTTACACTTTGATGTATTTTGTGGTCATCAGGATCCTCTTCCTCCTCGTCCAGATCTCCTTCGCTGATCGGCGCATGAAGTGGCAAACCTTTCAAATACGCAAGCAGTTCCTCGTCGGTCCAGCTTTCATCAAAATCTTGCAATGGGGTGTAAAAAGGAGCCAGTTTTCTGTCCACTATAAGTTCTCTAACCACTTGTGTCTTGTAAGTCAAGCCGAATTTGTAATTTCCATAGGGAGCAAGGTAACCACCGTCAACGGTCTCTGTCGCCCGGACAATCAAGTCCACCATGTGTTGTTGCTTCTGCTTCTGCTTCTCCTTATCTTTCTCCTTCTTTTTTTTGGACAGATTGGCCAGCACTTTGGGTGAGCCCAACAAGTCCTTAGACAAGGAGCCTGATCTGGGAGGTCTCACCTCCTTTGCTGGTGTGTTACCCATTTTGAGCCTTCAACCAAATCTATTTGACGACCAAAATCCCAGTTAGTGGCCGGGTCGTTGATCAATGCTCTTCGCCAAAATACGGTGTTGTTAAAACAAAATTAAGATCCGTATTGAAAGAAGAAGAACAGTAAGCTTTGTGAAACAAAATAGAATGAAACCAAAAGTATTCCGGTATCTTTTCAGGAAATTTTATAATTTCAACCTGCTTACCCGATACCGAAGATGTCACGGTGCAGGCAAAAAATTGTGCTGTGTTGACGGTTCAGCTTGTTTCAATCGTATTCGAATCGACACATCTGCTTGTGTTTGTCCCTGAGTACGTCTAGGTCAAGTACCGGGAAAAATCACACAGCGGAACCCCTCGCATATATAAAATAGTACGCTTGCTTTTATTGTCCGTTTTGGCCCGCGCGGCCCAATAACTGGCCAGACCGAATCCAAGCCCACTGCGGCTACGCCTTTGCCCGTGGCTTTCCTCGAGGCTCAACAATTTGAACTCTGCTAGGAAGAAAACTTGGACTGCACAATGCCATATCTTGGGCCCAGGCAAGCGGCTTTTGTGCTCATTTTACTTAGATAACGCCCGATGAAACTTCCCCGTAATTTTAATTCCGAATGTATTATTACCCCATTTTTCTCGCTATAAAAACTCCCTGTAGGGAGGGCGAAAATTTCTGGTGCCAGTTTTGAGAATCAGAAACAAATGCTTACTACAGTGATAAGGAAGGTTATATTGTATTCAGCTTTACGATCGGAAATCAATTCTCCATTTTGTAACATCAATTGCCCTCCAAGTGGCCCTTCATTGCTCAATATCTAGAGTTGACTTCGTCGAACTGTCAGAACTTGGGGTTCCCCGGAGCGCATTTCTATCTCGGCTTGGGTTAGCAGGTTCAAAAGAGTGACAATGTCCGCACCCAAAGCTAAGAAAAGGAGCATCAGCTACGTGCTCAATCCCACCAACGATGAATCAAAAGGCTACCACTCACTTGGGGTAAATTCTCTGCTATATGACAAGCACACAGACACTTTGATCTCGGGGGGTCGAGATGGGCTCGTCTCGATGTTTTCTCCCGAAACAACCTCTTCGACCGAGGCCCTTGAAGATATCCAGTACGAAAAAGAAAGATCTTTTTCTCCCAGGTCCGCTGATGAGATCAAAAGCTATATCAAAACAAATTTGAACAACGAAACAAAAATTGTATCCCTGGAGTCAAGCATAAGAGAAGGTCTTTTGAGTGAACCTGTCACAAAAAACAACTACAAGCCGAAGTTGTTCTCACAATCTCATCTCGATTGGATTACAGACTTAAAGCTTTTGAGCGGATCCTCGACGATAGCCTCATGCTCCAATGATCTCTCGGTCAAGTTGTGGAACTATCAAAACAATTCTGTTGCCACTCTGGGATGGCACAATGACTATGTCAAATGTTTGTCTGTGGGTAACGGGGATCTTATTTCTGGGGGCCTGGATAAAGTGATAAACGTTTGGGATACGAACAAGCTGAAAAATATTTCCAATTACACGTTCAGACAAGAAAGAGGTTCGGTTTACTCGATAAGCTCTCATGACAATTTGATCATTTCAGGTGGGCCCTCTCACATAATCACTCTTCTGGACAAGAGGACCCTCAACAAGCCAGTAAAGTCTTTTGTTGGGCACAGCGGGAACATCAAATGCCTGTGTTTGCGAGAAAATGCGTTCTTGTCCGGATCTTCCGACTCAACAATCAAACTCTGGGACATGAGAACTAACCGTATTCTGAGGAACTTTGACATCCACAATGACTCTGTGTGGTCCCTCCATGTTCCTGAAGATAATGCCGGCTTTGATGTGTTTTACTCGGGAGACCGAAGTGGTCTCGTGCTAAAAACGGATCTCAGGTCCTCAAACTTGGAAGGCTCAATTTCGGCCACGGAAGACTATCTCAACTCAAAACTGAATGAGAGCCTTGGGATTTCAACGGTTGTTGCTGATTTGAGCTCGTCATCTGTTTATGATTCATTGAATGGAGATTGTCCCGCAGCCTCTTCGAGGACTTCCGGAGTTTTGAGCATTGTTGAAGGAAACAACTCTATTTGGACTTCAACTTCGGGTGCCGACAAGCAGTTCATTTCGAAGTGGTCGAACCCATACACGGATGACTTGTTGGTATATCAGGGGATTAAACTCAACAGGAACTTATCGATGATCAACATGAATAGCCGAACTTCTGTGGATGCTGCTCCCAGAGATGACTTCGATATTGTGAGCGAGTTTTCCAGTGACAATCTGAATCATCTCGAGGAAGCTCTAACCTCACAGGTTAATCTACATCGACCAACGTTCGAACTAGGGTTCTCAAGCAATCTTTCGTACACCGGTAACGATGGTAGAGACGGTTTGGGGGATGGAGAGGAGGACGAAGAGAGTTACGAGACTTACTTTGTGAATTTGAGCGGTGGCGCGAGCTCAGAGTTTGTTTTGGATGCTGATCTTGATCCAGATGATAGAGCGTCTAATGACGAAGCACCCCTACTTGCAGATCATTTCAGTTCGGCTAAAAGAAGACTGGCAATACTCTTCGAGAAGCTTCCCGAATTTTCAATAAGCCTGATACCCTTTAATCAATTTCCACTGGAAACTATTCGAGGTGCGACAGGACTTATCAAGGCGAGATTTTTGAACAACAGAAGGCATGTTATGACGATGGATGAAAACGGGGCTGTCTACATCATCGATATACTCAAATGCTCACTGATTGATAAAATAGATTCTTCACCTAATGCAAGGAGAGACAGTGGGGTGGATCTGAGCGACGTATTTGACGAACTTTCTCAAAAGTTCCAGACTGAAGAATCGTTACCAATGTGGTGTACTGTTCAAACAAAAGCGGGAAAGCTGATAATAACTTTGCAGGAAGGCAATTTTGTTGCGTGTGAAATATACTCAGATGACTTTTACGAAAGCTACCCTGAACTGCTTGCTGAGGGCGAAGCTAAAGAGGTTGATAGTCCGATCAGATTGAATGTTGGCAAAATAGTGCTCAAATCTTTGTTGAAGGAGTTCGTGGAATTTGAAGAAACTCAAATCAGACAAAGAACGCCAAGACCCTCGGTCTCGTTGGCTAGTATGAAACGCTCAAACACAAACAACTCTTCTATTCTTTCAAGAGTGATCAACAAGGAGCATCTAGCCTCATTCGCGAGTGTGAACGATTCTGTTGGCGAGAGAAAAGTCTCAGCCGATAACGAGAAAGAAAAACCCAAATTGAAGCTGTTTGGAAGAAACAAGGCGAACTCGGCTCCACCGTCTGCCTCTGCATCAACCGCTACCACTGCAACAGATGAGCAGGACAAGATGTTAACTGACGATGAGATAATCGAGTCGATCGACAATTCCGCAGATTTGCTTGCTCTTGTGGAGTCGTCACGCTTAAAGCTGAACATTGATGACGGAACAACGCCCAAGTTGAGCATCAACAAGGATGTTAATATCATCATCAACGAGAATATTAAGACTCATGGAAACGAAACCAAGGCCTTATATCACACATCAATATCTGCGATAGGGAGCAGCGCCCAGGAGCTACAAGATTTCTTACCTGTTTGGGTGCTCAAGGCTTTGCTTCTTGGAAAGTACCCTGTAAAAGAGCTACCTAAGGTTGGATTCGTTCTCATTCCCGATACCGCATCCATTGGAGTCAAGATGAACGATTCGGATTCCAATAAACTCAACGCAACTGGCATGCTGCGAGTCTCGAAGGTCATCGGGTTCACTCTGGATAAGCTTCCGAAAGAGTTGCAGGATCGCAAAATTGAAATTCTGTGTCGGGGACAACTTTTGAACCCTAAAATGACTTTGATGACAGTTAAAACCAGAATTTGGAAAAGCAGTGGGGACGTTGAGCTGCAATTTAGATTAGCTGACCCATGATCTCTGTCAAATGTATAGTTTGCCCTCTAATTTAAAGAGCTCAACTGGTTAGTTAAGACTGGCGAATTGAGCACGGACTTATCAGTCCCCAGTCTACGGTTACCCGACTTTCATCAACAGAGGGAAAAAGTTTTTTTTGAATTTTCCAAATCTCACACTAACATCTAAACATTTAATGGAAACAGGTTGAGCTTTGAACCACTTAGCAAATATTGAACTCCCGGATACCCCATCTACTATTTCTCCGCGTTCTCTGTACAACTTCTGTCAAAAAAGCTGACAAGGTTGAATTGGAAAGAAATTAATTTGGGTCAAAGCTTTTATAACGTTTCTCGCGTTGGACGACCAAAGAAAGCATTAACTAGACAAACCTTCACACACAATCATCAGGAAAATGGAAGACGTTGATAGAACCACCTCTCGTCTTTGGAGGGCTTACAAGACAGTTAAAGAAATGGTGAAAGACAGAGGGTACTTCATCACCCAAGAAGAGATTGAGATGTCGCTGGATCAGTTCAGAGAGAAGGTGTGCGATTCTATGGGAATCCCACAAAGAAAGTTGATGTCCTTCCAAGCTAATCCTACGCAGGAGGCAGTAGAGAAGTATGGTGATCTTGGCCCACTATGGGTCGAGTTCTGCGATGAGCCTTCGGTTGGTATCACCACGATGAAGAACTTCTGTCAACATATTGCGGACAAAAATTTTTCAACAGGAATCTTCATCTACCAGCAAAACATGACACCATCTGCTACTAAAGCAATCGCTGTTGCCGAGCCCGCTACCATCGAAACTTTCCAAGAGAGCGACATCATTGTTAACATCACGCATCACGAATTGGTTCCTAAACACATTAGATTATCAGTTGAAGAGAAGAAAGAGCTTTTGAACAGATACAGACTCAAAGAATCGCAGCTTCCTCGTATCCAAAGAGAAGACCCTGTTGCACGTTATCTCGGTCTCAAGAGAGGTCAAGTGGTGAAAATTATAAGAAGATCAGAAACATCTGGTCGTTACGCTTCTTATAGAATCTGTCTATAGTCTTTTGAGACGGGCATCTAACAAAAGTGACATTTTTGTATCATTATAATATATAGTTCTGCTGGAGAACAACAATTTGAAAATTTCAAGTTCCGGGCAGCCTGAGATTATTCATAGCTGGCGACTCCTTCTTGGGGTTGTCTCCAAGACGGGCGCACATGACCGCATCTTGTTGGCCACTCCACCACTCAATTTCCTTCAAATGAACATCACTGGGTGGGCTCACTTCTACCCCATCTTTCCCCAAATAAATAGGACCTATTGTCACAATAACGGAGTTGATGACGGGACCATTCAGACTCTCATCACTGTAAGAAAGTAGGTCATTAATAACCGTCGCCCCACCCTCAACCATCACAGACTCTATTCCGATATGCTTCAAGCTTTTGAGAATGCTTGACCAGGAGACCTTTTTATCTTCGCCAGGAGCAAGAGCAATTAAGGTGATCCCGTGATCATGACAAAACTTCTCGTATTTTGGTTCCTTTTGAAGCACGCTTTCGTTGACGATTATCAGAGGTGGACAACCCTCGTTTAAATCAGCGGTCCTTTTGAGTCTCGACTCTAGATAACTATCATAGAACTTGAAGGAAGGGTCAATAATGATTGGCTTGATGAAATGTTTTTTGAAGTTGTAGACATCCTGGTCCTGCTGGCAAACCATCAAACTCTCTTCGAAACGACAATTGAGGCCAGGATCGTCTGCGAGAACCGTATTGATACCAACCAATATTCCGTCATGCTTGGACCGAATGTAATGGGTCATGGTTTTCGTTTCGGGATGAGAAATCGCCGTTTGCTCACCTGGGGCTTTGCTGATTCGTGAGTCCAAAGATTGAGCATATGTGAGCGTAACAAATGGCAAAGAGGGCCTCGTTGAAATTTGATCTGAAGGGTAGTTCGGAGACCCAGGAGGTTTTGTAACAGGCGGCAAAAAAGGACCCAGAAATTCGGACAAAGTATCCGGCAAAGGAACTAAAGGTGCCATTTTGCTTGATCAGAATTGTATTCGATATTCCAAGGATTCAACAACGTGGATGCTGTCAACCTTCGAAGAACGCTACCGAATTCGGTTGATCGCCAACCCGGAATTCCTATCCAATTGTGGTAACAGGTAAATTATGAATCGGTAGGCGACAGTCTCAGCACCGGCAACTTCCAAAGTTATTTTCATTGCTTTCACGACAATTAAAGTTAGAAAATTAGTCGTTGGATCGCAACTATAGAATTCAGAAGTATAAGCGTTCGTACAGTAATTTTTCAAATTTTGCTGATTGAGGCAGACTTCGAAAATTTTCGTTGACAGTTGATTTGATCTGATTCTGACTGCATCGAAGATTAGTAGCCTAATTTACCAGTCTAATCGGGCAACGAGGACATTCGGTATGTTGCGATTGAATGCTGCACTGAAAAGGTGCGTTGAGGGACAGCGCTTTTCATCATGTGGCCGAACTGTTGCGCCGTTGGCTGAATTAGTGGGGCGCAAGAAGCCTTGCTCCCCACAATCAAGAGAATTCCACCGCTCCGGCTATCATCTGGGGCAAACCGGAAATGCATTACCTGAAATTCAGCTGGCTATACAAGGGATCCCGAAAAAAGCGCTACCATTTTACAAGCAACTTCTAGCTTTTGACGAGTGTACCGCTCATAATCTCTCTTTCAATAATGCAACAGGCGAGGTTATGGGAGGCCTTGAAAGTTTCTGGAACGCGGTGCACAGGATCATGCAGCTATACGACGAGCTGCTGTACACTGGAGAACTTAATGAGAGAAGAATGGATGAACTAGTATCTTTGCTCAGAAACGGACTCAGAGCCCAAAGAATGGAACTCACGAAGCAGAAAAAGAATCTGGACAGGGACGCTCAGAGTCCCTTGCAACGCAAACGTGAGTTTCTTAGCGAGTCTATCTTGAGGGTTTCTAATGACTTGATATCTGGTTCACACATCAAAATAGGATCAGTTGGTCTGACCAACCTGTTTAAGGCGCACAAGGATCTGGGATTGTCCGAAGAGGCTACTTCTTTATGGGAAAAGGGCAAGGAGATTGACAGACTCAACGCCTTGTTCACTTCTGAGTCTGTCTTGGGTTCCGTGTTCCAGTTTTTGGTTGATGGTGCTGAATTCGATCTTGAAGAAGTTGAAGGTATTTTCCATAAAATAAAACAAGACAAGATTGCTCAACAGGGTCCGTCCGCCAAGGTGCATAGTGAGTTGGTGATCGGCATGATCAAGGTTTATCTGGTCAAAGGAGAGACCGAGAAAGCTACCCTTATGTTTAAAGATATGACCACGACCGTTTACAGTGACTATTCTGGGAGAAACGTATCTCCTCCGTCTACAGTGAAGAGTTACATGACACAAGCGCATCTGGCGTTCATTGGCTACTGCTCTGATATGGACACAGCTGATGCCTTTTTCGAAAGCGCAATCAGACAAACTATGCCCTACACAACTCCTTTGCAAATTAACTACATCAAGCCGTACTTGCTGAATGCTTGGTCTTCGACGAAAGATTTTGACAGGGTCAAGCAAATATGGGAGACTACTTGGAGGGTAAACGAGGAGTCCAAAAGATCAAACTCTTCTTTTTCGTCTTCCTTGAACGACGTTTTTTTAGGCATCTTTTTCGAAAAATACCCGACCTTCGACGTGGAGGCTGCGAAAATGCTGAAAGCAATCATCACATCCTACAGTCAGATCAGAACTATCGATGAACCATTTTTCAACTGTCTTCTCACCAACTCCACCAAATGGAAAAATGTCAAAGTTCTCAAGTCGATACTCAAGGTTGCTGATCTGTACAACTTTCCGAAAACCAATGTTTTTCACAGATGCTGTTTGAAAGCGTCAGGTTCGGTGGACTTTCCTGTTCAAGATACTATCTACCTAGTGAATGAACTCTTCAATTCGAACGTGAAAATTGGCCTGAAATCAATAAACAATGCAGACTGGCTTGCGATCAGGGATGCTACTATTCGATCCCCACGGTTGACTAACGAGAGAATCGACCTTTATTTCAAATTATGGAAGTTGTGCTCTCCGTACTTCCGGAGCTCCAAAAATCTGAAGTCATACAGGAACGCCGACAAAAAGCTCAACAGGGCTTATTCACGCGTTTTTGCCGAGATCGAGTCGGTGGATACCAGCGATATCATCTTGCCACAACTGGCATTCTTTACCACGTACCAATCAGTTGAGGAGCGCTCCAGTTGACGATGTGCGACGCCATAATTGTACATAGAAGATGCGATATAAGAAAAACACCGCGAAGCGTCTTGCTTTTGAGAAACTGAAAACTGGGCCTTAAATATACATCTTTACACCACATAAATATGGACCCAAAGCCTGCAGCGGAATCACAAGGGTGTATTCAAACCGTATCGCTAGATTGAAATGTTGACGGAAGGGTGAGGGTTTTTTGTGTCGCTTAACTTTCCCTACTGAAGGAGAACCTCCAGAGTGTATACCAGTCGCTACAGACTATAGTCTGATATAATAATTCGCAAAATGGGTTTGTGTACTTCGAAGGAAGAACCAACGCCTCAGTTCCAACAGACGCAGCGCAGGGTTGGCACTCAAAAACTTGCCACCAACGATGCATCCGATCCCCGCACGAATGTGATACCGAAGAAAAGCAAGATAACCAAGTCAGAGGGCCAAAAACTAGGTACCAAGAAGCCAACGTCGGACGACCAGCCGGCGCTCGCGGCGAATGAAGGCTCCGCGTCTTTGAACGCTAAAGAGCTGGCAGCCAAGGCAGCGCAGGAGAGATTTGAGAACGAAAAGCAGAAGAATCAGAAGGGAGAGCTAGGTAAGAAACTAGCTGTTGAAAGCAAAAAGACAAGAAAAGACCATGCTCTTGAGGCCTACGAAGGCAAAAAGAAGGTGGAGCTTGTGTACGACTAACAGCGGATTATTGACCTGGCGAATCGAGTCTCTCTCTGCTTGGTGGATGCATGATCTACGTTTGCTTTCACGAGTTATCCTCGATTTAGCCATTCGGTTTTGACAACGCACGATGTATT
Source organism: Ogataea saltuana (assembly GCA_030674545.1). NCBI lineage: Eukaryota > Fungi > Ascomycota > Pichiomycetes > Pichiales > Pichiaceae > Ogataea > Ogataea saltuana. Next base: position 29,484 of record JAKTYV010000007.1, read on the forward strand.
CTAAAAGTTACTAGTAGCAATCGGAGATAGATTTCAGCTCTCTCGTTCAACTGCTGTTCACAGAGATCGCGCGCGACCTCTAGATAGAGTCTGAACGATATCGCAGTGGGTCATTAGTAAACTGATCGGCCCTTGTTCTTTTCTATACAATAAGAAACCGTTTCGCAATTGTACATTGTTTATTATTTTTTTTCAGCATGATCCATCTCCTCACTAGAGAGATCTCAGATTTATTTTCCACTTATTGCGGAGCAATCTCAGATTCAAACAAACTGCAGAAGTAGATATTTGAGTTGAGAGACCGCAAAAGAAGTGAACAACTAACCAGAGCAAGTTCTGTCTGACCGGAAAACACGACAGAAAGCGAGAATATGGTGGATTCTAGTAGAAGAAGCTCCAGTGACTCGGTCAAACGTATTCCCGCTGCCCGTTTAGCGGACGTTAAAAGAGTTCCTTCGACCTCGGCAGTGGTATCGGATTACGTCTCAGGCAGGTTGACGAACGCAACCAATACGCACATTGGTGGAAAGGATGCAAAGGACCTACTCAGCATTTTGAGCAGGGACACTAATGTTAAGAATAGCAAACTGAAGAGCGAGCTCATTGTTGACGGAAAAGACACCAACAAAATCACTGACCAACTGACTTTTCTGGGAAATAGCAGCCATTACTCGGTGAATTTCACCGGTGTGATAGACGACGGTGCATCGGCGTACCAGAACTCCATTTATTCGGCGAATGCCGATGCTCTTGCAAGCAAAAAAAACTTGAGACCACCAGAAGACGAAGACTTCATATACCACAACGAGATCGATAGTGCTGCTGGAATAAACACTGAGGCTTCCACTGTCGTTTCCTCTCTCCAGGGTGTTGGATCCAGCCAGAATATCAACGAGATTCCACATCCCAAGCTGTTCCACAAAATATCGCTCAGCAGAGGGCTTGACGTTGATCCAGAAAGTCTTGAACCTCCTTCGAATCACGCCTCCAATTTCAGAGACGGCTCTAGTGCGCTCCATAGTTATGCCTCTTCCTACCCAAAACAGTACCTACTGAAGAAATCGCTTATCAGACAAGGGACGCCAGCGAACGGCAACGAGGATCACAAAAAGAATATCATTTCCCAAGTGAGAAAAGTTTCGCAAAGACTGTTCAGCAACAACGGCCAGAGAATGGCTTCCGTAACGTCCCCCGAGTCTTCCAACAACGAAAGAGAGGAATCAGTCGGTCTCAATATGCGTTCACTCCCGCAAGCTCGCAACTTCTCTTTTAATCCAATGGATGATTTTGTCCTGGATGAGGACGACGAGTTGGATGAGGCCGAGTCATTCCTGTGTCGTCCTTTCAAGCATACAGACCCCAAAAACGTAGAGGAAAGTGAGGGAAACACCCTTGTTCCCCAGAATAACTACTCCGCAAGAGAGGAGCTGTTCAAGAGTTACGGCTCGGTTTCCTTCAAAAGAGACTTTGACGACGACTCTTCGCAATTCAGATATGGGTCTCCTCACAATTACAAATCGATGCATTACCGTCAAAGCCTGATAATCAAAGTGATATCTGGGCTTCTATACTTCTTTGTCATTGCCTCTGTTGTTATGGTGTTTGTCCGACTTACAATATTGAAGCACTTTGATAATCATTTGGCAGATTTCCGTATCAACACAATCGATGGAATAATTGTCAGCAATGAGTTGCTAATTTTTGAAATCGAAGCAGAAGCCAAGAACATGAATCTCCAAAATATTTACGTTTGGGACATGGATCTCGATGTTTTTTTGCTTACAGACACCGCTTACCTGGACCCAACGGACGCGCTTCATTCGGTAGATCCCGCGGCAAAGTCCGACGTCACAATTCTTCTGGGAAACTCTGCGAAATTCGTCACTCCTCTCAATTTCAAGGGAATACTGAACAAGCCTAGCGGCAGCAAGGGAATATTGGCAACTGCTGAGGAAATATGGTACGACGTCAACCACCGCGACCTGCTCGAAGCCGCAAAGTCAAGAGGTGAAGTCAAGATCATGGAACCGGGAAAAAGATACAGGTACAACGGAGAGATCTTGACCAGCGAGCAATGGTCAAACATTCTTAATCACGAGTTCAAACTTGTGGTAAGAGGCTCGTTCGCCTATCATTTACCTTTGATATCCACTAATGAGATTATTAGTGTATCTGCAGAAGTTGAGGTCACTCCAAAATCGCTGCTATCGTTGCTGTGAATACTATTACAAATCAATACTACCGCACTCATAGTAAGTCTCCGGCGTCTTTCAGAAGCTGACTCAAATCACCCCTACCTTTTTTGGAAACGTAAACACCTGCCGCTTTTTCCTTTTCCACTTTCTTGAGTAATGCTTTATCGACAGAAGGACACAGTCCAGTTCTTGCCAAGGTGCAAACGTCACATCTTGGATTTTGAGGTAGACAAATCACCTGTCCAAATCCAACCAGGGTTGGGTTAATGACGGGCCACTCTTCTTTGTGATCCCTCAGCATACTTTCCAGATTTTTTCTGACGTACTCTGGGGAGAAGTTTTTGGTGGGAGGAATCCAGTTGAAGATTCTCGCCATCCTCACCATGTGAGTGTCAACCCCTATTCCAGTACTGATACCCCATGCAATTTGCAGGAGCAAAAAACCCATCTTGGGCCCCACCCCCGGAAACGAGGTTATCTCCTCAATAGTTTTGGGTATATCGCCTCTATACTTTTCCTTCACGACTACAGCCGTCTGCTTTATGAATTTTGCCTTTCGACGATGGAAGCCAACTTTATAGATCATTGCGTCAAGTTCTGACTCATCAATACCCAGTATGGCGTCAAGACACAGTCCCTCTTCGTACCCGATTTTTTGGAAATGAGAGTGCAACTTGCTCATTACCTCGAAGTTTACTTCATCCTTGGTTTGAGCTGACAGCATGAGCGAAACCAGACACTGAAATCTAAACAGCTCACCCTGTATCAGTCCCGAGACGGTAGTAGCCATTTTCTCGCATCCAATAGTGTCAACTGGAGCTTTGATCATTGCTCTCATTTTCTTGATTTCTTCGTACATGGGCCAGAAATGTGCAGGGGGGTGCGTGGGCAGGTTTGGGTCAGTTTCCTCCAATCTCGTAATGGATTTACGCTCAGACTTAATTGTTCTCTTTACCGTGTTTTCATCTGGCTCGTTCTCCGCCTTCTTCATGCTTTCTTCGGCTATTTCAACTTTGATCTTTTGTCTCTTGGCCCTTGGGCGGGGTATGGGTTTCGATACAGGCTCCTCCGTCTTGGAAGACGGGATTTCCCGGTCATTTTCCCTCTTGATCTGCGCTACGACGTTCTCGACATCGTTTTCAAACGAATCAAATTGTTCCAGTTTCAAGGACGAACTTCTGGTTTGTCGTTGCGGGAAGTATTTGCTGGATAACTCCACCCCCTTTGCTTTCGTCATCCTCGTCCTCAGAGCTGAAAATGCCATAGGTTTCCGCGATCGTCCACGGATAACAGGTTTAGACTCGATTTCAAAATAAAGTACTATTTTTTCACCTCTTATCTATGAAATTTTATAGATTGGCAATCGCCAAATTTTTAGAGGTCGAAGAAGAAAAGACGTATAAATAAATAGGAGAATGCCAATCAATAGCTTGAAGATGACTCTTGAAACAGCACAGTTTCAAACCCCGAAATCCAACTCCAGTGATGACGTCAATAAATAAAACCGCGTACATAAATTCGGTTGGTTGCTTTGATCAGTCTTGCCTCCAAGACTAACTCTCAATCCTGAACTCCGCCAAAATCGGGATATGATCGCTTGGAAAATCTTCGTTTGGAAACCCAGCGTATTTCTCTAGATATGTCGGATCCAAATCACCCAAAACTCGAGTCAATAAAATGTTTTTGTTATTCTTGTTAAACCAAATGTAATCAATGATTTGCTTGAAGTTTTGAGTGTACGTCGTCTTTTCGAACTGGTGATGTTCGTACAACGTACGATACGGAGACTCAAAGGCCTGAAGGTCGCTTGTCAGTACCCCGGGAACGGACCAACCGTAATCATAATTGAAATTCGGGTCTTGAGAAAGATCCACGGAACCATTTGATAAGAAACGATAAACAAGGGAGTCAGGCTGAGAGTTAAAATCACCGATCATCAAGATGTTGAACTCTCCTTCGGCCAATCTGGCCCGGAACTCGTCGTCTTGGAGGCAGAAAACTCTTTTGATTGATCTCTCAACCAATTTTGTCAATGCGTAAGTCTGCAGGAGCTTCACGTCGGGATATTTGGGGGACCAATACAAGTGCGTGTTTGTCACAAAGAAGATCTGTCCCGTGATCAAATGTTCGAGTGCCAGGACCAAGGCAACGGTGTTTCGATTGCTGGCTCTCGTTTTCAGGTCGTGGGTCTGGTCAAACAGCTGTTCGTTCGCAAAGTAGTCGGAGTAATTGACTTGCTCGTAGTTGACTACGCGGAATTTGTTCATGTTATAGAATATTGAGACCCCGTCCATCATCAAGGGGCTCTTTTGCCAATAACCGGATTTGCGTTTTATTTGAAACTTGGAGTCGTAATTCAAGTCAAGAAGGTGTTTTTTCCAGTGGTCTCTATAGACTTGATACTCCATCTCTTGGAAACACATAATGTCGCTCAGATGAGATAAGTCGGTCAAGTTTTTGTTGATCAAATTGAACCTATTGGTCCACTGGATATCCTTGGGTGAGAGGTAGTTGTAGACGCTGTTCCACATATAGTGTCGCGAAAGCAGGTTGTATGAGGACACGGTGAACTTTTGCGCTTGATCGTTTTGATCATTATTGAAGTAGATCCATTTTCTGTGATCGGTGATTGAATTGCCCGCTACCGTTGAGTTTGATCTTATAAGCGGCCTTGCGACCTTCATCTGTCTGCCGAGGCTCTTCATGCATTAGAGAGTGACACTCCAGAGCGCAGTCGTACTAATTTACGATCAACTGGTGTTTATAATGCTGCACTATTTGGTTTCCGCACTGTTTTTTTTCCAGCCTCATTCTTTCCGGGGAGATTTCGGATAGGCTTTATTGATTTTTTCTCCCTTTTACTGATCGGATGAACTTTTAATACGGGAAAAAAGGAAGCACCAATCCCGATACGGACAGACAGGTAAAACAGTGCTGAACACAAAATATCATATTAACAAAGCATGAAAAAACCAGAATCAACAAAACAGCAAAATTCTAAACAGAGTTAAAGCACATGACCTTATGAAATGAAAGACCAAGATATAAGGAAAGGGTTGTAAAAAGACAAACAAACTATCGTTAATCAATGAAATTTGTGACAAAATCAACAGTAAAGGAAAACAGTAAAGGTATTGGTACAATATCCAGAGCAGGGGTGTTGAAGTGAGTAAATTTCAAGTTTTCCTGGAAAAACCGCCGTCTCTAAAATCAACCTTGATTTTCTTGCTGTTGGTGGTCTTTTTGAACTCAAACCTTGAGATCAATGGCAAATGATCCGACACAAAATCGGCATTTGGCAACCCAATCACCTTCTTGGCGTACTTAGGGTCAATCTCTCCTAACAGGCCTTTCACGGAGAGAGTCGGGGTGGAATACCAAATGTACTCAATCACCTCTGTGTATGTTGGAGTAAAGTTTGTGAACGGAAGTTCGTTGATCGACCCGTATGCAGATTTCAGATGGAATGGATGAGAGAAACCTTCAGAGGTGTATTTGCCGTAGTCGCGTCCCTTGACATCATAATGCTCCTTCACAATACCTTGCGAGAACAATTGGTACACCGCAGAGTCAGTTTGAGAATTGAAATCCCCGCAGATGATAAGCGGAATCTTGTTCAGTTCGTCCTTGGAGTTGGTAAATTTGGCGGCGACAACACGAAGCTCTTCAAGCAGAACGGCAACTTGCATCGTTTTCACGTCGTTGAATTCCGGGTCCCAATGCAAGTGAGTGTTCGCCAGCACAATCTTCGTTCCTGTAGGAATGTGTTGTAGAATTGAAACAGAGGCAATATTATCCTTGTTCATGAATCTGTTGAATATGTCATCTGTTTTCTTGTATTTGTCTTGGCTCATCACCACCCTGCCGTACTCCATGATCTTTTTATCAATCAGTTCAAACATAGCAGATTTGTAAAATGTGGCGCAACCATCGACTTTCTTGGCATTCTTTTCATTCATCGTCTTAGCTCTGCTCTTACAATGGAAAACACCTTTGTAGCCGTTGCTTTCCATCAAAGGAACCCAATACTCTTCATATGTCCTCGTTTCAACCTCTTGTAAGCACACAATATTCGTCTTGTAAGAAAGAATCTCCTCAGTAAGCTTCTGTCTTCTATAATCCCAGTTCAAAGCCCATGATGGGGTGTACTTGTACATCTTTGGGGTGGCATAGTGTTGACACAAAGTGTTGTAACTCATCAGCGTGAAAGCATTAGGGTCCATAGATGATAGATCCGATTCGACGGCAGACTTGAGTTCTCCTTCACTCATAATTGGTTCGCCGTCATCCCCAATCTTGATCCACTTTCTTGGCTCTGGTGGGGGCAATCTAGGAGCGTCATCTCTCAAATGAATTATCAAGCCTCGGGTACCCTTCTGTGAGATTATGTCTACCAACTCATTGCTGAAGTCGGGGTTGCCCTCAATTCCCAAAAACTCCAATTGATAAAGATTTCCAAACTCAAACGGAACGGTCTTCAGCTCGTTGGAAAACAGATATAAATATTTGAGGTGGAAGAGCATACCAAGTTCGCCTGGAAGTTCAGTCAGCATGTTGGAGGAAAGATCCAGCACTCTTAAACATTTGAGTTCCAGAATTGCAGGGGGGAGAGTCTTGAACTTGTTGCCATTGAGGTAAAGTCTTCTCAAAAAGGAATAATCAAAAACTTTGGGTGAAATCGTCATAATCATTTGACCACTTAAGTCCAAGGCCGTCCATAGTTGTGTGTTGTTTTCCTTAATTCTAATCTTTTGATCCTCTTCTTCTTCGTCAACAGAGACGTCGTTGGTCGTTTTCTTGTGCTGCATCAGACCCTCATTCTGTTGATGTTGGTCCTGGCTCTGTTGGCTTTCTCTCACACTCAACAGAAGAGACTTTGTGATGTCCACCAGTGACATACCTTGTTTCACACCATCGGCCAACGACATCAACTTCCGGGAAGAGGAAGCAGCCTGGCGAGCATAGAAATGAGGCAGGTTTGAGTTTCTGGATATTTGGGCGAGCTGAACCTGGTGTTGCCAATGAGGAGTTGCGGCAACAGTTGAATCGACTGAGATAGGGTTGAACATAGACTGCTGACCAATTTGACTCTGCAAAGGTTGCTGAAGATGGGCTTGGTGTAATTGGGCCAGTTGCTGCTGCTGTTGTTGTTGTTGTTGCTGTTGTTGTTGTTGTTGTTGTTGCTGCTGCTGCTGTTGTTGTTGCGATGCCGCAGCAAGTAGTTGTTGATGCTGTTGTTGAGGAGTGGCGGGTTGCTGCAGTTGCTGAAGTTGTTGATGTAGGTTTTGGAGCTGTGATTGCTGTTGAGTTTGCTGGAGCTGATTTGGAGCCCTATACGTTCCCTGATACAAAGTCTGAGCCAAAACCGTTGAAGGATTTAACCCTTCCGACTGGCTCTGAGACTGTTGCTGCTGTTGCAAGAATCCATCTTGAAGTGAACTGTACTGCTGTTGCTGCTGTTGTTGCAGGGGCTGCTGGTACATGTACTGCGAATGGTATGGCTGTTGCTGTTGCGGCTGTTGCTGGGGCTGCTGTGGGGTCGCCTTTTGCTGGTACTGTGATGCAACGTTCATTTAAAGAAACGAAGCAAAAGGAAAACCAAGGAACTTGGTGACTGAATTTAGGGCTGTCTCGTCTGTAGTTGATCTTGAAGTGATACGGTTGATATTAACAATTGCGTTGTATACCTTTTTTCAATTCAGATAATGGAAGTTATGGCTCTTGTAAAAGGTGATAATCATCAATTTTGTCCGTTCAATTACAAAAGTCAGTTGATTATTTGTCTTCCTAAAGTTGCTCAATCAAAGATTCAAAATTGCACAAGAAAGCAAACCACTCTTTTGTTCAACTATGGAATGGTCTTTTTGAACCTAAACTTGGGTACTTAACCAGTTGCAGGAAGGCCGGTTGGGTATGAAAGCAGTACGATGAATCCCAAAATCAGTATTTCAGAGAATTCTTTTCGATAACTCTAGAACTCTTTAAAACTTGGACTCTGCTAGTGAACAAGATTAAATGGGCTTCTAATACTTGAAAGAGCGATGTCCAGTTCCGATTGTAAAATATTCAGACCAACACTTGTTTTTTGAACCTCCAAACAATTTTCTTTGTTTTTCCTTGCAACAAAATCTCACCAAATTGTCGCCCGCGTAGCGTGTTACCTAATATAACTCCAATTCTGAATAAGCATCCGACTAAAAGTTCCAAGTCGTGTAAACAACCTTACACGGCTACTTGTCGAGATAATTTTTTTATCAAAATGGGCTGTGCAAATCTTTTTCTGAAAAGAAAATAAATTTTGTAAGTGAATTCTGCATTTTGGAGTATGTAGGGAAGCACTTAATTGTCTTTAAAACCGGACTGCGTTTTGATATCTCGAAAGGAAACTCACTGATCTACATCTCTGTGGTTACTATCAAAGCCTCAATAACTTTTGAAAGCGATTTATCACGATGAGCGTGGGTTTATCTTCAAATTGGAAGCTATTATCCAAGAAACAAAAAATACAGCCGTCTCTTGTGACCAAACAAAAGAAATCTAAGACGAAGTCAAAGCCAAGACCAAATAAAGAGCTTGTCAAGAAGGAGCTGGATTTTACCAAAGAAAATCAAGGCAAGGTAACCGAAAATGACTCTGACTTTGTGAAGAAAGAAGTTGAAACGCAAAAACCTGTTCTAACTCTTCCTGATGATTCTCGTTCTGTGAGCGATCGGCAAAAAGAGACCGGGAAGTACGTTAGCATGGATTGTGAATTCGTGGGTGTTGGTCCTGAGGGTGAAGTCTCGGAGCTAGCACGAGTGTCTGTAGTGAACTATCATGGAATCACGATATTAGATTCTTTTGTCAAGCCTACTCAAAAGGTGACAGACTGGCGTACGCATGTGAGTGGAGTTTCTCCCAAAGACATGAAGGACGCTATGTCTTTCAGGGACGCGCAAAACAAAGTCGCTGATTTGCTAGAGGGAAGAATATTGGTTGGTCACGGTATCCATCATGATTTGGAAGTGCTCAGACTTTCCCATCCCAAGAAAAACATCAGAGATACTTCTCGTCATCCAACATTCAGAACCGAATATGCAGCTGGCAAAACTCCTTCACTCAAAAAGCTATGTAAGGAGATTCTAGGAATCGACATTCAAGGGGCAGAGCATTCTTCGGTTGAGGATGCCAAGGCCACAATGATGATTTACAAGAGCGATAAAGACGAATTCGAAAAGTTAGCCAGAAAGAGTACACGGGGACAAAATCCTCGGGCGAAAGAGTAATTAAACGTATAGAATACAAGCACAAATGTATAGGTGAACCAAGTTCCCCAACCAGCGATTTGAATGAATGTAGGTTGTTCAAGGATGTGAGATACAAAAGGTGAATTTCGATAGTCTATGAAAGTAGAATCAGTTCACACTCATTCTAGTGGTACATCAAATACCAGTTATACAAGTCTCACACAAGAGTTCATAGAAAATCATCTAGGAACCTTTACTCGTCCTCTGCGTAAGAAGACGATATTCTTCCCAAAATCAATCTCATCAGCTTGGCCCTCTTGCGTTTCATTTCAGTAGGATAATCGTCCCGGATCTCTGTTGAGTTCGGATCCGTGTAGGTGAATGTCCAGTTTTTGACACCTCCCAAACCCGAGCTGTCAACTATTGCTAGTAATTCCTCCTTATATCTGACCCTTTCTTGGAACTCCGGCAGAATAGCCATTTTTGTTGCAATTTCCATCACAATGTGCACCAAGCGTGTGGAGCTTGAACTCTCGACAAACTTTCTCATAGAAGAAATCACCAACTCGTAAGCCTTCCACGCCAACGCTGGATTTTTCTCGTAGAGTGCCAAGTACAAATCCAGACATTTGACAATGACCGTCTCATCTACTTTCTGAGCGTTGAAGAACTTGCATAGTAAGTAGAGAACAACATGAATATCAGTTGTCGGATGCTGTTCGAAGTAATCCAGCAAGATCTTTGGAACCTTATAGTTGTCTGAGAGAGGATTCAATTCTAAATGCGTAAATCCGCACTCGATCAACGAGTTTGTGAGCTCAGACTCAGTTTGACAGAAAACGTAAAGGTAGAAGACGTAGCATGCTGATTCCAAATCATCGGATTTTCCGGCTAATTGATTTTCCCGTTGTCTCACCGTCAGTAAAGATTTCAAGCAACGGAATGTCTGGTCTGCCGCATAAGGGGTTTGTAAACCCCTGGAACAGACAGCCAACATTAGGACGTCGAAATTCTCTCTGGTAATATGTATTCCGTGACTTCCATGGAGATCTCTCACAAGATTGCCGAACATTCTTTGTTCCTCAAACAAGAAGTCAGTGAGGCTCGTGGATGTACCTTTAAAATCTTCGGAGAGTCTTTTAATGGTCACATCGATGAACCGAATGGCATACTGATACACAACAATGTCATCAGTCATCGCCAGAACAAGCCCAAACCAAAATAAATGTGTCACAAATGGAGACCTCGCTGGAAGACCGTCAACAACCTTTGTGAATGAGTGCAGAATACACATGGTCAATGATAAACTCTCTCTTTTCATTGGGAAAGGTCCAACCTCGTACTCTTCAAAAAGCTCGATTAGGGATTTCAAAAACTTAGTGACGATGCTGTGACTCACTCCTTCTCTGGTCAAGCTTCCCAGTACCAGCATGGCACGGCCCTGTAATTGCGCGTTGGGGATGAATGCCACGTTCATCACGTACGAGTTCCACTTGATGAGTTGAATATCACGTTGAGAGGGGTCGGAAAACTCGCCCAAGAAGGAGATCAAAGACTCCGTAACAGTGGCAATTGAGTGCGCTTTGTTCACCATTTCGAGTCCAACCGGTAAAGTTGCACGGGTATCAATACCGTCCTCTCTAGTTAACCCGAACAGCATTTTGAATCTTGCTCCATCCAGCTGTGCGATTCTGGCTTTGATGGACTCACGCTGCTGAGAAGTGAGATCTTCTCTCGCAAGGAATGAATGGAACGTTCTCACAATCAATTTCAGGATGCACTGTCTGAACTCCAATGGACCAACGTCCATGTAAATCGTCACAATGTAAAAAATGTCGCTCAGAAACAGTTGCACAAAGATAACAGAGTCAAACATCAGGAACGCCAAAAACTTGGCCAAAACGGTTGTTTCAATCCACCTTGTGTGTGCTTCCAACTCAGTCTCATCGCTATAAATCATGTACGACTTTTCCCTCAGTCTTCTAATAAGAAGTCCACAAACCTCAATAGTCGGTGTCAATGGCCAGTATTTTGTGATTTCCTCCCAATCATGACCCTCAGCTTCATGATCAATAGCAGCGGCAATAATCTCATCAACGACCGTTTCAACAAGTCGATCCTCAAGAGACAGGTTGCCCCAGATTCGAAGCGCAAACGCCAATGTGGTAGTTGGGGTCTTTCTGCTAGCTCTGACAAACTTGCGAATCAGCTCTGAAGTTCTTTGGGGACCTCTGACTGGATCGTTCATGTAAACATGGTGGAAAATATTCTTCACCCAAGGAGCGGCATAGAGTACAATCGAACTTCTGTCCGAGTCCGATGCGTACTCGAGAGCCTCAAAAAAGCCGTGCAAGAAGTCATAAGTCAAAGAAGGGTGATTACCCGCCAATTCTGTGGCAACGGAGAGCACGTACTCAACGTCTCCATACGGGAATGTCATACCAGCCACGCTTTCAATATGTTTGCCGACACAAAGGTTGAAAGAGTTGGTCATCGAGGTCAGTAACAAATATGACGCGTTTCTGACCTCATCGTGATGGGAGAGCAATCCACTGAAAGTTATGTTGACAAGGTGACCAATGAAAGTCTCTGAGGTGTCTTCCTTTTCGTCATCTGAATAAGCATTTTCGTTCGAAAGCCGCGATCTCGAGAAGTGAAGAGTCCTCATAATTTCAATCTTCTTCACTGATGTCAAGATAATTCTTGTACCAGACTTCGAGTCCAGCATCGAGATTTCATTGGAAACTCCAGTGTAGTTGGACGGAGAGATACCGTTGATGTCAAGAATAGAATAGCAATCGACCAAATTGACCACCTTCATCCTCTGACCAAACTTGATTCGCTGAGGCTGGCCGGAAAGAATCTGCATGAATTTATTTCCGATCTTAAGTTTCACCGGAACAAATCTCTTCACGTCCTCTTGATAAAAGCTAACATCGTGAAATGAAACTCTCGAGTCTTTCGTGACAAGGTTGGTATAGTTCACAATGCCTGCTTTAGCCAACAACCTCTCATCATCATTGGAGCTGACAAAGATCAAATCCGTATTAAATCTGTTCACATCTTCCTCGTACTCGATCTTCTGTTTCTTCAGAGTCTGAAAAAACTGGTGTGACACATTGTAGTAATATAACCTCTTGCAATTTTCTTTCCATTTGTCATTCGCAATCGAGAGGAACAGCGTTGTTGCAGGACCCAGAATTGTGTCTGAAGAATAGGAAGTACAATCCACCAGGCGACAATGCGGAGTTTCGCAGTACTTGCTAAGTACCTGAAAAACTTGATAGCAAAATAGCTCCGGAGAACAGTCTTCTGGAACTGACATAAGATCGAAAATGATCAGCGGCAGCCCGTCTTTTGTGATAGATTCTTTGATGAAGGGATTATAAGTGGTCTCTGTCAATGCAATCTGAGACATGAAATCATATAGTTGAACACCTTCTTCTGACTTGTCGTTCTTGATACACTCGGGAATCTTATAGCCACTGATTCTTGTTGGAATGCCAAGACGCATCATGTTTTCATCCACCTCTCTGATGATGAGAAACTTTTCTTCCGATGAACAGTCAAAAAATGGAGAGGGCTGAGAATATATCTGACGTATTTTCATCCAATGGTCGTAAAAGAAGCTGTGGAAGAATTTCATATCCATACAAGTACGTTCTCCGTCAACTTCCACCTCCCCATCCTCACTGTCGCTGTCAATCCTGGTCACCTCCAGCATAAAGTGAATAATCTTCGATTTCAATGTCCTCAGCTCTTCTAACTTCGTTTGAATTAGAGGCATCTTGGCAGACACTGAAGTCTCGTTTGCAATTTGTTGCAAAAGTCTTGCGATTTGCATCAGCGATCTCTTCATTGGTATCGAAACACCAGTGACTATGTCCAGTCTTTCTGGTGAAACAATGGCCGGATTGAACAACCGAAGAAAAAGGAAAGCCCCCAGAGCAGCGTACTTGGATTCAGGGAAAGAAATAGCAGTAGTTTCAAATATAGTTTTTGAAATTCTCCTCAAACCAATAGGCATCTGGTCCAGCGAACCAATGATCGCATCCACCACCAAAGTCAAATATTTCATGAACAACTCAAGATTCCGGTCCTTCGTTTCCTGATCAGTGTTGGAGATCTTTTCAACTTCGAAGTACTCTTGTGTTTCCAAAAGCTGAACAAAAATAGGCTTGAATAGTTCTGTTAGGTATTCAGTAGCCTCTTGGTGACTATAGATCGCAACCATTCTGGTTGCGACCGTGTTCGACCGGAGAATCTCAACTGAATCGGACGTACTCAGAATGTCCGCCTGAAGAATAGTCGTCAAAACTGAAAGCTCCAGCGATTTACTTCCAGAAACTGTCAAAACGGCATTGGCAAATGCATCAACTTCAGACATTGGGCATGCTTTGACACATGCCCACAACATTAATCGGTCAGTCGCAAGAATCTGCATTCCATTAGCGATGACCGCGGTGTGTTCCCTTTCATAATCAGTGTTCATTTGAATACTCAGATTCTTGACAATCCTAGAAAACACATTGATAAACGATGATCGAATGAGCACATTCTCGTGATAGCCCAATGGCAGAGAGTATTTAAGTCCGACTTCAGAGTTCGACTTCAGCAAGTTGACCAAAGCCTGGATGATATTGGTGATAATATTGGAAATTCGGTGCTGCCTGGCTTTGTTCATGATCTCATTGGACTCTTTGCTGTTCAATTTTTCAAGAATTCTGACAAAAAGATTGAAGTAGTTGGAGAACGTAACTTCAACAGCCAATGGTTCATCGGTGCCCCCATGGGATCCTTGGCTTAAAGTGTCCAGTGGAAGTCTCAAAAATATTATTTTCAACAAAAGAGAGGTTTCAACCTTGATATCAGAATGCAGGTCTTCAACCTCTTGTTCCTTCAGTTCCTGATACTTGGTCTTTGTAACAGGAGTTTTCGGGGCACCGAAGTGCAACACTTTTTTGGAATCATCAGAAGCTTTAGATGAGGTGTGGTAATTGAAAGAGTCTTCTAAGAAGTTGGCAACCAACTTTGCGTATTGGTTCTTCTTCATAATGTTACCGTGCATGGATAAATCATCAAGTCTTGGTAAAAACATGCTCTGCAATCTGCAGAACTTGAGTTTGAGTTTCAAAAACGCAGGATCGTTGTTGTGAGTGTTGATTGCTTTCATTACACGAATGTTCAGTTCCCAAAAGTCGTAAACATGGAAGTATAACGCTTCGTAATCAAGTTGGCTAACAGTCCTCAATACTTCAACCATGAGTTCGCACAGGTGATACTCCTTGTCTTTCAAAGCGTTTTCAAACCTCCAGTAGTTTTTGCTGAGAAGGTCTAAAACCAATCCACACAAAAAAGGGTGCATCGAGACACAGACAACTTCACGACATCTGTCTCTTTGCGTCGGATCAGTGGAGAAAAGGTTGGCAATTTCATACCCCATAAACATTACCAGATTCTGCTCCAGACGCGGCCTTCTTGGGTCATCAGCAAACTCGGGAGAGAGAATGATTCCACCGAGGGACGCTAAGTACTCAGGAAAATTTTCTGAGTGTTTGAGACTCGAACAATCGAAAGTCCTGCTTGGATCTTGGGTGAATGACTCATAGTTGTGAATTCCCCTGAGCTTTTGGAACATCAAATCCCAGATTTCAATCAAAGTATTGATTGGAGTCTCAATGCCACATATGCGATCGCGCAACTTCTTCCTAGTTGCCGTGGAACCAACAGGAAGTTTGTCGGACAGTAAATTATAAGCCAAATCAACATTATAACCATCGAAACACTGCTTGAGATGAAACGGACCTGTGACAATGCGGTAGTAAGAATCCAAAAGCCTTCTGGATAATCGGTGGGTGTTGACATTATCTGAAAACAAGCCCAAGAAAATCGCCTTCTCGAAGTCTTCAATCACAGAGGAACAGTATCCAGATTCGTGGTACTTGGTGATGAAATCGGTTTTGCAGAAAAATATTGAACTGTCTTCGTATTGGTAGCGCAGCTCAAAAAACCAAGTTAACAGCTCGAGTAACTCTTCGTGCTCTTGCTTGCTCGTATAAATCTGAACGAAAAGCTTTGATATGCTGTCGATATGGATTGCCATGGAAATCTGGGCTCTAGCAGCTTTGATTAAGTCAGTATTGGAAGCTGTAACCGGAAAACTAAGAATAAATTCGTTCGCTGCTTGTCTAACGTCATCATCATCATCAACTGTCAAGTCGTCTATAGGAGCAATGAATTTCTTGAAGTCATTAGCAAATGCCACCAAATTCGTAGACCTGTCAATCCCGTGAGCTCTAAAACACAAGAACGGGAAGATCCGGTAAATGAAGAGCATTTTCTTGAGGGAAGTCTTCAAAAGACCACGATGATCAATTTTGTTTTTCAAAAATTGTACAGACGCCTCAGTTCTTAAAGACCCAGTTGGAGATGCCGCAGCGTTGGAACCGGCTGAAGTTGTAGAAGGCATATTTGCTCTTTTGGAGCTGATTGAGCTCGTTGGGGTCCCGGTTGACATCCCGTGCCTAGAGTCTTTCGCGCTAGCCGTGGCAGACGAGGATGAGCTGGTGACGAGATGTAATGCTTCAGATTGAACAGTTGGTGAACTTGAAGAAGCAGTTAATGGAGATGATGCAGACGAAGCGGATGGCGTTAAAGTGTGTCTGAACGGGCTGATGACTTTCGAAGACAGAGATTTGGTCTTTGAGACACCTTTTAATAACTGAATTTCAGAAGCAGAGATTGAGGAAATGGCTTGAGTTTCCGCGGGCGCCATGTCTTTTGTTTGGTGGTTGCTGTTGGACGAGGAAGTGGACAATGTGTTGACAGAGTCAGAGGCAGTTGTAGACGACGTCCTTGCTTTTGATATCATGACGGCCTTTTTGGACTCCGTGGACTCAGAGGTTTTATTATTGTGAAGAACGTCCATTATGTCGATCATCGACGATCCAGAGTCCGTGCTCGAAATAGACTCTGGCTTATCATTTCCAGAGTTGTTGAAAAGAGCCAGTTTGTTGAACACCGAAAGCATATGAGGTGCAAGTTTTTGCAAGTTGGGGTAAAACTCTTCACCTAAAAGAGGGACCTGAACAATCTTCGCGATGGCGCTCGAGTATAAAAACACGGTCGAGAGCTGGTAATCAGGTCTACGGAACTCAGCGAGAAACTTTTCTGTCATAGGCACAGGGTGCAAAACCAGGGAAACAGCAAGATAATCCTCTCTCATTTTGTCATAAATCTTGGGGTCAACGTTCATTGGACAATAGTCAAACTCATCAAGATGAAAGTCCTTTCCCACCTGGTCGTGAGAGTATTTCGCAAACTGGGTGAGGGGGTTCTGAGGCTCGAATAGGGCACACGAGCACCCAACCATCATCACGTTCAGCAAGGCCTCTGCTGCGCTAGGCATCTTAGTCAACGACTGGCTTAAATCAGAAAGGAACTTCTGCTTCAAACTGGACTTTCCCACTGAACGCTTTATGGCCAATGTTGAAGGTCTCAAATGTCTGTCGTCCAGGAACTTTTCAATGGCTTTAGGGAGCATGATTATTAGCATCGCGAGATATTGGTATGACGTGCGGAAGTAGGATTTGAAATCAGCCAGTTTATAACTCAATTCAAAAAGGATCTCTACTTTGGCGCTCACTTCAGGGTCTCGCAGACACTTCATGAAATCTTTAGTGCGGGAGACAGCCCATGGATATATGCTTTCAGCAAAATAATGGAAAAGTATGTGTTGCTGTGATTGTCTTCTTGTAATCTGGATCACTTCCTTGATGAGAGTGAGGTAATTTCCAATATTGTGAGAATCCAGGTAAGCCAAAGACAGAAACTCGCACCCGGGAATAATCAAGAGGTCGAAGTAGTTCTTTTTGAACTTGAATCTCATAAACTCGTAGAAGTCATCGTCGTTGCTCGCAGCAATATATCTCGCAATCTCATCGCAATCCTCGTTGATGCGTTCAATTAGTTTTCTTCCTACCGTATCAGCCTTGACAGATGGACCTTTCGGGGCTGTCAGCTGGTAGTTTGAGATCTGTTCCAACAGGAGAAAGGCACCGTCCTCGGACCTCATATCGGCTAGTAGCGTTAGTAACCTCCTGGCAACGCTTGAAGGAATGGAAAGGGGCTTCCCTGCCCCGTACCGTAGACCCGTGACCGCTGTTGGAGGAACCGAGATTCCGGACTTGGTCATAAAGCTCTGCTGTCTGTCCTTCACCAGCACCGGGAGAACTGAGTTCCAGACCCGACCTAAAAGCGAGGCCAGCAGCCGCACGATAATTGCCGATGACTCCAGCGACGACAGTCTGCGATCATGAATTTTGGCCTCATTGCTGAGCTTGTTGATGGCCTCTATAGAATGGACCGTGCAAGTGGTGATGTCATTAAGCCAGGACGTGTGCGCCACTTCGGCCAGCCGGTGGCGAAATTCAATGAAGTTGGGGTCCACTTCCAGCTGGGCTTTCGTTATCCCAGACCTGATTGGAAGCAGAGAGTCTATTCGGCTGTATAGAGCTGCGATTAAGGTGTCTGATGCTTTGAGCGCCGGCACCTTTTCTGTTTGGTAGGTGGACGTCATTGAGCCGGTGCTTGGTAATAGCAGCGTTTGGTTTCACGCTGGCTGCTCGTATTAGTTGTAAACAACCCTTTAATCACTAACAGTACCACTAAATACCAACTATTCGAGGAGAGCCAGCCGAAAACAAATTTCCTCCACAATTTGTGATCCCACTTAGCGGAGCGATTTAATTTCTTCCTGGCATTTATTTGCGCTGCGACAATATGTCTGACTTTCCCAACGCCGCTAGCTAAGTAATAATTCGCACCTTTAGCTGTTTATTGTCAATGCGCGCGCACGTAAAAATTATCAACCGCCACCGCTGGCCGGGGCTGGGATCTGCAGATCTTAGTGCAGCAGATCTCGCGGGCCTGCTGAACAGTTCCCCCGGACCTCGAAATTATATTATTGTCTGGAAACTCGTGCAAACGGTTTAACCGTCTGATGTCAGCAACAATCAGCTGCCGGAGATCGTTGTGGGACACGGGAATTTACGCACGAGCGCCGGCTAAAGCTTGTTTGGTCTGGTCATGCCTAATTTACTCTCCACGATTGCTACATTTCACCACCGCAAGCGCGAAACCGTTGAAACTGGACTCAGGAGCCTGCGTCCGCGGTCCGAAGGCGTAAGCAATAGGTACGAGCGCTGTGCAGGGCAGCTTCGCTGCCTTTGGAAATTACCTCAATGATGTCATCCTGAGAACGGTTTTTCAAAGCGGCTCTTTCTTTGCTTTCTTAAAACGTCACGTCCTACACCCTTGCACGGGAAATGACCAACCCGTTTGCTAGCTGCTGAGATTAGAAATATACTATTTGAAAATAATGATACTTTTATTTAGAAAGCCAACTTAGTGAAGAACCACTTGTTCTTACCAGCCTGGTGTCTCTCTTCGAAAGCCTTCTTGATGACTTTCTTGGCCTCTTCTCTTTGAGATGGCTCAGCAAGAGCCTCAGCGGTGACGGCGTTCTTGAAGGACTCAACTTCGAAAGAGTATCTGGTTGGCATCAAGTGGTTGTAGTTGACGAGCTTGACAAATGGCTTGATCTTGGTTCTCTTGGCAACCTTCTTGGCACCCATAGTCTTGGTCACCTTGAGTGGTTGTCTCTCGACACCAGCAACAATGGCGTGGGGGAATTGGTGGGACTTGGTACCATCATCGTGTGGTTTCACAATGACGACCTTCTTTCCGGCGTATCTGCCTCTGACCACAACGGCTATGATGAAATGTTTGTTAGTAAAACTGGACAGTGCAGTTTAGTAGGGAAAAGATTCGAGAAGAGTAGCAGTAACGGCCAAGCGGGCATGAAGAGAGTCCAAGGGAGACGCTGAAATTTTTGCGAGTAAACCACTATGACTGTCTGTTGGTCGGACCTATTGAAAATTTGATGTCTGAGGGATATTGCGGCGGCAGCCTTTGCCTTTGCTTCTGGTGAAAGCAAAGCAACACTTGAAGCTGAGGGCCTAGGGAACATCCCACGGTTGTTTCTGCATTATTTCTCAACGCTTTCAGACTCAACGCTGGCCGAACTAACTGAAGACAAAAACAAAAATACCCGTTCCAGTTGACTTTATCCGGTTGTCCATTACGCTGTTGCTGGCCACTCTTTCTAGCTACATCCAATTTGTCGTCATCTTGGTGCTGTGATGGATTGTGAGCATCTTTTTGCCTAATCGTAGTGTGCCTCATCTTTCGGAAAGCTCTTGGAACCGTACTAACTCAGTGAATCGAATCTGACCCTATTCTTGTTGTAGATGGTACATACCAACCTTGCCTGATTTGATAAACTTAGCCATCTTTATGTTATATGAATTATCTATAGCTGGTGATCTCAGATACAGTATAAAGTTGTGCAAAGTGAACTTGAATCACGGTAAAAATTTTATAACATCAAAATTCCTCTTGGTGAGACCAGAGTTGGTTGAAGCTGAAAAATTTGTTAGATTCTCGTGTGCTACCGTTTCACCGGGCGATCCCCGCTAAACTCCCCGCGAAACCTCTCTGTCAGCCTGCCTCGCCGGCCCCGCGAGGCCTCAGCCGTGAAAATTTTCACAGTCCCCGTGGTAGGTATTGGTTACCACACGACTTTGGAATTGTTCTCGTTATTCCGTAACCGCGATTGTGTTTTGGCAGAACGAATCTGCAGTTTGAGGAAAACGCAGTCACAAAAGAAAAGCTACCGAAAAGGGAAAGTGTAGTTTTCGGGGGAGATTAGGTAATCTGGAAGATCAATCTTTCCGATAAGAGAAATAATATTTCCAATCTCGTAGTTCACACATGATTTTTCAGGGACGAGAATTTCAATGTAATTGGAAAATGCTTCAGTAACTATAAACGGTACTGATCAGACTATGTGAAACGACACGATTAATGAAAGGAACAGCTTTCCCGGTGAGGTCACCGGATCATCACTTCTTCTTTCTGGTGGTTCTGGCCAGAAGCTTGGAGTTCATTGAAGTTACAAGTCGGACTGGGGCAGAGCTGTTCCCCGTTGTGTAGTTTGTGTTTCTCGAGGAACGAGCTGGCATTGCTTGATAGTTTTCGTAATCGCTACTGCTGCTGGACCGGGATGCATTGGAGATGGCCTTTGTGATGGCAGCCGAGATCATTGGGGAATTTTCTGAAATCACTTTTTGGGTGTTTGCGTCTTGCTCATGGTGAGAGTTGTATTTATGACCATTTCCCTCGGATTCTGTTCTCATGGAAGTGAGGAACGACGTTGAATGTGAGGCAACAGCAGGAGGAGGCTTTCTCATTTGCTGTTTCTTTTGAGCGTCACTCGCGTAGTTCTTGGATCCTGTAGTCTTGGGCATGTTGTCGTATCCCGATAAGAGGTCTATGTCAAGCAGCGGCGATGAAGGTGAGATGTCCACAGAGAGTTTAGGAGAAGATCCCATAGGAGGCGTCATTGCTGCGGTGGCAGCCTTGGAGGCCGCCTCGCGTCCCGTGGTTGTACCGGCATCTCCTCCTGGATCCCCGGCCAGCAGCAACTGAATGCTGCGTTCTTGTTGGTTGAACCGGGACTTGGCAAGGGAATTGGTCCAAGAAGATAAATCTGGCTTCTCAACCTCGAATGCAAGCGTGAAATTGGTGGAAACCACAGCAAAAAGTCCAGTGGAGACGTTCTTTGATTTGCGATCACCAACGACCTCTCTGAAATGAATGTTGGGGTTTGTCAAGTCAATCTCAGTGACGCACTGATACTTCTGTTTCTTCCTGTCATGGTTCTCGACAAAAAGCATGGCACGTCCAAACGACGTAATCAACAAAGTTCTACTTTTGAACGCAGGTTCAAGGATATGAGCAGGCTTGTAATGGAACAAACTTTTGAACCTTGACTTCTTGTCTGCAGAGTCCTCTTTGGCTTCCTCTTCTTCCTGCTTCGACTGTTCACCCTCATCCACTTCATTGAACGTAATCGCATCATCATAATTAGGAACAGCGAGCTGGCTAGACGCCGAAGGCCTTGTCGTGTTTACCGTGTGAGTTAACAATGACGGGTTGGATGAATTTAACAACTCTCTGTTTCTGTATCCGAGCGGAGACTCCGCCAGCATTCCCTTGTATTTTTTCTCAAAAGCCTCGGTATTGTACCTTATGACGGAAACAATTCCAGCTTTCACCACTCTTTCGTCCGAATGGTTCAGGAAATTGACCCATGTCATATCCAAAACAGACAGAGGAGGCACATCCATCGTCTTGTAAGTCGAGGCAGACGATGACTTTGACTTCAAGCCTAATGAACCACTCTTCTTGGCGAAACTCCTCGAAGTGTTGACCCTGGTGTTGATCACAGGTCTTGGAATGTTGGTGCCAGGGATAACGTCAACGTAGCGAGAAGACTCTCGACGCGGAGATGGTGGCGATGAAACGGTTGATGGTGTAAAGGGATTTGCGGATGCGCTTTGAACGGCGGGTCCTGCAAGCTTAGAAGATCCTGAGGGTGTCTTGACAGTCGTTGTATAATCATTTGAAACTTTCGCCGGTGCGGAGATAAGTTTGCCTTTTCCGCTATGAATACGTGAAGCAGATTTGGCCTGCACAGGCTGGGTCAATGATGAAGTGGAGTTGGAGTTCGAGGAGGGATGTGAGTTCGGCAATGTCTGAGAGGACAAAACCTTCTTTGTGGTTGCGACGGCCGCTGCCGTTGACAGCTTCTGATTGGAAGAGCTGAGAACAGGAATGTTCGGAGAGGAATTCGCCTTCTTAGTTTCAGCCAATGGATTCGGCAAACCAAACACCGTGCTGCTGGATGAATTCGCGGAATGGGGCGACGAAGCTCTGGCCATAACGTTACTAGCAGAAGCACTTCTGATTCCTGTTGCACTGGGTTTTCTGATGTTTGAGCTGGAACTGTTCTTGTTGAAGTCCGGAATTGGGAGCATCGACTTAGCGGACATTTTATATGGACCCAGTTCTGGTGGTGGGGAGCCCCAAATAGCGTTCTGGTCATTCCAGCGAACCTCTTTGAAAAAGTAATGATTCTTGATCTCGTCGATAGTGATTCTGTCCCGTGGTTTCAGAACAAGTATTTTCTTCACAAGATCTCTCGCAACCATCGGGAAACCAGCACTGAAAGCGTACTGCAACTTGATCACCTTTTGGAACGTGAGATATTCGTTCGAAGCCTTGAAGGGAGGCTTACCGGCGATCATTTGGTAGATAATACAACCCAGGGCCCAAACATCACAACCCTTGCCACAATACTTGTCGTTAAGCAGTTCCGGCGACACGTATTCAGCAGTGCCAACAAAGGAGTTTGCTTTGACATCCACCGGGTAGTTTCCGTCAGGTCCCGGATCTAACATTTTTGCTGTACCAAAATCGGTAATTCTGATCTTCATTTCGGCATCCAGCAAAATGTTCTCTGGTTTAATGTCCCGATGTATGATACCATTGCGATGCATGTATGAAATGGAGTCAATCATTTGGGCCGAGTAATACTTAACCGACTCTTCGTCCATAGTCCCGTGTCTCTTGATCAGACTCAGCAGTTCGCCGTTTGAAGCATAGTCCAGTACAAAGTAAAGACTGCTTTCGTCTTGGAACGTGTAAAACAGATGGACAATACCGTTGCGATTGCCCAACCTGTTGAGAGCGTTCTTTTCAATGTTAACATACTTCACCTTTTTTTCTCTGATGATATGCTTTTTGTCGAGGATTTTGATCGCATAGGGCCGGTTGGTGGTGGTGTCCGTGGCCAACATCACAGTGGAGTACGATCCTTCGCCCAATTCCTTTCCAATCTTGAAATCTTTGATCGATTTGCGCACAATTTTGGTCGTCACGTTGCCGTTTGGGTCCTGCACTTGCTGCATGATCTGAGCTGCGCCTTCGTTCTGCGACTCTAACGACGACTCCGGTATCAACGGACGGTCATTGCGCAAATTAAGTATCCCCAACGAGCTGGCAAGAGACTCCTGGTCGCCGTCCGAGTCGTCGTCTTCGATCTGCTCGTCTTCGATAGACACCGCGGCGCCGTAGATGTACGAGTCCGAGTCCAACATTGATTCTGAGTACCTCCCTGTGCTTGTTCGGTGTGGAGAGCTTTCTTTGAGTCCTCGCAAAGACGAAACGGAATCGTCAGCGACGGAATCGTATGCGCGGGACAGACTTTGCTGGCTGTCGTTTAATCCAATAGAGTCGTACTCCATTGGAGATTCGCCTCCCAAATAGTCATCGTAAAGGTCGGAGTATTCACTGACGTCGACACCGTTTGATCTGGAAACGCCTCTGGTGGCGAAATCAGGATCCAAACTGCTTGTATTGCTGTTGTACGCCATTCTCTCAAAGAAAATATCTGTGTTTCCTGCTCAATCTATTTTGTTACTTTATGCTTAATGAACGCTGACCGATTTGACAATCCATGCGATGTAGCCCAATTCCTGGTGCCAGCTATGTCTTCAAGCACCGCAGTTCGTGCAGTACAAGTGCTATAAGAGTTTGAGAAGATGGGAAAGCAAGAGCTTGATGGTTCAGTGCGGTATGCCAATGAAGGTTGGTTGCAAATTCTGGTTCACCAAATAGTTTTCCAATTGTCCATTGATGCTCAGCGATGCGGCGAATGAGTCTAAACCTTAGTTCAAGACGCAGGTTCTTTTGGGTTCGGCGATAATAAAAGTCCAGCTTATATTATGCGATTGCAGGGGTGGTGTTCAAGCCCGCCGTAATTGCCTGCAAAATATTTAGTGGCGTAAGTGTTTGTATGAGTTTCGGAAACTAGCCTGCTGTGTATTGCAACGAAGCTGATCTCAACTCTGTTCAATAACTTGCACCAAGCAAATAATCACTTGCCTACTTTACCAAACCAATTTGAACACAAGCAGCCTTGTATCCTTCTCGAACTACGCAAACACCCCAACAACACTTCCCCTGAGACGGGAGCTTATGTAACATTGTACGTAAGCCACCCCGCTTGCTGCAGCAAAATACCCGACAGAGACAAGAAAGGTCTATTATTGTTTTCTGCGGAACTGAGCCCCGGCCGGCAAAGGAAATCGACGGGTCGATCGACTCAAAGGGAAGTCGCCGGACAAGCGGCGGCGTCTAAAAAGGGGATCAAAAGTTTGCCCTCTTCAAGACGAAGGACAGTTGTGCCGGTTGAGCACATTGTTTCTCGTCCTTTTGATTCTTAGCATGAACGTGAAATGTTCCAAGGATCAGTGTCAATACGTTCCACCACGATCGCGGCCGATATTGACGAGATCAAGGATTATCTTGCCAATTTGAAAGAGGAGCTTGACCTGTTGAACGGGACCCAGGAAACAGAGGCGGAGAGTGCGCAAGGGATCTACGAATACTGGAAGAATGAAAAGAGCTGGGATAATGGACCTTTCCGCGCAGAGCGGGACAGTTATGATGGGGGCCAGAGTCACGGGACTGGCGCGGAGGATACGAGAACTAGCAGCGGCACTAACCCTGTAGTTGGAGGGTATGAGAGACGATCAAAGAAGCAAAGGGAACACAGGGTGTCAAGGTTTTACTACATGTTGCGAGAAAGCTTCGCTTCGTCGTTCAAGAAAAGCTCAAGACTGAAAATGCGGACTCCTGAAACTTCAGACAGCTCGCATCAAGGCCACTCGCATACCGACCCAGATTCGTATTCCAACGGGCAAGTTTGCAATGAAGGAAGCAGCGAAGGAGGGGATGTAACGCCGCATTGGACAGACAGACAAGGTGAAAGCAATAGCAGAATTAGACAGCGACCCTCGTTATCCAGATATAGTTCGGTGATCAGATATCCTTCCTCGGTGGTTGATGTTTACGTTGGCAGCGACTTGTTTGACAGGTACAGCGACTTTCAGAGACAATTTAGCGTGGCGAGACCGCGATCCATGACTGGAAGCGAAGACAACTATTCCTTGGCTTCCATAGTGGTTCCCGGCTCTCACGTCATTCCTATTCGAAGGGACTCCATTTTGAGAGTAGGGGTCAAAAGCAATCAGCGACTCAACAGAAGCAGCGTATCCGGAAACCATTCCCGAAGTTTGCTAAGAAGAAGCTCCTCACTTGCGGGTGGAGATATCGCGCTGAATGATTCTCTCAGCGACGAGTATGAAGCCGCTTCTTTCCCGGGAATGAGTCCAGAACAAGGACCGGTCTCTGATGAGGACATTTATTCAATCATCTCGGCGGAGGCTGTTCCGGCGCCTACAAGAAACAAACCGGTACCTGTTGCAAACCGGTCCTTTGGAATCATCGAGCGTCAAGATGAACCTTTGGCGCACATCCAGAGCTTGGGAGATATTATTGAACTCGACTCTGCAGATCCTCAAACGTGGGAGGGCGACGCTGACGACGATGACGACGATGACGACGATCAAGGATCCTACTTCTCGATTCTCCAATCTCCCGTCCACTTTTACAAGTAAATTGTCCCAATCAGGAATAAAGGATGTCTGGCCAGTGGACCCTGACGCGTGTGGAGAATTCATGCAGGATGATGCGGCTCAGGCCTCCAAAACGTGTTTCGGCGTTTCTGGGACTTGTCATGGGCAGGGCAGACCTTGTTTTGTACGGGAGGTCAGAGGCGGACAGAATCTGGGATGGGTACAGGGGTAGCAGATAGAAGATCTGAGACACGCTATGCATTATATTGCACTGCCGATATTGTTCAAAGACACTCGTAGCAAGCTTGAAAACAAAAAGGTGGCTTACTACGAATTTCTAACAGCCTCAAAGAGGAAGTCTCTGACAAGTCAGACAACTGATCAACCGAAAAACCATCACTGGAGAATTTGGAAACAAGATGTTCGAACAGGAACTTGACCATATTCAACACGGTCAGGAGCATCCCTCCTTTGAAAAGAAGATTTCGCGTAAGTTGGCAAATTTCCCAATCTGGGAGTTTTTCTGCAAGCTTGAAAAATTCTTGAGACAGGAGTTTCTTTGTTTTGTTTTTCGATTTGAGCAACGGTTCAATTGTGAGGCGTACTATAGAGGGCAGAAAGAAGAAAGAGTTCACCGCCATTTGGGAGCACGGAATCTACACTTCTCTGGGATAAGTTTCCATTTCAAACAAACGAGTCTTTTTCCAAGTTTCCGAGTTAACCGAGTTTCTGCTGAGATTTGAAATCCTACACCTTGATACAATCACGTTCGCCAATGTCTCAACCGCCCACAGAGGTACTCAACAGAAGTGCTTTCACTAACATTGGTCCAGCCCCTCATCCTCCACCTATGGGGGCTCCATCAAGCGCGTCGTTACATAGTAAGAATTCGAGCGCATCATCGGGGACAAGTGGCAATTCGAACAGCAATATAAACGACTTCAACAAACTCAGGATTCACACCACTGTTCACAGGAAGAGCGGTTGGGTCCAAGTGAAAGAGGAAGGGCTCATTGCATTTAGATGGCCAAAGAAGTATCTTGTTTTGAGTGAATCTAGTCTTGATTTCTACAAGAATGATGATAAGGCAGAACTTTGGCTCAGAATTCCTCTTCTTCATATCTCAAGTTGTTTCAAGAATCAAATTAAAACGTTTTGCTTTGAGGTGGTGCACAGAGCAAGGTCCACTTTCGTGACCGTCAAGACAGAAAAGGAGCTCAATATGTGGATTGACACGATTTTGGCCAAATGCCCCAAAGAAGGGTTTTCAAAGCCTATAACTGTCACCCATGAAACTCACGTGGGATATGATCCTTCAAGCGGAACTTTGACTGGAGTACCTCCTGAATGGATAGCGTTGTTGAAAGGCTCCAACATTACCTCTGAAGATTTAGCTGCAGACCCTACAGCCGTGATTGACGTGCTCAATACGTATTCTGAGTTGGTGAGTCCGGATCTTGGTTTGAACGACAAATTTGGTAGCGAACCAATCTCGGGACTGACCGCATTCAACGCCAACACCCCAGCTGCTCCTGATGCGACTGCTTCTTCCAAATTTATCAATGATATGACCAAGCCCTACTCCCCTTCCAACAATGAGGAAAAGTATCTTCAACCAAGAAGAGTTCCTCCGCCACCCCCTCCCACGACTTCATCCACGAACACTTCTAATGGCAATTTGACTCCTATGAGAAAGGCTCCGGCAGCCCCATCTCTCGCAACTCCACACAGGCCGATGGTGTCTCCTTCCTCGGCTCCCTCATCGAAACCTTTTGGGCAGGTTCCCCCAAATCCCCCAACGTTTAGGAACAACAATGCTCAGCTCTCTCCGGTCGCTCAATCTTTGGCAAACAAATCTGCCAACAACATCCATCCAAACCTAAGGCTGAATACTGCTGTGAGCTCGGGAAGTAACAGCTCCTCACCGTCCCCAAGTTCGACCCGCTCGCCGGCAGATTACGCCTCGAAGCCTCATCAATACTCACCGAACGACTCGTCACACAACATGGGACAGCCACCAGCGACGCTTGGATCCGCAAACAGTGTGTCTTCACCTAGAACTGAAAAGCCGTTCCCAACGCTGAGAGCCGCACCAAAACCTGTTCAACAGCAATATCATGTCCATCAACGTCATCAGCCTCCAAACTACAGACAACCTCCGCCTGCTCCATCGCAGCAATACAAGCTTCCATCGCAGAAGAGCAAAATGGCCATGGCCGCCGCATCGATGGCGTCTGGCTTTTCAGCGCAACAAAACAATCCATATGGTCAGCCTCTGTCGGCCAAGAACAAAACCACCCATGCGCTGGCTGGAACCAAGAACGCTGGACAGTTACAAAAGGATAAGAGAATCTCTACTATGACCGACTCCCAAATTATGGCTAAGCTGAGGAGTGTTGTTATAAACACAAACCCTGCGTCATACTTTCAAGTGCTCGAAAAAGCTGGCCAAGGTGCTAGTGGATCTGTCTACTTGGCTAAATCTTTGAAGATGAGAGGCAGACAAGTTGCAATCAAGCAAATCGATCTGAACAAACAGAGTAGGAAGGAGCTGATCGTGAATGAAATTCTGGTGATGAAGGATTCTCAACACAACAATATTGTCAACTTCATTGAAGCCTATTTGAATGGTTCTGCTGACTTGTGGGTTGTGATGGAGTACATGGAGGGTGGATCGTTGACTGATGTCATTGACAATAATTCTAAGATCAATGAAGCTCAAATAGCATCCATTTGCTTTGAGACAACGAAGGGATTGCAGCACCTCCACAGAAAGAATTTCATTCACAGAGACATCAAGTCTGACAATGTCTTGTTGGATGCCAGGGGCAATGTCAAAATCACAGACTTTGGATTCTGTGCTAAACTCACGACAGAGAAATCCAAAAGAGCTACTATGGTGGGTACGCCCTACTGGATGGCCCCAGAGGTTGTTAGACAAAAGGAGTACGATGAAAAGGTTGATGTCTGGTCGCTGGGAATCATGGGTATTGAGATGATTGAAGGAGAACCTCCATATTTGAACGAAGAACCTTTGAAGGCCCTTTACCTGATTGCATCCAACGGTACTCCGACGTTGAAACACCCAGAGTCTTTGTCGAGTGAGATCATGGACTTCCTGAGTGTTTGTCTTTGTGTTGAAGTGAAATACAGAGCTACAACCGACGAATTGTTGCAGCACAGATTCTTCAAAAAGGCTTGTGACACCTCCGAACTGGCGAAGTTACTAGCATTCAGACATGAGAGCGGTTCTGTCTCGCATTGATTTACGTTTTCCAATGTTGACGTCTATAGTTACGTATCCGTTTGGGTGTTTACTTTTTGAATATACCATTACGCTTATACGCATCGTGTGGAAATTCACCATTCGATTGGATTTCCAAAGAGATCTGTGACTTTTTGGATGTAATCCAGGCTGATGCAACCGCTGTCATCTCCAGGACTGAGGATCACTCCGTTCCCGCTTTTGAAAAATTCTAGCTTACTTTTTCTGACTTTATCCAAGTCCAGATATATGAGTATATCACACGATTTTCTCATACCACTGATTATTTTCTCTTCGTCATTGGTCGATGATTGCGGCTGATTGTCATCTTGCAACTGTGAAAGCCAATCCGGCAGTCCTCCTGCGAAGTGTATGTGATTTCTGCCCATAGTTTTTAGTCCGCCAGACTCAGCGATAGACTTGAGATGTCGTTTGAAAGTTCCGTGAACTATTATTCCGGGCAGAGACTCTGGACTCAGTTTTTGCAGGTCGTAAGAGTCGTTGATCGACTTGATCGAGTGGCCTTGTAATGCACAAATGAAGTAGTATTGTCCCGGCGCAGGGTCAAATTCACAAGCCTCCTCTATTAACCCGGCAGTGCTGTTTTCTTTAGAGACCACGATTTTAAACCGTTTTTTGTCGTTCTCTTGAACCACCTGGAAGATTTCCTGCATGGTTGGTTTCAAAGACTTGACGTATCGGTTTTGGAGAATCTGATCCAATGGAACAAATCCTTTTTCGTCAATTGAGAGGTTCTCAGCTATCGCTTGGTGTCGAAGCAGTTTCGAGAGAGACTTCGAGATGAGCACCAATCGACTAGCAGGTTTTTTCTTCGACTTGGCCGGATTCATTGGCCGTGGTTTTGTGGTTGAGGAATGAGATTGAGGATCGAAGCCTTCAATGGTAACACCCTACGGACTTTTCATAGGTAACGAGATCATTTTTGAGTTTAGTTGAGTCATGTTGAAACCTCTACACCAAGAAAAACTTCTGTTTCCACACCAATGCCAAACGGTTATCGGGCTTAGCCAGATCAAAATTATTTTTGGGTAGTGTGAAGGGGCCAAATCCCTCAACGTATCACGTGATACGACTGCCAGCGGTGGCTCTCTCAAGTAGAGTTCATGGCAAAGAGGCGGAGCGATCTGCTAATAGTAGGAACCAGGGTCAATCAGCAAGCACAAGAGAACTTTCGTCCAATTTTAAGTCCGATTACAAGATGAAATCCAGCTCTTTCCACTGTGCCTTCTTCTATAATCGGATGGATAGACAGGCGCGGGAAATTTATTTCCGAATCAGTAGTTGTTTGGTAAACGAGAATTTCGGCTCCGTTTTCAAAAAGCGGTTTGAACCAAGCCTTGGCTCGCCCCGAACGTACCTCCGACGAAGTCTATGTGGGAGACCGACACGTGTTTCCGACCCGGTATCCGAGTGTTGAATAGACGGGACACCATAATTACATAATCTCGGCGTGAACTATTGTTTACACTGATAAAAAAACTTGATTTAGATAATGATTGCAGAAATGTTTTTCAAAAATTGAAATCCTTCAACTAGAAAACCGATTCGGTAGACAGAAACGTCTTTTGTTTTGGTTTTGTTTGCCAACATGTCGGACGAAACGATAAAGGAGAAACGAGGGCCGAAAACAAAATGGGATTTACCGAGTGAAGGATCAGTTCCCGTCGCTGACAAAACCAAGACTCAGCGGCTGGCGAAACAGGCCTGCGATAGATGTCGCAGGCGTAAAACAAAGTGTCATTTTTCCGAGACCTCAGGTACCTGTGCAGGTTGTCAAAAAGCGGGAACGGAATGTATCTTCACTAAAAATGAAGACAATTCAAAACGAACTAGGAAGCTGAAATGGAAATACCAGGTTTGTTCCGGAGTGAATGTGACGCCGTCGGTCTCTCCGAAAACCCCTGAGTCTTTCGCAGACGGATCAGCAACGAACATGTTGGCAGAGACCCCAGATCTGGCAGAGTCAATGCTGGAGCTGGATTTGACTCCGGAACAGGTTGATATGATCCACGAGCTGTTTTTCCACGAGTACGAATATCTGTCTGTGATGGTTCTTAAACCCAAGTATTTGCGAAACTACGCGAAACGACTGCCGATAACCATGTGTCTGGCTTACGCGATCAGGGCAACGATCTATCTGTTTCTAGGAAATCAGTCAACAGCCGAGTTGAATTACCGGAAAGCAGACGGGGAGACGTCTCGGTTGACGGACTTCGAGGATTTTCTGCCTCACGCGTACAGTTCAATCACGTTGGTTCAGATTTACTTTTTGTTAGCAGACTATGAGTTTCGAACAGGCAGGCTCATGAAAGGACCAATCACGTTATCGAAAGCAATCCGGATTTGCCAGCTGAACGAGTTTGATGCCATTGATTTCCGACATCCTTTTGGATTCACCGACAGAGTCAAGTCTGAGCAAGAGGAGGATATTGGAACGCCAAAATGGGCGCTGGAGGAAGAAAAAAGACGCACATTCTACAAACTTTTCACGGTAGATAAGTACCTCGCGCTCGGGAAAGGACTGCCGTCCAGTTTGTCCCCTTTGACTATCAACACTCGGCTCCCTTCTTCAATGAACATCAATTATCTGTGCGAACGCGGCGACCACCTATCGGAAGAGGACGAGCGGGCGACGCTGGGAGTCACTTTGAAAGAAGGATTGAATTCTGTGAAGAGGGGAGAGGTGTTGTACACCGTGAGTCCGTTCGGAATCCACGTCTTGCTGATTGCCGTGATCGACGAGATCTTGGAGTGGACTCGCTGTGTCTGCAATCCAAACCAGGCACTCACTCAAGAATTCATTAACTCTGTTATCATCAAATTCAACAAGTACAGCCTGGAGTTAGAATTTTTCAAAAACTCGCTTAAACCTTATGAGCTGAACCTGTTCAATTACAACGCGCTCGTGTCCGGTTTTACAAGCATCAAAATGATGCACTCTATAATCATGATCTTCTCGAAGCTATTGAAGTACCACCCAGAGGAGTTCAATTCGAACATGTCTGACATGTACTACGAAATCAAGCTCAAATGTGTCGGGGTTACAATGGAAATGGTTCGATCTCTCACCAAGGAAGAGGTGATGAGAGAAGTTATTACACCGTTGTACTTCTTGGCGGCCAACCATCTGATGAAATCTACGTACCAATTGACAATTGTTTCTCGACAGGCCAATTGCCGACACGTTGAAGACCACCTGTTGCAAGAACTCCGAACTGAGCTGGACCGGATGGTTTTATTTCTAGAAAAAACCCCGTCCGCTAATGGGGCTTTGTTGGTTGAAAGACTGTTACAACTTCACCGCAGACAAGAACTAATTGAAAATTCGGATCCGTTCGAAGTTATATTCTTCAAAGACTACATTTGATTAGACCTTTTGCCTTTACATGCTCCTTACGTACGACTCCGAGGTCTCTTAGGACGAACCAATGAAGAGTAGCAAGAAGTCCGAAAACGGTTTTTCCGCTTCCGCACAGCCAGAAAAAGTAGGTTCCGAGTTTCTACGAAAGTTTTTGGACGCCCCATTTCTCCGGCCTCGAGATTCTGCGAGGAGAAACAGTCCGCGAGACTTTGACAACAGCGCTCGAAAGTCGCATGAAAAACAATAGAGCCTCCACGCAGGCGAGCGCTAATCTCGAGTTAAAAGAGTAAATCCGATGGGTGGGCTTCTTCAACCCGGTCCATTCTCAGCAACAAGAAACTTTCCAGGAGGCGTGTGCGGCTTGAGTTTTTTATCCTACACAGCCATCTTTCTAGGCTCAAGGGTACCGGCTACAAAGTTCAGGCAAATGAGACAGGTACGAGACAATGCTCTCGCATAGATAAAGTGTGAGCCGAGCGGTCCCACTGTCTCAACATCGATCTTGTGAAGGGAGTTCGTTTGGAGAAAAAGGCGCCAGAACGGCCAGGGAGGGGTAAGATTCAGCAATGAGGGGACTTCTCACTTCATTGCAAACTCGAAGACCGTTTTCGGTGAACGCGATAGATTTGGGGCGCAGGCACGACTCCCGTTTAAGGGTTAATAGGACACACGGAGATCGGAGAAAAGTTTCGAGAGAACCAGACCGCTATAATACGTTACAGCCGATACGCCGGTTCGAGACAAATCTGGCGGGTTCGAGTCTAATCAAAGAAAATGAGCACATACTTACCACAATGGTCGAAGTAACGCTTTTTTGATAGCCTAAGTCTGTTTTGCTTGAGATTTATAAGAAGGCTCCCTCGCGTCCCTTCAAGCCCCAATATACAAGCAGGCACACCTCGCGCAACAAGCGTTCAATAAATGACCACGAGTATTGTGACAAAGTGGAGTAGATGAGGGGTGGAAATTTTTTCTCAAAGGCTGTGCTCGTTCGAGAGCGGATTCCTCGTCTCGCCTTATGTAGCTTGGTCTTGCGGTCTGATGCGGTCTGATGCGGGCCTCTAGACAGCAAACCAAGGAGGAAGTCTCCTGTTCAATAATATGGTACGGTGCGATGCCGGATATCGACTTCGAAATTGCGGTTCGGACTATGGGACCGAGGACGATGAGACTGTGCTCTTGACAACCCAGGGAGAGGCTATCCGAACGGAGTCGAACGTGAGTGGTTGAGTGACAGTGTAAAAAGGGCTCAGATTGTGTTCGTAGCGCGTAAGCTGTTCCTTGAGTTATCCGGCGCGCTACGAAAGATGTAGACTTTCGAAAGCAAAACATGCGGCGGAGAGAGGTTTGTTGCGGCGTTTTTCATTTTTATCATAGGTGGTAAGTTATTTCTGGCGCCATCCTCGTAAGTTTTTTTCTCAGTAATCGTGAGACTTTAATCTCGTAGTGGGTGCTGGATCAACGTCATATAGCTGTTGCGGGTCTGCTTTGGTGGTCTTCCGTCCATCAGTCTCTCCCCTCTTGTCACGGTCACTGCGGAGTTCTCTCTCCACGCACCCCCTCCGAGCTCTCCGAATTTTTACGAAATCTGCAGGAGCCACAATAAATCTTTTCAGTGCGGCTTTTTTTCAGCTGCAGAGGCAAGAGTTCCTCCGTTTGATCATAAATATTAGCATTTTTCATTTGTACTGAGGGGTTTATAAAAGCATTAAATCTTCCCTATATCCAGTGGCCAGGAGACCGAGACATCAACCTTATTGTTTTTGGATCACAGTTACGCGTTGGTTGTCTCGCTTTATAGATAAAAGATACGGCAAAATTGCATCATGTTTTCGATACGCGCCGCTAGGTCAAACAGAGTGAGTCTCTCAAAGTTTGTGAGATTCAACTCCGTCATGTCAGAGTCCAAGACATCTCATGTGCATTCGCACACCATCAAAACTCCGATTGGAGAACAAGCAAAGGTGAGAACCCCTAAATCGACGATTTTGTCCGTGGACGGTCCAATCGAATGTGATCTTCACGGATTCCAAATTCTCAATTCCCCGCTGTTCAACAAAGGTACCGCTTTCACTTTAGAGGAGAGAGAAGCATTCGGTATCACGGGTTTGCTCCCACCTTATGTCAACGGCCTCGATGAGCAAGTTGACAGAGCTTACAAACAACTGCATTTTTTGAAGTCTCCGCTGGCCAAGAACGATTTTTGTACTTCCATGAGAATGCAAAACAAGGTGCTTTACTACGAATTGGTCAGAAGGCATATTAGAGAGCTTCTTCCTATCGTCTATACTCCAACGGAAGGAGATGCTATTGCCGCGTACTCTGCTAGATTCAGAAAACCAGAGGGTTGTTTCCTTGACATCTCCGATCCAGACTCCATTGATGAGAGACTTTCTGCTTTTGGTGAAGACAAAGACATCGATTACATTGTTGTTTCGGACGGTGAAGGTATTCTGGGTATTGGGGATCAAGGTGTCGGAGGTATCAGAATCACCATCGCCAAGGCTGCCCTGATGACTTTGTGTGCAGGTATCCATCCAGGTAGAATTATGTCTGTTGTTTTGGACGTTGGTACCAACAACGAGAGATTGCTCAATGATGACCTGTACTTGGGTAACAAGTTTAACAGAGTGAGAGGTGAGGAATATGATCAATTCATGGACAAATTCATTCAGGCAGTGAAGAAGAGATTCCCTGCTGCTGTTCTGCATTTCGAGGACTTTGGTGTCACTACTGCCAGACCTGTTTTGGAAAAATATCAACACCAATTGCCATGTTTCAATGACGATATCCAGGGTACTGGAGCCGTTGTGATGGCTTCCATGACTGCTGCCTTGAAGGTGAGCAATAGAGATTTGCTGGACTCTGAAGTGGTTATCTACGGAGCCGGTTCTGCCGGTCTCGGTGTTGCTGACCAGATTGTCAACCACATGGTGACTCATGGAGCCACAGTGGAAGAGGCCAGGTCCAGAATCCACTGTTTGGACAGAAGAGGGTTGATTTTGGACTCGATGCACTCGAAATCTTCCCCAGCACAGCAACTGTACGCAGATCCTGCGGACGAATGGGAAGGAGTCAACACCAGGTCATTGGTTGAAGTCGTCAGAAAGATCAAGCCAACCGTGATTGTTGGATGCTCAACGCAAGCTAATGCTTTCAACGAAGAGGTTGTTAAGGAAATGTACAAACACAACCCTAAGCCAATCATTTTCCCTCTCTCGAACCCAACCAGATTACACGAGTGCACTCCGGCTGATGCGATGAAGTGGACCGACAACAACGCTTTGGTTGCCACCGGTTCGCCATTCGCGCCTGTCAACGGTTACGTCATTTCTGAAAACAACAACTGTTTCACATTTCCAGGTATCGGTCTGGGAGCCGTTTTGTCTAGGGCCACTGTCATTTCGCACTCAATGATCTCTGCTGCGGTGGACCAGCTTGCTGAAGGCTCCCCAGCCATCAAGAACCCAAAGGCTGGTTTGCTTGCTCCACTGGAGGTGATTGACGAAACATCTGCCAAGGTGGCCACTGCCGTCATCCTGCAAGCTCTTAAAGAAGATGTTGCCCGTATTGAAGACCAAGACTCCCCAGACGGAGGCAAAGTGAAGGTTCCTAGAAACTTCGAGGACTGCTTGCGTTGGGTTAAGTCGCAGATGTGGAAACCAGTCTACAGACCGATGATCAAGGTCGAACACGTCGACTCGATCCACACCCATCAATACTGACCAAGCCTGTGTGCATGGCCCGGTTCGCCCTCCTGTAGTTTAGTTAGAAGCTTGCCACGATTAATTACCGCAATTAATACACCCGAGACTTTATTCAGGAATTCTGAGTAGAAGGCAAGTACCACGACAAGGAAGCATGTTGTAAGCTTATCTGGCTAGTAGTTGGTATCTGGACCCGTTACCCGGCTCTCGCGCGAGCCGTGAAAAATTCCGACGGCCCCCGCGCGCTTGTTTTCCGTTCAACGCCGTCTATCGCCGTCTCCGTATGGAAACCGTCGGCGATTTTCTCACCAGATAACCGCTTGCGGCTCTTTTGAGGCAGTGTAAGCATTCTAATACCCCCAGATGTTTATCTAATCTGCGCCAGAGGGAACCGGAGCGCAGCGGTGAACTGTTGCCAGATAAGCGTCTGGCAAAGCAATATAAATAGCAGACTTTATCTTGCTGGAACGTGAACAGTTTTCCGCAACAATTGTACTCTGCAGTAACAAACGTGCGACTGAATTACTTGAAAAAAGTTCATTGCGTGTATCCTGCTATCGATTACTTCATTAGAAAATGGCGCCAGCATCTGTGTTGACCAACAAGGCCTGCGATTGCGGCCATGAGCATGACAACATAAAAGAACTCAAGGCACGTCTAGCCACTGAAACCAAGCCAATCAACAAGAGTTTGGAGGACATTTATGGCGATAAGATCAGACTTACTACCTATCCCACGGACGACGACGTCAATCCTATTCCATTGGACTGGTACAATGAGGATCCAATGGCTCGTGGTCCTGTTGTTTGTTCTAAGCAGAGAGACGGAATGGGAAAGCACAATGCCATTGGCGCTCATTCGGGTCCTTATTCCATCTACCATGCACTCAGCATTGCTTCCAAACAGCTCGCTGCTGACCATGTGGCCGATTACACTAACACTGAGCCTCCTGTCTTTTTCGCGCCACAACCTCAATGGAGCGAAAAAGACAAGATAGTTTCGTTGGATCCGTTTGGACATCTGACTCCGCAACTATACAGCGGGATCGCCGACGCGGAGAACGTGGAGGTGAGACCTTCGATCTCCATCACCAAGGCCATCTTGTCGCTGCCGGAAATGAAGGAAGAAGTTGCAAAGGGAAACTTGATTCCAGACGGGAAAATTGTGCTGAACGATCAAGGAGACATGGCGGTTTCGAAAATTGCTGTGGACCCTGTTTGGCATCTTCCAGGCGTGGCCAAGAAGCTGGGCGTGACTGAGAATGAGCTCAGACGTGCTTTGTTCGAGGACACGAACGGAATGTATCCGGAGCTGGTGACGAGACCAGACATCAAGACTTTCATGCCTCCTATTGGCGGAATCACTGTGTACATTTTTGGTGAGCCAAAAAACATAACCGACCCAGAGAAGAAGCTGGCTCTGAGAGTTCACGACGAATGCTCTGGATCAGACGTGTTTTTGTCTGACATTTGCTCCTGCAGGTGTTATCTGATCTTTGGTCTTCGCGAAGCTGCCATCGAGGCGCAAAAGGGTGGCAATGGAGTGGTGGCCTACTACAGAAAGGAGGGTCGTTCGTTGGGAGAGGTGACCAAGTATTTGGTTTACAACGCCAGAAAACGTACGGGAGACAGCGCCGACGCATACTTCCACCGCACTGAGTGCATCGCGGGAGTGAAGGATGCTCGTTTCCAAGAGCTGATGCCAGACATTCTGCACTGGATGGGTATC
This sequence comes from Ogataea saltuana, assembly GCA_030674545.1. Classification (NCBI taxonomy): domain Eukaryota; kingdom Fungi; phylum Ascomycota; class Pichiomycetes; order Pichiales; family Pichiaceae; genus Ogataea; species Ogataea saltuana. The sequence continues at coordinate 67,372 of JAKTYV010000007.1, forward strand.
ACTCGCATTGACAGAATGCTATCAATGAGCAACATGAAGCACGATGCCATTGTGGGCCAAGGAATCGAAATTGTCGAGCGCGTGGAAATACCCGATGAACTGTTGCCGGCTGACTCCCGTGTGGAGATTGACGCCAAGATCGCCTCGGGCTACTTTACCAACGGACACGTTTACACGCAAGACGAGCTGAGGGACATCCGCGGTCGTACCTGGGAAAGTCTGCAGTGAAAGACTTTAGCATTGGCATTGAATCGCCTTCATTTGTGATAGAATTTGTTTTTGGCACCGTGGTGTTCCTGTTTATATCTGAGCTGTGTTTGATAAACCAAGAAGAATGTACTTATAAAGAGTTGTAAATGCTTGTAAATGCTTGGCTGCCGCACTTCGCCCTCTTTTTGCTTGGTTCGGTTACGCAGCACCAGCCCCAGGGGTGAAAGAATTTCTGCGCCCTAAAAAATATCTCGAGTGGCTCGTTTTGGAAGGGGGATTTTTGGGTTTAATTGTTGTGGATGTGTCTTCATAAAAAACAAGGGCTTACAGAATCCGATTGCAACAAAGACTTTTTGTATTCGTGTCAGCTGCACGTGATCTAGCAATTGGAGAGAACCAGAGGCGTAAGTTGAAATAGGGACTCTGCTGTACAGTGAGAGACCGCTTACAGTAGCATTGATCTAACAAAAGCAGGTTTGCGTGGCAGTTGAAGAAATGAGCGAGGAAGCGACAGAAGAGGCGACGAGCCCGCCGCAGACTGTGACTGAGCTGGAAACAGAGGTAAATACACAAGCGGATGCCGGATCAGACACAGAACAAACACCAGCGGAAAACAACTTAGAAAACAACGGGAACACCGACCCGGCGGAGACGGGGTCACGCGATGAGCCCTCCTCGGAGTCTAGCAGTGGAACCAATGGAACTGCTGCCGAGCCTGCTGAAGTGGACGTTTCGGCTGCCGTTCCGAGTACGACCGCTGCCCCGATCTTGTCTGTTCCCACCAATGGAACGGTAACCCCACCGCCAGCGTCGCCGGTGTCTCCAGTGAGAAGAAGGGCCCCCTCGGTGGGCACGGTGACCGAGGCTGCGACAATCTCATTCATCAAGTCTTCGTTCGAGAACATCATCGCCATCAAGGAAATCAACAAAAAACACCGCGATCTGATTGAACTGACCAACAAGGCCATTGGAACTCTAAGCAGGGGTGAATTGCCGTCGGAATCAGAGCTCTTCCAGATCCTGCAGCTGGCATGCGAGAAACCCAACGTGGAGGCTAAGATCGTGGCGTTGGACTGTTTGAGCAAGATATTCACGTTCAACGTGTTTAGTGAGCCGATAAGCATCTACTACAAGAGAACCAAGCCCGATCTGAAAACCGACGCCGATTTAGACACGAACATCGACGGAACCTCCAACGGATTCAGCTCCCAGAACCAGTACATGCCGCTGATCGAGGCTGCTGTTCAGGTGATCAGCTCTTGTTTCGACGGAGAAGGAACGGACGAGAAGGTGGAGCTGCAAGTCATCAGAGTCTTGACGGGTGCCATTTTGAACGAGTCCATGCCCATCCATGGAAAGGTGCTGTTACAAGCCGTCAGACAAATTTACAACATCTTTTTGCTGTCGTTGTCCCCAATCAATCAGGGGATTGCACAGGCTACCTTAACCCAGATCGTGAACATTGTGTTTGAGAAAGTGGCGTCCGTTAGAGGGAAGTCTTCCCGTGATGTGGATGCCTTATATGTGGGCGAGGACTTGGCAAACAACGGGTCGAGCGACTCCACAGCCACTCCAGAGAAACAGAAACTCACTTTACAAAAAATGGAGCAAAACATGCAAATTGATGACGTCCAAATTGGCTCAGACGAGATGTATGGTAACGAAGAAGAGCTGGTTGTCAAAGACGCTTTTTTGATCTTCAGGTCCATGTGCAATCTGTCTGTGAAAATAATAGAAAACGAGTCGATCGACATGAGATCTCACGCAATCAGATCCAAGCTTTTATCCCTGCATATAGTCCACTGGATTTTGAAAAACCATATTGATAGCTTTTTGGACAGAGACTGCAACATCATTAACCGGTCCACCAACGAGAGAACACGGCTGGTGGACGCGATTAGGAAATATCTCTGTTTGGTGTTGTCGCGGAACGCGGCATCGCAATTGGCCCCCGTGTATGAGGTCAGTCTGGAAATTTACTGGATTATGGTTGACAAGCTGAGAAATCAATTCAAGTCGGAGATTCCTGTTTTCCTTGACGAGATTTATTTTCCTGTTAGTGAAATGAAAACGTCAACCGCTCATCAAAAACGGTATCTGCTCAACGTGATATACAGAATCTGTGGCTCGTCGAAAGCTTTGATTGAACTATATCTGAATTACGATTGCGACCCTTCGATGCCTAATCTTTGTGAATCGATTGTGGATTATCTTGCAAGATTCGCCCTTTTGAGAGTGGAAGCGACACCGACTCAAAAAGTCAATTGTCGTGAGAGTTTGACCCGCAAACTGGCAACTTATGACTTGAACAATGTCCCTCAACTTGACGTCAGCAGAATGAGTGGTCATCCGCCGAACCCGGATGCCAACTTGAACTTTCCAATTGAATACGCTTTGAAAATGGCTTCAATCAACTGTATCGTGGCGTTCTTGCGATCGCTAGACTCCTGGAGCGGCAAGCCGTTAATGGAATCCACAGTTAATTCCGCAGTTACTACTGCGGCCAGCACGGTAGAAAGAGAAAGAGCAATGACGAACGGCTCTTTGACGTCAAACCAAATCATACAGTTGTCGGCTGATGTGTCTACCGCTGCGAGTGTTTCTGCCAGTGAGTCAAACGCCTCGAACCAGGACGAGGCGTCTGCTTCACAATTCAACAGCATCAAACAAAGGAAGACCGCTTTCTTGGACAGCGTGAAGCTGTTCAATTACTCTCCTAAGAAGGGTATTAAGGTCTTATTGGACAACAAATTTATTGCTGCCGATACTCCGCGTGAGATTGGCAAGTTTCTTCTGGAAACAGACATTCTAGACAAAGCAGCTGTTGGAGAGTTCCTCGGAGAAGCTGATGATAAAAACGTTTCAATAATGCATGAGTTTGTGGATTTGATGGAGTTCAAAAACAAGGACTTTTTGGACGCTTTGAGATACTTTTTGCAACATTTTAGACTACCTGGGGAATCACAGAAGATTGACAGATTCATGCTGAAATTTGCTGAGAAGTATGTGAATGACAATCCGAACATTTTTGCCAACGCCGACACTGTTTATGTTTTATCTTACTCTGTTATTATGTTGAACACGGACCAGCATTCTCCCCAGGTGAAGAAGAGAATGACGTTGGAGGAGTTTGTCAACAATAACAGAGGGATTGACGACGGAAAAGACTTGGATCCAAACCTCCTTGACCAAATTTACACCAACATCCAGAACGATGAAATTATATTGAAAAGTGAGCAACACGCTGCATTGATTTCAAACGACTTGCCTATACAACAGTCTTCGACTCTCTTTGGTGGGAAGGACTTGGCTAAGGAGGCGTACGCAAAAGCGTCCAAAGAGATGTCCACCAAAACTGAACAGGCCGTCAAGACTCTCCGAAACATGTCGAGAAAGAACACGAAGATTGTGTTTTACTCAGCTGATTCTGTGAACAACTCAGATCACGTCAGATCGATGTTCGATAACTTGTGGATGTCAATTTTGGCAGGACTCACTCCACCATTCAGAGAGTATGATGATGAAGACACTTCAAGATTATTGCTGGAGGGTATGAAAATATCGATCCACATTGCCTGTACGTTTGACTTGGACTACGCGAGGACGTCCTTCATCAGGGCTTTGGTGCAGTTCTGTAACCTCAACAACCCTGAAGAATTGAAAGACAAGAATATAGACGCTATATTCGCTCTTCTGGACGTTGGCGTTCATGAAAACTCCACCTTGAGCTCGTCCTGGAAAAGCATCTTGATTTCAATCTCGCAAATCGAGAGGTTGAAGCTCCTTTCTCAAGGCGTTGATTCTGACTCTATTCCTGACCTGCTGAACGCAAGACTGACAAGAAGTTCTATTGAGAGTTCTAGATCACACAATACGAGTCAATCTCAAGGTTTCTTTTCGTCTTTTGGAAAGAAACAATCGCTGTCGGAGCAAACATTCCAACACCATTTTAATCAAAAGCTACCGGTGGAGATGATTTCAAGAATAAACTCCACCGACTTGGACGTTGCCATGGACAAGGTTTTTTCCAAGAGTTCTGAGATTGAAGGGAATGCCATATTTGACTTCATTGCTGCATTGAGTGATGTTGCACACGAGGAAATTGAATCTTCAGGTCAAAGCCAGTATCCTAGAATTTTCTCGCTACAGAAAATGGTGGATGTTTGTTATTACAACATGAGCCGTATTAGAGTGCAGTGGTCAGCCTTATGGGCGGTGATGAACGAAAAATTCAATGAGTTCGGCTGTCATCAGAACCCAAAAATTGCATTTTTTGCTTTAGATTCTTTAAGACAATTGTCTGAGAGGTTCTTTGCAATTGAAGAGTTGTCCCACTTCAAGTTCCAAAAAGAGTTTTTAAAGCCATTTGACTACATTGTCTTGAACAGTCCTCATTTGCAGGTCAGAGAGATGGTGTTAGACTGTGTCCAATACATGATTCAAAAGAAGGCTGACCAAATCAAGTCGGGGTGGGTCACTTTATTGGAGATTCTCACAGACGCGGCAAAAGAAGACAACGAAAAGTTTGTTGCCAAGGGTTTATCGTATGCCAACATGATAATAAAGAGCCATTTCGATCAGATATTGAAGCTGGACGCATATGAATCTTTGGTGAAATGTCTCACCGAGTACGCCAAAAACGAGAGATTCCAAAAGACGAGCTTACAAGCACTGCAAGCTATGCGCAAGCTCGTCAAGACAATCGCCAGGAAGTCCGACGACATCGACACTGGATCCACGCCCGTCGAACTTTGGTTCCCTATACTGTCTGGTTTCCACGATATAATTATGACTGGCGAAGACCTTGAAGTAAGATCGAAAGCTCTTAATTTCATGTTCGACGTGCTGGTTGAGAATGGCGGTCAATTTGAAGCGGATATTTGGGACAGAATTTGCCAGGAGTTGCTTTTCCCAATGTTCGGCGTTTTGAGTGAACACTGGGAAATCAACTCCAATCAGGACAACTTGTCTGTTTGGTTGTCTACTACCCTTATCCAGGCATTGAGGAACATGATTGCATTGTTTGGCTACTATTTTGAGACTCTCAGCAAAACGCTGGACGGGTACTTGAAACTTTTGATTTCGTGCATCTGTCAGCAAAATGAAACCATTTCGAAAATCGGTATTTCGTGTTTGAAGAAACTGATTCTACAGAACTTGAGCAAATTTGACCAGAACCACTGGGACAAATTAAATGGTGCGTTTGCTGAGCTGTTTGAACTGACAACGGCGAGAGAACTGTTCAAGACTGATCCTCTCAAACACTCCAATAGCGAATCGAACGGAAACAAGGAGTTTGCCGATCTCGAAAACGCTTCGATGAGCTCCGCTCAAGATCCTGCGGAGACCGAATCTTTCGAGGAACTGCCGCAAGACCAATCAAAGGAGAAATCTGCCATTGTGATCAAATGCGTTTTGCAATTACACATGATCCAGATTTTATCAGAGCTCTTTGAAATTGATGAGTTCTACGAAACTGTTCCTGTGGCCAACCTGCTGAAGTTATCTCTATTGCTGGAGCACAGCTACAAATTCGCACGGGAATTCAACGAGGACTACAACTTGCGCGTGAGATTATGGAATGCAGGTGTCATTGATAAGCTTCCAAACTTGTTAAAGCAGGAAACAGCATCTGCGGGAGTGTACATCAGTATTCTCTTCAGACTTTACTGCGATTCTGAGAAGGTTGGATCTGAGGCACGTGATAAGATCACGTGCACTCTAATTCCGATGGGAGTCGCAATAATGGAAAGATACGTGGGTTTGCACGAACAGGATCAATCCCGCAACATTCAAAGTTGGCGTCCCGTTGTTGTTGAAATTCTACAAGCTTACAGCCAGCTTGATCCTGAAGATTTCTTGAAATGCTGTCCGGTGGTTTATGATTTGGTGGTCCAGTTGTTTGACAAAAACTTGATGGCTGACCTTCGGCTGGCCATCAAAGACTTCCTCAGTCGTGTCGGTGACTCATATGTGACTGAAAAGGAGTAATCGTTTGCCGTGACGGCAATGTAAGGAAGGACTAGCTGTCTTTCCATGATGTACTAGTATTAAGTGATTTTGTTTCAATTGAGTTTTTTGAATTATTTGTTGCACAGCCCGGGACCCAAAATAAATCTTGGACTTAATTTTTTGGCTTCTCGACACGACACATTCAAAAACTCTCGACGACAAAAATTTTTCAGCATAGTTGTGTGAATAAAAATGGAATAGACGGGTGGTGTAGGAGTAAACGAGAGTTTGTTGAGGCGACTTTCAGATCAAACAAGTAAGGAAATATGTCCAACAACAAGGTGAGTTTACGTGTTGTGAAGGAGAGGTTGCCTGTCATGTGGAAAGCGGCTGAAAGGGGTCAATTATGAGGCTTATTCGATAAGAATTGTACAGCCGGTTGCAATGATTTTCAAGTTGGGGATGACCGATGTCAGGTTTTCGACGACAGATCCAAACCAAACCGTCTGATTTACACAGAATTCTAACAGATTTGACAGAATCTCTACGCTCTTTTAGGCAATGACGTCTCGGACGACGAGGCCGAGATTATCTCTCCACCAAAGGAGATTGTGAAGAAGACCACTTCTTCCAAGAAGGTTGACGCTCCTCCTCCATCTGCCGACAAGTCCAAGGCCAAGAAGAACGGTAAGCCTGCAGTGACCGGAAATGAGGCAGGTGCTAAGTTCAAGAACAAGAACGCAGAAGCTGAGGCTCCAAAGTCCACTGACCGTCGTTCTTCCAAGAACACCAAACAGGACAGACACTCAAGAACCGGTAGATCTGAAACCGCCAAGTCTCAAAAGACCAAGCTTGGTGATGAGGCTGAAGCTCAAATCGAAGCCGAGGTTGATGCTGAGGAGGAGATCGCCGCTGAACAAGACGGTGAGACCGAAGCTGAGCCAGTCTACCAAACTCTGGACGACTACTTCAGTCAATTGTCTGTTTCCCAACAAGGACTGGCTGCTACTGCCAAGAGAACTGCCAACGCCGGAGCCGAGGACAAGTGGTCAAACGATGAGGTTTTGGTCAAGCAGAGAGAGGTTTTGATTCAGCCATCTGCTTCCAAGCAATCCAAGCAAAAGGCCAAGAAGACCAAGCAGATCCTCGACGTTCAAGTTACCGTTGCTGACGAGATCTCCTCCAGACCAGAGCAGTCTTCCAGAAACACCAGCACCAGAGGCAGAGGCGGAAGAGCTCCAGCTGCTAGAGGCGGAAGAGCTCCTGTTAGAGGCGGAAAGCCAGCCGGCGGAAAGAAGACTTACAACGAGAACGACTTCCCAGCGTTGTAAGCTGATTCAAAGAGTTTGGCACTTGGACGTGCCTCGTTTTGTTCGTCTCTCCTCTCAAGAATTCTGCCGATTTTTGACGGTGTTGATTTAATCTAATCAGACAGCTGAACCAACCGAGGCTGTCCGGAACAAGTCTTTTACCTTTATGAGTGTGATGCAGCTAGGTTACATTTGTAGGAATATAAGAGAGGACATAATAGCGAGAGTAGCGTATCAAAGAACCGGAAACTTGAAAACCTGGTATGTCCGGAAACGGGGTAGTTTACGGCAGCGCGAGCCCCAAAACATTTCCGGTCAATCATTTTTCAATTTTCAACTGACGTTATTTTTATTTTTCTCACCTAAAGTGTCATGAATAAATGAATAAACATATGTGTTTTTTATCGGCATTTTTCAAAACGAGACGCCTTTTACAGATTAAGGAACCGCATTTTATCGTGAATACACTCTGAAATTTCAATTGGTACAGGTGAGCCGGTTTTACAACACACAACGCCGGAAACAGACGAATTATAGTGGTTTCCAGCAGCGGTCTGGATAAACGCGTATTCGCTCATTGATAGCACATCTTTTTTGCAAGCGCCACCGCAATGTTGCACTCGTTACTTAACAGCACGGAAAACAACCCCGGAGTGAAGCGCGAGTTTTTGCCGCCATTGCAGTCGTCGTCGCCGGCGCGGTCGAGCTTGTCGTCCAGCCCCAACGGAGTGGCGGAGGACTCCAAGACCCAATTGGACGGGTTATTGCGGGGCAATCCCAACGAAGTTGTTCGCACTTCCGCGCAAATTTCGGATATTCTCAACGAGCCTGGCAAACCAGGCACGGACGATATAGAGATTGACAATGACGAGAACGTTGACCAATTGGACCGTGGTGAGCCGGACTCGGCTGTCTCGTCTGCTGTTTTGGCCGCCGGAAACGGCAAGGTCAAAAAGAAGTCTGCGAGAAAGTCATTCAGTGAGGATAACAAAGTTCTGATATCGACTTCTTCTCCTGAAGGAATTGCTGCTGCCTCTCAAATCACTCCAAACCGGGTCGCCAACATCTTGTTGCGCGAAGGTCCCCTGCCAATCAGACACCTGACGGCTCATCTAGTGGCTCAGATCCCCAGTTTTGGTCAGCTGTCGCTGTCTAAGCAGCGCAGACTGATCATGGCTGCATTGGAGATGGGCGACTCGGTCACGGGCTGTGTTTTCGAGAAGATTGGCTGGGGCCAGTGGGAAGCAAGAAAGGCTTCCGAAGAGCTGATCATTGAGCGGAATAACAACGCGGCAAATGCCACCTCGGCCAGCGCTAGAGACAAGTCCCCGGATAGCCCACCAGACACAGGAGTTGCTGCTGCCTCGAAACCTCACTCTTCCGCTGCGGTCAAGCGTAAGGACAGACGTGGTTCGTCGGCCAGAGCGCTGAGCGTGTCGCCCAAGGGTCGTGGGGCGTTGGCGGCGAACTACCGAAGGGAGTCGATCACCAACTCGGCAACAGACTTGCACAGTGTTAAGGTGCCGCTGTCGCCAACTTTGCAGCCGCTTCAGAACATTAGAAACTCTTTCAAAGAGAGAAAGTACTCATTAGATGAGGCGATAGAGTCTTCTTCGGACGAGGACGATGATTTGGATCTGAATCGTCGCGAGCTCTCAAACGACGACGACGACGACGAGGGGTTGTTCACGTTCGAAAGCGAGTTCGGCAGCGGCCAAAAAGCCAAGCAGATGATTCGGAGCGGGTCGGTTTCCTCAACAAACAATCATCGTCCCTCGTTTGGTGGAATCACGAAACCCCGAAAAGCCCGGAGCTCGTTCAACAACCACTCTCTCGAAATTGCTCTTGACGAAAGCATGAACCTCGACTCTGGAGCCATTCCAGACAAAAGAAGACCCCGGATATCGTTCTCTAACTCCTCCAGCGTAACGAGACAGTCTTTTCTTCGGACCAACCTTTCGCCAACGTCTGGTCCCGTGATGATGCACGACCAGGTCAGCAACGTGAATATCAATGCACTCTCTTCAAGCGAGAATTTGAAAGAGACTGACAATTTCACGGACGAAGAGGACTGGGAAGCCATTGGTCCCGTCAGCCTGAGAAAAAATACCCAGGCCAGCGTTGTGGTACCACCAACTAACGCTACTAGCGATCACAGCTCTGCCAAGCCAATAACCGTCCAGATGGTGAAACCGGACATGTCGAGTCCTTTGAGACCTGGCGCGGTCTCCAAGAGTGACGAGGAGATAGCGGCAATAGCATTGATTGATTTGAAGTCTGTTTGAGCTGGTCTGGGAATAGGTTTTTTTTGCATTTTCCTCGCTTTTTTGGGATTTATTCGGTTGATTTTCATGGATCGTCTTGTGAAAAAAAGTTGATCTTGTTGCAGTTTACGTTGATCTGATTTACACATTTTTTGCCATTATATCTTACTGGTTTCATGTCTGGTTTTACGACTTTCGTCACCCTCTTTGCTCTTTCAGTACCGGAGTCTGCTTCTTTGTACTTTTAATTTACGTCGTATGTTCACCTAAACCATTAGGATGAGAATTAATAGTTTTGCACGAGATATTCATCAAATTCAAAATGCTGATATTTTTAAATTAGCTGGGGCTTCCTTGGTAACAACTATTTTCGTTCGCAAAGTGTCTTCTTTGGCAAGTATCCAATCAGAGAGCTCAATAACGGGGAATCGACCTGCCCCTCGCTTCAAAACGTTGTCGTCACACATTCAATCTGCCAGATGTCCGGAGCTTCAATCAAGGCTGTGCAAATTGGAAAAACGCTAAATATTATTCTCAGTCTAATTAATAAACGCGTTTTGATATGATTCGACTAGTATTAGAATTGCGGGGAGTCATTTTAGGATAACCGAAATCTCAGCATGAGGGTGCTGACCGCAGAAGAAAAGGAGGTGGCGACGGTAAGTTGATGCAGACTAGATCTACTCTTATGCGAACTAACACCGATTGTTATCCAGCATCTCAAAGCGAACATATGGTACAGCGTATCGAAAATGGTTGAACAGGAAACCAAGAAGTTGTCTGACGACTCGAAAGTTGAGATAACTCCCACGCCGAGATATGTTGCCGCTTTGGTTGAACTTGTCTATCGCCAATTGACGGAGGTTGGCGAAGACTTGGAGCTGTTTGCCAAACACGCCAAGCGAAAGACCATCCAACCGGATGACTTGCTGATGGTAGGGCGCAAGAATGATGCGCTCCGCGAGTTATTGAAGGAGCATTTGGACAACCTGGAACAGACGGAGAAGAACAAAAACGCGATCCACAAGCCTCCGGCAAGTAGTCCTGTTATCAATTCGCCACAATTAACAGGCCAAGTTCTTGATTCGGAGAGCGAGGACCAATTCAGTGACTCTGGGAGCCAGTTTGCGTGAGTAGGAGCTCCCTAGTGAATGATAGTGGGAGATGAGACGGTAATGGAGGTAATTCGTCGACGCGTCGACATGCGTATTTTCGACGTCTGTTATTGCACGACTTTTGGTTTTCAGGAATAGTAAAAAAATTTGTTAAAAACAGCGTCGAGAAAACATACTACAAGCTAGTTGTCGTAGACGGTACCGAATACCATACGATCTGCTCAGATGTTGTCGAATATGAGCGCCTGGAAGGTTGCCAATCTGCTGAGACCGAGAACGTTTGGGCGGCTTCAGAGCACTGCTGCTGCTGCGGTGGCTGGTAGTGGCAAAACCCGGCAGGCCAGAGAACCTCGGGGGTCCAAGATCGCATCGTTGTCGCAGTATTACGGTCAGCCTGGTGCAAACCAGGTGATTCCGCAGCTGGAGCAACAAAGACTAGCGCCTACGATGCCCACGTTTTACGCAAAAAATCCGTTTCACGAGAGCCACTTGGCCAAACTGATGGACTTGTTGAACAAGTATGTGAGACTTCCATTTGACAAGAAGAACACTGCGAACCGTTCATGGTTGTCTTTTGAAGACTACAAGGAGATTGGAGGTGGAAACAAGTTGAAGATCACTGAATACCACAAGCTGTTGACCATTTTGAAACGTCTGGACTCGATCGAGCCGGAGCTGCAGAGCGATGAGATCGCTGAGATGCTGCAAGATTACAGGAGAGAGAACAAAGCGGGTGCCAAATCCACCAAGCAGAAGGAACTGGATGACCAGGGAAGAGCCGTTGCTGTTGGACGCAGAAAGGCTTCCAGTGCGAAGGTCTACGTCGTGGAGGGAACAGGCGAGTTCTTGGTGAACAACAAGCCTTTGGACTCTGTTTTCCCTAAGTTGAACGACAGACTGCGGGTTCTGTATCCACTACAGATCGTGGGCTCTGAGGGCTCGTACAACGTGTTTGCTGTCGCGAGGGGCGGAGGAACGACTGGACAAGTTGATGCCATTAGACTGGCCATCTCCAAAGCGCTCACCATCCACAACCCCTTACTTAGAAAGCGGTTGTTCAGTGCCGGATGTCTCACCAGAGACCACAGAGTCGTGGAGAGAAAGAAGCCGGGCAAGCTCAAGTCGAGAAAGATGCCAGCGTGGGTCAAGCGTTGATTTCATTTGTAACTCTGTACATATTTATAACGAACCAACAAGGACGTGCCTAAAACTTGATTCCCGGTAGCGAGAGACCGAGAGTGTTTGTCATGCTTTTGAACTGTCTGATTGCTCCTGTCAGCAGGGATTTTTTGAGCTCCAGGTCTGTGGTTTGGGGACCTGAGCGAAACTCGTGTTTGATGTGAACGGCCAGCTCTTTAGCCAGCGACTTGTCGGGGATCTTGCGCGTGACACGAAGCATATCGCGGTAAACTTGCAGCGTTTGATGGTAGACCAAGAACTGGGTGGATACGGAATGGGGCTGTTAGCAACGGAAATAGGGCGGTCGACACAAAAGCGTACTCACGTCTTGGAGAGAAGGAGCGTTTTCAGCCAGCTTTCGCTGTTTCGGGGCTCTCAGCGACGAATTGAGTCGTCTTAAGACAGTTCGGGGTAGCCGAATCATCTTGAGTGCTATAATTGCGGAGAAGCTGACAAACTCCACCGCGTTTGGGTTAATATTGTCAAATCAGTTTTTGGAGATCTGCTGCGCCTTAAAATATTTCTGGGTATATTTTTTTTATTTCCTATGGTAAAAAACACATCCTTCAATTCCGAAGAGCCCACAAAGAGAGGAAGCAGGCGCATCCAATCAGGTATTTTCAGGCGAAAGTTGGCGCCATCAGCTCGTTGCAGCGCTAGAAAAAGTACCAGTAGCTCCCTGACCGCGTGAAAATACTGATAGAAACCGAAAAATGGTGAAAGACACATACTACTACGACCTGCTCGCCGTAGACGTGGACGCAGATGAGGTGAAGATCAAGAAAGCTTACAGACGGATGGCGCTGAAGTACCATCCAGACAAGAATCCTGGGGACAAGGAGGCGGAGTCCAAGTTCCAGGACATCGCAGAGGCGTATCAGGTGCTAAGCGACCCGGAAAAAAGGGCCATCTATGACCAGGTTGGAAAGGAGGAGCTGGCGCAGGCAGGCGGCAGAGGAGAGGAGATGAGCCCGAAAGAACTGTACACAATGATGTTTGGTGGCGAAGGTTTCGAGCCGTACATCGGCAAATTGAACCTGTTGATGGCGCTTTTCGACGAAATGGAAGGAAAGGAGGCGGGTGAGCCGGATGACGTGACTCTGTCGGAGACGCAGGAGATGGCTGTCCACGGCGGGGCCTCAGGCTCCACAGGTGTTGGAAAGACGTCAAACGGGGCTGGACACGTGACTGGATCCAACGCAGGCAAAAAAGAGAAGGTGGACATGGAGAAAATCAAAAAGAGACAGGAGGAGGAGGCCCAGAAAGTGGAGGATCTGGCAAAACAACTGGTGGAGAAAATGAAGCCGGTGATCGATTCGTCTACGGGCGGATACCTGCGGAGCGAGGATGTTTTGAAGTTCCAACAGCAGATCACGAAGGAGATCGAGGCTCTGAAGGTGGAGTCGTTTGGAGTCGATATCTGTCATATCATTGGGAAAGTCTATCTGTTCAAGGGACAGGCGTTTCTCAAGTCACAGAAGGCTATTCTGGGAAAGTTCCACAAGATGACATCGTCGCTCAGACAGAGCCACAACACGCTGAAAAATGTGTGGAGTATGGTGTCCACGGCCACAGAGGCCCAGTCGACCATGGAGGCCATGGAGAAGATGCAAATAGAAGAGTCTTCGTCCGAGATGGACGAGTACGAGAGAGCCCGTCTCGAGCGGGCCATGACCGGGAAGTTCATTTCCGTGGCCTGGGTTTCGTCCAAGTTCGAGATGGAGTCCACCCTGAACCACGTCTGCTCCAAGCTCCTCAACGACAAAAGCGTACCAGTTGAGGTGAGGAAGATGAGGGCGGAGCTGCTTGTTTTGATGGGTGTTTTGTTCAAAAATGCCAGACGCGACCCAGACGACGACAGCGAGGTCCAGATGTTTGAAGAGCTCATGAGAGAGTCCAAGGAGGTGAGGGCCAGAGATCTGAAGCGGGCTGCAAAGAGAAGCTCGTCCGCCAGACCCTCTGGTTCCCAGGGCAGTCGAGCAGCGGAGACGCTCTCGTAAACCTGTCGTGGCTGAGGCCTAGTTCTAGGTACGGCCAAGCCGCACTATATGCTAATTCTACCCTACTCGATACTCAGTTCAGTCATACAAGAGCAAGTTGGATTAATTATCTCGCACCTGTGTATATTCAACCATTATGAAACATTATAGCATGCAGTAAATCAACCCGTCGACTCGACAGGCTCAGACCCCAGAGGAACCGTACAACTTGGCCCACTCGCCAAACCGTTCAAGACCCTCCTTGGACACACTCGGTCTGATATAATTAAGCGAGCTGACAAAGTCTCGCAGACAAATGGGTCTGATTTCGCTCTTGGTCGTCAACAGGAGCTTGTCTCCCAGCTCCCGAAGAGGACCCATTGCGGCGTCCTTGGCCAGCGCCGTTAGATCGGAGCCTGAAAACGTCTCTGTGAGCTGGATCAACTCCTCGAGATCCGCGTCCGACATGGTGTGTTTTTGGTGGGAAAGCAGCTTCTCAAACTGGGCTTTCCGGGTATCGTATTCGGGGAGAGGAATGTACTGTCTTCTGACAAACCTTCTCCGGGCGGCCTCGTCGATGGCCCAGGGCAGATTGGTGGCAGCTAGGACCAACACCCGTTGCAAGTCCTCGCCCGAGTCACGTCCCGCGGCGGCCTTGGTCAGGTCCGACCATTGTATTAAAAACTCGTTCTTGATTCTCCGTGAAGACTCGTTCTCTCCCTCGTTGTCTCGACTTCCCAAAAGAGAGTCGATCTCGTCAACAAAGATAATGGACGGCGCCAGTCGCTTCGCCAACTGGAACAGCGCACGGACCAACTTCTCGGACTCACCCAAATATTTGGACGTCAACGACGAGGCTGATATCGAGAAAAACGTCGACTTGGACTCGGTCGCCACAGCTCTGGCCAGCATGGTTTTCCCCGTTCCCGGAGGCCCGAAAAGAAGCATTCCTCTGGCCGGCTCTCGAAGACCACTGAACAAGTCGGGCCGCAGAAACGGATAAACGACAGTCTCTTTCAGCGAGTTCTTCGCAGCCTCCAAACCGGCAATGTCCTCCCAGTGAACTTCGTCGCCGTGTATCACAATCTCGTTCAAAATCTGTTTGGCAGCGAGCGGATCAACCCCTCTTAGTGAGGCAATCAGCCGCTCCTCATCCTCATCGACAGAGTTGTCGCTGTCCAGTGTCTCTGTGTCTTTAGTCGGATTATCCGCAAGCTCTCTCGAGCCTCCTGGAGTCCCGGTCCCCGGCCTTCCTTGTGACCGGTCGCCCGCGGCCGGGGAGTCCTTTCTTGATGGCGGTTGTGACGTCCTCTTACGCTGTCTGGCTGGGCCAGGCGAGACAGAGGGTCTCTGCGATTGTGACTTGGCCGCATTGTGTAAATTCGAGGAGGTCACAGCGGCCGGAGGCGGCGGAGACCTCGTGTTGGCCCGCGTTGGCGATCGGTTCTGGCGAGTTGGGACCGGAGTCACCTTGTGAGGTAGTTTGACAGCCGCTGATATCTTCAGTGCCGCCTTCGCACGGTCCGCAGATGTCTTTTGAGCCACTTTCGGCGGTGCCACTTTTCGTGGCTGTTTGCTTTTGATATCCAATTGGTTCAACTCGTCGGCGAACTCGGCCAGATTTTCTGTGCTTTTATCTCTGCGACTCTTTCTCGATGAATATCCACTCTGTTGTAGCTGTCTCAGAGTCTCTTGCTTGTAAAAGTCCTTGTTGTCGTCGGCGCTGCCATCAAAATCGCGGAAAAGCTCATCCTGAGAGCTGGAGGAGTACGATTTCGTGCTACTGAGACTTGTGGAGGGAGCCCAGATCAGGTTTGCTGCCTTTTTGGCACTCACCTGCGACGTCGAAGCGCTTGATGATACCCCGTGGCCGATGGCGGAGCTGTTTGAGCCAATATTGGAGTTATTGGCTCGCAAAGACTTGATCAATGGCTTGGAAACAGGCTTCTTGGTGTTCAGTGTAATGGGATTGTTGGTTCGAAGCGTTGGAATGTTCGCGGTACTGGTATTGGATCGCGATCCGGGCGGAGACGGCTTGTTCGCACTGGTTCCTTGTGGCTGATTTTGAGCCCTCGTCGTCTGCAGAGAATCAATTTTTTTCTCCAGCCGATCGAGGTGATCGTCAGCCTGTGCCTGTAGTATGCGGATCTCGTCCATGATGTAAGACTCTTCGTCGGAGAGCTCTTGGCTAATGATAGATTTTTCCAGAATGTCTACTTTAGTCTGCGCGTTGATATGCAAAGCCCTCCAGCCCTGTAAAGCTTCCATGGCTCTGTTGTTCTGCTCTAAGCTCAAATTTGTCAGAGAGCTGTTTGCGATGTCATTGTATAGCTCCAGGAGCCTGGGCAGAGGCGGAGAGGGCTCTTTCTTTTTCCTTGAAAACATTGGAATTCGATCAGATCGAGCTTCAAAATGAAAGTTCTTGCGGACAACAGCGGCCTACTTCACCTGCTATCAAAGGTTTGTGCCTTCGACTGTGTTTGGAAATGCTCGATGGTGGCAAGACAACTCAAACACCGCAAATGAGGGAGGGAAAAATTCTCTTCACAGCAACTTCACTTCACCGATGACGAATTACTCGAATGTTATCGCTTGTATGATCAACAAACACGAACGCCTCTCAACAAGTGAATGTAACAGGTCAGATTCTCTGTTAAACAAAACAAAGTTTGCACACAAGAAAGCGAAAGATATTTTCGTTTAGCTAATTATCTGTTGTCCCTCTTGTTTTTTTGTTTTTATTAATTCTCGATTTAGTGTACGAACCAGGCGGGCCGCCCGCGCCTGCGCCTCATAGTATGAGCTCTAGCAAGCGAGAAATATGGGGTGCTGCGCCACATCTCGAGCAGCCAGGAATTTCACACCAGGGAAAAGCAAGGATCGCTGAAAAGAAAAGGCGGCTCTGACCTGAACGGTGCAAGGATGTTACCAACGAGGTCAGGACTGAGATCCGGCTACGAACTTCGCCGTGCTTCGGAGAGCGCCCGCCACGAGAGCCCGAGAAGAAAGTTGGTAGTTGTCGAAGACCGACTGCTCGGCCGCTCCGCATTTAGTCTACACTGCGCTAGAATTCTGGCTACAAAAAACTCGTTTTGTTGCTAAACTGTACAGGCCTTACGGGATATATTGCCGTCTTTGTCCGAACAACACATACTAGAGACCAATTTTTTTCTATCCGAAGATGATCAACAAGCGATACACATGAGGAGCAACGAACAAAACAGATCTTGAAGATGAAGTCCCTAAATTAATAGGCGACGTCCACCCATTCAACGAGTTGAATAAAATCTGCCTGTTTCGAAGCCCTCTTTCTCGACAGGACTCGCTACCCGCACTGAAGCGCGTAGCGAGCGTTCTGCCGCTAATCACTCGCCAAACTTCCGGAAGGTTAACTTTCGATAATGAGAAAAGAAGATTCATAGAAGTACTGTTGAAATACAAATTGAAAAAATTTTCCAGCCTTTTATATGGCCACCGCGAAGAAAAAATACAAAGACGCGTCGAGAAATAATTATTTATCTTGCACAGCCTCAAAACAAAAAGCAGATCGATTGCAGAAGAACCGTGAGGACGATAGATATTTGAGCCGCCCACCAAACGTGCTGGACCACAAACGGACACAAAGTGTACGAGAATTCCCAGTCTTTGGTTTCTGGATCAAAATGCCCGGTCAAAAGGCCTGTATTTCCGTCAAAATCGCCCATTATTGAGCGAACTGTGGCCTCCTTGATGTACTTGGACGAGTCGATCGTCTTGGAGGCTTCCCAGAGACCAGATTCTGCGTGGTAGTTGTAGTAATTTTCGCAGCCTTCGTGGTCGTGTCCGGTGATGATGATTCCCGAGTTGTTGCTCTTGAAGACCGTGTTCAAAATCTTTTGCGAAGTCTCGTACTGCAGGTGGTTTTCCGACTTGAGCAGTCCAATCCGGTACTCTCCACCGGCATGACAATTCTTTTCGTTGTAGTACTCCACCTTTGGTCCGTCCACACACAGGCCGTCCCGCTTATACATTGGGATGTGGGTCAAAAGTATCGTTGACCCGTGGTATTCGTGGTTTTCCAGGGCTTCAACGAACTGCCAAGTGTAATCTAGAAACTCGGGCTGGAGAAGAGGACCGTCTAAAGCAAGTGCGTTCAGAACAACTATTCTCCAGGGATGGTCTGTCTCATTATCGTACTCGATCCAGAAATTATCTTTACCGAAAAGCTTTCTCCAGCGACACATGTGCTGATAAGTGGTATCACCATAGCCAATGTCGTGGTTTCCGGTAATGTTGATGAACAAAGGTTCTCCTGTCAGATTGGAAGAGGTCCAATCATGGACGTTCTCGTAATGGTAGAAATCGGGTTGGCGAAAAAACCCGCTCTGCAACTGGGAATTGAACCATTCATAATGGGTGTTCCAGTCGACGTCCTGGTGAGCGGCGATGAAGTCCAGCTCCGCAAACGTTTGCTCGATAGGTCTGGGGAACAATCTCGTCATGTACCGTCTTGTCCGGTTGTAGAACTCAGAGTCCGATATCCATTGGGACGAAAACAGGTCTCCCAAGCCCACGACATGCGTGGGATTCAGTCTGGCTCTCATGGTACGATAAATATGGCCCAAATAGTAGTCGTTTCCAAAGTTATCCAGCCTCTTGATGTATTTGGTGGAAGGCCAGTTGCCGTTGATCTGTGGATCTCCAAGCCCCAAAAGCCGGATGTCAGCCGGCGAGGGAACAACGAGCGGGTCTTCACTAACAAAGTATCGTTTGTACAAGTCCCCGAGGTAAGGAACGTCCAGCAACTGTGTCTCCCATCCACTCAGACGAGCTCTATTCTCATATGAGTACTTCCAAGAGCACTGGTTGCTGTTCAGACTGGGATACGTGTAAATGTAGACATTGACAACGAACGCAGCCAAGGTAATCACCCACGTGACCTTCCGCAGCCAGCCTTGAACCATTGTCGCTAGCGCAGGAGAGGTTTAGAGGCAGCGCAACGCAGTTGATCTGCGGCCGTTGGTTTTCAAGTCGCAGGGCTTTTTTGTTTTGTTTTCGAGGTTGAAAACGACGGAGGCCGGTGTAGAGGTGTCTTGGGAGAACTGTCAAAACAGATATCCGAATCCGGTTTTGATTCTAACCGTCGTCGCGCCGTTTCGCGCCGTTGCACGTCGATACAAAGTTGCCGGTATATCGCCGAAGCTCTGCGGCTCACCCCACAACTCGGACAATCTGCACAAGAGGAGCCTCACAGAACGCAGGCTTGAGCTCAACTATTGTCTAACACCTTAATATTCTCAAACATCGACTGGAACAACTCAGTGCTTGCAGCCTCAGTGCGTTAATTTCTACGGCCAAAAAAGCTAATCACTATGCGCAGTCCTGTATGTATGGATGCCCCCCTTTTGGTGGCTTGACGGTAATCCTGGTAGTCTGGTTGCATCCAGTCAGAAACACCGGTCTCCAACGAAGCAAAAGCAGCCGTTTTTCATTTAATCATGAAAGCAAAGAAAGAGAGAGTTTCAGGCTATCACCCTCGTTCTGAGCTTGAAATCTGCCCCCCCTCTTCGAAATGACATCCTTCCCCGTCGTCTACTTCTGCGTTATTATGTCCATCCGCTTCTTTTTCGTTGGAGTCTCCAAGAAAAACGAAACCAGAATCCTTCAGAACGGAGGCTACGAAAAGGGCAAGTGGCCGACTGTCGGGCTCATCACCCTGCACCTCGTCTGGTATGGTCTGTGTTTTGGGAGCTACTGGTACAATCCAAACTACCAGGTCGACTGGGTCTCTATCCTGGGTGCAGCACTCAACTGTTTCGGTATTGCTATGCTTGCTTACGTCTCCTCAATCCTGGGCCAGTACTGGACCGTCAAGCTTATGATAGCCAAGAATCATCCTTTGATCACCCACTGGCTGTTCAAAACTGTCAAACACCCAAACTACTACCTCAACGTCTTTCCCGAACTGCTCGGAGTCGCCCTTTTCTACCATGCCTGGCTCGTTCTCTGTTCCCTGACCCCGTTATACCTTCTGTTCATGATGCTGAGAATCGCGGAGGAAAACAAGGTCATCGAAACCGAGCTCATCAAGCCGGCAATCTTCTCCGACAACAACTACGACTCGGTCTCATGAGCCGGTTTCGTCAAATGGTGCAATTTTAACACTTACATAGGCGACTTTTGCGTATATCAATACAGAGTGAATTAAACAGGAAAATCAGTATCTGCCGTAACTCGTGTACTCGGCTCTGGCACTGCTCATCTGGTTCTGCAGTAGCTTCTTGAAGCCGTTACACAGATGAACCATGTCCGGATACAAGTTTCCGTGAAGCTGGTATCCGTTCGGCAAAACCTTGATGTTCCAGGTGTACACCTTGTCGTTTCTTTCGTTCAGCTTGAACAGCAGGAAAAACCAGCCAGGGGAGCGGTGGTTGAAACAGAAACAGTAACACGATCTGTTTTTGTTGGCTTTGGAGTACCTCACCAGCCACTCCTTGGCATCGTTCAAGGGCTCGTTCTTGAACTTCTCGTGGTTGGTGATCTCTTCGACTTTCAAGTGCAGATTGTTCACGTGCGAAACAATCAGTTCGTCCAAATCGTGGTATCTGAACTCTCCAACCTGCAGGATTCTCCCGAGACTGTACTCGTTCGGCTTGTCGAGCTCCAGAATGTCCAGATGCTGGAACAGCTGATTCTCGATTTTCCACGTGATGGTCAGATGGTCAATCCCCTTGGAGGAAGGTCTGATCACAAACTCTCCGTTGGCCTTGGAAGCAAGGAAGTCTTCGGCCTGTTTGGAGTTGAAGTTGTGGAAATATGGATGTTTCAGGAATCTCTTGAGGTTGTTTTCCTTGCTCTCTTGTTCCTTTTCGCTCTGTTTGTCTCTCAGTTCAGCCTCAAAGTCCCACAGTCCCTGGAACTTCTCAACCTGTTTGCCAAACAAAGCGTGTTCCAGATCGCTCTTGAGCACAGAAAGCTCCGCTCTGAAGTTGCCGTAATCAACGCTCTTGATCACAGCCTGTATAGCCTGTCCGCTCTGGTACTTTGTCAGCAAATTGGTGCCATCGCCGTACTCCAGTATATTGGCACGCGAAACGTTACACGAAATCCCCGTCTGTGTCTGTGCCACCAAAAACCGGTTGTCGACTCTCTGTAGAATCACCGACACAAGATATCCTCTCTGGAAAGTCTCCTTGCTCTCACTGGTCAAGAGCTGGAAAACCTCGTCCTCGGTCAGCACGTGGAACAGCTTTCTGAGCTCCTCGTAGTTGTTTTGCAACTCCTCCTTGATCATCTCCAAAGTGGCTCTCTTTCTGTGACCATGCTCCTCCAATTGATCCGCGTATCCTTCCAACAGCAGATCGTCCAGCTTCTCAACACCCTCTTCGTACAGCTTGGATATCACACCGCCCTCTTCCTGCTCAACCTCTTGACGCTCTTCTTCAGTCAAATCCAGAGCGTCGCTCGCCATTTTCACAGCCAGTTCGTAGTCCTCGGGATGAATTCTGGTTGCATCCAGCAGTTCAATTTCCTTGTCCGGCCTGTCTGGTACAGGGAGCTCGATGAATGGAGCACAGTTCAAAAACACAACCTTTGACGTCAGACCCTTGACAATCAGATCCTCTCGTCTGAGCAAAAATCCTCCGTTGGACTCAATTCCCTTGATCAAACTGCCCGCTTTTCTCGGGCCAAGACCGGCAATGTATTGCAGCATCACAGAAAGATACTGAGACCGCACAGCGTCGTTGATCTTGATACCAACCAAACAGGCAACGTCGACGAAAATAGAGTCGACGGCTTCCTTGATTTTATCGTCAGGAAGCAAGTGCTGGTGCTTGTGGATGGAAATCGAAGTCACAGCGTCGCCCAACGACATGTACTCCAGCAGCGGACTTTGAACGTATCTGGCAATGGCAATACAGAACTTGGCAACCGCCGGTTTGTCGCTGAACTCAAGGTTCGATCTCTCGGAATGTTCATAGAGCCTTGCAGTCTCGTTAGGAACATACAGAACTGGCAGGGGGATCGGGTCTCCCTTGTATTCGTCGTCGACGTCAATTTCCACCGTGATGTTGTGCATTCTTATGATCTCTTCAATACGTTTAGACAAGAATGAAATCTCAACGTTGGAACTCGAAAGAGCAACAACTTCTGGCTTGAAGTTGTTGATAATCTCAACCAGTTGCTTCTCGAAATCCGGATGTCTAGAGTTCTCTTCAAACTTCACGTGTTCGGCGACCGTTCCGTCGTAGTCCATCGCAACAGCAATGATGGCAGAATCTCTCTTACCGTCACCATTGGAGAGAGCAAGCACTTTAGGAATGGTTCCCTTGGCATTTGGAACAGGATGGAACGGAGCTTGATCGACTTTGTTCATAAAGCTTTCTCTGATCTCATAGAACAAGGATCTCTCGCTCACGGTCTTGATTCTCTCCTTCACGTCCGAGGAAATGATTGGCACAATCTTCTTCAACGCAATGTCCAGACACTGTCTTCTGAACTCGTTCCAGGAGTTACTCAGGTCAGACGTACCGTCCGAGGAAAGGAACGAAAACAGGTGATTGGTGAAGTTCTCAAACGCACCCTTTAAACCAACTTTGATGTTCACGTAGCCCGAGGCCTCAGCTTCAAGCATCCGAAGGAACAGGTCGGGCTGGTATGAGAACGACTCAGCCGGTCTGTTGATGGCGTATTTGAAGTCAGCATATGGTGAGTTCTCAGTGATCTTGACTCTGCCCTTCTCAGTCAGTTCAATGTCAACATTGGCATAGTTTTGGAAAGCTAATCTCAGGTGAGCTCTGAGCTTTGGGTTGTGGACCAGCTGCTCCGAAAACATGTGTTTGACAGCATTGGTGGCTTTATCCAATGTGTCGAAATACGAGCCGTCCACGACGGCTTTCTTGATCAATTCCTGTGGCTTTTCGTCGTGGTCTTCGGTCAGGTAGATTTTGTTGTTGGTGGAAACGTTTTCTCCAAACTTCTCAGAATCTATTCCAATTGCTTTCACAACCTCGTAAACCTCGTCGTTCTTGATTTTCTCGAAGATCAGGTACTTGGTGAGCGATTTCTGTTTGCTCTTTGATCCAGATGCCTTGGTGTTGGCATCACGCAACTCCGCGCTGTAAGTAAAAGACAAGTAGTCCTGCAAATCTTGGAGCTCAACCACCGTCTTGGCGTTTTCAATTGACTCGTCAAACAAGACATCCACGCTATCCACGGACTTGAAGAGCTTTTCGATGTTTTTCTTCTTCTCCAGAAGAGCGTGATAATCAATGTCAAGCTGCACGATTCTCCACAAATCGTTTTCGTTCAGCAACTTCTGCACTCTGAGCTGGCCGTCCTCGCGGTACGTGTGGAGAGTGTAATCTTTTCTGGAACTCCAGATCATTGGTACCTCCAAATTGTCTTTCGCAATGAAATAAACAATCTGCACAACGGACTTCTTGAATGGCTCAATCAGAGACTCCTTGCCCTGAAAATACGCAAGCTTCTCTTCGAACAATGCCTCGGATATCCATTGTTGTTTTCTCTGGAACTCATCGTCATCCAGGTCGTAGTTCTTGACGTTTTCACGAAGTGCCTGGAACCGTTCCGGAACGTCTGTCATTCTGATTTCCTGATCTCTATCAGTCAATAAATGCTCTTTGAGCTCTTCAAACTCAAACACTTCATGCAATGCCTGTGGGTCCTTGGCAGATTTCTTCACGGCGTACCCCTCTTCGTCCACGTCGTCCTCCATGTCTGGCTCGTCTTCAAGACCCTCCGCCTCCAGGGCCCATGCGTACTCCTCGCCGTCTCCGAAAATCTCGTACAGCTCGTCGAGCCTGTCCTGGTCAAACTGTGAGTGTCTAGCAAAGTTGTTCTGTTTGGCTTTGGCCGATCTCATTCTAGCGAGTCTTTCATCACGATCTTCCTCGTCCTCCGAAAACTCGTCATCCTCAATAAAGTCGTCAAATTCGCCAACAACGTCCTGCTGTCTTTGATCACGAATCTTTCTCGAAGCCTCCATCATGTCGTCCTCGTCATCCTGCTCCTCTCCTTCCGCGCCGTCCTCTTCGTCCTGAGCTTCTTCGTCCGAAAACATGTCCGTCAGTCCTTTCGAAGCCGCACGCAAGTCATCGTCATCAACACCACCTCTTTTCAGCCGCTTGAATTTGCTCTTCTCAGCTAGATGTGGGGGCAGTTCTCCCGCGTTCTCTCTAAGCAACTCGAGATCGTCCTCGTCCAGCTCGTCATCGTCCTCGAGCTTCTTCATCGCTTCTCTCTTTCTTTTTTTGTCTTTGCGACGTTTTTTGCGTTCTTCCTCATCAACGTCGGATCCGTCTTCTTCGGCGTCTTCGTCCTCATCGTCCTCATCGTCCTCATCGTCAACAATGAACCCATCTCTCACCTTCCTAATAGCCTCTTCGTCTTCGTCTTCGTCTTCGTCCTCATCAGATGAGTCGGCAACTCCCGACAAACGCGAGTTCTCTTCCTCTTCCTCTTCTTCTATCTCGGCCGCATCGTCGATCAAATCCGACTTCTGTCTGACCTTCTCTTCGTCAGACATCTTCAGTCACTTATCCTGGCGCACCAGTTAAAGCTGTAATCTCCAAGTGTCTTCGCTCTGAAGCTTGTATAATGGGATCCAGCCTCACCTAAATCGCTCCTCAACACTACCTAATTGGCCTGCTTTAGTCCAACTTCGGCCTCCAACTCCTCTAATTGTAGGTGCTTGTTGCTCCTCGACTGGTCTGTCCTTGTTCTTTTCTCTTTGTTTTTCATCTTTTTTCGTCGCCCACCCAACTTTTCACAGCCGGGTAACATGTGCACAGCCCGCGAATAATAATCAAATTTATTGAACCCTTTAAAATTCCTTTCTCTGTTCTCTACTAATACAAAGTACTTCTTGACTTATAAAGAGCTTCCCCGCTTGATGTTGTCCTGTAGCTCTCCCAAATACGAGTTGTAGTGCCGTTTGAGCTTCTCGTTGAACTGCTTGTTTTTCTCGTTGATGAACCCGTCAGTCTCGCTCACCTGCTCGGCTCGCCGCCGTTTCTTGTACGAGGCCGCATCCTTCTCGCGCAATGAACGGCCCATAGCCTCCAGTTTGTCTGTGTCGGTGATCTGCTGTATTATCTGCGCCTCCGTGAGCCCCTGTTCCTTTAGCTGCAAGTAAACCTCCTTTTGGAGTGCATACTGCTCGTCGGTGAGCTTGTCCATTTTCTTCAAACCCTTAACGTAGGTCTGGCTTGCCAGCTGCTTATAGTTCTGAAACTCGCGGTCCTCTGCGGCCGTTTTGCTCGTTTGTTGTC
Source organism: Ogataea saltuana (assembly GCA_030674545.1). Taxonomy (NCBI): domain Eukaryota; kingdom Fungi; phylum Ascomycota; class Pichiomycetes; order Pichiales; family Pichiaceae; genus Ogataea; species Ogataea saltuana. The sequence goes on from JAKTYV010000007.1 coordinate 92,654, forward strand.
GCAGGTTCCATTTCTCATCCTCCTCCACTGTGTAGTTCAAGTTCTGCAATCGTTCAACGTCGACTCCCTGTGCAATCAACTCTTCCCTTTCTGTGTCTTTGTCTGCCTTCTCCTGAGCGGCCGCCAGCTTTTCAACTTTGTCGGCCTTCTTCTTCTTAAGTTCGTGCTCCCGTAGCAGCTCCTTCTTGTTCAGCGTCTTCGACTCCTTATTGAGTTCGCGCAGCTCTCGCAACTTCCGTACTCTTTCAGCTGCCGACAAAGACCTGGCGGCGAATTCTTCACCCATCTTGCAGTACTGTCAGCTCCGCCACAGCGATCAACCTTTGTGTCTCACTTGAACTGGCCATGCTAAGATATTTTTCCGTTCAATAAACTTCTTTTCTGCGTCGATTGTTGGTCGCGTCGATCGTCGCGCTTTCCTCCCCCAGGTTTAAATATTTTTGACACCGCGCCCTATAAATCCTTATCTCTAATAAACGGGGCCGATCACAACGTCAGAAAAGTCCGCAGGAGGGGATCTTCGGTGGATTTATGGCCCCGTAAACACGTACATCATCTCCTGAACAGTAAACTCCAGCGAAGCCCGACTGTCCGGTACAACGCTTGCCAATTCTTCAGAGCCGTAGAAGTAGAAAATGAACCCCTAATTACTCGTCCCCGCACGGAACCAAGCGGAACAATTCGAGGAGACCGAAACTAGTAAATTTATTCTTCCACCACCGCCATGTTTTACCTTCCTGGTTCAAGCATCAATTACTCGCATCCCCGTACGCTTCAATTTAAACGGCGACTCCCCGTTCTTCCTCTTGCCATCCTGTGATCCGGTTTCTTTCCTCCTCCTTCTTTTCCGTCTCTGCCGTGCCATCCGATACAGTCTCCCTCCCCAAGACTCGCCAAGCAACGCTCACCGCCACATCGCGGAAGATTGCGCTTACTTTAAAATTCTACACCTCAATCAGAGAATTCCCAATAGGAGAGTCGAAAAAATACTCTTTTCAAGTAGTTTCCAGTTGTTGCGGAACTTGATTTGCTCCTGATTCCTGCTAGTGCGGCATCCATTTAGGTCTTGAAATTGCCCCAAATCGTCCCAAAATGCTTGACAACACTTGGAAATCTACTGCAAGCCACTGGGCACAACGGCTATCGCTGTTCGAGTATGGCGAGCCCAAGGTGGACGACGGATACTGGGGTCCTGTCACCGCCACAATCGATTGGTGCGAGGAGAACTACGTGGTGTCGCCCTACTTTGCCGAGATAGTGAACGCAACAACAAACTTGTCGTTCTACTTCCTCTCAATGCGCTTGTTGTACTCGTCAATCAAAAACCAGCACGGTATCATTTTTATCTTCGTCTCGATCGGGATGTGCGTGGTTGGAATAGGATCATGGCTATTCCATATGACTCTCAAGTACGAATTCCAGCTGCTGGACGAGTTGCCAATGATCTACGTTACCGCATTGCCGTTTGCGTACATTTTCGGACTGGAAATGCAAACGAAGCAGGCCAGAATAGCCGTCTACGTGGTCACTTCGGCAGTGATCGCAGCCCTCACCTATATCTACTGCTCGGTCTACAAAAACCCCGAGTTGCACCAGGCTTCGTACGCGGTACTCAATTTCGCCATCATTTTCAAGTCGCTCTCCCTAGTTAAGGGTCACGTGACCGACCAGAGCAGCAGACGTCTCCTCTACAAACTCGTCACCTTCTCCCTCTTTGAATTTCTCTTTGGCTTCTTGATCTGGAACCTGGACACTGTTTGCTGCTCCAGTCTCACCCGAGCACGTCGGTTGCTCGGTTTGCCTCTCGGGGCCCTTCTTCTCGAAGGCCACGGCTGGTGGCACATTCTCACGTCTCTGGGGATCTACCATTTTATCATCTACAATCAGCTTCTCAACGTCTGGTACCACGGTAGACAGAACGATTACGAGCTCGTTTGGAAGCTCGGTCTTCCCTTCGAGGTCCGACTTATTGACCCGTCTCTCGAGAAGGCCAGAGCGACTCCTCCGCCGCCACCAAAGCTAAAGCAATGAACTCTGGCACAATCTCTTTCTATCTATAAAAACTCGTTTTAGATAAGTGACTTCAAATACATTCATCATCGTTCTTTGTCTTCGTCGATCGACGCGTCGATTATTTTCGTGTCGGCCTCGTCCTGTTCCATCAATTGCCGATACTGTGGAGAAAAATCAAAATCTCGAAAATCAAAAGTGAGCCCTTTTTCCCTTTTTTTGTTTCTCCTTCCTCTTGTTTTTAACCGTCTCCGCTTCGGTCCGCTTTACTTTGTCACTTGGCCTTTCTCTCTCTCCTTGTCTGCCCATGGTGCTCTTTGACTACCCGCCTGCTCTTCCCGAGGATCACGTCGGCTACTGGGGGCCGGTCACCGCCACTATCGACTGGTGTGAGGAGAACTACATCATGTCGCCGTACATAGCCGAGTGGGTCAACAGTTTCACCAATTTTGCTTTTGTCGCTCTCGCCCTCACGCAATTGTACTTCACGTTGAAAAACAGGTTCGGAGCGCTGTACGTATTCATTTCGATCGGATTCGCCTCGGTCGGCGTCGGATCGTTTCTCTTCCACATGACCCTTCTCTACGAATACCAGATGATGGACGAGCTTCCGATGGTCTACGTCACTGCTCTGCCTTTCGGTTACATCATGGGCTGGGATCAGCCGAAATTCACGAAAAATTGTTGGAAAATCGGCACCTTTGCTGCCACTGCATTATTCACCTATACTTACATTTTCGTCTGGAGAAATCCCGAGTTCCACCAAGCCTTCTACGCCATGCTCAATTTCGGTGTGATATACAAGACAATCCGAACCACCCAGACAATTGTGACCGACTCCAAAGTTCGAAAGACTCTTTACTCCTTGTTGGCCCTGGCATTCTCGCTTTTCATCTTTGGCTTTTTCATCTGGAACATGGACTTTTTGCTGTGTTCCCAATTAACCAGTCTCAGAAGAAGCTGGCTGGGTCTTCCTCTTGGAGTTCTCACTGAAGGGCATGGATGGTGGCACATTTTCACCGGGCTGGGAATTTATTTCTTCATCGTCTACAACCAGCTCCTGGCCACCTGGATAAGTGGGAAACAAGACCACTACAACTTGGTTTGGCACGGTGTTTTCGCTGAGGTTCAGTTGCAGAAGACCGGAAAGAACGAGTGAAACTTAAAATCATTTATAAACCATAAACTTTTTCCCCTTTTAAGCCCTTGAATTTGTGCTTATCCTGCTTCTGCAGGACCAATACATATACACTACACTTTCAAGGCCTCTTTTCGTTCTCGCTCTGTAGCGCTTTTTTACACCGCGTTTTCAGCTCCTCGTTGGAGCCCATTTGTACCACCTTGACACAAACAAACTTGAAGTTGTTGACTAATATTTTGAACTTCGGATCTTCTTGAACAGCAGCGTTTTGCTGCTCTCTTATGCTGGAAATCACGGTCTCGAACTCGTCAAACGAGCGCTGGAACCAGTTCTCATTCGAGATGTCAGACCGAGAAATCATCAAACCAAGAACTTTCACTTTCTCCGTCACAAGATTCAAATCGACGCGGGTCTGCGCTAAAGAATCGACGCGACTAAAATTTTCGACCAAACTCAGTAAAATCTCCGACTCGTTCTGCTCCAAAGCGACAACCGATAACTTGAGCGCAGCCATTGAGATTTCGCTCGCAAGCTCATCTTCTTTGCCTTCCTTCAATTCAATCACAGCGCTGCAGAGCTCCTTCATTAGCGGCGTTGGCATCTTTGTCCTGAATACGCTGAAGTCGGAAATAAACCTTGTAAGAAACGAGAAATATAACACCAAAACCTGTTTGTAGAGCGACAGCAAAACATCGTCTCGGTGGATCGCTCTAACTAAACTCAAGACCCGTCTCGTCAAGTCTTGATCCAAAATCTTTTGAAAAACTTCCTTGTTAGAGATCAACTTGTTCAAAAGGAAAATTGCCTGCAGTTGAAAATACCGGTGCTCGGTTTTTATGCTCAAAGCCGTCTCTAGTATTTCGATCAGTCTAATGGTCCACTTGTCGTCTCGTGCGAGATGCTTAATCAGAGCCTGCTGTTTCTCGGCGGAGGTCACATAATTCCCAAGAATGATCATACTAATTGATCGAGTAGTGGCGTTTTTACCCGTCAATAACCTATAATAACCGTCCAGGTCGTCGTTCAGGTTGGTTTCGTTCAGCGAAAGGTTCAATATAGAGTCAAACAGTAACGAAAATGACTCGGATTTGCTGTCCTCTATTTCAATCAGTCTCAACAACCGAAAAACAATTGTTTGATTGTTTTTCAAGTCAACTTTTGACCTTGAAACCAGGTTAACCAATTCCACCATTTGCTCTCGAATTTCCACTTTCTTTTCACCTAAAATTCCAATCAGCGCTTGAACTGTCTCTATGTCCCACCCGACTTTCTCATTCTCGACGAGCTCTCTCAGTAAATTAATCGCGAGCTCATCAACAGCATCGTCGTTCACCCGTCTCAGAATCAAAACGAGTCCTTCACAAAATTGAGTCACGTGACCTTCGAGCTCGCTTTTGGCTCTCACGTTAGCAACATAGAGCAGCGCAGGCTCGTTTTCCAGAACCAGGTTGTACAAAAAGTTCAAAGCAAACAAATGGTAGCTGCATGCAGGTTCTGACAATCGGCTCAACAAAAGCTCAAAGAACTCGTTTGACGCCGTGTTGGTGACCACTAGCGATCGATTGTTGTCGCAATCTGCCACGAAGTTACCCAAAACGCGCAGCATTTTGCTGGTTGCCTCCTCTTCCAAAGATCGATCCTCCCAATGGGTGACGGCGTGTTTCATAATCAGTGGAACGAGCTCAATGACTGTCGTATCTGAGCGAACATCTGGATCTCGGAGAAGAGTGCCGAGATTGTCGAACAACTCCACAGGAACATAATTGGACGACCTCAACAGATGATGCAGTGTTCTTGTGATTTCATCCAGCTGCATCATTTTTTGAAAGCGGTCGTTATCCCTCGATAAAGCCCTTCTATCCTAACTGTCAACAACAAATCATCAGTTGTAGATGAAATATTTCAACACTTTTATTTTCCAGTGAAATATATTTTTTTTCGAGGCTTTCAAGTTTTTCATTCAAAAAAGAATCTTTATTAGATTTCGCCGTCTCGACGGTAGGACAGGAAGTAAATATACATATACTTGGGGTGTGTACTCGGATTCAATCAACGGGATTTTGCAGCCAGTAGACAACCTATTAAGGCTCCCCCATTACTGGTGTCTTTTCACCTCTTTGTACCAACCTGCTCCAATATCCTCACCTCTGGTTCCAGGCTCTCGGTCAATATAACCGTCAACATGACAATCGTTGAGCCAGAAGTGGTTGGACATGCCGGCCGCGTCCATCCGCGACCTTGGGTCGGTGGTCAACATGCAGCTTAGGAACTCGCTTACTTCGTGCGAGTCGGTCTCGCTCAGCTTGTATTTCTCCATCAAAACGCTTTCCAACGGCCAAGGTTTGAGGTTTTTGATCTGTCGAAGAGTCTTATGATCAGAATGGAAATATCTCTTTGTTTGGTAGCCATTTTCCAGAACTTTCTTGGGAATCGGGCCGACAAGCTCGATGATCTGGGCCAAATGATCGTCGTTCTTGCTGAATGTAGGACCCTCGGTGGGATCGAATAAATAGTCACCGGTAAGAAGCTCAAAAACAAGACATCCGATCGACCAGATGTCGGAAGAACATCCCCAGTTGGACCCGAGAATCACCTCCGGGGCCCGGTACTGTCGGGTCTGAATGTCGTCAGTGAAGTGTCTATAGATCCAACATGCATTGCCCAGGTCTGCTAGCTTCACTTTGATCATGTCGTCGTCCTCGATCTCATCCTCCCGGGGCGGCTCCGCCGAGAACGGATCCGCCTCTTTAAAACTCTTGCCCACTATCGATTGCAAGTCCTGGTGCGGTGTCTGGGAACCGATCGGAATGGTGCCGGAGGTCTTTCCAGCGAAACTGCTGATCGAAGTTTGCAGTGGAGAGACGAAAAAAGAGTTGGACCTTGATCTCAATGGCGACGGTAGCGGCTGTGACCCGGTCACCAGCGTCTGGCGTCGGGAGTGTCTGCTCTTTCTGAACGGAATCTGTCTCTTTTCTCCCGTTTCCTCGGCCAGAGAGGGCGACGCGGAAGGAACATACAGCCCATTTTTAAGTCTAGACGAAACACGTCTCAGCAGACGTCTTTCCTTCTGCGAGTCTTCGAGGAACTTCACCAGTTTCTCCACGTCCTCGATCTCCAACAAGATGTTTTCCGGCTTGATGTCTGTGTGTATGATTCCACATTGTCTGTGCAAGAAGTCAACCGCAAGCAGCATCTGCTTGGCGATCTGCTTCACAAATTTGATCGGGAGTCCCTTGTGTTTGTATCTTCTAATCAAACTTAACAAGTTCTCCCCCAAAACCTCGAAAACCATGCAAATATGGGTCCCGTTCACGCCTTGGTGGTCAAAATAGTCCAGAAGTTTGATCAAATGAGCATGTCCCGGATGCTCAGGATCTGTGTGGTTGATTTTGGAAAGCAGCTTGATCTCGTCAATGGCAGTTTCACGGTAGTTCTTGGCACTCCTCACAATCTTCATCGCAACATGTCTGTTTTCGTCTGTGTCTTTTGCTAGCCAAACAGTGGAAAAATGTCCCCAACCCAGCTTTCTGACAAGCACGTACTTTCCTTCCTTGTATGACTCGCCAATGTACGCAGGATGGTACCCACCAGGGACGTAGTCTTCGAGATCTTCCTCGTTTGTCGGATCTACCTCAGAGTCGGAATCCGAGCTGTTTTGGTCCTCGTGGTCCACCTGGTTTCGCAAATGATGATGTGTGTGGATTTTCTCGTCTCCACCCGCTTCCGCGCCATCTTCAGAGATCGAGAGACGTTTCACCGTTGCGAAAACCGGCTCTTTCGCTCCCCTTATGAGCTCATCGTCTTTCAAATTGGTGAGCTTCTCCGTCACCTCTTTCAAAATTTCTGCATCCTGGGCAAAATGGTGTTCGTGGGGATCCAAGTGCTCTTCACCCACTTTCTTGAAGGCTAGAGAAAGCTTTGACGCTGTATTTCCTGGCTCTATCGCACTAGCGTCCACATTCTCCTTGACGAACTTCTCGGCCGAACTCTCGGCATGACCTGACAAAGAAGCTGACATTTGGTCTACTGAGTATGACCAGAGTGTGCGCCTTCGGTTTCCTCTTCTTTCGTCGCTTCAGCTGTCAAAAAAGTGCTTATCGGAGGTCAATTTGGGACCTTTCGTCGATCCTGAGACTCAATCTAAAACGGGTAGGAAAACTTCAGAAGAAAACGACCGTGAGCTAAATATTGCTCCAAAACTCAGAGAACCCTATCCGTGAAAGAGGGCTTTGCGAAAAGCTGATGTTTATCAATGAAGGCTCCCAAGCTCTGTGTCTTGTACCCCACAAATCTCGAAGAAACAATTTCGACCAAACCCACTCTACTTTTTTTGTTGTATTATTTTTTTTGTTATATTCAACTTTCCCCTCGCCAGAAAAAAAGCGACGCGCCGATCGACGCAAACTACACCAGTCTCATTTTCAAACAAGCTGTTTCCAATTTTAAGCAGTTTATAAATCGGCATGAACAAAAACACTAAACTCAACTAGGGCCAGGCTCAAATGTATGTACGGATCATTAGGACAAAACAGGCGAAAGCATAAGCAACATGACCAGACTCACAGAATCATTCAATCAATCAAGCTCGTCAGCCATCTCAGCATCACCCTCGGTGTCCTTCTTGGCCTCGGTTCCAGCAGCCTTGGAAGCTCTCTCGGCAGCCATCTTCTCAGCCATAGCGGCAGCTTGCGATGCCTCTTGCTTGGATCTCAACTCCTGTCTTAGCTCCTCTTGCTTGGCCAGGTATCTGCCTCTAATGACGTTACCAATGGAGGCCAACTCTTCGTACTTGGCGATGTACTTAGCCTTGGAAGAGTCGTAACCATCCTCGTAAAGCCATTCTTCAGTGGTGGCCAGCATCTTGCCCAGCTTGGTCTTTTCCTCCTCCGATGCAAAGCTGGCGTATTGGTCCTCCAATTTTCCTCTAAGATCGTAGATGTACTCCTCCAGCGCGTTTTTTCTGTCCTCAGTTTCAGCAACAAGTTTGTCTTCGGCAACCATCTTGCCCTCCTTCTCGAAGAACTCGGCCAGGACGTTCTCTGGGAGTGACAGACCTTCGAACTCAATGGTCAAGTCCTTGGTCTTGACGAGCTTCTTGACGGTCTTGTACTCTGGTTCGTCTTCTGGCTTGGCTTCTGGGTTCTCAATCAGCTCCTTGACTTCTTGCTCCTCGACGATGTGGGCAGACTCAATGGTGTAGAAACCAGATGGGTCGTTTCTGACCTTAAGCTTACAGATAGCAGAGTCCTGTCCCTCAGAGACAACAACGCCGCTGATCTTCCACTTGGCCAACTCGGCCTTGGTTCCGAGAGGAAGCTCTTCTGGGTGTGTGTATTTGGCCTCGATCTCAAAGTCGGAGGTTCTGTACAAGGTGATGAGCTTGGTCGATGGGAAAACACCTCCCTTAGGGAACACTTCGAGATGGTCGGTGTCTTCGGCATCCTTGACCCAGTAGTATGTGACAGAGAAGTTGTTGATGTCCTCGAACTTGAAAGGTCTAACTCTCAGAGTTGGAGAGTGCATGGCGCAGATGAAAGCAGCACCTCTGGCAATAGCCTCGTCTTGGTTCAAAGTGAACGACAGCTGTTTGCCAAAGATCTCGGCAAGCTTGGTCTTGACAGATGGAACTCTGGTACAACCTCCAATCACTTCAATGGAGTCGACTTCCTCGGCGGACAGACCGGCAGCCTTCAAAGCAGTCTCGATAGGAACGTTGATTCTGGCCAGCAATGGCTGGACCATCTCCTCAAGCTCTTCTCTGGAGAGCTGGGAGGAAACGTCGACATCGTCCATGACAGACTCGATGTTGATTGGAGCCTGGGTGTTAGCCGAGAGAACCTTCTTGAGCTTCTCAGCAGCAGCCAGAACTCTGCTGTATCCCTTAGGGTTGGTTCTGATGTCAATCTTGTACTTGGATTTGAATTCGTCGGCAAAGTGCTCGGCGATGGCTCTGTCAAAGTCTCTGCCACCAAAGTGCTTGTCGTAGGCGGATCCGAGAATCTTGAGTTCTCCCTTCTTGACGGCGGCCACGGAAACAGTGTACGACGAGTGTCCAATGTCGACAAAGACAATCTTCTTTGGCTCCTCTTCTGGCAGATCGGTCTTGAAAACACCGTATCCGACAGCAGCGGCAGTCACCTCATTGACGATTCTGACAGGGTTCAAGCCGGCAATCGAACAGGCGTCGGCGGCAGCACGTCTCTGCTGCTCGGTGTACCAAACAGGAACAGCCAGACAGATGTCGGTGATCTTACCCTTGGTCTCCTTGGTGGCAATGTCCTTCAGCTTGTTCAGGTACATGGCGACCAACTGGGCGGAAGAGAACTCCTCCTGCTTGCCGAGGTATCTGACCTTTGCTGCGGCAAAGCCATCCTTCTCAACCAGCGGACAGGTGAAGTATTGCTTCTCAACCTCAAAGTCCGGCGAGTCAGCAGGAAGAGCCAAAATACGCTTCAAGTTCTCCACAGTGTTCTTCAGGTTCGAAGTCTGCTGTGTCTTTCCTGTTTCACCGATCGAACGGTTTTTGACACCAAATCCAACGACGGTAGGAGTCGAACGGTTAGAAACCTCATTCACAACCACATCAATTCCTCTGTTCTTCGCCACGGCAACAACCGTGCTGTTGTTTCCTAGATCAACACCAAATGGAGTAGACATCTTTGCTAAAATAGTTAAATAATGTACCTAATCTCTCTTTGCGCCCTTCAATAACCCTCTGAACAACACGAATCGCCTTTTATTCGATCTTTTTTTTTTCTTCATCACCTCTGAAAAATTTTATTTTCCGTGGAAAACTCAAGAAAATTCTAGAAGAATTAGCTAAGCGAGAGAATCGTTTGCAGAGATTGCCAGCCAGACGAGCTCAGCAGCTGAACCAGAGCCGTAGAAGCTTCCTGCTGGTCCGTGGAAACACAGCGCAGCGCCATGGAAACTTCCTCGCCGCTCAGAACTCCCAGATTTGCCAGGTAAACCAGCACGTGGAAGTTTTGTAAAGCGTGCGCCAGGTCTCCGCCCTGTAGACTTTTCAACAGCTCGCCCGGCTCCTGTGCCTCGCCAATGTAGCCCCGGTTTTCAATCGGGAAACCCGTGTTATGGAAACGAGGGGCAGACTGCTCCGGAAACCCGTGGGTCAACGAGACCAGCAGATACTCGACAGGAAAGCTTGCTCCCGCACTCTGTTTCACCTCCAATCCGTACTCGTTCACCTTCTGAAAGAAAATCTCGGGAACGTACCGCTCGCTGTTTTGCTCTTGAATGTACACCTCGTTCGGATGCGTGGACGGCGCAACCAGATCGGCCTTGACCAGGGCCTCGCCGCTCTCGGATATCTGATACGCCTCGATGTCAATCTCGCCCCTGGTGTTTCCGGAGATCACACACGTAACGAATTTGGACGAAAACACCCCGGAACTCGACCATTTACAAATGTTCGGGAACTTGAGCTGCCACTTCACAGCAAAAATAGCCTCCAGAGACGACAGGAAGAACGAATTGCGATGTCTTTTGCAGATCACCGTTCCGTCTCCGCTTCCAGCGTCCACCAAGTCAGTGAAAACAACCCCCACTGGAACCAGGCCCAGTTCATTAGCCAGCGCCAGCACTTTCTCCTCGTCCTCCCAGCTCTTTAAAGCCACTCCGTCCTCCTGGTCGGCCTGTGGAAGTTCGTAAATCGCCTCCACCTTGGCCTTGATCCCGAGAGGAACAATGTCGTATCTGTCGTAAGTTCCGAGCATCAGGCCGACCCGCTGGGTGCCCGACAACCGCCACGCGTTGATGAAGTCGTTCACAATCTCGCTGTCCTGAAACTCCACGTGATCGACCATTCTGAACTTCTGTCTCTGTAGAGTGATTGCAGAGGGCTGGCATTTCGAACAAATGCCCCTCGGCCACGCGTCGTGGCCAGCAGGACATCTCTTGTTGATTTTGAAGTTTGACTCCGTGATCGGAGCCACATACGAAGAGCCGGACTCCAGTTTGTTGGCCAGCGAGTTCAACTCGTTGACGTGAGCGTGGAACGAAATGTGTTTGATGCTGTGTTCCTCCTGGAATTCCTTGTTCCAAGGAGGGAGCGGCGAACAGTACTCGCACATGCCCTTGTCGGTGTGTCGGCAGAGCGCTGTGCGCTTTCTAGGGATCAGTCCCTGTTCCTTGTCGAGGACGTTGTCCACGTCCAGTTGCTTTTTCGCCTCAACCTGGGTGATGTTGATGCCAACGGTGCCCCCAGGGCCCGCTGGGTCTGTTGATGCACTGCCCTTGGTTGATTCGGCCTTGTCGTAGTCCAAATACAGCATATCACCGTGCTTGAGGTTGAGCCCGCCCACGGTCTGATCTCTGAGTTCGGCTGCCTTTTGGCCTTGTTCGCCCTGCTTGCTGGAGATCCTAAGCGAATTCGAGTCCATCCCCGGCAGTTTCTGCTGTAATTCTTCGATTATCGACCCAAATTGCTTCGAGACGTCTGTGTTCAGTCTCAACATGCCGTCCTTAGACCGGAATCTGATTACCTGATATACGTTAAAAGTTAGTAAAAAAAGCTTCAAATGCTCTGCTTTTTGCACCAATTGCACTTACCATCGCCATGTTGCCGCTATTCTTGTCCGATTGGTTCCTAATTCCTGTCTGCTTCGGCTGTGGACCTCCCAGATTCTGTTTGCCACTTAACAAACCGCTAGAGAATCACTATTTTTTTTGTTAGTGCGAATTTGAGAAAAAAGCCTTGATAAAATATTTTATTGGCTTATATAGAGAGAAGACTATCTCTGTCTTGTAGCTCTCAGTGATATAGAACACATTTTTGTCACAGAGGCTCCAAACGTGCACTCATCGGATATAACCCGCGCGAAAATAGACTGGGAACCCGGGAGCCCCGAATCGACGACCCGAAGCTAATTGTTCCTTCATCTCTCATAGATCGCAGCCAAGAATGTGGCCGCAAAGAGCAGCCAGAAGGCTGTTTTCAACAAAGAAACCGGCCGACAAAATGGACTTCTACAAGCTGCTGGCTAAGTCAAAGAGCGGAGCGGGAAAATCAGACTCGCAAGCGCAAAGAACACAGTCGTTGACGTTCGAAACAAGATCTAAAAAGGACGCAGACAACCCAGACATAGACAAAATATTCGGGTTCTCGGGGAAAAACAAGTCGCACAAGTCTTCGAGAAGAGACGTTTCCTATCGGGCCATCAGCCGCAGAATAGGTGGCATCACCGTGCCCAAAAAACCGATTGAACCGGACAACTGCTGTATGAGCGGGTGTGTGAACTGTGTGTGGGAGCTGTTCAACGAGGACTTTCAGGAATGGAAGATGCTCACGAAACAGGCCGCAGAAGCCCTAATGAGTCAGAAAGACAACGTGCGGGAAAAATGGCCGGCTGACTTCGACGCACCCCCAGCGTATCTTCCCGAGAAATACGTCCCGGAAGAGCTCAAGCAGACTAATCGCGGCCCCGAGAAGAGCGTGGAAATGCCTTTAGGCTTGCAGGTGTTTGTCAACCTAGAGAAGAAGGTCAAGCAGAAGAAAGCCCAACAACTCCAACAGCAACCGCAACCGCAACCGCAAGCACCCTCCACGTCCCCGCCCGCCTCGCAACCGCGAACGGAAACCTCTGGTCAACCTGTTTATACTTAGAACCACACCTTTATTGGACATACACAACATTCGAGCGGTAGAGGCTCCATCTTATATATGCCGTGCTGTAGTATCCGGATATCACTGCACGTCGACCCCATTGGCCTTCAAAAACACTTTGGCCTCGTCAATCTCTCCCAAGAGCTCGTGGTACTTGTCCTTTTTGTCCTTGAACGTGTACACCCCGTGGCCCAGGGTTCCGAGGGCGTAGCAGCCAAACGACACGAGCGCCCACCACGGAACGACAGGCAGAATGTCCTGCGAAACAACCTCTGGAAGCGGGACCACACCCACCAGTAGTGTGAAGTACACTGCTGAAACAATGAACGCTGTTAAGACTGTCTCTGATGCTTTAGTCATGGCTCGATTCGTCCTGTTTGGTCAGCTGATTTGGGGCTTCTTCATCGACAGCAGCTGGAAAAGCTATAAAAATATTTATTTGCGAGCTCAAAATTTCGTTCTGGTAGCGAATGGGGCGGTTGAGCCAAGGGTGGAAATTTAGGGGCTGTCAAAGATTAGTTTAGGAGAAAAGTAAACAGTTATTGATCAGTAGACATCAGGAAACGGGGAAAAAATAGAAACAAAAACACAGAGACAACGGTATATCCTGAGGTCAAATCAGAGCAGCGAGAAGCAGTCCAATCAAGGCCGTGCCCGCCGAAGCCACGTTCTGGCCGGCTAGAGCCTTGGCAGAAGATGTGGAAGTGGACGAAGACCCGGTTGAGGAGCTCGAGGCTGAGGAGGAGGAGGCGTCTTTCGCGGTGGAAGAAGAGGCCACCGACGAAGTTTTTCCAGACTGCTCGTTGATGGTGTTTGTCGAGGCAACAGAGATAGTGGCGTCGGTTATCTCGTTGTCGTCCGTGTCGTATATGGTGTAATTGGAGGCTCTGATATCAATGTTCACAATCTTTCCCACGTTGGAGTTGTTGGCCCCGTAGAGAATGAGGTCCTCGAGTCCACCTGGCTGTTCTGGAAGGGTGAAGTTGGTGTCGAGACTCGACGAAAGGCCGGAGATCAAGTCGGCGTCGCAGATGGTGAGGGGAACGGCGGCCACGTTCGACGAAGAGATCGACGGAATCGTGGAGTTTGCGAACTGGGACTTGAGATTGGTGTAGTCTGTCAAGAGAGTGAGACTTCCGTCGCTGTCAATCTCAACCAGACCGTAGCTTGAGCTCTCCACCGAGTATTCGTAAACCAGTCCCCCGCTCAAGGCGTTAATCAAGCCGCCGTAGACTCCTTCGCTGACCTCGTCGAACGGTCTTGGAGAGACGGTGTTGCAGCCGTATTCAGAGAAGAAGACCGGAATTGACGAATTGGCCAAGCTCGAGTTGAGCTTCCCGTATCCCGAGGATCCCCAGGAGGACACACCCGAACACCATTCGTACGAGTTGAGTCCGAAAAAGTCTGCCTTGGATTCGTCGTCCTCGTCGCCATCGATGTTGCACTGCAAATACTCAAACGTGGCAGTTCTCAGACCGTCCGTAGTGACGTCTGCAGCGGAGTAGCCGACGGGGATAGCTCTGTCGGAATTATGAGCGATGTATTGCTTCATGTCCCTTTGGACGGCACGGAGGTATTTCGGGTCCTTGGCTGCGGTTCCGTCGTCGTTGATCACCTCGTTTCCGCTAAAAAAGCCCAGCAGGTTCGGATAGTTTTTGAAAGCATCGATCATTTTGAAAACACGATTGAGATACCACCAGTTGTACGAGGACTCGGGGTTGTCTCTGTTGAGCGACTCGCCAGAAAGCGGGGAGTTCACGTCCACAATGACATAGATACCGGCCGCGTTGAAGATCGACATACATTCGTCGTGGTTGATCTCTGGGTTCACCGTGTAAACTCTGATCACGTTGACTGGGGTGTTGGAGCTGCCCAAGTTCTGCAGCACGTACGCGTCTCTGTAGCACTTTTCTGCGTCCGAAAGAACATCGTAGTCGTCGCTGTCCTGGTAGTCAGACGACCCTCCCGGTTGGTAATCGACACCGGTGACAAAAAAAACTTCACCGGGGTCCTTGGCATCAACAGCCGGCTTGATGAATCTGTTTCCTTCAATCTCGATGGGAATGAGCGAATTGACGGCCCCCATCAACGCCACCATAGGCAACACCAATTTCTTGAAAGCGGCCATTTTTAGTAAGTAACGAGTGAAAAGTCAGCAAAAAAGTTTCTGCTGATGGCTGGAAAGTGAATGAATCAAAGCTCGCTTATAGAGCCACTCTGTTTCAGCTTGCTTCAGCAGTAGCGGTCGTATTTTTGGATCTTTCGCCCTCCAATGTTTGTCTCCCCACACGAACGTAGAGCCCCATTCGGTGAACAGAAACAAAAAATAATAATCCAGACGTCGCGGTGCGAGGTGTGCGTCGCTGAGGACCCTGGAAATTGAGATCTGGAAAAGCCTCAACATTGCCCTATTGAGATGTACCACAGCCCAATTGGACCCAGACAGGGTAACGGGTCAGGCCAACAAACTGAAAAAGGTCTTATACGCGGTATCGATGTCCCACAAAAACTCTTTAAGCTCGTCCTCGTTTAGAGACTCGTTGAGTTTGAGGTTGTTGAGGCGAATTAGCCATTGGATTAGCTTCGACCGGCCTTCAAAGTCGCCGAAAATCTTGTTCGTCGACGCAACGGTTTCGCCAAGCAAAGGATGTAGTTGCTCTTTAGTGTTGTAGTTCAGTTTGATGGCGTCCATTAGGGTGATGAACGACCCCGTGGCCTCGGCTATCGCTTTGCCGGTGGACGCCGAAGGCTCTGGAGTCGACTTGGCCGCGCTGCCGCTTCCAGCTGCAAGACCGATCTGAATCCGCTTGACAGCTAGCGAGCAATTAAGTCCGAATCGGGCGACAAAGGCGTCTATGCTCTTGTACTGGGCGTGGACATGGTCGTCCTTTAATATGAGATTGAATTGGTGCAGCAAGCGATTAGTGGTGTTTGTGTAATACGTCTCGTTATCCTCGAACTTATCCTTGACAAACGACTTCTCCAGGACGTTGATTGCCACCACAATCGAGTACAGCTCTGCCAGAGATTCGCAAACGTCTCTCTGTCTGTTGGACTCGTACAACGGGATTTCTTGGTCCAATGACCGCTTGGCTTGTTTGATCAGCGTCTGCGAGCCCGCTGTGGACGTCGGAGCATAAGAGTTCATGGCCAGCTGGGTGTTTTCCGCGATACCAGTCAAACACACGTATTATCTGGATCGCTCTGCAGTAACTTTTTGAAGACGGCGCATTTTTTGACGGAGTAAAACAGATCATGTGACACAGATCACGTGAAAGTCAACTACGGGTTGCAACTCCATATCTGGAGAGCTATCGAAACCAACACCGTAGTTTTTGCGCAAAACTCCAGCCCTGTGCTGTCCGGTTCAATTCCTCTGCCGTCTCTGGTGAAAGAGGCGTCTGAATGAGAGAATTTCAAGGAAACAACGCTAGCTATAAATTTCTGTGGTGCCAGCGCCTTCGTCGGTACGAACATTTCTCTACTGAAGTTATTGCTCTACCGTTCGTTTATTGGCCTAAAAGCTCTATGACCTCGTACTCCTGATGCTTCCTTCTTTGTACATCCGTTCCTGATTCCCTTACGAAAATTGCCCGTTGTTACCTCCCGTTCCAGAACTCGATCCACTGGAGACGGGGGAGTATGGCGATGCGTGTGCTCCTATTCGATGCGTTGAAGTTCATCGTTCTGCCGATTTTTTTCAGCATACAATGCTTCCAGCTTGATGTCCAACTGAGCAGAATGTTTCTCGTGCCATTCAAGATGCCTTTTGAGATCGTACTCTTTTTTGAAGATACGATCACAGTGATCATTCGGACAAGCGATCGTTCTTTCTTCGACGTTGTTCAGAATCAGATCCAGAGGAGACGAAATACGACCCTTTTCCAGACTTTTATTGAAAGTTTTGGTAAATCCTGAAGTTGTGAGGACGGTCTGTTCGGGCTGTTGCTGTAGTTGTTGGAGCTCAGCATCTTCAGAGACCTTTGCTAAATCCGGTTCCGCCTTTTTTGTTTTGGTGTTCGTCTTGTACAGGTCTCCTGGAATGTCGAAATCAGGATGACTTGTCTCGTAATGCTTGATGAGATCCTCTTTTTTCAAATGTTTCTCCTCGCAACAGACACATACCCAGAGCTTTATGACAGTAGATTCGTCGTGGATGCGCATGTGATTGGTCAGACCTGTCGGACCCACACATTTTTTACCGCAAACTTCACAAGAAAGCTTTGGATGTTCCGATTTGATGTGTAACTGCAGGGCAGACCAAACCTTGAAGGCCTTAAAACAGTCAGGATATTCACAAACCAACTTTGCGACGTCAGTGTGCTGTTTCTCCATATGTTCCATTAGTCTTCCCGGTCGAGGAAAGACTTTGCGACACTCGGCACAAGTCAGTCTCTGGGCGTCGTGGACCGAATTGATGTGTGCCTTGAGCGATTGATGTTTGTAGAAGGACTCGGAGCAGTCGGCGTAATGACACGAAAACGACCGAAAGTGCGTCTTTTCGTGCCTCCGTAAGTGCTGGTTGGAGTTGACACCCTTCCCGCACACGGAGCAGTGAAGCGGCTTGGCATCGTCGTCAGCATGCTTCAGTAGATGTCTTTGGAGATGGTCTTTCCTGGTAAAGCTTTCTGAGCACTTGGGAACATCACAGGTGTAGGGGCGGCAGTTCGTATGAGAACGAGCGTGTTGTTCAAGCAACGACGGACGAGTGTAAGCTTTGCAGCATTCTGGATGCGAACAAACGTATTTTTTGGGCCGGGAGGGGGAACTGGATCTGGAAGAGCCAGGAGAAGATGTTTTGGAAATGGGCTCTGGGGTCTTTGCTTGGTCGGTTTTCTGTCGCTTTCGACCGGCTTGTGGTTCTTCCATGAAGTGTCAGAGAGCAAAGGAAACTGCGACTGGGCTGACCGACTTCGGCGTGGGTTATTGTCTGTTTACCGAATGTCAAGATGAAAAATACAAGATTAGATTTGCAGAGTGCTAAAAATGGATGGCTGTGCAAATAAAAATAAAAAATAATAAAAAATAATCAAAATCTTTGAAATATGATAAATATTTCAAAGGTTACCCGGAGAAGACTTGGAAAATTTTCCGTTCTAAGGTCAAGTCTGTAGAAAATCTATAGATAATACCGAAAGTTGGGAGAGGAGAAAAACCAAGATAAGGCTGATTCAAGGCTGATTCAGACGCACCAGGGAGCAAGAGGCAGGAGCAGGCAGAGGGCAGGAAAGATGGCAGAATACGGAGAAGATGATCGGGTCAGGGGAGAAAAGTTTGACGAGGTGGACGATGTTGCAGAGTTCAGCGACGAAGAGAGATTCAGTGACGAGGAAGCCGTTGGCGAAGAGAACGGGAACGGTCCACAGGTGATAACAGGTGGTTTCGGGCCTGCCGACGCAGACTTTGCTGCAGCTTCCAAGAAGCAGAAACAACAGGCAATTCCAAGAGATGAGAGAACAACAACGCCGTACATGACCAAATACGAGAGAGCCAGAATCCTGGGAACCCGTGCGTTGCAAATTTCGATGAACGCGCCCGTGCTCGTGGACATTGAAGGAGAAACAGATCCGCTCCAGATCGCCATGAAGGAGCTCGCTCAGAAGAAGATCCCGCTCATCATCAGAAGATATCTTCCTGACGGCTCGTACGAGGATTGGAGCGTGGACGAGCTGATCATCGACCAGTAATCTAAGCTACTCTCGCCTTTGTATATTTACATTTAAAAAATCCATTAATCCAGGTCATAACGTACATGTCGCTTTAGTGAGTAACGCTCTCCACAAAGGTTTCCGCAGCAAACACCGACTCTCCTGTGATGTCACTGACTTTGCTGAAGCTTTGGAGCGCTTTCTTCACCTCCTCCTTCGTAATAGGGGTCTCGAGACTCCCGTTATTGCTCACCTCTAGTACGTTTTTCTCGATATCCCGGGCGTCGCAACCGCCGTTCTCACTGCCATTGTAGCGAAACGGCTGGAAACCCAGTTCCAGCTCATTCTTGCTGCTGAAACGTCCATAGCGCGCGCAAATTAGCCTCAAGAACGCTCCAAAGCTGATTCCATCGGCTCCCGACCCCTCCATCATTTGCGCTATAGTCGCTTTGTCAAGAACGTCTGACGTTCCGACGCTCTTCATCGTGTTCCTCAGATCCTTCTCTGTGATCTTCTCGTCATGGTCCTGGTCGATGACGTTGAACAGCGTTCTGTACTGCTGCAACTGTTCTTTTGACAGCTGGTTCACCAGCGATGAGATTTCTTCAGCTTGCATGATCCGGGTGTTTGGTTAGGTAATCCACCAAAGCGCAGGTCCAAGAAAATCCCTCTTACCACGACGAAGACAGTGTACAGTTCCAAGACTATTACCCAGGTGTGTCGCCTCCCTGGCAGCCAGAGTAGCTCTTTTCCTCTCTCCAAACGTTAAATGTAAACAATAACTAGCACCGCGAAACTGAAGGATGATTACATAATCCAGATTTAGCTGGTTTTTTTCAAGCCAAATAAATGCACTAATAGCTCGAGGCATAAGTAGCCTTTGAAGGGAAATATCTCGGCCATAGACATCTACTGCACAACTAAGACAGCCGGCATGTCGGCTAAAAGCTTTCTCAAGGCCGCCAGACAGTCGCTGAAGGATAATGACCCGGACCACGTGATATATCTGTGTGACAAGATCCTCGAGGACATCGAGGGCAATAATTACTTTGCGCATCTGTTCAAGGGGAAGGCGCTGCAAGCCTTGAACAACGACAAGGCGGCCCGGGACGAGTATGAAAAAGCTGTTCAAGTCAATCCAAAAGATCTGTTAGCATGGAAGGGGGTGATGCAGATTTCAAGAGAGAGCCCAGATCACCGACATTTCTTCAAAGTCCTCCCCGGCTACGTAAGGGCTCTGTCAGAAAACAAAGACAATCTTACTGAAGCGGTGCAAGAATTGAACGCTTACATGAGGAAATTCAAACGAACGATTCCTGAACTCCAAGAATGCTATCTTCGGAATATAATTCCAGGATCGGAGCTGGGGGATCTTATTGGAGAAATGGTGAACCCGCCGGACAATTCGCTGTTAGCGTTGATCGAATTGATACAAAAGAAGGAAGACTCAGAGCGGAAGGTGAGTATTTCGTCAGCAAAATTGACAAGCACCAAAAGCCTGAGCAATGAACAACAGCAGAAGTACAACTCTGTGGTTTGGGCGGGCTACAGCAAATCGGAACTCCCTCAGCTGTTCGAAGCCTACATTAACATCTGTCCAGACGACACCAACAGAAGAAAAATGGAAGAGAGACGTTTGGTTTACAAGTACAATATGCTCAAATGCTGCCCCGAAAACCTAAAATCCAAGTTTTACGACGAAGTATTCGACATGTGCCACGGAATGGTGGTGGTGAAACACCCTTCTCAGCTGGCGTGGGACCTGTACCTTGATTGGTTAGATTTTCCGTCCCTCAAAGAGCTGGATCTGTCTTTGATCACCGACTATATCAAGCTTTTTGGAATCGTGGGTCTCGGCGCCGTCTTGAATGCTTATGTCTTTTCGGAAATTTCTCCCTTTGAACAGTCTAAAGTGGAAGACTACTTGAAAGCTGACCAACCCGCTTTATCGAAGAAGAAGAAGAACAAGACAAGGCGAAACGTTCGTGTGTTGAAGTCCGTCGCCACAGAAGAGGAGAAGGAAGAAGGGACGGAAGATGCCCCTGAAGCCGTGCTCACGGAGAAAGATCCCGCCGCTGACGAGCTCTCGCCGGCAGATATCGTGTCTCTGATGACCGAGGGTATCACAGCCGCGACTGGGTCCATTTTGGGACACAGAATCGTCACCGCTTTCTTTTTGCATTTGAACGAGTATGCGACAGCCCTTGGCTACGCAAAGAAACTCGTGACGCTGATATCACAGGAAGCCAAGAGAAGCGCTGTCCAGCTTGCCAACACTCAGAGAGATTCGTTTTTGGCCTTGGCCACCATCTACACATATCACGAGTCGCCGAAAAATTTCCCAAAGGCCTTGAAGCTGTACAATTCGGTTCTTGCAAGTTCGCCTGGTGATTTCCAGGCCAAAATCGGCAAGGGGTTGATTCTGGTGGAGCAAAAGAATTTTGAGTCAGCACAAGCTCTTCTAAGGGAAGTTTTGAAAGAGTCGCCAGAGAACATACCAGCACTCCTCGAGTACGGCTGGTGTAACATCCAACTCGGGAACCATGATGTTGGCAGAGACAGTCTGAGAAAAGCACTGAAGTTGATTGATGGCATGGATTCCGACTCTTTCGAGTCCAGAGCCGAAACTCTCTGGAGAATCGCAGAGTCCTATTTGATCGAGGTCAAGACAAACGAAAAGCTCGCAAAGTCGGAACTGGAGACGGCGGTCAAGACCGCTTACGATTTGTTGATAGACTCATTGAGACAGTCCAAGTTTCTTGCTTCTTCCTACAGCTCTCTGGGTTTCATTTATCTCGAGTACTATGACAATAAGTCGAGAGCGTTGAAGTGTTTTTACAAAGCTTTTGAGCTGAACTCCGGTGACCTCTTGGCGTCAAAGGAGATAGTCAAGGACTTGAGCGAGAAGCGGGACTGGGAAATGGTAGACATTATATGCCAGAGAGTGATCAGTTCAGAAAAAGGAAAAAGGGAACTTTCCATGGAAACAACTGATTCTTCTTGGCCCTTCAGAATGCTGGGTTGTTCTGCGCTGGAAAGACAGGATGATGCCAAAGCAATCGAATTTTTCCAGAACGGATTGCGCAACGAGCCAAACGATGTTGAGTCCTGGATCGGGTTGGGAGAGGGATACCTTGCTAGAGGCAGGTTTGATGCGTCTCTCAAGGTTTTCAACCGGGCGCTGGAAATTGACTCTGAAAACTGGCATGCCCGCTACCTATTGTCGGTTGTCATGGGAGAGGTTGGCGAGTTTCAGGAGAGTATCACGCTTTTGAGAACGCTGGAGCAAAGCCGGCCGACGGAATGTTGTGTTCAATCGAAGCTAGCAGAAGTTTTGATCGCCAAGACCGAACAAGAAATCAGCAGTGGTCATATCGCCCGTTCGATGGACACTGCCTTGGAGGCTTTCGGTGTTCTGCGAACCATCTCGGAGCTCAACCCGAAAACGCACTCTTTGTGGAGATCGTTAGCCGATCTTCTAAGACTTGTTCTAAGGGTTGAATCGCATCTTGGAAAAGTCCCATTTGAAACGATACAGACAATTTTCGAGAACTCGTCTGAAGTCACCAACAAGCTGAACATTCTCGAGGAAGTGTCTTCAATTGACTCTTTTTCTCCGACGTTCCACGAAGATCACTTTGCTGAGGGAAAGCTTGGCGAGTTGCTCTGCTTCTACATGATCGAGGCCTCCAAGAAGGAACTCACGTGTTCCGCTGAGATCTCTCCGTCCAAACTTTTGAGGTCGTCCTCCAGCTACAATTTGGGACTGTCGTATTTGTTCGCTTTTGAGCGGAATGGAGATGAAAGTTTCAGAGAATGCTCCATCAAAATGATGAGAGACGCCATACAGCAGGAAAGTTCGAATCCCGATTATTGGACATCCCTCGGGATAGTTTCGATGACAAAAAACCCAAAGGTTGCTCAGCATTGTTTCATCAGAGCGTCGGCCCTCTCTCCTAGGGACCCTTTGATCTGGACCAACTTGGCAGTCTTGTACCTGCACTACAATGACGTTGAACTTGCTAACCAATGTTTTTTGCGGGTTCAATCGGTCGACCCCAGCAACCCAGGCTGTTGGACCGGGAGAGCTTTGGTCGAAGAGGCTTCAGGAAACCTGGAAACAGCGTCACAATTGCTGACTCACGCCCACGTCATATCGAGCGGAGCAAATCCTCTGTCAATGCTGTTGTACAGTCTGTCCACTGTCCAGAAACTGGTTGGAACAAGATCCGACGAGCGGGAGCTGAGCAAGGTTCAGGAGCTGAACGTAGCAAGCTTGGCGATTTTTAATTATCTCAAATACTATCCCGATGATCGTCTGGCGTTGAATGTTGCAACGTTGATAGTGGAGAGAATTCACGACTTTGGGACCGGAATTGTCCAGTCGTCAAAGCTGTGCTCAATTCTAGAGGACAAGTTCAACGAGACGGAAGAAGAGAGACTGTTGGTTCATTACTGTATTGCCAAGACGCAGCTTTCACGTCTCTGTCTCGGGGCTGGGGAGTATGACGATGCGATTGAAACTGCGCAGATGTCGTTGGACTTGCTGGAGCAGACCCAGGAACTGACAGAAGAAGTCCAGAGGTGCATTCTGTCCTCGCTGGCTGTTTTGGGACTGGGGCAGTTTTTCAAGGGTGACATTGACGGATCCCTGGGCGAGTTCAAGAAAATACTGGAAACGTATCCGGACTCCATGAGGATTGTGGTTCTGATCGCACAGGTTCTTTACGACTATGACTCGGCAGATACCAAACAGGCAGCCATCGATGAGTTGTTCAACTACATCGAAAACTTTGGAAGTTCGCTCGTCGTCGCTTTGACGATTGCCTCTATCTCCGTCGTGGAGGACTTAGCAGACTACTTCCCGGCCATCAAAGAAGAGCTAGAGTCTCTGCCGCTCCAGGACCGAGTTGGTGACAACTTTGGAAGTATACCCTTTTTCCTTGAGCAAATTGGCAGGAAGCTTGGCAAAACAGAGCAGACAATTTGGCAAAGAAACGCGTTCTTGTTCCCTGCTGACACACACTCATGGGAAAGAATCGACAAGAATGTTCTACTCAACGTTTCTCTGACCTCAAAGAGCATCAATGCTCAAGAGCTGAGCAGCGCGTATGTGAAATCAGGAGAGTTACGGGAAATCCAGAGAGGATTATATTTGAATCCCACCAATCTGGAAGGCTACATTTCTCTGAAAAGCTGTAGATAGTATTTTTTTGCATTTTCATACAGATTTTTGTACCGATTAAGATAGAGAAGTGCATAATTAAAACAAAGTGGACCAGGAAATCAAAAGCAAAGTCACGTGGAATCTCAGGCGTGCATCGATAAAAGAGACCAACGCCATTCAGGGTTTCTCAAAATTCCTGATTGTTTTTAGCTAAAGTCATATCGCTCATGGCAAATAGCAAATCATCTTCGTCGTCCTCTGCCGTTCCTGTTACAGGGCCTGGAAGCTTGGATCTGGTGCCAGCGGACAGAGGGAGGTTGTCCTGGGGATGGTCCTCATCGTCTGATTCGAACACCTCTTGGTTGAAAGAGCGCAGCTTCAAGAGCTCTGGGTTCACCATCTTGTTGCTGCTGTTGCTTGAGTTTGTGTTCGTGCGCTGGGATGAATTGGTGAGTTTTCGCAGATTGTTCTGGATTGTTGCGGTTCCAGCCGAGGTCGACGACGGAGACGAGTTTCTTCTCAAGATCTGGGCCAGAGATGAACTTGGCGGAGACGATGAAGATGTATGGAACTTCCCGTAGCTGAGAGAGGGGGTGACATTAGCGGCAGGCATTGACGGCCTCAGCGCATGAGATGAGGGTGAGTAGGTTGAGGAGATTGAGTCCCTTCTGGATCTTTCTATGGAGAAGTTTTTTTTGAAAAGTTGTTGCTGGTGGTGACTTTGATTATTATGATAGTCCAGATTGAAGAACTCGTTTGACTTTTGGAGGTTTTTGAAATTCGTCAAGGAATCATCGTAAAGGGAAGGAGAATTCGACGAGAACCGGAGGTCCGGTTTAGAATCTAACATTCTCACAAAACTGTCCAGATCGTCGTCCATGTAAATGGAGCTGGAAGGACCGTGTTCTGATGAGGAGAAGGAGGGGGATTTGTTCCTGGTCTTGAAGTTTTGCAAAAGAGGATTGGTGGCCAAGGTTTGGGAGATTTGCTGGTTCGAGGCAGTGATTTGACCATCCAAACTGTTGTTTCTGCTCGAAGTGTTTTTGAATCTGGATCCAAAGGAAGACGAAAACTTCCTGGAGTTTGAAGAGACAATCGGGTTGGTCTCCGGCTGTGGTTGATTCAATGTCACGGAGCCGATTGATTTTGGCAGCGACTCTCGGTTCTGCCTAAGCATAGCCACCAACGACGCGCTAGAGTTAGTCTTGTTCAAAGTCACGGGGATGGGCTTCGACGTGCTGAACGAAGAGCCGCTCTGGTTTCCTTGCATCAAGCCGAGATGGGCAGCACCCGCCGGGGGTGAGGACGAGGAGTTGATGGAGCCAACCTTAAACAACTGGATGGATCGAGTTGAAGACCTTCTTTTCGGAGAGGGGTCTTTGATCGCAATTGAGGCTGAAGAAAGACGGTTTCGCTGGTATCCTGCGGGCGAAACAGTACTGTTTCGATCGCTGTCATAGCTCTCGTTATTGGCGATCGGAAGGTGGTCGAGCATGAACTGCGAGGAAAGAAGCTCTTCGTTGTCGCTGAGATGGAAGTTGCAGTTTCTTCGGTAAGAAACAGAGACTATGAGAGCTCCAATCGGGGTCAAAATGGGCTCCAGTCTTCGAGACTTGAGGTGGTTGTCGTCCTCTGACAACTTTTTGCTCAATCCTATTCTACCCTTGGAAGTGATGGTTCTGGAACCATCCAGGATTCTGAACAAAACATTCATGGGTACTTTGGACTTGGTCAGTCGGTCTTTGAGCTGGTAGCTAGGCAAAAGCCCCGTTAGAACGTAGAGCGATCTGAACAGAATGATGATTTTTTTGTAAATGCTGGGCAATTCCAAATTGTTGTTATCAAAGGAACTCAAATCAAACTCCACGAGCCATCTTTCTAATACAACCTCTGCTTTCCGGTTGGTTTTCACCACCACGTCATCAAGCATTAGCGTCTGGTTTGAGTTCAGTCCTCTTAGATCGAGGTACGTCTCAACCACAAGAGGGGGAAACTTCAGTATGTCTTTCACCTTCCACAAAACCAGGTCGTCCTTTGGGAGTTCCCAATCGTCCAAATCCAGGTTGAACCACTTGTTCTGTCGCCCGTGGTGGCTCCCATCAGAGTTCGGAAGACTATCGTTGTCGTCCAGGTGGGGCACGCCTGGTGGCGAAGACGACCTGTTGTGTACTATGATGTGTGCCGCTTTGATGAAGAAGTTCTGTATGATCTGTGCGAGTTTGTCCGACTGCTTTTCAGAGAGCCATTTGGACTGTTTTCTCGAAGACGACATGTTGCTGCAGTGGGGGGTAACGAGGAATGCGGTACGAAGCTGAAACACGCAAAACAGCGCTTACAAAATTTCAAGCCCTCCAAGTAGAAACGAGATAGCTCGCTATCAAAAGAGAAGGTTGAAACCGTTCAAATTCAGCAAAATCTCGCCAACTTAGCAATCAGTTGTCTTACCGGGCAAAAACGCCCTCTGAGTGCCAAGAAACCTATTTCGCTTGTTACCGCAAAGACGCGCGCAAAGCAGTCCAAATCTCGTTTCCGAAGCACGCCCAGAAGCTAGTAGAGCGCAAAATTGGCGTATCAAATGCCCAAAATAATGTGGTTCGTACTGTTCCGTTCTGAATCAGTCATCCAAAAGCGTTCCACTGATAAAAGATCTGTTTTGTTTTTCTCAATATTTATTTTCTGGCCCTTCTCCGTTATCAGAAGAAGCAAAATATTAAAATCGACGCGTCGATCGACGCAAGACAAAACGCGACCACTTCTATGTGACAGTTCTATTCAGTTTGTACAGATTGACTAAACGGTCTCAGCATACTTGAAGATTTCTGCCGCAGACCGTAATCTTGCGAACTTGGCCAGCGACATTTTTTCAAAGTCATAGAACCGTTGCAGCTGTTTCAGTTCGGAGGTTAGCAGCAGTTCGTGCTCTTTTCCCTTGACATCTTCTCTACTAATCTTGTCCAGAAGGATCTTGTTCTGCTGTTTCAACTGCTCCAACCGTTCTAGAACCTCGCCCATATTGAACACCATCGAGTCCTTAAACAGCGGGACGACTACCTGGGGCTTGAACCGGAATGCGTACACCGCCCGCATGGCCGACCGATCCTGCGTCTTAGGGATCTCTTGCATCTCAATAACGTGGAAGCTTATCAGTTTTCCGAGAATACTTCTAACAACACTCTCCTTCATCAGCACTGCTTTGCTGATGGTTTTCTCATCAACGAGACGCTTGTCCTCTATACAGTTCAAAACTTTCAGTGTATCGTATCCAAAAATGGTCTTGATGTACTGTTTAAAAGTATGTTTGGCCAGCAAGGGCACGATTTTGGTGAAGGGGACGTAGAACTGTCCTGTTCCGGACTCGATCAACAAGGGAAGCCTATCATCGGAGGCGAGCAGCTTCATGTGGTGCATGATGAGCGTGAGAATTTGGGGATCAGGTTGATTCGAGTTTGCTGTTGAACGTCCGACGTCTTCATCCTCGTCCGAGCTGGACTCCTGTTTGAAAGACTCAAGAGAATCTGTGACTTCTAGCTTCACCTTCTTCGAGCCAATCGCCCCCTCCTCTGTTCTTCTTCTTTTTTTCTCCACCGAAGGGTCAGAAATCGTTCCTCTGAGATCGTCCTGACTTATATTGAACTTTGGGCCGTTAGCGACCAGTTCCTTGTAAACGTCATTGACCGTGAGGTTAAACCCTCTTTCCTGGTCTTTGAGCTCGAACCGTTTCCGCATATCCTCGATGGAATGCGGGTCGAGTCCCACGGTTGACTGGCCGACGCTGGCCATGAACTTCTCGAGTTCGGCAGCCGTATTGAGCGAGGATCTCGATTTCGTCTCGACTCTGTTGAGAATCAGAGCGTACAGCTTGGCTGAGATCTCTCCGACGCGGTGTCTTGCCTCCGAGGAAAGGTGCTGGGAACGAACTCTTTTCAGATATCTGTCGTAGTTGAGTGTTAGCGGCAGTTTGGGGTTCACTTTTTGAAAAAATGACTCGGAGACGTTAGACAAAAACAGCTGGGAGTTCAATTGCTCGCTGTTCATGAGCTGCTCGTATTTTCTTCTCGTCTCCTCCTTGATAACGAGCATCTTCTTGGCCTGGGAAACCACCTTCCCTCTGTTTTCCGAGTTGAAAATAAGCGTTTCCTTTTGAAATATTTGGTGGAAAACATCGAATTTGTTCTGAAAGTGATACTCATTGATGGGAGCCAGCCATTTGTCTGTTACGAGATGGAAAAAAGCCATCTCTATGTCTTGGATCTCGGATCGCTTGTCAAAGGAAGCCAGATAGTCATCGATAGTCAGATGGCCCGAGGTCAGGATGTTTTGTATGATAGATGCATGGAGCTCGGAGTACGAGCGTTTGATGTGGGAGATGATGTCGCTGGCACATATTAGTTTTTGAACGGCCTGTTCGTTGGGGAAATACAGAACCGTTGATCTGCTGGTCACGTAATTGGTCTCTTTAAAATACACCGCGCAGTTCAGCTGTATAAGTGAAACCAGCACCTTTTTAACGACGGAAACACTAAGGCCTGAGAATTTCACTATCTGGGTTATCGTTAGTCTGCTGTGATTCACCAAGACTGCGTAAACGTACGCAGCCTGTTCGCCTAACAATAGCGACAACGCTCTTGTGCACAGAAACGACAGTGGCGACTGCGTCTTCGCCGAAAGAGGCAGCTCCGACGGGACGGAAGTCATAGGGGAGGCAAAACTGAGGGTGACGTCTAATCGGTTGAATAGGGACACCAAAAGGAGCAGGAGGGTATATAAAGGTGTTGAACCGTTTCGTCTACAAATTTTTTTTCAGTCTCATTTTTCCCCCTTGAAATCAATATAGTCTCGTGACTACCGCCCACGTGACCTAAGAACGATATAGATTTTCTGCCACAAGGAGGCGTCGGCGCCGGCTCAAACCCGGGGGATACCACAGAAGCAACCGCAGTGTCACCCAGGTTGAGCGTTCTCTTGCATACGACAGTGCTGTTTTCGAATGGCTCTCCGATGCTTTGAACGTATTGTTCTGGAGCGAGTTGCGAGGCTCTTTCCTAGCTCCACGGCTGTGCAAATCTTTTACTTCTGGCCGTGAAATTCATCTGCGTTGGCGCTCGCGCAATTCCCACTCTCACACACCCTTGCACCGGCTCGACGAAAAATTTGTTTGCATTCAGCCAATCAGAAGCGAAGAATTTATAACGCTTCGAAGATTGAAGGGACAGAGAATCGCAGAAGAGACGGTGATTCAGGGAAATTACGGGCCCGTTTCACACAAGGAACAGCACATTGCGGTGCTCGGTGCATGAAGAGTGCCGCTGCAGTCACAAAAAGTCTGGAATCCCAAAGATTTCCGCAAGAGCTTTTGGTTTCAGCTCCCCCGTGGCCGACAAAAAATGCCCCGGAGACGGCGGCCGCCGCTTCTCCCTCCCCCCGGCAGGCCCCCGCGACGGTTGCGCCCGTGCGAAATTTTCCAGACCAATGGGATACATACAATATTCAATTGTGCGAAAAATAAAACCAAAGTAAACTAAATAAACTTGTCTTGTCCTGTCCTCTCGGTTAGTTGAATCCAGATCGACACGCAACAGCATAGATTAACAGGAGAACACAATGCTACCAAGAGTTTCTTCCAGATCTTTCTCCACATCCGTCCCAAGAGCAATCAAGGTGAGCTCAGTTTCGGCACCTGGTGCTGAGGTTTCGTCGCTGAAGGTTGTTGTGAAGAACGCCGGCTCAAAGGCCAGTGCCCCAGGCCTGGCTCATTTGTTGGCCTCTTCCAGCTTCCTGAGCACCGAGTCTAAGACCGGGCTGAGACTCAAGAGAGAAGCGGAGCTGCTTGGTGGTGAGTACAAGGCTTCTGTCACCAGAGACAGCATTGTGCTCGAGACCAAGTTCCTCAAGGAGGCTCTTCCTTACTTCGTGAACGCTTTGGGAGACGTTCTCACTGCCACTTCGTTCAAGCCGCACGAGTTGAACGAGGTTGCTCTTCCTTACGCCAAGGCCGTCTCTTACACTGCTTCGCAGTCCTCTGAGTTCAAGGCCCTTGAGGAGTTGCACGCCATCTCTTTCAGAAAGGGTTACGGCAAGCCATTGTACGTGGACGGCTCCAAGTCATACTCCTCGGAAGACGTGGCCGCTTACGCCAAGTCTGTCTTCTTGGACGGTAACGTCGAAGTCATCGGCTCCAACGTTGTTGAGTCCGACCTCACTCAATTCATCAAGGAGTCTTCTTTCTCCAAGCTTCCAGCAGGCTCGTCCACACCTGTCGAACAGAAATCCCATGTTGGCGCAGACTCCAGAATCAGACAGGCCGGTCCAACCACCGCCGTTCTCGGTTTCCCAGTCAAGGACGCCGCTACCTTCTCTCTGGTTTCCGCCTACTTGAAGGCATCCCTTCCTCCATCCTCCCTTGCCGTTTCAGTCAACTCCAAGGTGATCACCTACGACGCTGCATCCCTTTTCTACGTCTCTATCACCTCTTCATCTGCCTCCGAGGTTGCCTCCCTCGTCTCCGAGACCTCCAAGCTCCTCAAGAACGCTAAGGACTTGACCAAGTACAAGTCGCTGGCCAGTTACATCCTCGCCGAGGCCGGTGAGACCGTCGACGTTGCATCGGCCAAGTCCTCTGCGTCTGTTCCAAAGTTCAACTTGGTCGTTGTTGGTGACGTTGATGCCGTTCCTTATGCTGACGAGCTATAGAGTTAGATGTACTATGTAAAAAGAACAAAAATAAACCAAAGGAGAGTTTCTTATAATATATCTACACTGTCAATATAGGGTGTAAAGTGGTGTAATCGGAGTGCGCGGTTGGACCAAAGAAGAGTTGCGTCACTGGACGCTCATCACGTGACTGCGTATCAAAAAAAATTCATCCGCAGTACAAAAAAAACCAGTTGGAATAAAACATTATCGTTCCTCTGGCGACTTGCATCGCTTTACCGTACTCATCGCTCATTTCTCTTGTTCAACAACATGTCCTTCCAGCCAATCAACCCGAAGCCGTATCTCCAGTCCCTGGTCGGTAAACAGGTGATTCTGAAACTCAAATTCAACAACATCGAGTACCATGGAAAGCTGCTATCAGTGGACAACTACATGAATTTACTGCTAGACTCTGACGTCAAAGAAATTGAAACCTCCACTGGTACAACAACCGAACTGGGAGACGAGCTTTTCGTGAGATGCAACAACGTTCTGTGGGTCGGTGAGCAACAGAAGGACCAGCAGGACCAGCAGGACCAGCAGGATCTTCAACAAACAGATGAAAAAGACGGAGACGGCGACGGTGAGATGAAGTGACAGATGCCAATGCATGTCGTGTATGTAAACTAGGTAGATCTCAATGAAATGTATAATGAATTGCTTCAGCTGATTGGGATTAACAAGAAATGAAAGGTCGTGTAAAGGATCAAGAAATATCAAGGTCCTCGAAACAAATATCAGAGGATGTGGACGTGTTTTGATATGAAGAAACACTAGGAAGAAGTGCATAGAGAGGGCAAAGAAGGGTCCATTAGAGCTGAATCCATCAGAAACTAGACATGTCTGATTTTGGCAGCAAGCTCACGACGATTCTTCCAGACGAGGAGGACGATCGAATGGACGTTGAACCGGTCTCGCTTCCACCGCATCTGGAGGGGTCTGGAGAGCCCTACCCGGAGCCTTCTGCGCACGAGGAACCGCTGGAACTACAAGAGTCACAGGAAAAGAAGATTGAGACGGATGAAACAGAACACGATCCAACAGAGCTAAGACCAGGAACTCTTTTGTTGAAAGGGGTCGAAGAATTAGACACTAGAGCCATAAAACTTTACATCGACTCGTTTCTGAAGCCCGATTACACGTTTGAGACGAGGGACCAGTTTGCCAAGTTCAATTATCGCCTGGAATGGGTGAACGATTATTCGATCAACGTTGTTTTCGAGCAGCCAGAGGGGGCACAGGAAGCTCTTCCGTTGCTGTCTGAGGTTTCCGACGGAATCCCTACTGGAGAAGAGAGACCGGCAATGGAGTACATAAGCAATGACCCGGCTTTCAACGATCAAAACGTCCGTTTGTCAATCAGGCAGAGTTTCTACGGAGACAGAAAAGTCAAAAATGCCAGAAATTACTCGCGTTACTATCTGGTCCACGGCGAGCCCGAGCCTATTCAAAGAACGCATCCCAAGAAACGCTATCGCTCCAGAGACGACCGCGGAAGCCGGTATGTTGGTCGTGGACCAGATCTGATTACGGGACGGTCTGAGGTCGACGAAAGATCCGATGACTTCGAAGACCATCGTCCGTCGAGAAAATTGGAAGTTGGAAGATGGGGTTCAGACGACAGAGACTCTCGCAGACAACGCAGGGGTGGAAGGGGTGGCAGAGGTGGAAGATCCAGAGAAAGAGGCGATTTGTTTGCCAAACGAGCCCCTAGGGACGAAGAAGAGGACTTGTTTCCTAACTTTGGTAAGAACAGAGACAGATCTCCGATGAGAATGGATTAGTGGGAAAGCTCGTCATATCAACAATTACTACTATTATACTGTACAATATAATTCTCCATGAACCTTTATGTCCGAGTTGTCTTGATTTGAGCGAGAAATACCGTGGAAAATTTTCACGACTATAAATTTTTTCCTTCACTATTTTTTTTTTGCATATTTTGATCAACTTAGTTCTTCCTTCAGGAGATAGAAACTCCATCTTTCGGTGGTGAAATTCCACTTTCTGGCCTTAAAAACGGTCGTTTTTGGGTTCTCTGTCAGCGTGGACCCACTGTTTGCACGAAACACTCTCGGAAAGGATTTGGAGTGTGTTTTGTGAAAACAGAGGCTCTCTCGCAGAACTCATTTGGGTAGCAAAGAAGACGGACATGACAACTCCCAACTGCCGACAAAAGCCGTGATGCAGGCTGCGACCCAACATACGTTGGCTAGTGGTCTTGTTATCGGGCTCGAGTCGACGACCCGGGGTAATTGCGTGTCTATCGATACAACTACACCTAGATCGATATCCCAGTACATATTTTCCATCTTTCGTCAGCTTTTTTGCAGACACAGATGAATATGGGAAAGAAACTGAGGAGACATTAGTAATCGAGTAACTATGTTTCGACCACGACCCACGACGTGGCGCATCCTGCGAAAAGGTCAACCACCTTTTGCTGCTGGGCGTAGATGGTGTTGAGGTGATTGAAAGTGATTTTGTCCGGATCATCTTTGTTCCTGCCGCAATTTCCATGCTCTCCCCACCCCCAGGTCAGAACAGTGTAAGTGGTCTCGTTTTTCTCCAGGAGAAGCCCGTGTTCGCTTCCAAT
This sequence comes from Ogataea saltuana, assembly GCA_030674545.1. NCBI lineage: Eukaryota > Fungi > Ascomycota > Pichiomycetes > Pichiales > Pichiaceae > Ogataea > Ogataea saltuana. The sequence goes on from JAKTYV010000007.1 coordinate 125,531, forward strand.
GGCACCCGACTCGACCCTTTCTGGGCAGGCAGGGATGAGTTGTCCGTGCGAATTGTTACCGAAGGACTTCACTGACATCTTATTTCCCTTTTTGAAAAATAAATGAACGGAAGTCCACATTGTCTGTATCGAGTGCAAGTCGTCCAGATTTTCAATAGCCTTTATCTGCTCCGCGATCTGAAACTGATCTTTGCCTCGTAATCGGAGCACTTTTTGTCCTCTCTTGTCCTTGGTCAACAGTACCGTAAAGTCTCTAGCCAGAGAAAAGTCCAGAATTTCTTCACCTTCAGAGATCTCCACCGGTTCCCATATGATTTTGCTCTGATCTCGACAGAGCTGAGCTTTTTTATTGCTGCCAAACCCCCAAACGGAACCGTCGTGGAATTGAACCATCGTGCTTTGAATCGAGCTGCTCACTTTGCGTATTCCCGTCATGTTTGGTATCTCTAACGTCTCGTAGACTAACCGGGAGAAGCCAGACTTGCTCTCTTTGACGGCGGAGTACACCTTTTTCCCAAGTCCCAGTTCTCCAGAAACGCCATAGCCACAAACTACGAGCCTCCCCGTACTTTCCACCAGTACGCTGAATTCCCAGCCGGCCGCCACGTCTACAATAGTCCTAGCAACGTTCAGTCTTTTGAAAACTCTATGGCTCCGTGGATCTTCGGTAAAAAGTTGCTGGCGATCGTTTAACCCGCTCCCAAACACGGATCCATCGGAAAACAGCACAAGAGTATGGTTTCCACCACAAGCGACTCGGATAGGCCTATATTCCAAGGTCTCGACAACAGTTCCGTCCTGCAGCTCGAATTTAGCTGGTTTCAGTTGATTCAAATCCTGGTCGTTGCCTGTCCCCAATTGATAATTTCCGTTCGACCCACAAGCAAGCAGTTGGTACATATCAAGTGAAGGGTTATCAGTCAAAGTTGTTGCTGGAAATTCGCCTTTTTGGCGTATATATCGTCCTTCCGTTCGGATAGATTGTACTTAAATTAGTTAGCGTATCTGAAATACCTCCATATCCAAGGCTGTGTATACTCGCGTCGATCGACGTTTCAAGATTTTAGACCGGGAACGAGTCTAGAAACGACTCTGGAAACGACTCTGGAAACTCACAAGGAGGAGCTACATGTGGCCACAATAGTGGGACTTTCAAACCACAAACGGCTCGCACTTATGCAGTGGGTCTCGTTCTGACGAATGTTAAGATGTGACCATTTAGTCTCCGGCTAGAAACCCAACAGGTCTGGACCTGTTTCTCGGTTATTGAGGAGATTATGGGATGTGCTGCGCTCCACAAAATAGTCTTCACTATCAGCTTGCCTGGTACTTGTTTCGCCATTTAGGCTTGAATTCAACTTTTCTGCTACAGCTTGTCCGCTCAAAACTAAAAAAAGTCAATATTAAGAATCTCGCTGAAAAATTAGAAAAGTCCGGGGTAAAAGAAGTAAAAAGGCCTATATCTGTTCGTCCGTGAAAATAAAATTCAGCTTGGAGCTTTTCTCAGACACAACTCATGGTCCAGCTGAGCGAGAAGCTGAAGCTCCAACGCTTGATGAATCTCAAAGGGACCGTAAAACAAAGGCTCGACACAGCTTCTGCTGCGACGCTTTTCTCCCCTCGCCAGCCGTACTGCTCCCTTTGCTAGAGTGGTTTGAGTCGGCACAGCATCTATATAACAAGGCCTGCCGACCAAAGGGATGAAAGCCGTTTGGTTGGTTGTTTCCCCATTCACCTATCTCAAAGTTAAATATGCTCACAAACCATAAACCACTGCTCCCGAGATGCGTCGATCGTCGCAGAGACGTCGATCGACCCGGACTTTAACTTTTTTGGATCTTTTTTCAAAGGAGTAAAAACACCAAAGAAAGGGTCGCGTTTGCACTCTTTTGTGGCAAGCGGCAAACTCGTTCAGTTTAACAAAGCACCGCTTTTACCGCCCAGTGTTGCACTCTCGTTGGCTCTGGAGAAACTGTTGGTTTGAAAAGAATTGATTTTGCTGACGCGATCCAGTCGATTTCCCGCAGAATGAGCGACGACAGCATTATCATTGAGGAGATCACTATTGAGAAACGGGCGCCTTCACAGGAATCGGATACTTCGTCTGTTCAGGTGCCCAATTCTTCGCCGATCCGCGTCGCCTCTCAAACTCCGGAAGTAAACTCGTCTCCGGTGAAAGTTACCACGAGACTTCCGAGCTTGAGAGAACGATTTTCTTACACGCCGAAGAACACGCTTTCCAGCAATCCGAGTTCACTTTCCCCTACGACAGACGTGCAAGTGCAATCAGTTGCGAACGGAGCTCTTTCATCGGAGATAAGAAGAAACTTCACAGCGTTGAAGAACAGATTTCCGCATTTGAGCCATGCCACCGTCTTATCAGCCCTCAAGACCAAGGGCTCTTTGAGAGAGGCTGCGATGTATCTGGGTTCTCTTCCAAAAGGGTACCAGTACTTGGGAGAGTCTGAAAAATCAAGCAAGGGAACGGCCAAAGTTGTTTCTCCACAGCGGATTGTTCTTTCATCGTCGTCTCCGATCAAACCGGATCATGACCTCATCTCGTCTAAAGTGACGCTGGATAAGAAGGAGTCCATTCTGAAGAGGTATCTGGTGAACTCTGCCAAGCGGGAAGTCGAGCAACCAAAGAAGAAGAGAAGACTTGTGAGGGGAGCACGTGATATCAAGGATCAGGGCGATTCTGGCTCTGAGAACTCTGCCAGTCTCCTCAACAGACCGAACGTGATCTCGTTGTCCGACAGCGAGGATTTGCTTTCTCAGAACGACGCGGTCATTCTCGGGGATGAAGAGGAGGCTGAGGAAGACGATGACGACGAAAGCGCCGAATCTGAGCCCGAAGAGGCACAGAGTATGGTTTTTGACGAGAGAGTCTTGAACTTTCTCAACACCGCTAACAAGAGGGACGTTGTCGATATCGCCGGTGTTATTCCTTCGGTTGCACAGCTTCTGATTGAAAATCGGCCGTTCGACTCTTTCGACCACATTGAATCGTTTGATTTTGGCGAAAAGCTGGCAGCACCCAAGAAAAAGGGACCCGCTAAGCGAAAACTTATTGGAGAGCGGATTGTGGAGACCACCACCCGCAAGCTGAAAGGGTATGACGCTGTTGACTCGTTGATCAAGAAATGTGATTCCTACGGAAAGACGATCACCAATATGATACAAAAATGGGGAGTTGATGTGCACAGCGAGAAGGGCGAACTGGAGATTGTTGACGTTGATTTAGACTCCGGAAAAGACGAGGATGGTGAAGAAGACGAAGTGAGCAACTCCGATCGGGCTTTGTTTTCTAACAGTAACTCGCAGACCAAGAATTCTGACGACAGTTACGACGAGATCTCCTCAGAAGACGATCTTGAAGACCAAGATTTCGACCTCAAAGTCTCCAAGGCTAAGTCTCACCAAAGAGGAAGACCGTCACTTCCTAAAGCCGGAAGGGTTGGATACTTCAAGCAGAAACCAGCGTTGATGTCAGACGATTGTGAGTTGAAGAGCTACCAGCAGGTTGGCATCAACTGGCTGAACTTACTGTACCAACAAGGGCTTTCATGCATCTTGGCAGACGAGATGGGTCTCGGAAAAACGGTTCAGGTGATTGCATTTTTGACTCACTTAAAGCAACAGGGCAATGAAGGCCCTCATTTGATTGTGGTCCCGGCGTCCACTCTTGAAAATTGGCTTAGAGAATTCCAAAAGTTTGCTCCCTCTTTTAGAGTCATTCCGTACTATGGGTCTCAAAATGCGAGAGCAGAGCTCAGGGAAGAACTTTCCTATGGCGAAACCTCCTACGATGTTTTACTCACTACTTACAACCTGGCAAACGGAAGCAAGTACGATCAGTCGTTCTTGAGGAGCAGAAACTTCAACGTGATTGTTTACGACGAAGGACACATGTTGAAGAATTCTAACTCGGACAGATACGTCAAGCTGATGAAGCTGAAGGCCAGGTTCAGATTGTTGCTGACCGGTACCCCGTTGCAAAATAACCTTCGGGAACTAATCTCTTTGCTTGCATTTATCCTACCTCATGTTTTCAGCGAGAAGAAGGCTGATTTGCTGGAGCTTTTCGACCAAAAAGCTTCAACCAAAAAAACCTCACACGGTGAAACAGACAACGACAAAACGGACGTCAAAGACGACGATAGTGACTTTAATCCCCTTCTGTCGCAGCAAGCTATCACCAACGCCAGAACTATGATGGCACCTTTTGTTCTGAGGAGAAAGAAGGACCAGGTGATGAAACATCTTCCCGCCAAGAATCACTACGTCGAGTACTGTGACATTAACGAGGTGCAGAAAAAAGTCTACCAAAGAGAGGTTCAGAGAGCAATTGAAGCCAGAAAGGAAAGAGAAAGAAGGAAACTCATGACTCCTGATGAGATCAAAAAACTCCCGAAGACAGATCTGCCTCTCACCTCCACCAATGTGGTGATGCAACTAAGAAAAGCTGCTCTACATCCAATGCTTTTCAGAAGCCATTATAAAGATTCCACGCTGAGAAAGATGTCCAAATGCATTATGGAAAGCCCCGACTACTTTGACGCCAACAGAGAGTTCATATTCGAAGACATGCAAGTGATGACGGATTTCGAGCTCAACAGATTATGCCACACGTATTTCAAAGAACTGAAAGGTTTCACTCTGGACTCCTCGGTTTATTACGAGAGTGGGAAAGTTGGCAAGATGCTTGAAATCATTGAGAATGTTATTGAGAAAAAAGAGAAAGTGTTGGTTTTCTCTCTATTCACTCAGGTATTAGACATTTTAGAAAACATTCTGAGTTTGAACAAGATCAAGTTTATCAGACTGGACGGTCAGACTTCTGTCGACGAAAGACAAGGAATCATTGACAAGTTTTATGAGGCGGAGGATATCCCTGTGATGCTGTTGAGTACCAAGGCGGGTGGCTTTGGAATCAATCTGATATGTGCCAACAACGTGATTATTTTTGATCAATCGTTCAATCCGCACGACGACAAACAAGCCGAGGACAGAGCCCATAGAGTGGGGCAGACCAAAGAGGTGAACGTGTACCGACTGCTCTGCAAGAACACCATCGAGGAGAACATCTACCAACTGGCTCAGAATAAACTCCAGCTTGACAACTCGATGATGTCTGATGGAAATGGCAACTCCAATGTTAGCGAGGAGAACTTGGCCTCAACCGTTGAGAACATGTTGCTGTCTTCGGACGACAAGAAGCCATGAGCTTTTCATTATTTGTGTACATTAATAGAACATACCAGTGTTTGGACACCAGCTGTTGGGCAGAAAAGTCAGTCACGACGTATACTGTAACTCTAGGCCGTACGTGAGTAGCTTTGGAACGTTGTCTTTGCAGTCCACCTTAACACCGGTGCTTAGTAGCCAGTCTTTGAATTTTCCCTCCCAGAGGAAATTGACGTTTTTCTTGCTGAGACTGGTGCTGCATTTAAAACTCGACTTGAACTCGGACTGTTTGTACTGGTCCACAAATAACCTGGAGCTATTTTCGACTAATTTGGCGGGTCCAACGTGCATGAAGCTGTTTAGCAATTGCTCTTTTTCCTGTTCGTTAAGGTTGTTGAAGTTGGGAGTTTCCGTCTGCTGGAGGGTCTGGTTTTGATGGGGCTGTTCGGGAGTCTCGGAAAATCTCCAAAGATCGCAACCGAGCGACAGGTCACTTTCGTAGGAGTAGATGTTGAAGTCATACTTCGAGATGAATGTGGAAGCGAGATCTGTTTTGATCGAGTAGGTTGACTCAATGGATCCCAGTAGCGGGTTTATCGCCAAAGTCATGGTTAATGGCTTTCCCGAGGACGACAAGTGGGTCGAGTAGCGCAAGCCCGTGGAGAGACCGGGCGACAGCGACTGCGACGCGTACCACAGCTCGCATCCGATAGAGAGCACCGAGGTGTCGTTTGCAGGGGTGTAGTTTCCTAGATTATACAGGTATCGGAACCCGAAGAGCGCCTCGTTGGTGGAAAAAATAAAATCTTGCGCGGACTTTGTGGATTGTCTTTGGTAGTAGATCGTGAAGATGGTGGATGTGTTGGAAAGTTTGTTGAGCTTGGGAGTATTGATGAACTTGATGAGGAGCTGCGAGTTGCTTGATAATCGCTTGAGCAACATTCCTTCGACGAATTGAGAAGGGAAGTACATTTTTCCGTATAATAGCCAGGGTGATTGGGAGTATTGTGGGGTCTGAGGCGAGCTGATGAGTTTGTACCCTTCTAGAACAGACTGCAACAAGATGGATCTGGAATCGGCATATCGATCTTGGAGGTCAACGGACGAGTATAAATAAGCCAGCGATCCAGCGAGTCCTCTCAATTGAGACAGACTCACCGAACTGTAGCTGTACTCGGTGTTTTTGCATGAGATGTTGAGCTTGACGGTGCTCGGGATGGGGAAATCCAGCAAGTTTTTCGGTGTAGCTAGAATATTTTCGTAAGAGTTTTCATAGTTCCAGTTGGTGGACGACCAAAAGCATCGTTGAACGTATTCCATGTAGTCGATCATGAGCGGGTCGAAGAGAAAAAATGCTCGTAAAGGGGGGATGGTGACTGAGTGTTAGAGATTGAGGACAATGAAACCATGTTTAGATTTTTTTATTTTTTTCAAGACAATATTTTTTTTTTTAAATTTTGAAATAAATTTTTAGATGGTGAGTTCCTTGTACTCATCCATCCCTCACTTCACGAGGGGTAAAGAGCCCCCAAGTCACCTGAACGACCCCGGCAGAAACTCCACAGAACGACAACTTGCTGTCCTCTCCCCTGGTTCACCAACATGCCCGAAAACAGCCCTGATACACCGCAACGTTCGGCCAGGTATCTGCACGAGTCCAATATCGAGTCCTCGCCCGAGCTGTCGTTGCTCTCGTCGCCGCCGGCATCGCCACAGGCCTCGCCGCCTGGGTCGCCGTCGCTGCTGTCGAGAATCAACGAGAACGATGACTTCGCAGTCTCGTCCGACTCGGACGTGTGGTCTCTCGGGTCGGATAACCGTGACGTCGCGTCGTTTGCCATCTCGTCAGACTCGTACTTCTCGCAGCACAGGGAGTCTTTTGGCGAGCTGAGGGGCCGAAAGTTCGAGCCCTCCAAGGTGCGACGTCCCAGCGATGCCTCTATCCGGTCAGCCGGGGACTTCGTTGACAGCGACAGCGACCTCACAAAGACTCCCAGCAGACAGGGACGACGTGGTAGTTCCAGCAAAAGACGATCAGCCACTTCCCGCTCCAGAACAAGGGAACAGCCTGTTGGGTCTTCGGGGCCTGCCACCGGAAACTCCGCATCTACCGGCTCCGAAATCTCGCAAACGGCCAAAATCTTCAAGAACCTGCTCATCGTGGAGGAGTCTTTGCGCCAGCAGAATGCCGAACAGAAACAGCTTCGCCGCAAATACCTTTCTTTTCTCATGTCGATGAGTCTTGTGTTGGCTCTGTCTGGCTACAGACTGCTGTCTATTTTCGACACTGGCTACATTCGGTTCGCCACGCAAATCGTTTTCATCATCGACCTGGTGACGCTGCTGCTGTTCTATCTCAGCGGAGAATACCACAGAACAGTCATACGACCTCGCAAGTTTTTGGCCGTGACGAACAAGGGCCTGCGTCAGCTCAATGTCCGTCTGGTGAAGGTACGCGTCGGATTATGGGATCAGCTGGTTGAAACCTTAACGGGGTGTTTTCTGCTCCCTGTCCGTGTTCTCAAGCTTCAGCTGCTGTACTTGCTGCGTCTGGTGCAGTGGAACCACTTGGTGCGGGTCCGCAACTGGCTCATTGAGCTGGAGATTAAGTTACAGACGTCCAAACAGAGTGGTGGAGTCACCGACGTGAAAGTTGTTCTGAACCCGCGTGTTTTCAACACCGACACGCGTGAACAATGGGAGCTGTATCGTAACGAGTTCTGGAACAAAGAAACAATCCGACGTCGCAAACTGCTGGAAAGAGAGAAGAAAGATGGTGTTTAACGGGTGGAATAAGCGACGTTTCGCAATACATAGAACTACCGCGCGTCGATAGACGCGTCGCTTATTCTTGGATTTTTAATTTTTTTTTCCATTCCGGTCGCATTTCTCACGGGAGGAGTGGAAACTTAATGAAGAGAGCTTTTGGGAGGAAAAAGAAGGAGTAGAAGTAAACACTGAAGGACTGTTTGTCACGATCGCTTTGAGCAGCCAGCCACGGACCACGAGCCACGGACTGGGTTGAAGCGCGAATTCGACTACCAATTGCACCCAAGCACACAACTAGAAGGCCACGGGCGAATATTGGGCCATTTTAGAGGGCAACTAGAACAAAATCATGCCTAGACCACCGAATAGCTGGGTTTGGCAGCATTACAGACACCTTTCCAACGAGGAGGGCCACTCAAACGTGCAATGTATGCACTGCGAAAAAACCTTCAAGTACTCGAGTCGGAACGGGCCGACTAATCTAGCTCGACACATCAACAAGACACACAGCATTGGACAACCGGAGTCCTCCATCACTAGAAGACCGTTCCAGTCGAGCCAGCCGGGCAAGTCCCCCGAGCCGTCGTCACCGCATGCGTTGTCTGGTAGTGCGGGGGTTTCAAAAACGCATGCGGGCTCGGTCCCAGGCCAGAATAAGGTTCCCAACGGCGACCACAACGGGTCTGAGTCGCAGTCAGATCGGCCGTCATCTCCCGAGCTGAGCTTGAAAATGGGGACGGATCTGAGCTCGTCAGGATTCTCAGAAACAGGGGCGTTACTGCAAGGGAACGGAATCATGATCAACAACAACGGCCGCAACACGGGGTCGGGAACGTCGTCATCGGCGTCGTCAAGCGGTCCTAGCGGCGATCTGTCAGCCCACGATTACTCGGACTCGATCTCCCGGTCTATAGCCATTCAAACACCGCTTTACCGCATGGAAATGCAAAATGGAGCGCCTCCACCGAATCCACAGCAAAACGGGCAGCAGCCTTCGTCGACCCAAAACCAGGGCCAGAATCAGAATCAGGGCCAGAACCAGGTTCCAAGCCAGCTCCAGGTCCAGACCCGACAGGCAAACCAACTCGCTGGGTCTACGATGCGCTCGCTCGAAAAGCAGGTGGACCAGTTCGAGTCTAACTTATTTTCCGCTCAGCAAACCATGCAGCAGATTGCTCCCCACCAACAACATTTCCAGATCCAGCACGTACTACAAAACCTGATCCAGACTCAGCAGAGTCTGTACCAACAGGTGAAAATCCAAATGCGATCCAGTGTTCGAATTGAACAACGTTTGGCCAGATCTTTAAACCAGGCTAGAGGGTCCGGATTGGAAACTGGATACGAATTGGTTCCCTTCGCGACCGGATTGGATCCGGCCAACGACGAATCCGGTCTGCCTTTGCTACACAACATTTTTGTTCTCTTCAGCTGCACAAACTCGATACTTGATCAACTCCTCAATAACTACGAGCTCTCTGGAGCGTTCACCGACTCCGGCAGGCCGGTCGGCTCCTCCGCTAGACAGGACAAACTGTTCAAGCTTGCTAGATTCATTGGTTGTGTGGAGGTTGACAAGTACTGGGAGTCGTACAGACGAATGAGCAGAATCACCAATTGAAAATCTAGCTTTTCTCTTGTATTTTACCAAGCTTTTTAGTTGCCTTTACCAAGCTTTTTAGTTGCCTTTACCTTTAATTCTTTGACTGCTTTGCTCTTGATTCCGACCGCCTCGCTTAGAGAATCCGGTCATTTTTTCCCGGTTTTCGTACTCGCGCACGACCTGGTGATATGGCCGGTTTGGATTATTTCTTTCTAAGTTTTTCGTTTTCATAGTTCTCACTAATTAGATAGATAGCTTTGTTGTTCCAAGAGGGCAAACTAGTGGATCGCTGCCCAATAATGATGAGCATACCGCAGAAACCGCCAACATTAGCGCCTACGGCGCAGATTGCACCCGGAGGCCTTCCCGGAGTGGTTCCTGGACAGGGGGTTCCCATGCCAATGATGCCTCCTATGCCAATGATGCCACAGATGACAGCCCCAATGAGTGCAGGTCCGATGATCCCACCGGTAATGTTGCAGAGCAATCCAGAAAAACCAATCTTCAAGTTTGAGCCTTATCTCAGACGAAGATACGGATTTGGCCTGAACCCTGACAGACCCATCTGTGAATACTGGCAACAGTCGGGATCGTGCCCTAACGGCACCGATTGCCCCAACAAACATCCTTCGAAAATATTCAGAAACAAGATCGTTTGCAAGTACTGGCTGAGAGGATTGTGCAAAATGGGCGACGATTGCGACTTTCTCCACGAGTACAATCTTCAGAAGATGCCCGAATGCGCCTACTATTCGGCCAATGGAGTGTGCACTCAATCGCCTGAGTGCATCTACCTGCATGTGGACCCTCAATCCAAGATCGCTGAGTGCTACAATTACTCAAATTTGGGCTACTGTCCCGACGGGCCAAACTGTCAAAGACGTCACGTGAGAAAAGTCATGTGTTCTCTATACCTAACTGGGTTCTGTCCGAAGGGAACGGAATGCGAGCTGAGCCATCCAAAGTTCAATCCCGCAATGGTGCAAGGAAGATTCAAGATTAGAACCGACGAGCAGATCATAGCGGCTCGAAAGGCTAAACTGGAACAGCTCCAAAGGGAGAAGGAAAAAGAGGAGCTGGAAAACCGTGCCAAACAAACGGCCGAAACCGAACCACCAATAGACGAAGACGAGGACGGAGCTTACGAGGCTGTTTTGTGATCTGTGTGTATTCATGCTCTATTAATGTACATTTAAATTATTTTCTGTCAAGGCGCAGATTTCTGGCTCTGTTTCTTTCGCCAGGGGTCAATGCCCACTCAAAATCGTTGAGGTCTTCGATCTCCTCATCGTCGTCCAGACCCAAAATCATCACTATCTGTGTGGTACGAATGAAGTGGTCTCTCAAACTGTAATCAAACTTGGTGATTTCACTAACCAATGTGGAAACGTCTTTTTCCAATTTTGTAGCACCCAACTCGTTGCATTTCCTTTCCAACGACCAGATTTTGTTTTCTAGGGAGCTGGCGATGTTGGTCACAATCAACCTGAGCAAAATGTTGAAGTTCTCCCTGGTCATCGTGGTGAGATACGGAATCACCATAAAATTCCATTCCTTAATGAACTGAACGACCGAGTCCGAAGACGAGTTTAGCGAGAATGAGTCCGAAGAAATCAAGTAGTCACCGTCTTTAAACGCATCACCAATCATTTTCGAGATCTTCAGTCGAAACACTTGATTGAACAGAATCTTGATGTTTTCATTCAGCACCATGCTCGATTTTTCATTGAAAGTGGAACTCAGAGTTCCAATGACAGATTTGATTCTGTCTCTGACGGAGGGATTGTCGTCAGTTCCAACGGCCGACTGCAGATTCACCTTGAGTTCAATCTGTGTGTGTGCATCCTTTTCGAGAGACGCGAGAACCTGGTTGAACTCCTGATTGTCAACGATTAAGATGTTGTCCTTTTCCAACTTCTCGACGAGATTCTGCGACAGTTTAAGAAGATACCTCTGGAACATCGAAACCGAATTCAGAGTGATCATGAAATATGACAATTTGTCTGAGGATTCAGCATCAACTCCACTCAAATTGATGGCCGCATTGATGGCTGAAGTGGCACTCTTCATGAACAACGAACCAGAGTTTAGGTTTGAGGAAGCCACGTCTCTTGCGCCAACTGGAGGGGTACCACTCCGAGGAGATATTAGATTCGACGAACTTCCATGCTGACTGCCAGAGTAGAAGTTTCTGTTGTGAGAAGACTGAAGCATTTGAATTGTCGCTTGTGTCAAAAGGAGAGAATGTTGTCTTGGTTGGTAATCGCTCAGTTTTTTCTTCAAAATGTTTAAGAAATCGTTTTCTAAAATCCGTCTGGTATTGGAGATCATGTTTTTTATGGTGAAAAACTCACCGGTGTTGACTGTTTGCAGCATTATCAAATTCAAGGACATCGTGATGTCCTCAATCATCGAGCTCACAGGGGGATCGTCTGGAACCAGCGAAACCAATGATTGATTTGTTGAAGTAGACGACCGCGAAATCATCGTCAGATATTTGACGCACAGGGAAAGATGTGATGACAAGTCTGGCAAGTTCTCCAACAAGAACGCCTTTTCCAGAGTTCTTCTGATTGCAAACGTGCAAAGTTGATCAAAGTTTCGAGTCGCTTTCCGACGTATCTTTTCTGTGAACGTGCTAGCCAGCAACGGCCTTGGATATATGGCGAGAGTCTTATCAACAGTGCCAATCGCTTCGTTCCAAGTGACCACATAGAACTTGCAATACATCGCCCAGTGGTTCAGCATCGTGGATAGTTCGTCAATCAGGTTGGAAACCTGTGCTAGCGAGATGACACTGTCGTCGTCCACAAGCTCGTCGTCATTACCTTGTGCTCTGTATATCGAGCCCACCAAAATCGGATAATCGTACTTGGAAACATCGCTCATAGCCATGTCTAGTTTCTTAGAGTCCCAAAAAGTGTCGAAGATGAGTCCGCTTTGTAAGTCGCATTCAGATTGGATAGCGGTCAGAATCGACGTGATCACTTTGACTCCGTAGTACTTGCTGATAATACGAGAATGCTGGTGAACAATATCAGCAATCATTTGGTACAGCTGGAACAAAACTTGCGCGTAAAAGTCCGATCTCACGTCGTTCTTACCTTGAATGCTCCTGAGAATGGTTCTCGACTGTTCGCTGATAATGTTGCAAATAAATCTTGAGTAACACTCCAAACCGGCAGAGCTCTTACCAATAAGAGGAAACAATTGGAAAAAATATGTGAGTCGCTGAACATCCTTGTTGGCAGCAGCAGCATTGAACTCCTTAATGAAGATAGAGTTCAGCTCCGTAACCCACGACTCCAGCAATGCTTCTGGTCTTTCCGGAAGGTCACTCGTAGGAACAATGAACTCAACGAATTCGTCGCTGATCAACCCCGAGGGCAACTCCCGAACAGCCTTGATTGCAGACGCTGCCGTGAGCCAGTCTTTACGGGTGATGGCGTCATGGGCGCGTTGAATCTCATATTTGAGCGTCCTAACATTCTCCACATACTCCTTGGTGGTCTTGATGTTCGACTTCTCTGAGTCCAAAAGCCTCACTTTTTCGGTAATCTTGGTGCTCAATGCTGCTGCCTCTTCCACAATCTTCTTGAGCGATCGCGAATGATTGAGAGTCGACGAAAGCCCAACCCTGGTGATCTCTAGTGATCTCGTGGCCGATCCGTGATTTACACTTCTTCTGCTGGTGAACTGGTGCAAGGTCTGGTCAATTTGCTGTTGTCTTGTTTCGATTTGACCCAACAATCTCAACAGTTGTCCAGCGTTGGCCGCTGATTGCAAAGACTTCTCTAACTTGTTCATTTCCAATTGTAGGGACTCCTTGGTGGGGAGGTCTCCAGAACCAGCAATCAGAGTACCCAGAGACCCGCCATTAGTAATAGATACCCCTTTCGCCTGCATATTGGTCTGCAAAACTTGTTTGGACCACGTTTCTTGGTTTACCAACGTGTTTAGTATCTAAACTTATATTCTATTTCCCTTTTTGATCACCTTTTTTTTCGATGACGATTGATCGCATATGGTCGTGGATTGCTCAAAAATAGATTACCTAAACAAGAGAAAGCGACGCGAAGCACAGCCCGGTGAATACTCTCTTGGGTCAGGCACGTTTTCCAGGAACATGCATTACATTAAAAAAAGTCTGGGGAAGCTGGGCCTTGTAGGAAAGGACGGGTATAAGTAAGGGCAGCAGTCTCCCCTGAACACAAAGGACGCTTTTTCAAAATGGAGCAACAACCATTGATTGAACCGCAGATAGAGAAAGCTGAAAAAAAAGACAAAATGGGCACCGGCAAGAAATCCCTTTTGACTTTCCTCACGCTTGCGGCTACAACCGCATTTGCTGCGGGAATGTCTGCTTTCCCGGTCAAACACGAGACGAATCAAGTAGAGGTCAGAATACAGAACTGGAACCTTCGCTATGACTCAAAGTCCGACGGTGAGACCATAGACGAGACCATCAAGAACCTGAACGCCACGCTGCCTTACGATGACGAGGTCAACTACTTCTCGGACTTTAGAGAAGCTTCATGGTCGGACCGTCGCATTGGAGTAAAGAACGAAGTCTTATTCAATGCCCCTGATTTCTTCACTGTTAATGAGGCGTTGATCAGACAAGTGAATGACCTCAAAGAGTTGTTGAACTTAGAGTACATCGGTATTGGGAGAGACGATGGAGTCGAAAAGGGAGAGTTCGAAGCCATTTTTTGGAATCCAAAAAAGTACCAGTTGCTTGATAACGATACTTTCTGGCTGAGTGATACACCCGCTGTCCCATCCAAGTATCCAGGGGCTGGATCCTTTAGAACATGCACTGTTGGCCATTTCAGAGAGATTTCATCCGGGCTGGAACTGGTGATTCTCAATGTCCATCTGGACGATCAGTCGGATGCCCAGAGACGACTCGGAGCCGCAATGGCCCGATACAGAGGTGCGTACGAGTACGAGAAAAACAATTGTGCTGTTTTCCTTGTCGGAGACTTCAATTCCAATACCCATGGTAGTTCTAGTGGTGCCTACGAAATTACTACTGGGGCTGCGGAACTCAACACCAGCATCATTAATTCCGAGTTCCTTTCCGATTACACTAGTAACTACCCGAACTTTGTTTTTAGCGACTTGTTGGAAGAAACCGAACCTGAAAATAGGATGGGTAACTTTGCTACTTTCAGCGGATTCCAGGATACCACCGCCGGTTTCGGTAGAATTGACTTCCAGTTTGGAGGCAACCCGAATGACAACGTTTCCGATTCAAAATGGGAAGTAGTCTTGAACAAAGTCGGAGATAACTGGTACGACAACTCGTACTACCTGTCTGACCACAGACCGGTGATTTCTGATATTATAATCCGAAACTAAAAGCGCCAAACAAGGGTCCAGAAATTCCAGCTAAAATTTATTTCATGGCTTCGAAGTATCCCACTTTTTTCTCGTTTTTTCCTTTATCTCTCGTACTTTTCTTGTATTTTTGTTACTGACTGTGACTCAGTGCCACTTGTTCTTTTTCAACCCCGCCATCATCTTTTGCATTTGTGCTGATCATTGGTCACCCAGACATTTGAAGAAAATTGCCTACTCTCGCCCCTGCTCCATAATAATCCAGTCAGCTCTCCACTCCAAACTCAGAGCTGATCGTGCTCGACGGTCTTTTGGAAATAAGCATAAATCGTAATGAGTGTATCGTGGTTGAGCTCTCTCAAGTTACTCAGCTACGATCGAACTCTCTCACTCTCGTTAGCTATGATTTTAAACAAACAGCGCGTTGCTACTCAATCCACCTCCTTCCCCAATACTAGGGGCGAGCAGGAAGCGAAAGCTTACAGACGGCTTATAACAGTATGCATGCCACTCTGACTACCCGAAAAAGCCTCAAACGTTCTCGAGTAATACAAAACATTCCCGTGCTGGTCTGAAAGACCAATTCGTTCCTCATGACCTGAGACGGGAAACCAAAGTATCGCTCCTCTGCGTTACCGTGGTTCCCCGAGACCCCAAAAAAAGATAGCCATTTTTTTGAGCCGCAAGGAAGTCAAAACAGCAACTCAAACGAAATGTAGAAGAATTTCAGACTCAATTGAGATGACGATTGTTTTTCAACTCAGATATACTCTGTTTTCCCTTAGCATTAGCAAGTTTGAATTCATCCATTCTACTCTATCCACTGTCA
This sequence comes from Ogataea saltuana, assembly GCA_030674545.1. Taxonomy (NCBI): domain Eukaryota; kingdom Fungi; phylum Ascomycota; class Pichiomycetes; order Pichiales; family Pichiaceae; genus Ogataea; species Ogataea saltuana. Next base: position 141,262 of record JAKTYV010000007.1, read on the forward strand.
TTGATTGAAATGTTTGGTCCATCAAGAGCATTATTCGGCAGACTGCAGCTGGCTGCAAAACCATTTTCAAAAACCATCTCGGCAGCTGGCCCAGCAAGCTTCCTTTCGAGGGGTATCTCAAGCCAATCATTGGCCGCCTCCAGAGCATTCCGTGGCCCTAAAATGTCCAATTTGGGTATGTCCAAACTGGGAATCAGTCTTGGGGCCGTGGGGTCCTCACTGTACTGGATGCATACCAACCAAATTCGAAGTGATGTTGCGTACGCCAATCAAGCGGCATTGGGAGTTGAGAAAACTGCCCAGGATCTCGCCAAGAAACCCAACCTTGACGGCTCTTTCAAGGGAAAACTCAACTACCAGGAGCTGTCCTTTGGGTCAATGTGTGGCCTGTTGTGTGGAGTCGTTGCCGGTAAGTTAAGTTCGGTGATTGTATTTTTTACTCTGTCGATGTATTTGGGTCTTCAATTCCTCAACAACCGAGGAATAATTAACGTCTCGTTCAAAAAGTACATGAGAATGGGATCACAGCTTGTGGACGTGAGAGAGATGATCTTCGAACAACCGAGCTTCAACATCACGTTCTTACTTACATTCCTGCTGGCCGCTTACTACGTTTAGCGAGAAATATGTGACATAAAGATTGATTTATCTAAACCTTCTTATTTTTTCAAAATAGTGATCACGTCCTCGTCTTGCAAAGCATGGCTCAATCCCACGTATTGAGGTTGGTGCTTAACACTGGTACCGTAGACCAAAGCGTTTCTGAAATCCTCAACCAGAGACTTGTGGATCTTATTACAGAAGTCCTCCACCGTACATTTACCCGTATGGAGCACAACAGGGTCACTGAAATCGGGCAGCCTTCCCTTTGGCTTGGTGTAAACTCTCACCAAGTTGAGCCTGTCCCACATCATGTCCAAAAGCTCGTCCAAGTTCCATCCGTTACCGGAAGAGATCGGCACTGCGTTTGGGATCCTGTACAACAAATCCAGCTCCTCAATCGAGAAGGAGTCGATTTTGTTAAGAACATAGATGGCAGGGATATATCTTCTGTTTCTGGCCTCGATCACGTCAATAAGGTCGTCAACGTTGGCATCGCATCTGATTTGCACGTCACAAGAGTTCATTCTGTATTCCTGCAAAACAGCTTTAATCTCGTCGTGATCGATACGGGTCAATGCAACTGTACTGGTGATGTTGATACCACCCTTCTCCTTTCTCTTGATAATGATATCAGGAGGTTCTTGGTTCAAGCGAATACCAAAACTCTCCAACTCGTTTTCTATGATTTTCTTGTGATTAAGCGGCTTGTTCACATCAAGAACAATAAAAATCAAATCACAGGATCTTGCAACGGCAATGACCTGCTTACCTCTACCTCTTCCGTCCTTGGCTCCTTCAATGATACCAGGCAGATCGAGCATTTGGATCTTAGCTCCTTTGTATCTAATCACACCTGGAACAGTTGTCAGCGTTGTGAATTCGTAGGCGGCTGCCTCCGAGTGCGTTCCGGTCAGCTTAGACAAAAGTGTACTCTTTCCCACCGACGGAAATCCAATAAACCCAATACTTTCTCCGGTTTTTTTCACGTCAAAACCTGCACCGGCTCCTCCACCACTCGTGTTTGCATCTTTAAGCAACTCATTCTTTAACTTGGCCAGCTTGGCCTTGAGCATACCCAAATGCTTTTCGGTAGCCTTGTTTTTCTGCGTCTTGGCCATCTCGTCTTCGATGGCCTTGATTTTGTCAACGGTCGTCATGGCTGATGTGGGGTATTCCTGCTCTACGTTAACCTTGTCCAATGATTTAACCAGTTGGCCTCGTCTGTATGCTCGGCTGTGAAATGCGCCCGCTTTTCCCTTGGCTATTGAGAGTCTGAAAACGCCTAGTCAGGGTCTTCCAAGGGTTTGAAAAAGCATTGAATTTTGAAAAAAAATTTTAAAGAGCCAATTTTTTTCAACCTTTAGGTTCGACGCGTCGTCGACGCGTCGATGGACTAATATCCGAGGTGCCAGGTGTGTGCTGAAAATTTTTATGGATCTCCTTCGCGTACCAAAATTCATAAAAAAAGACCAATAAATCAAGAAAAAGGGTCGGCTGCAGAAGGGAAGCGCAACAAAAGAGTAACGAATCCGTTGAGCAAGCAAGCAGATTTAGCCTAGATTTCAAGAGTTGGTGTTGATCCCGAACTCTTAATAACCTTGACCAAAAGAGCTTGTTGCTAAAGTTTATCGCGCGTGGGGAAAGCTGATGCATATAAATTATAACAGCAGATTACCTCTCGTATGTTGCGAAATATCAATAATTGAATACCTTTGCACAAATTTGATTACATAGAAAGAAAAGCAAGATGGCTAAGAAAGACAAGAAAGGCTCCAAGAACGCCGTGAACTGGGACGAAGATTCCGAGAACGAGATGCCAGCCGCTGAAGAATTTGGTGTCGAACCAGCTTCTGCTGAGGGCGAAGAAGGAGGCGAGACTGGGCCACAAGTGGCCAGTGCCGACGACTTTGCTGATGACTTCCTTTCCAACCTGAAGAAGGCAAAGAACAAGAAGCAAGCCAAGGCTCAAGAGGAGGAGGACCAAAAGACAGCTTCTCAATCTGCCCAACAGCAGAAGGGTCCTATCATCAAGTCCAAAAAGGAGAAGGAAAGAGAAAAGAAGGAGAAGGAGAAGTTGAGAAAGAAGCAACTTGCTGAGAGAAAAAAGGCGACGGCTCCTAAAGATGAGTCTAAGGATTCCGCTGAGTCTAGTCCTGCTCCAGAAGAGGCCGCTCCTACGGAAGAGCCAAAGGTTGAGAACAAGGGAGCCAAGAAGGCCAAGAAGATGGCTGCAGGTATTGCTCTTTTGAAGAAACAAATGGAACTCAGAAAGCAGGCCGAGGAGGAACAACAGCGTCTTGATGATGAGGAGAGAGAAAAGGAGGAAGCCGAGCAAAAACGTCTCGAAGAAATAGAGAAGGAAAAAGAAGAGATCAGACAGGCCAAGAAGGAGAAGGATAGGCTCAAGAGAGAACAGCTCAAGAAGGAGGGTAAATACATGACCAAGAAACAAAAGCAGGAGAAGCTTTTGCAAGAAAGAAGAAGACAACAGCTTTTGCAAAGCGATAACATCATTATCCCTGGTATTCAAAACCAAAGTGTTTCTGATGCTCCAAAGCCAAAGAAGGTGGTCTATGGTTCCAAGAAGAAGATCTCCAAGAAACAGCAGGACGAGGAAGATGCAAAGGCCGAAGAAGATGCCAAGAAGGAAGCAGAGAAGAAGAAAACTGCTGGAGACGCCGATGAAGAAGAAGAATTGGTTGACGACTGGGAGAAGATGGCTCTTGAGGAAGATGAATCTGTGGCAGACGACTGGGAGGCTGCTCTAGCTGAAGAGGAAGCAGCCGAAGAGGAACTATCTGAAGAGGACGAGGATGAGGATAAAACCGAAGCCTCTGAATCCAAATCTCCAATTACCGAAGAAACAGGAGGAAAGAAGGATCAAGTGGGAGAGCTGATAGAAGAGATTAAGAGAGACAGTTCAGCGTCCTCCGCTGCACCACAGAAAAAGAAGAGCCAGTCTCCACAGGCCGATACCGGATCCAACCTACGTTCGCCAATTTGTTGTATCTTAGGTCACGTCGATACAGGTAAGACGAAGCTTTTGGACAAGATCAGACAGACGAATGTCCAAGGTGGTGAAGCCGGTGGAATCACTCAACAAATTGGTGCCACCTACTTCCCTGTCGAGGCTATTAGACAAAAGACTGCTGTTATGGCTGCTTACGAAAAGATGGTTTACGAGGTTCCAGGTTTGTTGATCATCGATACTCCTGGTCACGAGTCCTTCACTAACTTGAGAACCAGAGGTTCCTCCCTCTGTAACATCGCCATTTTGGTGATTGATATCATGCACGGTTTGGAGCAACAGACTCTCGAATCCATCAGATTGTTGAGAGACAGAAAGGCTCCATTCATAGTGGCCTTGAACAAGATCGACAGACTCTACGACTGGCAAGAGATTCCAAACAACTCATTCCGTGACTCCTTCGCTAAGCAGAAGAGATCTGTTCAACAAGAGTTCGAAAAGAGATACACCGAGATTCACGTTGCTTTAGCCGAGCAAGGATTGAATTCTGAGTTGTACTACCAAAACACTAACATGGCTAGGTACGTTTCCATTGTGCCTACTTCTGCCGTGACCGGAGAAGGTGTTCCTGATCTGCTTTGGTTGCTCTTGGAACTGACTCAAAAGAGAATGAGCAAGCAATTGAAATACTTGTCTCATGTCGAGGCCACCATTTTGGAAGTGAAGGTGATTGAAGGTTTGGGAACCACCATTGATGTGGTTCTTTCGAACGGTATTTTGAGAGAGGGAGACCGTATTGTTCTTTGTGGATTAAACGGTCCAATTGTGACGAATATCAGAGCTCTTTTGACTCCTCCACCAGCCAGAGAGCTGCGTATTAAGTCTGAGTATGTCCACCACAAGGAGGTGAAGGCTGCTTTGGGTGTGAAGATCGCTGCAAACGACTTGGAGAAGGCAGTTGCTGGTTCGAGACTGTTGGTCGTCGGAGAAGATGACGACGAAGAGGAAATGATGGACGAAGTTATGGACGATTTGACCAGCTTGTTGGACTCGGTGGATTCATCTGGTAGAGGTGTGACTGTCCAGGCCTCCACACTGGGTTCGTTGGAAGCTTTGCTGGACTTCCTGAAGGACATGAAGATTCCCGTCATGTCTATCGGACTGGGCCCTGTTTACAAGAGAGACGTGATGAAAGCCGCTGCTATGTTGGACAAAGCTAAGGAGTTCGCCGTGATGTTGTGTTTTGATGTGAAGATTGACAAAGAGGCTGAACAGTACGCTAACGAACAGGGTGTTACCATCTTCAATGCTGACATCATCTACCACTTGTTCGACTCGTTCACTGCTTACCAGACCAAGCTTTTGGAGGACAGAAGAAAGGAGAACCAGGCTGACGCCATTTTCCCATGTGTTCTGAAGACTCTACAGATCATCAACAACCGTAATCCTATGATTATTGGTGTTGACGTCGTGGAGGGTGTTTTGAAGCATGGAACCCCGATCTGTGTGGTGAAGCCTGATCCTCTGACAGGAAAAGTTGGTCCAATGTTGCTAGGTAGAGTCGCCTCTCTTGAGGTGAACCATCAATCGAAGGACTCTGTCAGAAAGGGCCAGACCAATGCAGGTGTTGCCATGAGACTAGAGGCCCCATCCGGTCAACAACCAACCTGGGGTAGACATTTCGACGACAAGGACGCCTTGTACTCTTTGATCTCGAGAAAGTCTATCGACACTTTGAAGGATCCAGCCTTCAGAGACACTGTTCCTAGGGAAGACTGGTTACTGATCAGAAAACTCAAGACCTCTCTCGATATCCAATAGTGTCAATAGGTCATATACATGTAATTGTCTTATGTTGTTGAGTATGTTTTAAAGGTGTCGTTTTTCCGTGGTGTAGGCACTGTTCGTCGACGGCTGTGCTACCGACTTTTTCAGAAGTTACCCGACCGAAGAAAATTTTCTGAATAGCCCTTAAGGAAAAAAATTTTTTTTTAAGGTAAAATAAAACTTGATTTCTAACCCAAATAATACCTTTGTCCACTCCATAAGCCTGAGAACCGAACACAATTCCATAGAGTAAAGATGGATATTGCAAAGCCGGTTGGATCCGAAATCACCTCGGTGGACTTTGGTGTCTTCACCACAGAGGAGATTAGAAAGCTCTCGGCGAAGCAGATTACCAATCCTACGGTGTTTGATAACCTTGGTCATCCGGTGGCCGGGGGTTTATATGACCTGAGTTTGGGTGCATTTTTGAGGAATCTCTGTGCTACTTGTGGCTTAGATGACAAATACTGTCCTGGCCATCAAGGCCACATTGAATTGCCGATTCCGGTTTACAACCCGCTGTTCTTCAACCAGATGTACATATTCTTGAGATCGTCCTGTCTTTACTGTCACCAGTTCAGACTGCGTGCTCTCGAGGTTCACAAGTTTGAGTGCAAGCTAAGATTGATCCAGTACGGCCTTTTATTGGAGGTTTCTGAGCTGGAGAATTTGAGATCCGACTCTGACCTGTACGACGACGAGGCTGAGGAAGACGACGGAGCCGTTCAGGTGAACACCAAGGCGGACAAAGAGCTGTTGATCCGTCGTCAGGAGTTTGTTGAAAATGCGATCTCCAAGGCGATTTCCGAGGGAAGAACCACAGAGCACGGCGTGATGACTGCGACTGTTGCCGAGGAGAGAAAACAAGTGATTTACGAGTTTTACAAGAGACTTCTCAGCAGACCAAAGTGTGACAATTGCGGTATGTACTCGCCGACCTTCCGTAAGGACGGATTTTCCAAGATCTTTGAAAACGGACTCAAAGACAAGCAGATCACCAACAACAGAATCAAAGGATTGCATAGACAGGATATGCTCAAGACCCAGAAGAAGGGAGCCAAGTCTGCAGAGGTGGCTGACAGCGAGCACCTGCAGAATCCGAAGCAGAGAGAAGGTTCGAAATATGTTTTGTCAACCGAGATTAGAAACATTTTGAGAAGAGTTTTCCACAAGGAGCAGAACATGATTGACTATTTGTTCCATTCCAAGCCAATATCCTCCAACCAGGTGTCAGCAGACATGTTTTTCATCCATGCTTTGGTTGTCCCTGCCACGAGATTTAGACTGCCATCTAAGCTGGGTGACGAGATCCACGAGAATTCCCAGAACGAGCTCTTGTCGAAAGTCCTCACCACCTCGCTCATGATCAGAGACCTGAACGAGCAGTTTTCAATTCTCCAGAAGGACGTTTCCGCCGAAGACCGCAAAATAACATTCAACAGATTAATGAACGCATTTGTTACCCTGCAGAACGACGTGAACGGGTTCATAGACTCCACCAAGAACCAGAACCAGGGAAATTCAAGCACTCCTCAGCCAGGTATCAAGCAGGCATTGGAGAAGAAGGAGGGTCTTTTCAGAAAGCATATGATGGGTAAGCGTGTGAACTACGCTGCTCGTTCGGTCATCTCCCCTGACCCGATGATCGAGACCAATGAGATTGGTGTTCCTCCCGTCTTTGCCAAGAAACTCACCTTCCCTGAGCCGGTGACTCCGCACAACGTGGCAGAGCTGAGAAGGGCCGTGATCAACGGTCCGGACAAGTGGCCTGGTGCGATCCAGGTTCAGAACGAAGACGGAACACTGGTGTCGCTGATCGGAATGAGCAGCGAGCAAAGGACTGCCATCGCCAAGCAACTGCTTACTCCATCCTCGGGCTCTAGTGTCGTGAACAAGAAGGTTTACAGACACATCAAGAACAACGACGTTGTTTTGATGAACCGTCAACCAACCTTGCACAAGGCGTCGATGATGGGCCACAAGGTCAGGGTTCTGCCTGGAGAAAAGACGTTGAGATTGCACTACGCCAACACCGGTGCCTACAACGCCGATTTCGACGGTGACGAAATGAACATGCATTTCCCACAGAACGAGAACGCCAGAGCCGAGGCCTTCAACTTGGCCAACACCGACTCGCAGTACCTGACTCCGACCTCGGGTTCTCCCGTGAGAGGTTTGATTCAGGATCATATTTCTGCCGGTGTCTGGCTAACGAGCAAGGACAGCTTCTTCACCAAGGAGCAGTACCACCAGTTGGTGTACAGCTGTGTTCGTCCGGAGGACGGCCACTCTGCGGACGCCAGAATCGTCACTGTGGAGCCTACAGTTTACAAGCCGCAGTTCTTGTGGACAGGAAAACAGATCATCACCACGATCCTGCTCAACATCAAGCCGAAATACCTTCCGGGTGTGAACCTGAAGTCGAAGAACAAGGTGAAGAACGAGTATTGGGGCGAGGGATCGCACGAAAACGAGGTTCTTTTCCAAAACGGTGAGCTGCTCTGCGGTATCCTGGACAAATCGCAATACGGAGCATCCCAGTACGGTATCATCCACTCTTTGCACGAGGTGTACGGTGCTGTCGTTGCTGGTAAGGCGCTCTCTGTTTTGGGCAGACTTTTCACCAACTACAACATGATGCTGGGACTGACCTGTGGTATGGACGATCTCAGGCTGACTGCGGAGGGTAACAAATGGAGAGAGGAGCTGCTGAAGGATTCTGTCGATATTGGGAGAGTCGCTGCCGCAGAAGTGACCAACTTGAAGGAGGACGTCAAGACCACCGATTCGGAGTTTTTAACCCGTTTGGAGGAAATCCTGAGAGACGACAAGAAGCTGGGAATCCTGGATGCTGTTACCCAGTCGAAGGTGAATGCCATCACGTCGAAGGTGGTTTCCAAGTGTGTTCCGGACGGAACCATGAAGAAGTTTCCGTACAATGCAATGCAAGCCATGGCTCTCTCGGGAGCCAAGGGATCGAACGTTAACGTCTCTCAGATCATGTGTCTTCTGGGACAACAGGCTCTGGAAGGAAGAAGAGTCCCTGTGATGGTCTCGGGAAAGACTCTGCCATGCTTCAGTCCTTTCGAGACTGACGCCAGGGCAGGCGGATACATCAAGAACAGATTTTACTCTGGTATCAGACCGCAGGAGTACTACTTCCACTGTATGGCTGGTAGAGAAGGACTGATCGACACGGCCGTCAAGACGGCCAACTCTGGATACTTGCAACGTTGTCTCACCAAGCAGCTGGAGGGTGTCCATGTTTCCTACGACAACTCTGTGAGAAACGCCGACGGAACACTGATCCAGTTCCTGTATGGAGGAGACTCGGTCGACGTGACCAAGGAGTCGCACATGTACCAGTTCAAGTTCTTCCTTGAGAACTACAACTCGCTGTTGCAGAAATACAGTCCTTCGAGCATTGAGAACCTGGACACGGAGTCGGCCATCTCCTACAACAAAAAGTTCCGAAAGCAACAGAAGAAATATGGCTCTGTTTCCCATTATGAGCAGACGTTGAAGTACGACCCAACGATTTCCGTCTACAACCCTGCCAAATACTTGGGGTCCGTTTCAGACAAGTTTGAAGAGGATCTGGACTCGTTCATTGCTACAAACCCAACGCTGTTTGTGACCAGCAAGGAGGCCAAGACGACAGGTGGAATCACACAGAAGAAGTTCAAGGCCCTGATGCAATTGAAGTACATGCGTTCTCTTGTCGACCCGGGAGAAGCTGTCGGTATTATTGCCTCGCAATCTGTTGGAGAGCCATCTACACAGATGACGTTGAACACCTTCCACTTTGCTGGACACGGTGCCGCCAACGTGACGCTGGGAATTCCTCGTTTGAGAGAGATTGTCATGACCGCCTCGGCCTCCATCAAGACCCCGCAGATGACGCTTCCGATCTTGGATGATGTTGACGACGACGCTGCGGACGCTTTCTGTAAATCTGTCACCAAGATCAACTTCTCCGAGTTCATTGACGACATTTCTGTGGTGGAAACCACGGCCAATCCAATGGAGTCGCAAGCCACACGGTCTTATGAGATCAACCTGAAGTTCTTTGACAACGCTGACTACTCGGAGGAGTACGACGTGACAAAGGAGGAGCTGGAGACCGTGATCAAGACCAAGTTCATCCAGGCTCTGGAGACGGCGATCATCAAGGAGGTGAAGAAACAGAAGAAGACAAACACCGAGTCGCTGGCAGAGGTTGGAAAGGCCGTTTCGAAGTCTCAGACCGAGCTCGGAGCCAAGGCGTCGGGAACAATTGACGACGACGCGACGGAAGACAGACTCCGAAGCAACACGAAACAAGCCGTTTCATACGACGGACCGGACGACGAAGAGGTTGAGACGATGCGCAAGGCGGAACAGTCGGACGAGGACTCGATTTTGGACGATAGCTCCGACTCTGAGGAATCTGAGGAGTCTGAGGACGAGGCGGACGAGAAAATCGATTCTGCCGCGTCCAAGAAGTCCACGAGATCCACTGGAAACCTCAACAAAGACAGCATGAGCAAAGAGGCCAAGCAGAGACAGCAGGAGGTGGTGATCAACCACAACTTTGTGACCCAGTTCAACTTTGACGATGAGAGCGGCTCGTGGTGCGACTTCAAGCTGGAGTTGAGTGCCGAGACGCAGAAGCTGTTGATGGTGAATATCATTGAGGCTGTCTGTAAGAGCGTGGTTGTGAGAGAGGTGGCAAGAATCGGCAGATGTCTGCGTCCCGAGCCAGAGCAAGGGAAACGGATTCTGGTGACAGAAGGTGTCAACTTCTCGGCCATGTGGGACCACGATGCGTTTGTCGACGTGAACGGTATCCGTTCGAACGACGTTGCTGCCGTTCTCAGAACCTACGGAGTGGAGGCTGCCCGAAACACCATTGTGAATGAAATCAACAACGTTTTCGGAAGGTATGCCATCTCGGTCTCGTCAAGACACTTGGACCTGATTGCCGACTACATGACCAGAGAAGGTAGCTATTTGGCCTTCAACAGACAAGGTATCGACACTTCGATCTCGTCGTTCACCAAGATGTCGTACGAAACCACCTGTCAGTTCCTCACCAAGGCTGTTCTGGACAACGACAGAGAAGAGCTGGAGTCTCCTTCGGCCCGTCTGGTGATTGGAAAGCTGAGTAACGTTGGTACCGGAAGCTTTGACGTGATGGCCAGCATGCCAATGAGCTGACCGAGCTGACCGGGCTGCCCGCCAATGTCCTGTAATATAATGTATCCAAAAGTCGTCTGATTTATATAGTTGTGGTAGCTGAGGTGTTAGAGTAGCACCGAAAATTCATGCACTAATTTTCTCAAAACTGGACGTCTTCGCCGCGGAGATACTGTACGATGAGGTAGATGTTGAGGAACCCGATGGTGGCCCACGTGAGAAAGCCGGCGACGTTTGTGGCCAGCGAGTTAGAGAAGTCCTTGTACTGGACGGCGGGCGCAGAAGAAGTGGATGTCGGAGTCGTCGGCGAGCTTTTGGCAACGAGTAAGCCGGTGGTTTCGTCCGGCTCAACGTCGGCAAGCTCGTCTGGATCGTAATTGGTTCTGGATGGACCGAGGTAGGCCGCTGCACCTGGCTCAGAATCGGTTATCTCCACCCGCATAATTTGCTTGTTGGCGGTGAAGTACAGCAACGGAGCAGAAACAAACGGCAGAATCAGCGACAGAATGACTTGCGAGAAATTCAAGATTTTCGAAATGCCCTCCCTCCCGAGAAACAACGCCATCACCATGCACGGGACAATGGCAATGGAACGGGTCACGAGTCTTCTCAGAAACGGATTGAGCTTCCAATTAAGCATCCCCTCTGAGACCAGAGAGCCAGCCATGGTGCACACGATTCCGGCAGCGACGGACGAAAAGAGCATCGCCAATGCGAAAATCAAACCCGCCGTCGACGACAGGTACTGGCACAGCATATCGTAGATGGAAATAAGATCTGCGTCCATTGCGTCTGGCTTTTGATACAGAGCGGCGGCCGAGACGATCAAGATCGAGGAATTGATAAACACGGCAACCACACACAGGGACAGAATCAGCTCAGTGTATGAATAATTCAGACAGTAGTTGATTGCGGCCAGAGATGGGGTGTATCTGCTGCCCACGGTGTTGTAATTCCGGTGGTTCAGGTCGTACTCTCTGAGTCTCGGTTTGACCAGATTCGACCCCAGATACAGCGAGTGCGGCATCACTGTGGCCCCAACGATCCCCAGAGACAAATATATCGATTTTTTCGATCCGAAGAGTTCCTTGGAAGGCAGATAGCCAGAGAACAGCTGCCATTTGTCAGGGATATTCACTCTCTCCAGAAGCATTGCAAAACATCCAAACGTAAGAAACACCATTGTCGCCACGAAAAACTCAAACTTTCGAATCTGCTTCACCGACCCGTCGGGATTGTACGCCACGAGAATCACCAGAACGTCCAAAATAGTAATCACAATCCCAAACCTTAGTTCTATTCCAAACAAAATGAACAGGGCGATAGCGGTGCCCACTATTTCAGCCAGATCAGTGACGATAATCGCCAATTCCGCCAGAAGGTACACGCTGAGATTGAGCCAGAACGGAAGATGTTTCCGGCAGTTTTCAGCGAGATCCAGACCGGTCACAGACCCCAGTTTGATGCAGAGACACTGTAGAACCACGGCAAATACGTTGGACAAGAAGATTGTGAACAAGTGAATGTATCCAAATTGAGCTCCGGCTCCTGTGGACGTGCTGTAGTTACCCGGGTCGATGTACGCACACGTGATCAGCAAACCAGGCCCCATAAACCTGATGAGCTTTCTAACGTTTATCATTTCTGGGCACGGGTGTGGGGTAGTAGGCGATACGGCAAGTCTAGCAATCCATGAATCCAAGCCCGAGCGCAGATCGAGCGAGTCCGATGTCCTGAAGTCGTGGGCGTATAAAGATTGACCGTTCCCTCGAATACCTTCACGAGGAATGAGGGGGGCTCGTCGTTTGCGGCAATAACCTTTCTGTGGTTCCAGTTTATTTTTATCGGGAAACTGGCACACAGATCACGTTCCACCGACGCGTCGATAGTGACAAGCGAAAACCCGGCCGCGTCGATTCCTCTTAGCGAATTTTTTTTTTTCAAAACAAAGGGGACAAACAAATGGAAATGGGCCGTCAAAGAGGGGAGGAAGGCGAAACCCGCTACAATCGGTAGAGAAACAACACCACAAGACTCGATCTCCCAGGCCAGAACGACCAACACTGCTGAATCAATTGATTGTTCTAGCGAATCTGGCCTTTTGTTGCGTTCAAAGTTGTATGAAGCGGCCCTGTACTCGAACTGGTGTTAGCACATAGAAATGCACTCAGACGCACGGAGAGAACAAGCGGTTCGGCAGCAGCCCCGGCCGGACCCGACTACGACGGCGAAGAGTGTTACCGTTAAGCCGTTGGTCCCAGAATCGGTTCTGGACGTCTCTTCTCAACGACTATCGATCGTGTCGCTGTTCGTGTTGATCCAAGGCTGGAAACTCTACGACCTATACTTGATCAAAAACGAGGCTCTTCGGGAAATCTTGCACGCAAGCGTCGTGGTGAACTTCCTGTCCCCAGAATGGAATTTCATCTTCAAATACATGTTCCTAGACGGCCTGATAATATGGTTAAACTCTGCTTTGAGGATCCCCAAACTGGCCTTCAAGCCGTTCTTCTCAGTGGCAATCATGCTGGTCTTGTACGCGATCACCATTCTGTTGACTGTTGATCTGGGGTTCCCCCTGACTGCTGTGTTTGCATCACTTTTGAAACAGGCTTTTCCAGAGAAGGAGCTCGCCGTGTCTGAGAACTATGTCGACTCTACCAGTCTGGACCAATCGGCTCATTTCAAAGGTAAAAAGACCATCAGGTTCCTGCCTGACTCCTCCATCAAGTTGAATCCATTTGCACAGAACTTCTGCTTGCGTGGCGATACCCGAAGAAGCAAGATCAAAGTCCCGATCAAATACAACTCGTCGAGTGAACTGGAGTTCTTGCAGATCCGGCACACCTCTTTCGACAACGAGGTCTCTATTCTAAACTTCACGAAAAAGGAGCTCAAGAGATTCGTCACCGGCGATTACGTCGATCTCTACAGCCATACGCACGACGATCGAGTCTCATACATGGAACTGGAGTTTTCCGAACCCGGACACTACAAAGTCCAGCAAGCGTTAGACACTAAGAGCAAGAACATTCGCAACTTCAAATCTGACCTGATAGTGCCGCGATGCCCTCAAGCTTTTTTCAGCGAATTCGAGAAAATCCAGGATATCTGTGTGGACGACGAGTTGGAGAATCTTTCTATCTCAGTGACCGGAGTTCCTCCGCTCACTCTGGTCTATGAGGAAGAGATAAATGGGGAACTGTCCAACCTCCCAAACTCAATCATCGTTCCTGATGAAACCGATTTTCAGTCTCCTCTGCTCTCGAGGGACTTTTACACCGGAAAAAGCACCCTCAAGAGTTTCAATTTCCAGTACAATGATCTCAATGACCTCTCGTGGGCTCGCTCCAGAAAAATTGATGTTCCTCTGGCAAACAGGAAAATTGAAAAGTCTGGTGATCTCATTTTCACCATTGGCAAGATAATAGATGGTTTTGGAAATATTGTCGAATACTCCCCCAACCCTTCAGACCGCCATCACTTCTACAAGCTGAACTCACACCCCATTCCAGTGATACATCTGCTGGACCCAAAGCCCTCTTTGCCTATTTTAGTGGGTGATAACAAGTACCTCGATCTCAAAATCACCCAGCCGCCACTAACAGAAGCGGAAGGCCCCTTCACAGTGAACTTGAAGTACTCGCCAGCTGATGGCTCAGAGACGGTCTGGTTCACTAAAACTGTTGATCCCAAAAAGCCGGCCACCATTTTGGCTGACAAACCCGGTACTTATGCCCTAGAGTCTGCCTCGTCGAGGTATTGTTCCTGCAGAATTGGTTCTTCATCAGCGAATGTTTTGCACGCAAAACAGCCCGAAGTTGAAATCACTTCGAATCCGATCGTGGACAACTGTGTCGGAACCACTGGTTTCAAATTCAATTTTGAGTTTATCGGCAATGGTCCGTTTGAAATTGCATACAGAGTATCCAAACTTGAGCCTCAGGAGGTCACCAAGGCTGTGAATGTGCTGCGCTCTGACTCAACTGTCTTTGAGTTCAATTACAAGCCGCCAACTGAAGGAAGCTATGCAATCGAGTTCCTTTCTTTGAGCGACAAATACTACAAAAAACAGGTCACTTTCAACCACCACGAACATCGTTACGTTACCTATTTCAAGAAGAGACCGAAGGCCTACTTTAGCAAGGAGTCAAATGTCCAGCAAATCAACGTCTGCAATGGAGGTGACGCAAACGTCACTCTTCATTTAGAAGGGAAGGCCCCTTACAAAATCTCTTACGATTTGATCTCTCCTGATTACGAGGTTAAAACTTTTGACCTACAGGATATTGTGGAAAACGAAGTTCAACTCGAACTGTCTCGCTTCCTTAAAGGCGGGGATTTTGTTCTCTCACTGAAAAACGTCACCGATGCTTCCAACTGTGGCATCGACTTCCGAGGACAAGAGGTTCACATCAGCGTTAGAAAAGAGATCCCGCTCTTGAGCTTTAGCAGAGAAGCCCAGTTCAAACTGGTCCAAGGAAAGGTGCTGACCGCTCCAATGAAAGCCGAATCGGGCAGTCTCATTGACTTAAAGTATAAGCACACTTCTCTTGACGGATCGAGTGAGAAGGTTGAACATATTCGTCATTTCAACCCGGTCGACGGTTTCCCGCTTCACGAGGAAGGTGTCTACGAACTGTTGGAATTCACACAAGGAGGATGTCCGGGAAAGATTTCAAAAGACTTGAAGGTTTCAGCCTCCTACTTGCCGAAACCGTCGTTGCAGCTTGTCAAGACTGACCGTTTAACCGAGGTTTCATCCAACAGATACGTAAAGGAGGATCTGTGCGAAAAATCATCTTCTTCCATTGATTTCAAAGCAACAGGAGTGCCTCCGTTTGTGATTGAATACTCCGTCAAGTTCCCAAGTGGATTGGTTGAGGAGAAGACCGAGCAATTGTCAAACAAAAATTTCGCTATTCACCCTAAAACCAGTGAAAGTGGTGATTATGAGTACACGATCAAGGGGATTTACGATTCAATTTACACCACGGATATTTTGAACGACCTGGTCAGAAGGAACAAGTATGCTTTTGATAAAATCAAAATCGAGCATTCCGTTTCACCATTACCTACAGCGCGGTTTGTCAACAGGAATGAACACTATCAGACGTGCGTCTCTTCTCTTGGAAACCAAGATTTGCTACAGTCCATTCCAATAACTCTGAGCGGACAGGTTCCTTTCACCGTCCATCTGGGTATGTATCACGAGCAGGAAGACAAGTTTGAAACGATTACGTTGAACAACCTGAACTCCCACAAAGTGGAACTACTCGCCATCTACGAGAAACTCAGAATTGGGTCCCACACAGTGTCTATTATCGAGGTGAAGGACGGGAACGGATGCTCATCAACGGACTTCGAAAAAGAGGAAGTTGTTGTTCAAGTTAATGATGTTCCTAAGATCAGACATTTGGTCGACGATTCTTTAGCCTCAGACGGCCAACTTTCAAAACAGGTGAACGAACTTGAGTCCAATTATTACTGTGTTGGCGACCACATCTCCTACTTGTTGTCGGGAATGCCCCCATTCACTGTTTACTACGAGTTCAATCATAAGAACCAGAGAGTGGAGGTCAACTCCAACTACTTCAGAAGGCGTGCCTCGGCTGAAGGTACGTTGTCGGTTCTGGCATTGTCGGACTCTTCATCGAAGAACTGTCTTGTCAACTATACGGCAGAAAATTCTCTTGTCGCTGGATCCTCAATCAATAAGAGACCTGATCTTAGTGCTAAGATTTATGACCTCCCATCTGTCGAAATATTCCAAGGAGACGCAATAGAAGAGGACATCCATGAAGGTGATAACGTGGAAATTATTTTCAGGTTTGAAGGACATGCTCCCTTCAAGCTGACTTACGTCAGAATGGACCTGGCCGAGCCTGACAGGATCGTTGAGACCGAGGTTGTTGAAAACATCTACGAAAACGAATACAGAATCTGGGCCAAGTTAGAAGGAATCTACGAAGCGATTGAAGTTCAAGACTCTTACTGTGTGGCTAGAAAACATCACTAAGACAACACGCTAGTCAAAAAGGTGTCCCGTAGTTCAGGATCAATATCAATCTTCTACTTTGTAATTTAATAATACACCAACTTTTAATTGTCAAGCGAGAGAGAACCATCCATATGATGTTAGCCTCGGGTCCAATTCCTCCAACGACTTGATGTTGTGCGTGTCCAAGTCGATCACCGCTTCAAGAAGAGGCAAGGAGGGGACGCCTTTTCTAAGACTCCATTGGAGATCCTGGTCCACGATGCGTCTTCTCTTGATATCGGTGTCCTGCTTGAAACTGAGTATTCTCGTTTCATTCAACACGTCTTCAGAATGACGACTAAGAGTGGAGACCCGTTGCTTGTGACGACTGAGATCGGTAGCTCGCTGCTTACGACTCGGACACACAGATAGTATCGACACCTCTGCAGGCTTCACTCGAGATTTTGAACCGCGAATCAGCTCTGGATCTTCAGTTCCTTGAAAATCGGAGTGAGTTTCGTCTTGTTCTTGAGAAAATAAAACCGTGCTCGGACTTTCAGAAAAAATCGAAATACTGTTGTCATATGATCGAATATCTGGTTGGATCCGAGTGATCGACCCCTTTCGGCTCGGAGAATGCTCAGTGATATGATGTGTACCTCCCACAAACATATGTTCTCCGGCCGTTTCACGCTGAGTAAGATCGAGTGGATTCCTGTAGTCCAGTCCGGCACTCTCGCGGGATTTGGGTGCTTCCAATTCTTCCGATGCGTCTGTAACCGTTATATTGTGACGCTCCGCTATGAGAGCAGTCAGCACGGTCCTCAGACTAGCGAGCACCTGGTCCTGCTTGCGAATCATGACGTCGTTCTTTTGGGGTTCGATGTTGACGTCTACATTTTCAGGGGGAAGAAGCAGTTTCAAGACCCAAACGCGTGGGGTCATTAGCCGATTTTCTGCGTAAGAGTCGTTGACAGCTTTGCTGACTGCTTTCCCAAAACCAATTCGGATGTCCAGCTGTCTGCTGTTGACAGAGCAGACTTTCAAGTTCTGCCTCGGAAGGGTCAAGTCCTGAGCTCGCATTTTCGGTAAAACCGCAGTGAGTGAAATCTCGTACTTCTCGTCCTGTACCCTGAGTTGGTCATTCACTTCAAAAAACACATCGCTTGATCTCAACCTCAATACGTTGGCTATGAGTTTTTTCTCCGAGAGCTTGTCCACTAGCACAATGTCAGTTTTGTCGCCTGAAGTTTCTCCATTGGGCAAGATCTTCACTAACTTCAGATGAAAACGGGTTGACCTGTGAATAACCGAGTATGATGTGACCAGATTGATAAGCTCCTCCAGGTTTTTGCGTGAATTTCTTCTCATCACTTTCCTCCTAACAGGTAGTCCCACGTACAAATTTCTCACTCTGACAGTAGTCCCCGTCGCAGCAGCCACCTTGCGAGGCACGCTAGACGGCAAACCATCCGGGTTCACCTTCCACCAACTTCCTGCTTCGTCCGCTGAACATTTCGTGGTAATTTCTAGTTGGCCAGCCAACTGACTTATATAGAATAAAGCCTCCCCCCTAAATCCGCAGCTGAGTATACCAGTCTCTAAATCGGACCACGAATTTATCTTCGAGGTAGTGCAATTGAGACACATAAGCGCACGATCTTCTGTCGCAACCCCGGATCCGTTGTCTCTCACCAAGATGTGATTCAACCCAGCTGATTCGCTGTCAACCTCTAAGTGTATTTGGGGGTTCCTAGTAAATTTGCTAGCATCAATCGAATTCTCCATCAACTCCTTCAGCACACTAACCGGCGAGAGCAAGGAGCTCGAAGAGGTAATTGAGTGCACATCTTGCTGCGGTATTCGTTTGATGGGCATTGATAAAAGGAAAAGGGAAGAAAGAAGAAGGAAAGAAGGTTTGTTTTTAAAACAAGAAATCCAATTTCTCTCCCTTTTTCGCGAGACATCTCTACACCTCAATATTCCAAATTCATTACAAATTAGCCATCATCACTATATACAAAAGGCCGGCAATTAGTTCAAAAATGTTCCGGGAGGCCTCTAATCAAATGCAAAACGAACGCGAGATTAACCACATAAAGACTATGTCTTCTTCTTGAACACAAGCCGCCTTCTTCCACCTTTGGCCACTCGTTTTTGGAAGCGTTCAGCACCCTTTTTGCTCACTGTGGAAGGTTTGTGTGCCAGATCGGCGTCGTAATCACTCTGAACTTCAAGCTCCTTGTTGAAGCTGTAATTGGAAAACTCGTATCTGGTGGCGTTGCGATCTTTGATATGGGTCTTCTCAGTCTGCTCCACAGGCTCTCCAAAGCTGTCGATCGGAGACTCTGCGCCGTCGTAGAACTCGAGGTAAAACACAGTAGAGGGCTTTTTGGATGGAGGTTTGAGGGGAACCGTCAAAGGTTTGTATCCCTGGAAAAACGAGTCCAACAAAACGTCTTTCGGTTTAAGGGTCTTCGTGCTCGGCACCTTTTCCAGCGAGCTGAAGCCCTTCTTAGTTTTCTGTTGCGGCGTCACCAGATGGTTCTGTTTGTGCTTCGCGCTGGTAGTGCGAGCCGTGGTTGGGCTCGACGAGCTTGACTGCCATCTGACAAAACGGTTGCCTACTGACAAGGCAGTATTTGCCCTTATTTGTCCGCAGTTGCGCAACCCTAAAGACACACTTCTAAGCATAATCTGAGGGAAATTCAACAGGATCCGGCACTGGTAATATTCAGAAATGCGATATCTGAAGATGTTCGCCGTTCAACGCTGCGGTTCCAGTTTATGGTGGCACTTATTCAGCTTATAGTCATGCTTAAATTGGTCTGTTTACTCATCTTTCGCTTTCGATTTTTTTCTCAATTAGAGATTCGCGAGCCGGGTAAACTCTGAGCATATCTATAAATTTGTCGTGCGAGCGTATCAGAGAGATATATCCTTGACGGAATGGTTCTTGAACCGACGATTGGCCCGATCGGTGCTTTTGACAAGGATTCTGTTGCCGATGATTTCGAACTCAAGCGTATCAGACTCACCCTGCGAAACGCGCACCCTGAATCTCGTATTTTTTTTGCAAACAAGTCTCAAGCCACCCAGACGCTCTTTGATGGTGTAGTTGGGTTTGAGCAAGGAAACGTCGCCTTTCCAGCCATCTGCACGAGGCACCACCAAGACGAAGTTGAACTGCGACTCCCAGATCACGATCCCGCTCATCCCAACGTTGTCCGCGCATCCGCTTTCGCTCACCTCCACAAAAGCTCCTATAAATTCGCTCGTAGAAAGCTTGTTAGCCAGAACCCCAACGTTTCCGCTACTGCCCAGAAGTTCGTCGATATACTGGTTCCACAACCGGTTCATCTCCAGAAAACTCTCAAATCGCACTAGCTCGCGCGCAATCTTGAGCTCCACGAGATCGCCAACGTTATCCAGCAATCCAGGGTCCTTTTTCACCATCAGTTTGATCTTGCGGACTAATTGGTCCTGGTATTTCAAACTCCCCGAGACAAACTGTTTGAACTCATTTCTCGTCTTGAGAGGGTTGAACTTGTTCTGTTGTTTCTCGTTTCCAGTCGACGTCTGCACCGCGCCTAGCAGACTCTTCTCCTTGAGGGTCTTCTTAGACCTCTTGATCTGCGCCCTAGAAACTCCTCCGTCGGTCGCCTTGAGAATCAAGAAGTTTTTCTGGTCTCCGCTGACTGAGTATCTGTTCTCCAACAATTGTAAAATTTCGCCGTCATTATGGAACTTGGAGCACCTTGCCAAGAACAGATGTTCTAAGGGGTTTTTCCGGTCCATGATGTTTGCCGATCGGCTTTTATTAACAGAGTATTACACCTGAATACCTCGATCACAGAAATCAATAATTTTTTTCACGAAAAAATATATTTTTCAAGTATTTTGATCGACTTTTTCCTCACGACAAATAATTTCCTCGACTAAGCACTGGCTTTTCCCTTCTCGTCATCGTCAATCGCCTTCATAAATGCTTAAGCTGTCCAGGTACATACCACGTCGGGCAATTTGTCGACAATTTTTTGGCAACAGGCTTGGGTCGACGAAAACCCCATTTGATGACTATCTTTATGATTCAGACTCGGTCAAGCAGACACTCGAAAATGATCCAAGTCTTGCAGGCTTCTTTCACCAAGATCCAGTCGAAACTACAGAACACACGGCAGAGATCAGTGCCCAAAATGACCAGGCTGATCCGTTTGGACTCTCAGAGCTGAAATGGCTGGATGACTCTGAAGCAAGCGCGATCGAGACTCATATGTTGGGTCAGCAGAAACATCAAACTCCCGACTCTCTTCAGACTTCTCAAAACTATCCGCCGTCTGAAACCCCTGTTTTGCTCTCAGATGCTCCTGTGACGATGTGTACTGAGGAGTTCATGAGGAAGTTTCAAAATGATGCTTCTTTCAACGAGTCGGCCCCGCGTACCACGGAAGCTGCGACAATGCCTGCGACGTTCGATGTCGGGAACTTCCGCAGATACGTTGACTTTTTGCACGCCGGCGACGTTGCTGGCTACTCCTCGCCGTGCAATATAAAACTCGCAGAAATCGCCTCCACAGAGTGTCCACTGATCGTGGTTTCCAAGTTCAACGACCCGAAACTCAACCTCAGTATTGAGAAGTACATCTATGACAATATCCCCGATCCTCAGAAATACCCGGCAGCCAAAAGACTTACGCTCTATAAGAACTCGCCCTGCGTGGTAATTGGCAAAAACCAAAACCCGTACAAGGAAATCAACCTGCGGCTGGCTGCTATTTTGGGGGTGCCTGTTCTGCGTAGATTCAGTGGAGGAGGGACCGTCGTTCACGATCTTGGGAACGTGAACTTCTCGTTTATATCCAGCAAAAACCAGTTCGAACGACAGGGATTCTCAAGCATTTTGAACGCCAGGCTGAACGATCTGGTTGGTGCTTCGTATGAGAACAGACAGATGCCTAAGTTCGAGCTCACCACTAACGAGAAGGGAGACATCATCAACGCCGAAAACAGGAAGAAGGTGAGCGGCTCTGCATTCCAGATCTCGCGTGGAAGATCGTTGCACCACGGCACCATGTTGCTCAACTCAGACTTGAAACGTCTGTCAAAATTGCTGAAGCTGGCCGAACACAGAAAGAAAGCCATTACCGACAAGTGCACACCCTCGATCCCTAGTGAAGTTGAAAACTTCGCGGTGGACGACGAGGTGTTCACCTACTCGGCGATAAACTCTTTTGTCGGCAATTATGGGCTGTCTTCCGACGCTATTGTTCCGGGTACCTACGACAATCTCGAGGTTATGTGCTCCGACCAGCGCTCTTGTTGGGTGCTCAAGCTGGACGACGTTTCTGAGCTGCCCGCAGAGGTTTTCGAAACCCTGGACCAGTTTAATTCGTGGGACTGGATGTTCGCCAAGACTCCGCGGTTCGAACTCGCTTTTGAACACGAGGGACTACACGTTGCAATGGCCGTTGAGAAGGGCCGTGTTCTTGGAATCTCCACTAGCAGACCCGAGTCTTCCTTGGACAAGTTAAGCTCTGCTGTTCAAAAAACTGGGGTCCTGTTCAGAGGAGACGTGATTGGCGAATATCTGACCGAAAATCCCCGTTTGAAGAAGGCCTTTATCTGGAACATTGACAATGGCATTGATTACGCTCAGATCGGAATCAGCTAGCGTCCCGGAGGCTAGCGACGGTGTTCCATAACTCCTTGAAACCGATCCTCATCTCCGGCTACCACCTCGGGCTAGACATCCTTGCACCAGCTAGATATTTTTCCTCCGCGCGAATGAGGAAATTCCCAAGATTTGTTTATCTCAGATGCGAGATCAACATACAAACAAACGAGCTTCTTCATGAAAACACAGCGGTATTGAGAATTTGAGCAAGCCCACCCTTCGACGAGCTGAAAATTTAACAGCAGGTCAGTTTCATTGAGTACAGCGTAAAAAACACCGCGGTTCGAGCCTGAATAGCTCTATATATCGCATCGACAGAAAATCAAAACAGCGATCGAACGGATCTAGTCAGAAAATGCAGACGAGAGTCGTGGCATGTGTACTCTGGCTGGCGCTTGGCGCTAATGGTCTGCTGACGCAGAGGGGTCCGCCGGTGGAGCTGTCACCTGGAATGAAAGAACACTTGAGCAAAAGATCACATGGAAAACGAGAAAGCACTGAGGACTGCGAGGTTTCAACAGAGTCGTTGTTTGATTATTCATCAGAGAAAGTTTTGGGAGTGAATCTTGGGGGCTGGGCAGTGACTGAGCCCTACATCACTCCCTCCTTGTTCAAGGCGGCGTCGCCGGACGGGTCAGAAGCTCAGACGCCGGTAGACGAGTACCACTACTGCAAGGTGCTGGGGACTCAAGAGTGCTACAGACGGTTAAAACAACACTGGGACACATTTATCGTAGAAGATGATTTCAGGAAAATCAAAGCATGGGGTTTCAACACGGTGAGATTTCCAATTGGATACTGGGCGTTCGCGCACTTGACCTCGGATCCGTACTGTTTTGGTCAAGAGGAGTATCTGGAGAAGGCCATCGAGTGGAGTCGTAAGTACGGGTTGCGTGTTTGGATCGATCTCCACGGCTCTCCCGGCTCGCAAAACGGATTTGACAATTCTGGTCTTCGTGACCACGTGGACTGGCAAACCAACCAGGCCTATGTCGACCTGACTTTGGAGGTTTTGCACTACATGATGTCCAAGTACGGAGGTGCCGAGTATTATGATGTTGTTTCGGCCATTCAGGTTCTAAATGAGCCTTTGGGCAACAAGTTGAGCATGAGCAAGCTGGAGGAGTTCTATGTGAACAGTTATACACAGATGAGATACTTGAACAGCCAGAACTACATTTCGTTCCACGACGCGTTCATGTCGCCAGGCTACTGGGAAAGCAGAATGAATGGACAGGTGAGCCATACTACCAACATTACATTGTATCCAGGCACGGAAAATTTGACAAATTATACTAACTCCTCTCACTACCAGGGAACCTTCTACAACACGATTATTGACCACCATAGATACGAGGTGTTTGACGTCGGCCAGCTGACGCTCGACATTGACCAGCATATTGCCTCTTTGCGGAGCTTCACCGATTCGATTATGAAAGAGTCCAAGATGAAAGTCGTTGGCGAATGGGCAGCCGCTATCACAGATTGCGCTTACTGGCTGAACGGAGTCGGGCGCGGGGCCCGTTACGACGGAACGTTCGAGTCAACAAAGAAACTGGGCAGTTGCGAATACGCCAATGACATCACCAAATGGACCTTACCCGACCGTACTAACGTTAGAAAACTTGTTGAGGCACAATTGGACCTCTTTAGCCAGACCCAAGGGTTCATTTTCTGGTGCTTTAGAACCGAAAACGCAATTGAGTGGGACCTGGAGAAACTGATCCAACACGACCTGTTCCCTCAACCATTGGACCACCGCAAATTTAAGTCTGTTCTTCCCACATCCGAGGGAGTGAAGATAGATGTGAGTTTTACCGCATACAGCATAGCTCGGATACAAATTTTGGTTGCAGTACTAACGCTCGCCGTCTGTGGGGTTGAAATAGTATTCCTATAGGAACACCACAACCTAGCCACGACGCTTTGGCGCGATACGACGATTACGAAACTGTGAAAAAGAGCCGGCCCAATCTTTGCTCGGGGGCCGCATTGTTTTTCAATAGACAGCTTGACTTGTTAACACGAAATGTACACCTTTCTACTATCAAACTCTAAACTATGGCGAACGAATCTAGTGTTAGCGAAATAAGGTGTGGTAATTCTCTCTAGGCACCCAAAAATGGAGGCATCCCAACTGACCAATGGTCTCCAGCGACGTCTTAGAAACTCTGGTCTAGCAAAACGCAGACCAGAACCGCATGTTAGACGACGTGTCAACCGAAAGGTTACGGACTGCCGAGCCCATTTGAATGTCTGTAATTAGAAAGAAAGGCTATGGATTTAAGATGTTTCGAGAGTTTGGAAATTCACAAGTATTTATAGGAAAAAAGTTTCGAAAATTTTTTTCAAGTTTATTTTCGTGACTTGGTCGACAAGTACCGCTCGGTCGACGGAAAGTCTTTTAGTCGACACCCGGTTTTTTTTGGATCAAAAAAACACTTTGTTCAAAAAGGGTTGGCTATTTTCCCTTTGTTTCCCTCTGTTGCATTTGTTTCTCTTGTACTCGCCCTTCTTTTCTCTATCCGACTGAGTTTACTTCGTACCGCTGTATCTTCTGTCGAACTTTTCACTTACGCCATGTCGAATGCTCGGGATGCAGAAGGCTCCAAAGTTTATGTAAGCGGCGAAATGTCCTCTGACCAACTGGTGATTGACGTGGACGAGGCGGACCTCTCGATTCTGGATGAGAACCTCAAGCTCACCGATGAACTAACTACGCGGATCTCGGCCAAACTTTACGGGGTCTCAAGCCAAAACTCAACTGCCATCAAATCCATCAACCCGCTGATGCTGAAGATCAACAAGCTCAGAACACAGCAGAAAAACTTCCAGTCCACATTCAAGCTGGTGGAGAACATCAAGGATTACGCTCAGGAAATCAGAACTTTAGACAAAACGCTCCACAGTTTTTCCGACTTCAATTCTGAGTCGGACATTGCATCGTTTTGCCAAACCGTTAACAAGTATCAGGACATTCAGAGAGATCTAGAGAGCAAGAACCTCAACGGCTTCGAAGGTCTTCGAAAAGGTCTTGAGAGCTCGCTGCGAGACTCGGAGGTGACTTTGAAATTCGAATTCATCAACAAGCTGAAACAACTTAACAGCAATCTCCAGGCCAACAACAATCTGTACTCAGAGGTCGAAGACGGACTTATCAAACAACTACGATTCATCTACGAATTCATGATGAAGCACAGAAGAAGGGACCTCACGGATACTTTGATACAAGAAAGAGCGGGATTCAATTTATCGATGCTGAAAAAAACTAAAGTAGAACTGCCGATTCTCGTCAAAGATCAGAACTACATGTA
This sequence comes from Ogataea saltuana, assembly GCA_030674545.1. Lineage (NCBI taxonomy): Eukaryota > Fungi > Ascomycota > Pichiomycetes > Pichiales > Pichiaceae > Ogataea > Ogataea saltuana. The sequence goes on from JAKTYV010000007.1 coordinate 166,806, forward strand.
CGACGGGGATAAGGGGTCACGGTACTTCGTCGGCTACTGCAACGCACTCGAAAACCTAATCAGCAGCGAGCCCAGGCTTCTTTCAAAGCTTGTTGAAGATTTCAGTGCCGTCAACCAATTGCTGTACGAGATCTTCACGACGTCCGTGGAACAATTCATTGCGGAACACAGTCGGTTTTCCAGTTTTATCGAGTCCCACAAGTTTTCCTATGGGACAATGTATTTTGAGTTGAATCAAGGAACGGTGCTCGTTGTTTCGGCCATTCAAAAGCTCAACATAAGAGTTCCAAAACAACTACAGGACCTGGCTGCTGCATCAACTTTGCAAGCGCAGTCGGTGTTCCGCAATTCTTTCAAATACATTGACAAGGCCTACTCCGAGGTTGTTGTCGGAGAACATGTGACTGAGACATTAAACAACACCTTCATGTCTCTTGTTTCCCGAACAAACAAACTCTCAAACTTCTACGCATACCAGCTTGAGGTAATTTCCTCCATGACAAACGGTAGCTGGCTACCGTCTTCAAGACCTGCTGGATTCCAAGAGGTGAAGTTTGGTTCTGAGGACGAAAACTACATGCTGAGCATCTACTATGGCGACCTTATAGAGTACAACTACTTCAATCTGGAAAACAAGTACAAGCCGAAGATGGGTGACGAGGACCTGGGAATTTTTCTTCTTTTCAACTTGGACGGTCTCCAGAATCTTCTGGACAATAGCGGTATGCTGAAACAGATTCTAGGACAGACCGGTACCCAACGCTTGGAAAAACTCAAGAAAAAAGCAATGGAAAAGGCGACAAGCGAATGGACCAAAATGACTACTCGACTCATGCAAGCGTCAACGAAACAAGGAGCTGCCATGAATCTCACGTCTAAAGAACTAGGAAAGCTAATAGACGAATTCAACAAGACCTTTGATGATAACCTGAAGAAGATGCAAGCCAAAAGATTGCCTGGGTTTTTTAAGAAGCAATTGTTTCAAGATATCAACAAAATGCTGGTTCCTGCCTACAGAGTGTTCTACACTAGTCTGACGATGGACAGCAATTCCAAAAGTATTATGAAGCATTTCAAATATGACGTCAACGAACTACAGAAGAAAATCACCAGTTTGGTTTGATTGTCTATGTTACAGAGCTGTGTACTTTAGAAAATCTCATTAATGACCAACTTCACACTGAATTCTCAGTCTTCGATGGCGTTTTCATTCTCGGCGGAATGTACTTTGTGGGTTCCAAAGTATCCCATTTTGTTGTCTGCCGAGACCTGTTGGTCAGGGGTTTGAGCAGACAGCAGCGACAACACTGGCTCGACGCCAAAGCTCAAGTGTCGGGAGAGTCCTGCACCTGAAGAGCTATCGCCACTTTCCCCAGCCATGGAGAAATCTTGCTTCATTCCTTCCACAGGGACCCCACTGATACCGGGACCACCATAATTATGATGGATGGATGGACCTGCCCGAGGGTTTTGAATGCGGTGACCTCCTGCTGCTGGCAAAGAGGGCAAGGCAGACGCAGTAGTCAAATTGAAAGGGTGCCAAATAGCTTCGTCTCTGCCGTTGATTTGTTGTCCAGATAATCCACTAACTGATGATCCCAGCATTGCTGTGATGTCGACAGACCCCTGGTCTGGATTTGATGAGAGATCGGTAGTGCTGCGGGTCGACGAGCCAGGAACATGATCAAACACAGAGTTGTTCCGAGAGCCCTGGGAAAGCAACGGTTTTTTCAAGTTCGAGTCCATGGAAGCCAACGTCTCCGGGACAGACTCGGTTGATGAGTATAAAGAAGCTCTTTCTAATGGATGTTGGGGCAGCTCCACGCCTACGGCTGGCAAAGCCTCTTGAGTGGGCAAATCTGGGGAATCCGTCGGTCCAACACCGTCCAAGTCTTTCTCCTGTTCGATTGCGTGTGCCAGTGTCGAGTCTATTGCGTTTGATGAAGAAGAGGAGTTGACAAACGAGCCTCCAGGTAGCAGCGAAGACGCGATAACTCTGGATTTTGAACCGCTTTGAGTGAATAATGGAGGCGATTTTGACCTCAATTGGCCTCTGGAAGCAGAAACAGACCTCGATCTGATAGGAGTCACTCTCAATTTGAAGTTGCCAGCTAGATCATCGCTGTCCATCTCCATGAGCTCTCTGGTTCTGTCGATCCTCGAACGTCTTGGCTCGGAAGACTTCTGCTCCTCCGACTTCTGCTGCTCCACCACCTCGTGGTAAGAAGGGGGCAGATCACGAGCCGTCTCGTCGAAGTCAGGAGGCGGACTTTCGTAGTCGAAAGGAGGAGGCTGCGCAGGGGAGTTCCTCAAAACCGGAAACGGTCTGACGAAGGGGCTTCCTCTGAGTTCAGGGCTGAGCGCATTAAGCTCGGGAGATGCTATAGGAGAGAATGGTTTGGCTTGCGGAGATTTCAGCTCAATTGGGGTGTCGTTGTCCGGTTTGTACTTATTTGAATCGAGATGCATATTATCCCTGGGAGACATCAGCAGATCAATGGAGGGATTGCGGTTTGGAGTGGCCGAGACTTGGTCGATATAGGACGGCAACAAGGTGTTTGCATGGACACATAGTGGAGACAACAGATGAATTGGAGAGTCAATGGACAACTCGAAGTGTTTTCTTTTCGTTGGCTCCTCGGGAGTGGGCGCAGATTTGGAGATTCTTATGCATATTTTGATCCAGTGGTGCGACTGAATGTCCTCGAAAGAGGTGTCGGGGTGCAATTTATGCCGTTCGCTCAATTTTTCAGGAACATAAACCTGGAACTCGAACTCTCGTGCGGTGATCTCGTCCCCGTCCGCTGAAAGGAGGTTTTCTTCGGCAGACGGTGCTTTGTGCTCGAGTAGTAGATATTTCTTCGGAGGCTCTGTTCTGTGGACCTTCTTGTTTTTGCAGTAGTACTCCAAATGCTCAGTGAAATAGATCGCTAATCGATGGATCTTGATTTTGTTCAGAGGAGTTAATCGAAACGTGATTGGCAAATACGAGTTCAACAACACTTGTTTGGATGAGATGACAATTTCGTAGTTAAGCTGGTCTTCCCAGTCTCTGCTGATCACGATGGGTTCGCTTTCCTCGCTCGAGTCTTGAGACGGTGTCCTGACGACGTTCACCGTCTTCTTCGCAGATAAACTCGACTTGAAAGTCCCGCTTCTTTCAAGATATGCGTCCAACGTGTAGCTGACAGCCCCGAACGTGACGTTGGTCGTTTCTTGAATCGAGGCTGGTATCGGCTGTTCGAAGGAGTAGATGTAGTCACCAGGAATGAATAACTTGTCGTCTTGGGTAGCGTTGGACCGAATAGAACTGACGTCTGTGTCCTGGTGAGACATCTGCGCAAAAAGACTCGTTCTCGGAGACGAGTTTTTCTTGTTCTTGCGCACAATTGACAAAGGATTCGGTGACCTCACCGGGTTTAGGTCCACGAAGGAGTCCAGGGCACTGGTCACTGGAGAAAGCGTTCCGTCCAGGCTGAAATTGCCAAAGTCTGAGTCTGCTTCGATCTTGGGCAAAAATAAATCAGCATTGTTTCTGGAAGTTTCAGTGCAATCATAGCCATTGGAGTAGTGGAAAAATGGCCAGGTGTGTTGGATTAGAGTGTTTTGTTCGCTGTGTTCTGTTTTCTTCGGCGGAATTCCTTCTGGCCAGTCGGTCCGAGAAACGCCTGTTAACTTCAGGGTGATTGATTTGATTTTAACAGGCTTCAAAATTCGCAAGTATATGCATCCTCGAAGAATGGTTGGAGGCCTGCTCTCTGTTTCCGTGGCTGAAAAACCTTCGACAAATAAGTTTTGCTCGGCTAAAATCAGGTACATCTTGACAGAGCCCGACTCGGCGGTCGGAAGTGACGGGAGCTTCACGACTGTGTCGTTCGAAAGAACTTCCACAGGAAATAAGGGCGACCTCAAAAGCTCGGACATGACTAGTTTCACGGCTTAAGGGGGAAACTAATGCACGAATTATTCTCCACTCAAAGTAGCGAAGATCACAAGTTTGATAACTCACTGAGCGAAGTCGCAATGAGAGTGATTTCAGAAGGACGGGCGCTGCAGAAACGTCAAAAAGCCTTCGCTCGTAGTCCTTCGTCAATAATTCTCCTGATTAGTTGACACTAGTAATCTGTTTTTCAGCGGCTGGTGGTGAAGAAAAAAATCGCCCGCTTTCTCAAATGGTGTCGTGCTATGATTTGCCACAATAAGCGTACGATCTCAACGCCTGCAACGAAATCTATTGAACTAGAATTCGTGCTCTTGGCTATCTTTTGATTGTCCAAATTGCAAATACTTCAGAAAAAATCGAATGCCCTACTGATAAGAATTTGAGACCAGTTTTTCATTGGTGCACTACCCGATTAATCCGAAAAAAGAAGGTTAAAACCGAATGTATCGTCGCGGGTCTGTCATCCCAAGTCGATAGTTGAGCGTCGATCGTCGTTTATTCGTCTCTGTCACGCGGTTCCACTCCCATCACCCTTCGACCAACAGTTCGTTCTCCGCAGGTAAGCGGTTGCTCAACAACCACATTCAACGTTATTACATGAGCAAAGTCTACGGGAACCAAGACAACTTGGCGTTTCATGGAAACTAATGGCAATTTCTGCGATGCTTTTGTGTTCCCAACAGCTTTACAACGGCGCTTTTCAGGCGCTTTTCAAAAAAAAAAAATTATATAAGAGGGAAACAAAATCTCTCTAAAAAAACATCGATCCCTTTTTGATTTTCTCTTCCTCTTCTTCTTCTCACCCAAACACAAGGACATTTCACACCGATCTCAAGGTCGTTGAACAAATCCAGCGACCGCTAACTCACTCAGATCGTGAAGATGTCGCCCAACATCGACCAACCTCAAAAGCCCAACGCTTCTGGTACGAACGGACCCCCTCAACGGACTCGCCAACAACAAAGATGTAACTAACAACTTGCAGAGATCTTGAATTCCCCAGAGACTTCCGCCTTCGATAGAGAAAATCGTGCAACTTGGCCGGTGATTCAAGGGTGCGGGGAAAATCCTTTAACGGTCTCCCCTGGTACCTACAAGTGCATCACAGAAGTTAAGGAGAAAATAGCCGAGAGCAGACGTTTCAGGGAGCAACAAGTTACTCGACTTGCTCCCCTTCAGTTTGAAACACTGGAACCAATGTCTCCAGGCTCCCTTCTGAAAAAACTTTACCCGCCAAAAAAACATTTGGAAAACAATCACGAACCTGAGATCCCTGATCCGCTCTACGATAGCGAAGACTTCAAACAAATGAAGCCTGTTTTAACTGCCGAAGACGTGCTTCACACAGACACTTCCAAATCGGGCTCCTGGCTCAAGAATGCTATCAGTGATGTTTTCATTGACGATTCTCAAGAGTCGGTTGAGCCGAGCAAATCAAAACTGACTTCTTCGACGGCTTCTTTCAACAAGAGTCACGTTCCTAAGCTTCCGGAAGCTAAACTGCTAGATTGCAAGCAGAAAAAGGGAAACGGTGAGCCAAACAAAGTCGTCAGCAGATTTGCTAGGATTTATGAGGGTCTTTCGACTTCTGACGAGAAGGCGGGAGATTCTCAGGAAGCTTCTGTCCCAGCGCATTCTTTTGGTAGAAAATCCAAGCTCCAGGACTCTTCATCGTTGCAACCACAAAAAGAAACCAGATCTCCCGAAGGTTTCCCAACAGCTTCAAAAAAGCTGGAAGAGAACCCAAGGGATATCAGGATATCTCGTTCCTATTCCAAGGTTTCAAGAGATCCAAGAAGCTCCAAAGTATCAAATGATGAGGAACTTCCAAAAATCGAGGAAATTTCAAAAAGAAAAACAGCTTTAATGGACTCTTCTCCCCGTCTTAGTGCTACCCTTCCAGCTAACTTCACTGCTCCAACTGGATTGGACAGGAGATCTTCTCTCGCAATTGGCAATTCCTCTAATGTCGGTACTTCCCCGCCCACCGGTACTACACTTGGTTCCAGTTCTTCCAGATACACTGCTCCGCATGTTGACTCCGCCTGGTCTTCCACTTCGAACACTCCTCCAGCTGGGGCTCCGTTAGCAATTTTGGAACCTCAAGTTACGGCAAACGTCGCAGTGCCAGCGGTCAGAAAGACATCTTCTCCAATTGTTTCGGTTTCTCCAGTCGTTTCGGAGATCATTCGTGAGCAGCCAAGAGAAATTTCCTCTGATGTGGAACCAAAAGAGTTCCATAGATCGAAAATTTCGATAGCAGAAGAGAGAACTCAAACTGTCTCAGTGAGAGACAGACCGAAAACTCCCAAGGCGCCCAGAACCAAAACCAGTCAACGCCACTCAGAAGCTCATTCTTCTGTTCCTGCACCTCAACCGCCACAAGCTGCAGTCACTCAGTCTCAACTGGACTTGAGCAACTTGTTGCAGCAACAAGGTGTCCTAGTTGCAAAGTGTTTTGAACTGGTTGACTCTGCTAACAAAAAATGCCAAAAAAGAGATGAAGAAATTGAGCAACTCAAGGCTGCTCTGAAGGAGCAGGCATCGAAGACTCGCCATTTGAACTCGGCATTGGCTGAGCAAGCTGAAGCCACCAAAAAGCTGGAAAACGTTTTCAGAGGCTGGGGTCAGGAGATGAGAGATAAATGTCATGATATTACTAAAGAACACGAAACATTAGTGAAGCAACACAATGAGTTGAGAAACAATCATGCTGATTTAGAGAAGAAGGTCAAAAAATCCGCCGACCGTATTTCTCGGCAGAAGACACAAATCTCAGAACTCAAGTCAGAGAACTGCAAGCTCAAAAGTGGGAAAGAGGAGGAAGAGAAAAAGGACTCTGCGTACTATAGAAAACGTATCAGGCAAACTCTCATTTCTCTTGGAGTCGATCCCGACGCCCCACTTTCAAAAACAAATCCGACTGAGAAGTATCTTGGAGATACTATCGAGACGGACAAGAACCAAAATAACGATCTGACGGATATCGAGGACGATTGGATTAATGGAGGAGTTCCAATCATCCAGGAATCACTGGATTCGGAAAACGCTAAAATCATTGAAAAATACAGAGAACGGGCTTCATTTAACCATTGCAAATCCAATGAGTCCATTCTGCGTATTTTGGAAGCAAAGATTCCAGAAAAGTTGAGAGAGAAAATCGACGCAAGCTTCCTCACTTATTACAAGAAATGCTTTCCAGAAAAACCAGCACCTGCTTTAGACTGTATTGCTCCCCACAAGAAGTTGACTTTCATTGTTGGATACCAAGCGCAAAACCCGGGCGAAAACTTCAGATACCATATTACCAAAGTTGAACGCGTTGTTCACAGGTTCCTTGACCGTGATATCACCCTTCTATTTCCACAGCTCACCAGTGAGGACATTATCAGTGCCGGACTTGAGGTGAAGTACTTCCTTTTTGAACTGCTTCAATATCTACCAAAATCTTGGGACATTCACCGGAAAGTAATCTCCAGCGATCGCAAAAAGTCGGCTGGTGAGAGATCAATGCTTTACACGAATGGTAGATACATTCAGCTGGTTATGGAGAATTGCTCCAACTTTAGCGAATCTCAACTCATTGACAAGTTTTGCATATCCTATGAGGATAAATTGAAGGCTCTATATCGCGAGGTTAGAAGGAGTAATGCTGGAAACAGAAATTAGGACTACTGATGAGACCCCACGCGGGAATTCTAGCCAACTAACGAATTTTTGGTTCGATCTAGGGTGCAACAAATTAGGCGGACACGTACACTTTTATGATGCGAGAAATGAAAACTGTCTTCCAACGGAGAACAACTGACAACACTTCTGACAACCTAGAAGAAAGACGTTTTGTATACAGATATTTGACTTACTGTTTTTTGAGCGAAATGGCGTTTGCTTTCAAACAACCTTGCCCTTCAAGGTCATTTTCAAATCCAACTCATGGTGGATACTCTGCGCTTTTTTCCAGAGTATTATTCCCGAGTTCATTCTGTGCTCAATTAGCAAAGTCATTTATCCTAATCCATGACGGCTTTTCTTTCATTCTGCCTGGTGCCTATCCCTGGCTTTGAGTGATGCCTACAACAAGTCAGAAGTGCGCTCTTGTCACCCTGAAATTTTGACTATTTTCTTTGCTTGCTCCATTGATGTTGCTTCCTCTTTACATTCCTCTCTCGTTTGAACCAGATTCCACGTTGGCTGTCTGTCTTTCCCCGAATGGGAGCTTATCGCGTCCGACTTTTGAGTTTCTATATTGACTTCCTCTTCTATCTCTCTCCTACTTTTGACGGCTTTCAACCCTGCTCGAAAATCCTTTTACGCTTTTTTACCCCTGCTCGAGAACCCTTTTACGCTTTTTTACCCCTCTACTTACTTCTTCATTTCTCTCCTCACCATTTTCAAATCTTTTCATAAATATCTCTCTTATAATAGAGAAACCCGGACTTTTTACAACAGGGAGTAGGCTCGCTTGATGTGCACCCTTTGTTCTCAGCATTCAAACCCCTCCCGCGCCCCTCAGTTGCTAGGTTTTTCCGCGATCTGGCTTTATGCACGACAAACAAAACGTTTGAATTTATTTGCACGTGATCTCGAGACCCCGGCGGACCTACCTGTGAATGCCGGAGAATGAATAGCCCGGGTTGATTTTGAAGGCTCAGGGACGAAACCAAATGCAGTCTTTGGTTTTTACTTCTGATGGACACGAGCAGGGTCTTGTTGAGAGACTTTGCAGTTAGTTTGAGTAAACCAAGGTTCGGGAGAGTCGTTCGCGCTTCGTAGCGGAAAAACTACACGGGGCGTTGTGTTGTACAACGGAAAATTTTGATCCATACGGGCAAAAGTGCACCCCAAGGACGGTTCGGTCGGTCAAAGATTTGGCTTGGTAGGCAAAAAACGCGAATCATAAAGTGGATAAAGTTCCCGTATTGGGAACTTCCGCTCTGCTATCTATTGTATTAACTGCGCGATTCTTGGGCTCTATTGTTTGAAGCCAGTTTTTCAGTCGGATACGGGGTGGGATAATATTGTACGGGGTGTAGCTTGCGAGAATGAAAGAGCCTCTCGTTTTCTTCCAATCGATCATTCCTTATATAAGATACCTTGACTGTCCAGTAATCTTTTTTCCAGTTCTAACGTTGACTTTCCCTACTGAAAGTATCATATTGAAGTTACGTACAATGACAACTGTTAACTACCCAGAAGAATTTGCCGGTTTTGCCGTTCTCGATACTCAAGAATGGAATAAGCCTAAACTTATCAAGTTCCCACCAAAGAAGTTAGAGGACAACGATGTGGACATCGAGATCGAGTGCTGTGGTCTTGTAAGTTGATCAGCTAATGCTACAAGCTTGCGGTATACTAACGAAGATTCATTCAGTGTGGTTCTGATATTATGACTGCGATGGGTGGAGACGGATGGGGGCAAATCAAACTGCCTCAAATCGTGGGTCACGAAATCGTCGGTAAGGTGGTCAAGGTTGGACCTAAGGTTACCCTCCACAAGATTGGCGACAGAGTCGGTCTTGGTGCTCAAGCTTTCGCCTGTCTTGAGTGCAAAAGATGTAAAGAGCACAACGAACAATACTGTGCTCACTCTGTCACCACCTACGATGGTGAATATCCTGACGGATATATTTCGCAAGGAGGTTACGCCTCGCATGCCAGAGCTCACGAGCACCTGATCTTCCCAATTCCCGAGGAAATTAAGTCTTCTGAGGCTGCTTCGCTGTGTTGCGCCGGTTTGACCGTGTACTCTCCACTGGTCAGAAACATTCCAACCAACCTTCCAAATGGAGAGGCTCCGAAGGTGGCCATTCTGGGACTGGGTGGACTGGGTCACCTGGCAGTGCAAATTTCCAAGGCCCTGGGAGCTGAGACGTACATTTTCTCGAGAACAGATTCCAAGAAGGAACAAGGCTTCAAGTTGGGTGCTAAGGATTTCATCGCTACTGGCACCAAGGGCTGGGAGAAGCCATTGTTTGATCAATTTGACCTTATTCTGAACTGCGCCATTGGTCTTTCTGGTCTTGATATTGATGCTTTCTTGTCCATCTTGAAAGTTGAGGGTAAGTTCATTTCTGTTGGTCTTCCTCCTGCGGAGGAGAAGTACAACGTCTCGCCAATGACTTTCTTCTCCAACGGTGCTTCTTTGTGTTCCTCTGCCCTCGGCTCCAGGAAGGAAATGCTCGCGCTTTTGGACCTTTCTGTCAAGCACAACATCCGTCCATGGGTGGAAGAGATTCCAATTTCCGAGGAGGGTTGTAACGTTGCTCTCACCAGGGCTTGGAACGGTGACATCAGATACAGATTTGTTTTCACTGAGTTCGACAAAGCTTTCGGAACAGGCTCGGCATAGATTGACTCTTTCCGGAATCGATAACGCCGTCTTGTGACAGTTTCTTTCGGTTTGATGATATCGCACATCAAGTAGTGGATTTTTTGAGTATACATTTCAGTTAAATTCATCAGGTTCATTTCAAATTTCATTAGAATTAAGGTTGATCGCCCCTTGCGGCCCACGGGGCCCTTGTAACCACCGCTGGGGTGGCTTTTTTGATTCCTCTTGTAGACGGCATCCCTGTTTTTCTTTGGCCAGGTCCGCCTTCCAGGGGAGGAACTCTTTTTTGATCGATCAGTTTCGCCAATTCCTCCTCTCTTCTGTGATAGATCGACTGCATTGCTATCTCTGCCTCGCTGCGATAGGTGCCAGACTTTGTTCCTTCCTTTTGCTCCTCCGACTGCTCCGGAGTCGTTTCGGGAAGTTCCTTAAGACTCTTGCTGTCCAGCCAAGGGAACAACACGTTTCCAAAAACAAAATGCTGAACCACTGGAAGCTTTGAGAGAACCTCGCCATAGTACATTTTGATCATTCCCTTGGCGATTTTCTCCCAGCTTTTCGTGGAGCTGATGTCAAATAGCAGGGGTGAGTGTTCGCGAAACTGTCCCTTCTTCACTTTTCGGATGAAGCTGATGGCATTGAAATACAGATTCTTCAATCCCTGTGTCTTCAACATGTTTGGGTTGAGAACGGAAGAGGGAGTGAGACCCGAACGGAAAATTACCGCTTTCTGACTCTGTTTTTCCGGGTCGTCGCTCGATGCATCAACCAGCTGTGACGAACCAAGGATGTAAATCAAGTGGAAATGGTCGTCGAGTCCCCAAACCCCGTGAGAACCGGCCGGTTCCAATGTATAAGTCAGAATCAACTTTTTGACGAGATCGAAGTATTTGCAAAAAATCACCAAATACTCGATACCCGATGTTTTCGAGTGATCTATAACACCACACATCATCAGACCGGAGATAAATGCCAAAAAAGACAACTCGTGGCCTGTTCCGTAGTCCAATCTGTCCCGGGAACCAAAAGAGCCAAGCAAATAACTCCTGGCCTCGCAAACAAACCCTTCAAACTGTCCTTGCGTTCTCGTATCAAACAATTCTCGGTAAAAAGCATCTAGAATGGTATCGACCTGCTTCTCTATCTTGTCGTGCCAGGCGCGACAGGCCATATTTCCGTATCTCCTGGGGCCGGGGAGCGGTGGTGTCTCCTCGACCAGCTCAAAAAGACGATCCAACAACTGCAACGTCCGCTGCACAGGCCTCGATGCAGTTTCGATGTTGAAAGACTGGTTCGACGTGGGAAAATCTAAAGCCGGAGTGGGCATATCCAAACCTGGAGTGTCTTCTTTTCTTTGAAGAGAGCTAGCATCGGCCTCAAAGGATATCAATTTTTCGTCCAAAACACCGCCTGGAACCGTTGTGAGACTCACTTTGCTGCAAATCAGAAACAACGTGGCTTTTATGCGATCGATTGACACGGAACGAAGAAAATTCTTGACGTCTTGCCCCCCGTAGATCCGCTTCACCGGCGTTTTCCATTGCAACTCCGAATGAAGCAAGTCAATGTGGGCTAATGGGGGAAAATCCGTCATCGTTGTAAACTGGGATGGACCGATACGGGTGTATGAGAATCTCAAATCATCCAGCGTTGTCCTCTTGTATGAGATATAGCCTTCTACCAAAAGGGTTTGTTTTTCCCAAAAAAATAAAAGATATCAAAAAAACGCCACAAATGTGGCTGAGTATCTATCAATCCGAGCCCATCCTCGAGCACACCTCGCATTATCAACGAAGAGTTATAGAAGCCATTGAAGGTACTCAGGTGACCTATAAACAAGATGGCACACAGAATTCACATCGCCAACTCTTTTAGACATGTCCGGCTTTGGCTGATTCATTCGAAAAATTCTATTCTACCTCCTCTCACGGACTTTGTAGTAACTATGAGAGAAGTACCACTTATTGAAGAACTGAACCATTATCAGGTTGAAACTCAGTGGAAACATCAACCGAGGAAAAAGACGGCCCAGGTCGTCATGATAGACAAAGCCGTAGTAGTAATACAAGTACCCAACTATCAGGACACAATGTATCAGCAACAACAACGGAGACCCTATTCTTATGCAAACAAAGCCGATCATTCTGTTCCATCTGGTCTCGTCAAAAGGCTGGTCGTCGACTGCCTCGTTGTAGTTTGGATACTTGGAAAGAGGAGGAGTTGGGAGTTTATTCTTCCCTCGTTTCACCACCTCGTCGGAATTTCTCGACCCCACAAGAAGCTCATCAGGAACTTCCACTGGCTCATCCACAAACGGCTCGGAGGAGGATTTGCTGTTATATCTTCCCCGCTTGGTGCTTTTCGAGCCCTGTTTGATGTCTGAGAGTCTCGCCATTATGTCTGCCGCAGAACTTGATTCGTTACGCCTCTCCCTCCTGCTTAATTCGTCCAGAATTTTTATCAATCAACTCTACCCGTCATAATCTACAAGTCTCATTTCTTTATTTTTCATTGGCCGAGATTTTTTTTCTTATCAGTGCGTGAAAAATTACCATAATATAGCTACAATTCAGTCCATTTACTCGTCCGCGTTGCAATGAACTAGGGCAGCAGATTGCCATCCAGCGGCCGCAATGGCCAAGACCTGGCCAGGTATTGGCAATTTGGTGGGTCTGTCAACCACAAGATCAGGACCTTCACTGCGTACCGAGGGATTCGAAAGGGCTCTGTCCAAAGAGCCCAATCCCAGACAGCCGTTCTTATGTGATTCTCTTCCCCAGGAGTACATCTCGCCCTTCTTGTTGAGAGCAAGAAAGTGGTAGTCGCCCACAACAACGGAAATGATGGAATTGTGCTGCAACTCGCGCAGAATAAGAGGCTCCTCCGAGTTTCTGTCCCCGAGAAGCACCTGGTCGTCGTTGGTAATTGCACAAAATCGGCTGAACGAGCCACTCAGACGGATAAACTTAGGCCTCTGCAGCGACTGATGTGAATGAGCGTCCACGTAGATCTGGAATTTCTTGAGCTGCTGACCGCGGGGCACTGAGTATTGATCCTCGGACCCTGCTTTGGACAGGTCAACCTTGTACAAATGGCCGCCCCGGGTCAGATAGATCAAAAATCCTTCTAATGCAATAAAGTCCAAAATTTCCCTTCCTCTCGTGTGTTCAACAACAGTCACTCTGGCGTTCACCGGTCCGTATCGGCCGTCTTTCATCTCCAATCTGTCTCTCCGCTTCCAGAAAACAATTCCAACGTTTTTGACTTCACAGCTGCTCAGTCCCCATCCAGCCCGAATCCTCGTGATGTAATTTGTTTCCGAAACGATGGAGTTCCCGCTCGAATCAGTCAAGTTCAGCTTGATTCCGCGTCGGTGCTGGCCCATGCTGTCCCAGCTCCAGATTCGGTTCTGATCGTCCAGCCCGATGAAATGAGACCGGCCTGATCCTACCTGGAAAAACTTCACCCCCTCCTCCACGTCCACTTTCGCCACGCATCGACCTTCCGTTGCGCGATCCACGTATCCCCCAACCTGAAAGTGGTAGTCGCGAGCAGCAGCCCCGGGCTCCGAAAACCCCATCATTCCCTGCCAATTTCGGCCAGTGAAGTATAAATCCCCCTCTGAGGTAAGCACACAAAAACTAAAGCCTCCCGCTGAAATATCGTAAATTGTCTCCCCCGAAAACTCCAGCTCCACCGGTTTTATCAAACGCCACCCAACAATTGGGTTCACCTGCTCAAAATGTGTGTCTCGTGGAATGTCGTTCCACCCCAATCGGCTGAACCCGTTGATTCCAAACGTCAATAGCTTGCAATTTCGCCGTAACCTGTACAACTGCGGCCATTTGTAGTAAACATCGAACGGAACATTGTCTGATTTGAATGCTTTTTTGAACATCAAGTGCCAAACAACTGCTTGATTCAGGGTCATGTAAAGACTCTTGCAAGTCAAAAATAATGCCCTAATGTCCTTTTCGTCAAGAAAACGAATCAAATGGAAACAAACTATGTCTTCATTAATATCCAAGAGACCTTTTTTGGTCGCATTACTGCTTTCACCTGCCATTTGCACGACAAACTGCCTTACGTTGAGTAATTACTTGCGTACTTGCTTTTTACGTAGGTTTTGCCCCCTTTTATCTGCAAGTTTTATTTCTAAAACTTGCCCCACATTTTTTCCGAGGCTCGTTTGCTTACGTCAGCAAGCGAGATCTACAGTTCAACCCGTTCAAAGTAAAATCATCAGTCATTGGTAAGAAGCGAATATATAAACAAATTACAGACTTTCTTATCAGCTTCGTAATCAGCTTCGTCTGGGTTTTGAAAGCTCTGTATATCCTCTCCCCATTCCCACCCTTACGTCATAAATTCCAGCTATCGTTGGCTGATAATCAATCGACAGATCGAACAAGCAATGTCTTCAGTCAAACATATTCATCCCTGTTTTCTAGAAACAGTCTCAAATGGAACAAGAGATCGCTCAAGTTCTTGAAATTGACAAACTTGTAGCTCTTATCGTAAACGTATCTGAACAAAAATGAGCCAATTTTGAGGAATTTGAACGGAAGCTTAAATTGGATCAGCTCGTCAACCACCAGATCTCTGTCTCGAAGGCGAGTTTCGTCATTCAATGCGGAATTTAGCTGCTTGTTTTCCGCCCGACCTTTGAATTTGTCGTTGTTGATAATGTTCGAGATGGTCAAACTTGAAAACTCGCTTTCGAAATCGTGATACTCGTAGTTCAGCCTCAAAAATTCTTCCAGTTTCAAATATATCTTGAAAAAGTTCAGGTAGTACTCAAATAGAACACCATCGAATCGGTCTCCGCTCGTGCTGATTTCACCTTGTGTACCGTCGAAAGCTGTTGCTCTGAGCTCAAAGTGCTGCAAAAAGCTA
The DNA here is from genome assembly GCA_030674545.1 of Ogataea saltuana. Classification (NCBI taxonomy): domain Eukaryota; kingdom Fungi; phylum Ascomycota; class Pichiomycetes; order Pichiales; family Pichiaceae; genus Ogataea; species Ogataea saltuana. The sequence continues at coordinate 181,976 of JAKTYV010000007.1, forward strand.
GCAGGACCAAGTCCATTGTACTTCATCTTCATTTTGAATGCGCTTTCAAAGTTCATCAAAAACTTAACAGCGATCAAGCACACGTCGAACAGTATCTGCGAGTCGATCGAGATCTTGCTCATAAACTTTGTGTCAACGTGGCCCAAATCAGAGTCATGCCGCTCCTTCAACGGTTCTGAGTATTCCAGTTTCAAATAGTTCGGATCGTTCAAATCCCCGTTCTGGAAAAACATCGTTTTGAGAATGTTAACGGAGTTCTCCATCAACCTCACCAGTTCAGATTGGAACCCAGGATCTTTGAACTGAATATCGGTGAAGTTGAAGCTGCTAATATAGAGCTCATTCATGTCGTTGGAACTGCGAAGCCAGACATTCTCTTTAATCCGGTTCAAGCTCATAATGTTTGAAAGCTTGCAACCAAGATGGTAGTTCAGTAGCTTGCTATCGATAAACACCTCGCTCTTCTCATCATACAACTTACAGGCATTCAGCAAAGTCTGCCAGTTTTTAGAGACTTGCAAAAGTCGTTCGTCCTCGGTTCCCGTTAGTGTCATTCCTGATGGCGAGGAGGTTTGTGTGCCTGACGCTCCGTTTTCAGTAACTGCGGATGTGAGTTGTCTCAGATAAGCAAGCTGGTGCAAACCGTTTTGCAAACAGACCAAGCCGAACTCGCTGACATGATTGTCGAAAAAAAAGTTGATATCGCCAATCAAACCAGTTTCCGGGTCAATCTTGTCGTATGGGAGGTTGATCAAATCGTTCAAAACCCCCTGGAAACTCTCAGGCTTGAAATCAAAGCTGTTGACAATATTTTCAAACTCGTTCAAAGAGTTGCAGTCCCATAAAAGCGTCGACGTTGGTAAGTCGATCATCAAATTATCAATTTTCAGTGAGGGAACAATGTTGTACAATGTTGATAGCAAAGAAGATATGTGGAATATCATATGGATGGTCCGGACTGTGGACTCGTAGCGGATGAAGTTATCCATGTAATTTTCGTCTATCTCGTGTCCGTTGATCGGGTCAACTGAGATCGAGTTCAATCCAGACGTTTTGATCAATGAATTCAGTGCATTCACTTGTCTTATGATGACGTTCAAGCTTATTTCGTCATCAGCAAACAGCCCGTAAACCACAGAAAGAGTGAGAGATTGTATCAACCATAGGGGTGATGAGTTGTTTGAAGGTGTCTTCTTGCTTCCGTTGCCCTCTGCTGGTTCTGGAGCTCTAACGAGCTTTTTCCGGGTGTCCAGATAGACGTGGATGCATCTTCTTGAAGCCTCATAAAGGTTTGCGGCGTCGTCTTTCTTGTTAGAGACAATTGCTCCAATTGTCGCGATTAGCAAAGGCAAACAAACTAGTGAAACTCGGGTGTTATCTATGCTGTTCTCATCCCTGACCAAGTTGGGCTCGAGAGAGTTCAGTGTGACTTTCATTAACGAGTATTCGTTTAACATCGATCGGTGTATGAAAGGGTGGTGGTTCAAGAACTTATTTTTGAATTCTTGGGTATAATGATTCATACGTTCGTTGTCCGGGATCGACGGTGATGGAACACCTAAAAACGGGTATTTTGAAAGAGATTGATAGATGTAGGTCCTGATGGTTGTGGTGAATAGATTTACCCTCGAGTACTTCTCAAACTTGTCTTTGGAGTACGTGAATTCGTTTCCGAACTCTCTGATTGAGCTTGAAAGTGAACTTGTGTCGTGTTTGAGGTGGCCTGCTAGATGGTGGTTCGCGTGTGCAGGAACAAAATGACCAGGTGATTCTTGCCTCGAGTTGACCGAGTGCGCATTGTCAAGAAGAATAGGAGATATTGTAGCATTTGACGAGCACGAAGAAGAATTCGGAACTGTGTTTTGCTCGCTGTTACCGTAGAACGAATAACCTTGAGGGACGTCGTACGTCTTTGATACGTTCAGGTCAGTTATCGCCTCAAGATCGTTGATGTTCTGGTTGAACAGAGTCTCTTGCCAGTTCTTTATTTTCTCAGTTCCCGGCTGCGTGTTTAAGCTCGAGTCTGTTTCTGGACTTTCCTGCAACATGGGGGAGTACTGGGACTTGATTTGCTGATTGTACTCTTCTTTCACAGTTGTTGGATCAATATGGTCTTCAAAGGATCCACCTTTTGAGGTGGAACTTCCCATTGATCTGCTTCCGAAAGCGTTGTGAGTGAACAGAGAGCCCACATTTCTCGAAGGAACGTCGTAAAATGAATACCCAGTTATGTTGTTCGAGTCTTTGACCTCCGATTCTGAGATGGATTTCTGTATTTCCGCCATATTCTCAAGACCAGAATCGGCGAGATCCGCTTCCGGGTCTAGGTGTTCGCCTTGCTGGTGTCGTTGGTCCATTAGATCCAAATTTGGTAGCGAGTTGAGCCAGTTTTCAGACTCGTCGTCAAATGCAAAAAGCTGAGGCGTTGAGAATTCGACTGTTTCGGTTGCGTAGGGTTCAGGTGTCGGAAGAGCATAGTTGATACCACTCATTGCTGAAAATGAGGCTCTTCTGTTGAGAGGAAACTCGAGTCTGGAGCCCATTCCTTTGAAGGAGTTAGACGCTTGGTTATCCTTTCGTATATCCGACTCCAGTTTCATTTTTGTCTCGAACGTCGAGGCAATGCTCAAGCTCCTCTTGGGGATAGAAGCCAAGGGTTTTCCCACAACCGAAGGTGCTACCAGAGCTCCTGCTGTTGAGACACGCTTCATTTTTCGAGCGCCGTTTCGAGTGGAGTTCAGCTGAACCGGCGTGTCAGGAACGGCCGAGGAAGAAAGAGGGCTGTTTTCCTCGCTATTCTCGGTGGATTTTCCAGGGAAAGGAGACGAGGAAGAAGCCTTGACAGATCGTTTTCTCAGCCGGGGAATAACCTCGGATGCTCCTGCGTGCAGCTTGGTCGAATGTCTGAGCAGCAGGTCGCGTCTGCTGAACTTCCGGGAGCAAATGCTGCACGAGTAGGGCTTCTCTTTGGTGTGGGATCGTTCATGCCTTTTCAGGTGCTCTTGTCTCGCAAACGCCCGAGTGCATATATTGCAAACATAGAGTCTTGGCTTCCCGGAAGGAGTCGTTCCGTTAACTGTGAGCTCCGTTGGCACGGACTGGTCGCTGGAACTGTTCGAGTCCTGCTGCATCATCTTGCTGGGCTTGACCGATCCAAACGTGGGAGGAAGTTGAAATGCTTTACTGTCATTCATCGTGCAAGTCATTGGTCCGAAGCTAAGTGTACATTGGTCTAATAGTTTCTAAAGCACAAAAACGTACACTTTGTTTGTTGAACTTGTGGCGTGGGGAACGTGGTAAAATCAGAGGGCGACACAAAAATGGCCAACAGCGGTGACTGCAAATCTTTCGTGTGGGATTTGAAAAGTTACTGGTTTTGCTTGTCACGTAGAAAGGGTTTCAATCAACTCCAACAGTGTGATCAGGAATGGCGCTGGTGGTTGTGTTTTTTAAACAGCTGGTAGACGGTACAACAACTTAAAACAAAAGAAGCCAACAATTTTTGCAAATTTACAACCTGCCAACATCGAGAAGCCAGACCAAGAAAATGAGGGACGCACCTGCAATTATAAAGCATATTGTAAAGTTTGCATTGACGCACTCACGTTAACAAACGGCCGGCACGGACGGCGCGCCTGCTTTTGTTTCCCTTTCTCACCAAAAACACGGGGGTGGCCGTGCTATTTCAGCGGAGGATTGTGAGGGCCCCTGGCGGGGTGAGGGAAAAAAAATTGGGGTGCTTGCTGTGGCTGAGCAGGTGGTTTGGGGATGTGTGTCAGTCGACATGCTGGCGAGCCCGGCCGCCCCACAATTAAAAGAAAGCGTACACCCTGTGTGCCCGGCCAGGTCATTAATTTCCCAATGCGATCGGTGGCATTGTCCGGAGATGCGAGCATTTGGTGGTGCTGCTGCCAACGCTCTGTCTGAATTCCGTATTGATCATGTTACCCCACAGTTGGTTTTTGCGTCGTGCACGACGATCGTGGACATTTTTTGTTTTGCAGAGGGGAGGGGGTCTACTCCGAGCACGTCGCCGCGCGCCGGGCCAGTCGGTTCGCAGAAATCACCGGAACCCGAAAGTCGGCCATCCTAGACGGGGTGCCGCGTGGCGGTGAAATTTTCCGAGTCCGCGTCTGAGCCGAGACCTGCGGTCGCTTGCTCTTGTGGAGGTGGCGGTGTATTGACGCGCACGACGTTCGCAGGGATGACCTATCGAACGCAGCAGTCGGAGGTCTGTTTCGTGAGCGTGTTGTGTACCAATTCTCTCCTAAATAATCCAAACGTGGCTACTGCAGCTGCACCGAGAAACTCTCAAGCCTCAAACTGGTCCCTCGGCCTGCGCAAAACAGCTCTCTTGGGAATTTGCACATCCGTACACCAGGAGAGTCAGGAAAGTTTTCGCCCAAAAAAACGCCTGCACGGTAGCATGATTCTCTTGCATTTTCGAGCTCCTTTGCATTCAATACGGAAAACTGCAAAGCTCAACTGAGGAAGTGACTCGACTCATAATTTCTAACCAAGCGTACCCGTCGGACAATGTCAAACATCAGGAATAGAAACGGAACGGCGAGCGACAAGAAGGCAGCGGGCTCTGCCGAACACATAGTGGAACAAAATGGCCTGAGGTACAATAAGGAGGATGCTCTCAGTCGATCCAAGCTGGTCAAGACAGCGATTTTGACCATCATTGTGGCTCTGCTGTTAACTTACTTTGTGATGGAGCTTTACAAACTGGGATGGAACGTCTTCTACACGCTTACGGGCCAAGGTTCGTCGAGGAACGGTCTTGACCTTGCGATGATCGTCTTCAAGATCGCGATCGCATGCTATGGGGTGAGCTATCTGAATAAGAAGCTACTGCTCAATTACAACGACGAGGAAGAACTCAAGAAATACGAGTGAATATATGGCGCGTTTGGATTCGAGTGCTCACTATAGAGTTGTCATAGAGGAGTATCTGGAGCCTTGTCCAGCTTCTCATCATCAGCACAGCCCAGAGAGTTCTGTGAAAACAGAAACTCGGAATTTTCGTTTGGTTCAGTTCCGACACTAGTGAAAGATATTCCCAATTCATCCAGGCATTCCTGTACAAGGCGGAAATCGACGTCGAGATCGCGAGACTGCAGCAGTTTGAAAACAGCCTGGATATTGATCGGCTTTAATAGCAGTATATCAGAATACATTCGAGGATCGCTTGTTAAGACCAGTCTTATACCATTGTAGATTGCAGATTTGGACATCCGGAGTGTATCTTGAGTTAGCTTCTGGTTGTCGTAGCCCAGATTGAGTTCTGCCTCGTCAAATTTCAGGATAGTTACCTGAGATGCCGGATTGCGACCAGAGTTGGGTCCTTCTGCTTGCGAGACAGCCTGTTGGCTGAGCTTTTGCAACTGGTGCTTATCGATCAGCTTCAGTGTGGAATTTAGGGCCTTGATCATTTGTGCTCGAGACCTCAAAGGTTTCAGTCCCCATTCTTTTATCTGTAGCTTCAACTGTTCTGTGGTGTACTTTTCAAAATCAATGGTGGTCAGCGGCGAGTCCAACAATGTGTCTATGGGCTGCGAGTCAGGGATCTCTTGCTCAACCTTCTTCACCGGGTTCATCGGCGCAGAAAATACCGGCGATTGAGTTCTTCTGGAGCGCGTTGCGAGATCCTCGATTTCTTGACGTTTCGAGGAAAAGTTGAACTCCTGACAACTGAAAAACTGATCGTTATCGTCAGAATCTTCTTGATCAGGACCCGTCTGACTCGAGAGAACTTGCACGTTTTCTCCCTCTTCCTCTCTCACTTGAAACTGCAGGGACTTCGGTTTGGAGGAGAGTATTTCTTTCGCAAAGATTTCCTCATCTGATGAGTCGCTGTCGCTGGATTCATCGAGCTGAAAGACCGTGGAGGCTTGAGTCTGCGTTTCAACTTTCTTTTTCTGTGAAACCGGAGACGAAAGAGGATTAAAAAGCACTTTGAGTTCTTCTTCGTCCTCCTCCACGTCACAATCATCAGCCCCGATTCCAGGCTCCAAAGTATCCACTGTAGCAATGCTCTGATGGTCTTCTTCATCGCTGATTATCTCCAAGTCATTCTCCACTTTCAGGCTCTCAGCAAAGTTCAATCTTCCAGTGGAAGCCGACCTTATCGATTCGTTGAAAAAAGAGGGGAGCTGGTTGATTGATTTCTTCAATTGAGTTTCCGTAAGAGGACACGACGACGGTCCGCTCATAGGCGAGGAATTCAATTCTTGTGTGATGGGCTCTTTCAAATTCGTGGCAGACTTGCGAGGGGAGGAGATTGGAGACGACGTCACCACCTCCAGAATACTCTCATTTCGGACTGCCTCCGACGTGTCCAGGGCCGAATTAGTGTTCTCAGTCTTTCTTATGGTTGAATCTGGCTTTTCAATCATGCTCTCCAGCACTTGAACCTCCCCACTATCACGAGGAGGTTTTGAAGTCCGTTTGAAAGCTTCGGTCAGTCTCAAAGGGTTGCTGTTCTGAGAAGAAGAGAGCGTGATGGGATCTTGTTGTGTGCCCTCTCGAGTCTGACTTTCAAACCCGGGCTGCTTCCCAGATGAACTAGGCATCTGCATTACTTCGTTGCCTGACTGAGTTTGTGTTTTTTTGTCCTTTGGAAACACCGAAAAGCTAGACTCCACAACAGCTAAGTGCGTAGAATCGTCGTCGCGTTCGCACTCTTCAGGAGACTGTCCGACTTCAACTTCTGAAGGCAACGAGATTTTCTCCAACTCTCCAAGCTTTCTTTTTGCCTCGTCGGCAATGTTTTCGAGACTCTTCCACGTGATATCGGCGTCTTTGTAGTCTTCCTCTGGAGTGCAAGGGGTGGATAACTCCTCCTCATTCTCCAGCAAACTCAAGTTCTGAACATCTGTGAAAGCGGTAGAGTCTTCCTTGCTGTCAACGTTCAAAACTTGCGATAAGGTTAGTATTGAGTCACGAAGATCCGGGTCTTGTTCTAGTTCTGAGTCCGAATCCAGGAAACTTTTCTCGTTTGTACTGAAATCGTACAAGTGGTGTACGTCATCACGCGACAACACCAAGGGTGGGGTTGAAGACTCGCTCCAGAGTCCTGAGGGGCTGATTTGCGAGTCTTGATAGTACTTTTCGGTGATGAAATCGAGAGTCATTTTGGTAGGCTTGGACAACTTGGGGAACTTTTTACCAATTTCCAGTAGGACAGTTTCCCATTCCTCTTTGGAGTAGACGATCTGAACTTCGTCCGAATGTAGAACATTGCTGTTGGCTCTATCTCCCTTATTCTGCCGAGACTCCTGCTCTATTCTCCCAATCTGCTTGATGATATCTTTCACCTTCTGTTTCTTTCCGGAAAGAGCAATTAGAACGGACGCATTTGTTTTGGGAACGGAACCGTATTTTCTCGCCATTTGATCCGTGAGACTCTTGACTTTGGGTCTTTTTGGCTTTTGCTGTTTTTTGGCCGATCCAACAGCCGTCGGTTTCCTCTTCAATGCCGGCTTCTTGGCTGGTTTCACCGGTTCCATCTGATCCAGCGAAAATTGTGCCGCCAAAGTCTTCAGTTTGACTTTTTCTTTGTCCTTGAGCTGCCATTCCTCTAACTGACCCTGGGCTTGCGTTCCAAAGTTAAAGTCCTGTAGGGGGAGACTTTGGGAGGGGATTTCTTGCCCGCCATCGTTTTGGTTCTCGATCATGGTTCAATGCGCTATTGGTCACTCCATCGTATTGCTTTGGGTTGTGATTATTCTACACGATTGTAGCACGGTAGTTTTGAGCCCGGAATTATATCTTTGCGCCTTTTGCGTTCTTCCTCAGGAAGGACTAAGGAAAACAAAACAATTACTCACTTTAATTTTTTGCCTGCCAAATTTATCAAACAAGGAAAAAATATGTTTAAAGAAATCAAAAAATACTTGACGCGTTTTGTTCTTTCTTTACTACAAGGGGGCGAAAGAGAAACACAAGAGTCTCGAGAGGGTCGACAACACGTATGGAGTATAGATTCACAGTGGTGTGAATTAGACTTGACAATGACACAAAAGATGTTGCCCTTTGGCACGTTTTCGCCGCAAAAGACGCCTCTCAAAGAGGACGGCGGATCTGACGAGAGGGGGCAATCCCAGTACAACAAGGAGAACCGGGGCTCGCCCGGCGGGAAGAAGAACCCGTTGAAAACGAAGGACGACATTGATGACTCGAAGCGCGTGGTAAAGCGGCAGAAGGTGGCAGTAGATCACGAACTATTAGCCACGCCTCCTGATGATTGGCGATCGGACGATCACGATAGTGAGGAGAGACAGTCGACTGTCGACGAGAGGCAGGTCAAAAAACAGCAGAAGGAGGAGGAAAAGCGGTTGAAAAAGGCACAAGAAGAAGCCAAAAAGCTGAAAAAGGCGCAAGAGGAGGAAAAAAAGAAGCAAAAGAAAGAGCAAGAGGAGGAGGAGAGAAGACGCAAAAGGGAGCAAGAAGAGCAGGAGAAGAGAGAGAGGAAGGAAAGACTGGAGGCTGAAAGATTGGCGAAAAAAGAGCAAAAGGAGAGAGAGCGACTTGAAAAGCAGAGAAAACGCGAGGAAGAGGCCAAGGCGAGAGAAGCGAAACGAACTCAAGAAGAAATGGAGAAGAACAGAAAGCGATTAGAGTTGGAAGAAAAAAAAAGACAGAAGGAAGAGGAGAGAAGACAAAGGGAGGAGGAAAAGCTGAAGCAGCAGCAGGAAAAACAGGAAAAGCTAAAAAAACAATCAATCACCAACTTTTTCAAACCAAAAAGTTCTCACGGTACTCCTATCAAATCCGAGCGCAGCGAGACTAGCGACTCTGTCAATTCCTCGCCCACAAGACGGACTCAGAAGTCGGACTACGAGTCCTATTTCCTTCCGTTCCACATCAGAGCCAACACCGTGTTGGTCGGCAGTCGGTCCACAGAGGCTGGCAGCTCTCAGATAGACGACTTCCTTCGAACAGGAAAGCAAACCGGATGCAGTTTCGATGATTATCTGCGCAGCTGCGAAAGAGCTTTACCACCGAAATCGTCAACGGCGCTGGAAGTGGTTCAGAAGTTCAACCTTGGAATGAATGACGAAGCTAGGGAGACCTTGAAACGTGTTCCGCTCAAGTTTCTCCGGTTCTACGAAAACTCGCGAGCTCCCTACCTGGGCACGTTTTCTCATACTGTTTTGGATATCAGTGAAAAGATCGCGGTGGACCCATTTCTCAAAATCGAGTCAGACGTGTTGCGGCTGGACTACGAGTACGACTCCGATTTGGAGGAGGAGGAGGATGACGAAGAGGGTGAAGATCTCGAGAACGACGACGACGATGAAGAGAGTGATCACGTGAACGATGACGACCAATCGGACATTGAATTATTTGTCGAAACGGACGAAGCAACCGGTGTTTCCGCGAAGAAAACGGTTATTGGACCTTTGATTCCTGCCGTGTGCTGGCTGGGCCAGCCCGAGAACGAGGATCGCGACGAGTTCAGACAGTACTACGAGGAACTAGTCTACGAGAGACTGCGCCACAACATTGTGTTCCCTATTGATCCCTTCTGCAACTATTGGGACGAGGAGAGCGCCGACAAGGAGAACGGGTCTGCTCAGACGAACGAGGTTCTCGAGACTCCAGCCGGTGTCTCATCAACGGGCGCCACCGCGAGCTCAGCACTGCTGACAGGTGCGTCATCCACTGAAGCAGCCTCTGCTCAGGCAGCGCCCGTTCCGATAGGCTCAGTTGCTGCTATGGGTGTGAAAAAGAAGGTCATCACGGACGAACAAGATCTGGCCAAGCTGAGCGAATTCATTCTCCGCAACCACGATTTTTCCATCAACACGCTGACTGAGGTGATCCAGAAACAGATTTTCAGCAAGTACTCCAAGGCTGTGGTGAAGAACAGTATAAAAGACATTGCCACGTTTGACAAGAAAACAAACTGTTGGATTGTCAATGCATCCTGATTCTAGGCTGTGCAATAATATAAACTAGACGGTTCCACAATAGAGTAATCTGCGGACGCAGACGCGTTTGCCGTATTGGGAAAATTAGAGTAGTCAATTCCTAATCGGAGTAAATGAGCAGCAGGGATTCGGGGTTGGAGGAGGCAACGACAAGACGGCCTGGTAGGGGCCTCAATGAGTGGGCAGGTTCCAGGAGACTTTCGTGGATCGTCTGAGATGATATATACGCCGTACTTGCAGGCGGGTCTACCGCTTCCTGGCCCTTTTGCGACGAGACGTCGAGGAACAGCTTTCGCGGGCTCACGGTTCCGGCCGCGGCAATGTCACGGTTTTCGCGTCTTGCGGCGGCGCGACGCGAAAAAAAAAGCTCGATCAATTTTTTTCGCCCAAATGTAAGTTTTGGAGAATGTTTCAGTTAAATTAATTGCATTACATGTTCTTCTACGATCAGAGAACCAAGTCGGCCAGAAAAGAGATTACAAGACCAAAAAAACGCCAGCCATGTCGTCTCCAGCTGCCGGCTCGTCGCCAGCACACGAAGCGGATTCCAACAACGCCAATTCGACGGCCCCTGACTCCTATTCGCAGACCCAACGGCAAGACGCGGTGCCCTCGTCACCGCTGTTCCTGCCTCCGTCGAGCGATGACCCCAACGCGGGCTCACAAAGCGCTCCAAACCAGTCGACACACTCTCGCAGACAGCCTGCAAACAACAGGTTTACCTCGTCGCCTCTGCCGTACATTTCGAGCGACGACCCGAGAACTGCCCTCAACTCCTCGTTGATCGATGGGGTGGACAGGATCTCGCGGAGAGGGCACCACAATAGAGGAGACGTGCACTCGTCGGACATTCTCTCTTCCCCAATGAGAAGACGTTTCTTCGACAACACAAACAGTCTCGGGTCAGATATTCACAGCACGCTTCCCTCGTCGTCTGCACTGCCTTCTTCTGATCCTGTTGCGCCAGACAGCAATCAATTGACCTCGTCTACAGGGTCTGTCAACGCGGACGAGCCTGTTCGTGTTATCTGGGGTACCAATGTCTCCATTCAAGAGTGTTCGGACAACTTCCGGACATTCTTGATGTCGTTCAAGCTGAAGTACAGAAAGAGACTCGACGAGATCGAGGTGGATCCTCTGGAGGACGACAAGCTGTACTACGTGGACATGTTGAACTCGATGAAGGAGTCTGGTTCCACCAACTTGAACCTCGACACCAAGAACCTTCTGGCCTACTCCTCCACGAAAAAGCTCTATTACCAACTGATTAATTATCCACAGGAGGTGATTCCGATTATGGACCAGACCATCAAGGACTGTATGGTTTCGCTGGTCCTAGACAATGTTCCGAGCAACGACGTTCAACAGGACTCGCTGGTGGATGAAATCGAGTCCAACGTGTACAAGGTGAGGCCGCACAACATCCAGAACAAGCGAGGAATGCGGGAGCTGAATCCGATCGACATCGACAAGCTCGTCACCGTCAAGGGTCTTGTGATCAGATCCACCTCCATTATCCCGGACATGAAGATCGCGTTCTTCAAATGTAACGTCTGCGAACACACCGTTGTGGTGGAGAACGACCGTGGAGTGATTCAAGAGCCCACCAAGTGTCCTCGGCAGATCTGCTCGTCGCAGAACTCCATGCAGCTTGTTCACAACAGATCATCTTTCGCTGACAAACAGGCCATCAAACTGCAGGAAACTCCCGATATCGTTCCAGACGGCCAGACGCCCCATTCCATCTCGCTGTGTGTCTACGACGAGCTCGTCGACTCCACTCGAGCCGGTGATCGGGTTGAGGTCTGCGGAATCTTTAAGTCAGTTCCCGTCAAAGTGAACCCCAGACAGCGGGCCGTCAAGTCGCTGTACAAGACCTACATCGACGTTGTTCACATCAAGAAGGTCGACAAACACAGGCTCGGTGTCGACGTCTCGACGCTGGAAAACGAACTGAAAGAACAGAGAGAGGTGGACGAAGTCAGAAAACTCTCGGAGGAGGAGGTGGCCCAAATCAAGCACACAGCCCAGAGAGCGGACCTGTACGAGCTTCTGGCCAGATCACTGGCCCCGTCGATCTTCGAGATGGACGACGTGAAGAAGGGAATTCTGCTTCAGTTGTTTGGAGGAACCAACAAGAAGTTTGTCAAGGGCGGAAAGTACAGAGGAGACATCAACATTCTTCTGTGCGGAGACCCGTCCACGTCCAAGTCGCAGATCCTCCAGTACGTTCACAAAATCGCTCCTAGAGGAATCTATACCTCCGGTAAGGGCTCTTCTGCCGTTGGTTTGACGGCGTACGTCACCAGAGACATCGAGACCAAACAACTGGTCCTCGAGAGTGGTGCTCTGGTTCTCTCTGATGGAGGTGTGTGCTGCATTGACGAATTCGACAAGATGTCGGATTCCACCAGATCGGTTCTGCACGAGGTGATGGAACAGCAGACGATTTCCATCGCAAAGGCTGGAATTATCACCACGTTGAACGCGAGAACATCTATCCTGGCCTCGGCCAACCCGATCGAGTCCAGGTACAATCCAAACCTCCCTGTGACCAAAAACATCGATCTTCCACCGCCATTGCTCTCGAGATTCGACCTGGTCTACCTCATTTTGGACAAGGTTGACGAGAAAATAGACACCCAATTAGCCAAACACATTGCCGGTATGTTCCTGGAGGACAGCATGCAGAACGCCTCAAGCAGCGAGATTCTCCCTGTCGAGTTCCTCACGTCGTACATCCAGTACGCCAAAGAGAACTGTTCGCCCGTCCTGACGGAGCAGGCCAAAAACGAACTGGTCAAGTCGTACGTCGACATGAGAAAACTCGGCGAGGACGTGAGGTCCTCCGAGAAGAGAATCACAGCCACGACAAGGCAGCTGGAGTCCATGATCAGACTGGCCGAGGCTCACGCCAAGATGAGGCTGGCCGACACGGTGGAGCTCGACGACGTGAAAGAGGCGGTCAGACTCATCAGGTCGGCCATCAAAGACTATGCGACGGACCCGCTAACAGGAAGAATCGACATGGATCTGGTCCAAACGGGACAAACTTCGGCCGAGAGAAAACTCAAGGAAGACCTGTCGAAGCAGGTTTTCCAGCTGATAGAGTCCAGTGGATCGTTGGGATATGATGTTTTGCTCTCCCGAATCAACGAGCAGTCCTCCAGCAAGGTTGAGAACCTCGACTTGAGTGAGGTCTTGAGGAGACTAGAGGCCGAGAACCAGATCACCGTGTTCGGACAAGGTCACAAGAGGGAGGTGAGAGTCAATAAGGGGCAGGTCGGATAGTGTCGCTTGGTGTTGTGTGTGTCAGGTGTCATATTTTCCTTATGTTTTTTCCTATCTATATTCATTTCTGAGCTCCGAAGGAGCTGGTTATCTAATGAAATCGCAAATTCTCGATCACTTGTTTGTCCTGAATCAACCAGAGGTAGCCTCGGCAGTTTTGTTCCGTCTTTGAGCCTCTGCGACAATGTGCTGCCAGTCGGCCCTGTAGATGAGAATCAGTTCGGCGATACCGATCAAAAGCAGCCCGGATCCGTTTCCAAGCCACAACCCAACCAGTCTCAGATTGTACTTGAATCCGAGAACATACGCCATTGGCACCGCCACTCCGTAGTAGCCGACCAGACTGAGCAACCCGCCCACTGCTTGCAACGCCAGTCCTCTGAGCATTCCGCTCGCAACACAGGCCAGTCCGTCAAAAAGAACAAACACAGCCACCAGGGGACACAATCCGACGATCAATGAGGTCACGTCGGGGTCATTTGTGAACAATTTGGCGATGAGTCTTGCCCCGAACAGGATGAACATCGAGTTGATCGAGGCGCTGATAAGCGAGGCGCACAGGCCAACTTTAGTTGCAATCTTCGCTCCGGGAATGTTGCCTGAGCCAATAAAGTTGGCAATTCTGGTAGAGGAGGCCACCGACAGAGCGAACGGAATCATGTAGAGCAGTGAGACCAGACTTGAAAGAGCCGACTGAGTGGCGAGAGTGTCGGTTCCGAAATAGGACGCCATGAGCGTCAGAACTTCGTAGGCCAGCGACTCGGCCAACAACATAGCGATCCCAGGAACAGCCAGCTTCGATAAATCATACCAGTGCTCCAATGCGTTTTGGGAAAAGCCGCTCCAGCACTCAGATCCGTCGACAAAGATCACGTACAGAACAAGGAGCACAAACATGAGCCAAAAGTTCATCACCGCCGCGATCGGTGCACCCACATATCCCATACCAAACGATTCTGAGTACACCAGGAGCCAGTTGAAAAACACGTTCAGCGGAGACGTTATGAACAGAATTACCGTTCCTGCGTCAAATATTCCCTGCGCCTGTAGAAATCGTTTTCCGTTTTCAAACAGAATGTACGGAGGACCCCCCAGAATGAGAATTCGAAGAAACAACTGAGACAGTCTCACCACCTCTTCGTCTGCGATGAACAACGCGAGCACAGACCCGCTGTACCACCAGAACACCGCCGCGGGAACAAACAAAACCAGCGAGAACAAACTGCATCTTTGCGTGTGGATTCCAACCTGCGACAATTGACCGGCTCCGTATGCCTGGGGACACAGCGTGTCGAGAGCAGTAGAGATTCCCTCAAATATAGCCAGCACGATGGTGGAAGTCATTGAAGCCATAGAGACAGCGGCGAGCTCCTGTTTTCCTAAATGACCCACGAAAATCACACTCACGAGCGAGAAAACCTGCTCCAGAACAAAGGTGATGATCAGCGGTATTGAGTAGCGTAAAAGCTTCTTCGACTCGGTCTCTGTGGTGGCCTTTTCGTGGGCGAAATCCTCAGCGTCGGAGTCCTCCTCGTGGAATGCGCTCCGGATTGAGGAAGAGTAGGTGTCATTGTCTTTGAAAAGTCGATCTGCCTGTACAAGCAGGTCGTTGCTGTCGTCCATTTCATAGGTAGAGCCGTAGCTAGGAGTTTGCCCCACATTCAGCTCGTACTCGCTGGCCGTGGACCTACGCTCCCTTTCCTCGTCCAGCCATCTGTGGATCGACTCAATTTCCTCGTTCGTGTAATCCATCGTCGACGGAAGCGATCTCGCCGTCGAGACAGACTGGTTGTCGTGCGCCACCGCGGACGCTGCTTCCTGGTCCAGCTGTGACCCCGAGCAAAGACTCAGGAACGATCGCTGATCAACGTTGTTGTTGTACACAAACAACGGCGACTGCGTGCTGGGAGGAACAAACATCAGCGGGATCTTGCGTCTCTTCGAGTTGATGGCAGTGGAGTTGGAGTTCATGATGGACTTGGGCAGTTGCCCAACGGTCCAGGCGAACAGGCCAGTGTTTCTGCGCCTGCCGCTGTTCCTTCTTTCCAAGGCCGGATTCACCGGTCGCAAAGTGTGCAAAGCCATGTCACGTGCTGCACGCGGTTTGTGTGCGCTGCCGTCCTGTATTGTGTCCGTCTCAGCTGCTCAAAGAAGAAGCGGGTCTCAAAAGTTGCCCCCACAGTGCTCAAGGTAAAATATCTTTTCTCCTGCATCCCTCAAAAAAATGGCCAAAAAATAAAATACTGACGCATCCTTGCACCATCGTCTTGCGTCGATCGGCGCGCCCGCTTTCGGCTCTGGTTACGGTGCCCTGTAGAGTCTGCTGGCCGCGTTGATTGGTGAAACTCGTGCGATGGAGGTGAAAATAATGAAAAAAAAGGCTGTTGACTTGCACTGAACCACAAAGACACCTCTGTCGTGCCATCTCAAGACCCCGTTTCTCGTTGAAAATCAGTCATCACTTAACCGTAACACACAATGTTCGTCAGACAAGCAACCAGAGCAGTCAAGGCCGCTGGTGTCAGACCAGTCGGTGTCAGACCAGTCTCCCAATACGTTGAGAAGGCTACCGGTAAGTACAGGCACAGACCGGCACGCGGTGCAGCCATCAACTCGATTTACTAACCGTCTCGCAGGATTTTTGAACCAAGCCGTTTACTGGGGAAAAGTCACCGTTGAATTGGGAAAACAGGTTTACATCAAGGAAGGACTCGCTCCCCCATCTGTTGGTGAGATCCAAACGGTCTATCAGTCCCTGTACAAGCAGGCTCTGGACTTCGCTGCTAAGCCAAAGGCTTCGTTCGACTCCGCCGTGAGCTACGTCAAGACCCTGACCAAGGACGAGTCTCTCAGATACGGTGCTTACTTCATCCAGATCGTTGGTCTGTTCTCTCTCGGAGAGATCATTGGCAGAAGACAGATCGTTGGCTACCCATCGTTCGGACCAAAGAGCGAGCACCACTAAAAACGTTTTACTCTTCCCTCTTCACCATCGTCATCCGCAAAAATGAAAATCTCCCTATTCTAGATCCGTCTTGACTCCCTTACACTTATGTTATATATGTAGAGCAGCAAATGTATATTTGTCTTGATATGACTGTACTAGTCGTCGTTTTCCGGTGTCGGTGGCTCCGTTTTGTCCGACTTGCCGTCCTCGTCGCCCCTTCTTTTGCTAGCACGGATCATGTCCTGCTTCATCTTACGCTTCTGTCTCACCATGCCGGGAACAGTGCTGATGCTCTTTCTCTCTATTGGTTTTCTCTTGATCTGCTGTTTCTGTCTTTTTGAGAGCTTGGCCATGTCGTGGGCCATCCAGTCCGCGACACCCTGGCCCGACTGTTTCATCACGTTGATCACAGACTTAATGGCGAGCGAGTCCTCCTTGGTGTAGAAAGTCACAGCCTTGCCGACGCGCCCTGCTCTTCCGGTTCTACCAATCCGGTGAACGTACGACTGGGCAGAGACCGGAACGTCGTAGTTGATCACCAGGTTGATGCCCTTGAAATCAATACCTCTTGCCAGGACGTCCGTACAAATCAGACACCACAGCTCGCCCTTGTGGAATCGTTCGATGATCAATTCTCTCTGCAACTGTGTCCGCTCTGCGTGTATCACGTCCACGTTCAGTCTGTCGTACAAAAGCTCGTGGAATAAGGCCTTCGCTCTCGTGATCGACTGCAAAAATATAATCACAGGCGGCTTGAACTCGCCTTTTTGTAGCATTTCTCTCAGAGCCAGCAGCTTCCCGTGCTCGTTACCGCAGAACACCAGCTTCTGTTCAATGCTCGAGTTCGCAGCCTCCTTGTGTCCTATAATGACTCTGATCGGCGAATGCATGATCGAATGAGCGATCTCCTCGACACTCGAGGTGATGGTGGCCGAAAAGATCGACTTCCTCAACTTGGGGTTCGAACAGGCGGTCAATATGTGGTCGGTCTGCTCCACGAACTTGGACTCAAACAGCTTGTCAGCCTCATCAAACACCAACTGCTCCACCTTGCTCAGGTCCATCACTTCCGATTCCACCAGATCGATCAGTCTCAATGGCGTCGAAACAAGGATGTCAAACTTCGAGCTCAGCATCACCTTGTTTCTGAGCTTTCCCGCAATCGATTTGTTCAAAATTCCAATTTGGAGACTCGTGTCCTTGCTCAACTTGGTCAATTCGTTGAAAATTTGCAACGCCAACTCCTTTGTAGGAGAAATGATCAGTCCTCTCACGCCGTGGTTTTTCTTGTTTTGGTTCAAATGGTGCACCATTGGGATCAGAAATGCCAGCGTCTTACCAGATCCCGTGGGGGCACACGAGATCAGATCACGGTCGTACAACGAGGCGGGAATCGCCTCACTTTGGATCGGTGTGGGCTCTGTGAAATCGTTCTCTATCAAGTTGCTCAGCAGTCTCTTCCCAAGCTTGAATCTCGCAACAAGATCATCAAACGATCCGATCGGAAGCGGCACGTCATCTCCCGAAACTTTGGCCCCATTCGACTTACGGAGCTGAACAGCCTCAGCTTCGCTCGTGATTTTCGAGGGCACTGGATCGAGCACCCTGCTGGCAGCTTCTCGGTCAGCATCTGTCTCTTCTGTCTCTTCTCCCCTAGCCGAATTGTGATGGTCGTGTTGATGGAAAAAATCCACTTCTTTCTCCACTTCTCTTTCAAGAGTCTTCTCCTTCTTTGCCGAACCTCCTTCCTGTTTCTTGGAGGGTAGCGAGTAATCGGAAGCTATCCCACGGGATTTCTTCAGCGAGGCTCCTCTTGACAGTATTCTGAAGATATCCATTGGAAACGTCGGGTACCTATTGCTACTGGGTAGGAGATGCTGAATGAAGGGATCTGAATAATTTATTTATTGTAAAAAAAAATTTGATTCCCTATAAAAATTTAAAATATTAAAAAATATTATCGTGGCGCAAGACTTGTACCGCCACTGTGGCTCATTATTACTCAGCACACGACCTCACTAAATTTTTCACGGATTTTTGCTTCGACAAAATTTTTCCACCCATAGCGGTGTTTTCAGAGGTAGACAAGCCTATTGAAGATAGATAAGGTCGTAACTTGGAGCCGTGTGTGGTGTACAAGAAGGGAATTCTCTCTACTGTTTGAAATTCATACCGAAGTCTCACAATTGGATCGGATTTCTTATTATTTTGCATCACATTTCATCATAAAAACAGTTGATAAACCCTCACATTACCGAATCATGCAAAGTCTACTGGTGCGCACAGCGGGAGCAAGCAGGGCCCGCGCGGGGATAACACAGTCTCAGAACTGGATAAATCTCGGCAACCGGATAACGTGGAAAAGAACTGTGGTGTTTGCTCGTGGACCGAGGGTCAAGGGAGCACTGCGTGATCCGGAAGAAGTGCTGACAGTCAACGGAATAAGATACGGATCCACCGAGGAAAACTTGAAGCCAATAAAAACGTTCTTGAGCTCGAAGCTAGGCGGGAAGTATGAACTCCCGGACAAACTCGTGCTACAGATAATCACACACAAGTCATTTGCCCACGGCTCGCAACCATACAACGAAAAGCTGTCCTTTTTTGGCTCAGAACTGATACAACTTGAGGCAGCCAAGCATGCAATTAGCCAAAGCACATCGAGCGAATTCGCGATCAACAACATCAACTTCGACTCACTCGGATCGTTAGCTCACAGACTGATGAAAACTAATAAACTATTGACTGAATATGCTGTGGATAACGGTCTTGATGCTGTTTTCTTCCGCAAGTTGGCGTTATTCAACGGAGAAGAAAGCGCGGATTACAAGCCAAAAGCCATTTACTCCACCATCACTTCTTCCTTAGTAGGTGCGATTGCCACTCAGTACGGCAAGGCTGCAGCAGGAGAATTCATCGAGAAAGAGATCTTGGCACATATGCTGACAAAGCTTAGTCCCAAAGAACAGCAATAGATCGACAGCCATGACCAAGTCGCTACCGAGTTCTGGAAACTGCGCTGTCCTGTGACACTTTTCGTGTAAAAGTTTACGACCGTACTCACGTTTTTGTATATAGAATCTTTCGGGATATCACCTCTTAATGTGACTACATATATGTACGCTGGGAAGAGTAGGTTCAAGCTATAGCTAGAGGCATGCGAGAAGCATGCGAGAACAGGGAGGGACTCAAGAATTAACGTGGTGCAAGGATGTTTTGGAAACTTCTCGGTGGCTATGCTGAATTCGATAGTATACCGGGTCAGCCTCATTCAGCTCTGGCGTTCGATGGAGCTCGTTGGGAAATCCCTCCGATCCTCAAGAAAATGCTACATCACTTTCGAGCTGGTTTAGGAGAGGGAGCAAATTCAATATGAGCGGAAAATTAATAAAGTCCACTCAATCACATATTTTCTTACTTCGCGCAAATCGTACCGGGTGCTCTCTCTTCTTCCCCCTTAGTGAACCTAGAGTTCCTGTGTCACCACAGACTCCGGTCGCTCAATTCCCCTCCTTTTTCGTATTTGAGGTTCACCCTATTCTTTTTTTGATTCCTCGGGCTGTGCGAAATTTCCTGCGTCTCCAGCGAAGAGGGTGCCCCTCACGACCGTGGTCGCCGTAATGCCACGCACTTCTCTCAAAGTTCTGCAGTTAAATCGGAGCCCCGAATTCGGCCAAGGTGGTTTCAACTCAACAGTGGCCATGCTAGCCCGTATTGCTGACACTTCTTGCACCGCCACAAACCGAGCCGATTTTGCCTGATTCGAAGCCGCAAGCGCGTAGTACGGCGGTTTGTGGCGATACCAGATCAAGAATTAAAAAAAAACTACGCGTTTACTGGAAAAAAAAGGCTTTTCCGATGTTGTTTACTGGTTACTCGAAAACAACTTTACAGGGAGAGGGCCGATTAGACTGCATTTTCGTTCAAACAAACACCAACGCGGTTGCAAACAACCACATTAACATCGAATTTGTGATAGACATCTTTTCCGCCGAAGAACTGGTTGCAATTATCGTACGGCGCCATATAAACAAAACTAGCGACGAGCGGAGGGTTTAACTTCGAGAAAGCCCCTAATTCCAGCGGTATAACTGGTACCAGACACGTGCAATCAAAAGTGTTCTCAGCAAGAGTTACAGCATGAGCAACGCCAAGCGCCTTTTGCACTATCACACTGAGTTGAAGCGGTTTCTCGACTTGTCGGCCGACAGTTTAACGCCCGTGACTTCGTCTAGGGTGGTGTTGGCGAGAGAGAAGCTTGGGAAACTCACAAAATCGCAGTTTTTCGATCTCAGCACAGACGTGTATGATGAGTTGCAAAGAAGGGTTCTGCCCGAGAACGAGAAACCAGCGTTCTTGCAACCGAGAACAAGTTTTCATCCCACCCGAAACCACGCCAGACAGAAGCTGGCGTTCCTTCCTTCGCGTAGATTCAGTGATCTGGTGAACGATGTGCTTTTCGAGATTGAAAGACGTGAGTCAGACTTGATTCACCAGGACAATAAGATTTCGGCGCGTGCCATCAACGACCTGGACACGGCGGTGCCGGCTCTTCCAAAGGGAGCGTCTGCTTCCAAGCCTGCGGCCTTGGGTGCATCACATACAGTGCCACAACCTTCCGAGCTCAGAATGGACAAGCCAGACCTCAAAACTCCTCTCAATGAAAATTTTGACGTTAGCTCGAAAGCGGCGACACCATCTCCAAGAGAGATTAAGCCAACTACGGTGGTGCCCCAGAAGTCGGAGTTATCGTGGTCGAGTGACGAGGAGGAAGATTCTCAGTCGAGACAGCTACGACAGTCGCCAGTGGCGAGAGGCAGTGCGGTCAGTGCTGCCACAGCTGCTACTGCTTCGAGCGCTGCGGTCTACTCGTCTCCTACGGAAAGACGACAAAGGAACGGTTCAGTTCAAAGCTCAGTGTTGAAAAGATCATCTACGGGTTCAGCCACTGCGGGATTGAGCACTTTAAAAAACAGTCCCAACCGGCTTTCAAGCGGTAGAGATAAGGATAGAGACCTCCAACTACTGATGGAGGAAAGCAGTAAGATGGACAAGAAGATCTCCGGTCTTGAGACTCAGATTGCTTCTCTTGAAGACCAGAACCGCAACCTTTTCTCCGAGAATCAACAGCTTGACAAGTCCAACACTGAACTTAAACGGCAGCTCTCTTCCAAGGTGAAAAGCCTGCTGGAAGAAAAGGAACAGTTATCCGGAACGGTCCAAGAAAAAGACCTGGCTATCCTTGCGCTGCAAAATGAAGTTGCTGCCTCCAAACAAAAACAGGACCTCCAAGCACAAAGTGAAAGAGAGCTCCAATTGACAAGCCAACAACACAGCGATTTACTAGAGCAACACAATGAGTTACAAGAACTCCACCAGCAACACCGGAAGCAATCCGAAGCACAACAGTTGCAGCACCAAAGAGAGCTTGAGTCTGTCACTCAAAAACACGCTCAGGTCTCACAGGAGCATACGTCTGCAAAGCAAGAGTTGCAAAGGTTGAAAGCTGAGAACTTGAATCTTGTTAGCCAGGTTCAGAAGTTGAGCGAAGAACGCAACAATAACGATAAGCTGGACCATTACCTCGCCAAAGAGAAGGGTCTTTCAGATCTTTCGGACGTGAAGAAAATTACCAAGCTGAACCAGGATTTAATGAGATGGCAATCCAGATACGAGGAAGCAAGATCTGATCAGATGGTGAAGGCTCTTTGTCAAAGCGTCTCCATGGACTCTGCTTCCCTCTTGCTTCTTTCTGACAAGAATGGTGCAATCCCAATACACCTGGCGTTGGAGTTTTATTCTTCTGTGGAGTCGATGCTTCTGTATGTTTCGGAAGATGAGATTTCCAACGATCTCTTGTTTGAAAGAATTGCGTCCGTTGTCACCAATGCAAACGGCCTGATCGGTCTTGCCCCCTCTGAATCTGACGAGGTTGTCAGTAACGTCAGGCAGGTGCAATCGGCGATCTCGAACGCCCTGACGACCACAAGATACTACGCCATGTACAAAAAGGTCGTCCCCAAACTTGTCATCGATACTGCAGTCAACGATGTTTGTTTTGCTGTTTCTGATTTCCTGCGAGTGGCCAAAATCAAGGAGTTGGCGCAGGCTGACTTTGATTCTAAGGCGCCACATGGGCTAGCAAACAAGAACGCTGAGTCGGCAAACCTACAAGCAACAGGCTCCATAAAGACTCCGACCACCAGCACTTTTGCCAATCAGCAAGTCGGAACGAATGGCAGCGAAGCCAACTCTAGAGAGGTTGTCACTCCTCTGCGTTCTCCAACCGTTGGTGATTCGGAGTCTTCTGTGAGACCGCTAAGAATCACCCAAAAGCTGTCGCAAGACGGAGTCAATGGTGACGCTGAGCTTAACAAAAAGCCTGCCTCCGCCAAGATGCCTCCATTGCTCAACGGTTCGCCACGCCAGTTCGGTCCAGTCGTTGCTACTCCAACCAAAGAGGTTAGTAAAGAAAACGCCGTGAGCCCAACCAAAGGTTTGTTCAAATCGTCCAACGTGAGTGTTTCGTCTTTGGCATCCAAGTTTGCCGAGAATCCGGAGCAAAAATCGCCATTGCGTTCTCAAACAGCACAAACGGACGACGTCACCAAGACCTCCCCTCCTTCTCGCGGCAATGTGTTTGCACGTTTGAAGATGTTCCAAGAGCAGAACACCACTCAATCATCCTCGAGTCCGCCAAGAAGTCGATCCTCATCGCCAGCAAAGTACCCGAATGAAGCGTTTGAAAAGTTTGGTGCCAGAAGAAGATCCATCTCGTCTTCCCTAAACGGTGACTCACCATCAAGGAGTGTATCCAACAAACAAGAAATGTCTCCGAAATCGAACGGAACCACGGCTTTAGAGTCTGCTTCTGTCTATGGCAATCCAATGATTGCTGAAGAAGAGACTTTGACCACGCCACGTGAAACTCACCAGGAGAAGAAATTACCTGAACTCGCCAAGCCTCAAATGCGTGGCAATGGTACCACTGCTGCTCCTGCTTCTGCTGATACTATTCCTAGTGCCGGAAGTGCGTTTGAGTTACCTGAGCGTCATGCTGACGAGGAGGACAACTTTCAAGTCGAAAAGTTCAACACGCTGGATCCAGATAACACTTTGAAAGAGCTGTTGTTGTACTTGGAACACCAGACTGTTGAGGTGATTGCCGCCATTCAAAAACTTTTGGAGTCCATTCGTGATCCAAAGGCAACGAAGCAGCTACTCAAGGGTGGAGCCACCCAGATTATTTGGGTCGTCAAGCAGATGGCTCAGGGTACAACCACGTTGATGAACCAAAGCAAGTACGCCGAGTCCATGGGACATGCGCAGTATGTTGTTGAAGTGCTGGAGGACTGTGTTCGTCGTATGGAGCAACTGTATGGACACAGTGATGGCAAGAGTACTGATGAGCACGCCGACAAGTCTTTCAAGCAACGGTCTGCTGGTATAGCGTTTGATGTTGCGCGTAGCACCAAAGAGCTGGTGAAGACGGTGGAAGAGGCCAGTTTACGTGATGAGATCGCAGTGATTGATTCCCGTCTGAACATGGGAGCCTGAAAAAGGGGTAGTTTGAAAACGAATAATAAAATTCTGTACGTATACTGAACTGAGTAGGGACTATCGACGCGTCGAAACTGGCGAGTCGGTAGAAAAGTGTGTGGTTTTGCAGCTATCCGCGGGATCGGGAGATCTGAGATGTGACGAATGCAGACAGGGGCGATGGCCAGGTTACGTTTCGGGGTCTTCAGCGGGGACAGTCAGTACGTAGAGTTGACCTCGAGCACGCATCGATCTGAGACTCTTTGGGAGAAAACGGAGCTAAAAGATACGCTGGCGCAGGGCAGATTTGGCCCCGTGGGGATGGAAATAAGGGAGATCTGTCCGGGGTAACCGTTGCACAGGGCCTGGGCGACGGGTGAGATTGCGGTATTAAAACAGAGTAGGGGGGAGTGAAACAGCGGTGACTGAGTTGCTTGCCGAAGTCACCTCGATTGCGGTTTCCCAGGTGCGAGACGGGCTTTTGTAGTTCAAAAGGAGATTGGGTTACGTAATCGCGGAGATTGGGAGATCTCGGGAGTGATATCGGCTAATTGAGACGAGATCAGGGAGAAGGGGCGGAGAGGTACGGAACAGGTGGAGAGCGGTGACCTGTTTGGCTGTAGGTTTGAGGCCGGGTGGGACGATTCTGAAATCACTTCGAGGACTACTGGCCAGTAAGATTTTTTGATAGACATGGTGGAGAGCAAAGAAAGCAAAAAAAAAGCCATAAATGACATAGGGTTTAGAGTGGAGTGCATAGAAAAAATATAAGAATTTGACAGGAAATCTAATTCTTGCTTTGTTCTTTTGTTCTTTTATTCTTTTGCTTTTCGGTAATTTTCGGGCTTCAGCTACCACTCTGACTACTCAGAACTGAAGACGAGATCGTGCTAACGAGATCTGCTTATTGGTCAGCGAGAACACGCTTGATAGGGACCCTTTGACTTTGTCTGGGTTTTATTAGAGGAGCGAAGAATCTGCTTGGAGCGCCCCCTAAGAGTTCAGAGTGAATAGCTTTACGCCTGTACAAGAGCGGACACGTTTTGGCGACTAGAACAGAGAGTTTTGCACAGATGACCAGCGATGTGAGGTAAGTTGAGAAGGAATGGGGGCGGAGAAATTGCGGCTTTGAAGGTTGTCTTTCGGAGTACGATTTCTCCGTGACCGGGTATTTTCGGTATTGGGAAATGGCCACTAACATTTTTCTAGTCTTCCGGCTCTTACTGCGGTTGGCCAAGAGTCCCAGTATAACAGGAGCATGATAAAGGAAGGGTCAGAGTTCGGGTACAGCAAAGAGCTTCCGTCGATCAAGGATTTGTTCCCGACCCTGAACCCGGGTGGGAAGGCGGACGGCCCTCCCGCAGTCCAGAAAAGCGGGAGCACGACGATATCGCCCACGTCGGGAGCACGACTGCTACAGCCTCGTGCTACTCAAGACCACCATGCGCTGAACGCACCGAGCCTGCCGGATGATCCCTCGCCCCTCATGGCTCAGCCCCCTGAGGGCACATTTATTCACACTGTCTACCCGAACGGTGCTAGCCAGGGGTCCCGCAGGTCGCTGTCGCAGCCAGAAGGTTTCGCTGTTCCCGGCCAGCCGATCGCGTCTTCGGGTCCGGGCTTTGATCTCGAGCTGGAGCTGAACAGACTGACTCAGCTGACCCTGGAAATACACTCCATGGTGAACACTCGCAACGACATTCAGGCTGTTCCGAGAGAAATGTTGGACGCAGGCCAGACGCAGGTCCGAATGTTGTACAACGTCTATCAGAATTGGTCTGCACAAAAGAATCAAGAGGCGGCAAGGGACTCTTTCTCCCCAGTGAAGCAACAGCCGACTCGCCGCGCAGAACCGCGACCTCATCCCCCTCCCTCTCCGTTTTCGCTTCGCTCGCCGCGGTTCGCTTTTCCCATTGCTTCCCTCCCACAGTCGCTGCAGTCGCCCGTCCCGAAGCTGGTTGACACGAGCAAGTTCTACAACGTGGAAGAACAAGCAGCGAGAACGCTGTCCTTGATGGTTGATAAGACCGACCGGAAACACGTTTCCGGTCCGCACCATCGCCGGTTTGTTTCGGACTCCGTGATCGACCACGAGCGTCCAACGACCCCACCAGTTTCTCCAAAGTCCTCTGCGTTCAAGAAACTCAAGCTGAAAAAGTCGCCCAGCAGCGCGGACTCGAACCCCGGACAGGCCCCGGACTGGACTCCGGACTCAAGCGTCAGCACCGTGAGTTTCCCGGGCCTGTCTCACTTTGTAGGCCCCTCTGGGTTGGCCCTGGGCAGCGTCGATACGGCATGTCTGCATTGCCAGTCAAGGGAAACACCTGAATGGCGCAGAGGTCCCAGAGGAGAGAGGACGTTGTGCAATGCCTGTGGGTTGTTCTATGCCAAACTCTGCAAGAAATTCGGCGAAGAACAGGCAAGGGTGGTAATGAGGGAGCGCAAAGTCAACGGAAGTGAGACAGACCGGAGGGTTTCTATTGGATCTTGAGTGTCAAGATCGGGTTTATGATTTTTTACGAATGGTTCATCAATTCGGGTTTTTTTTGCTTATGCTATTCATGGTTTTTGCGCTACGCTTTGACTTTTCGTCTAATCTCGGCGTTTTTTGCTTTCTTAACTTTATACGCTAATGGTCACGTTTGTCTTACGCTTCAGGCTTTGAGGTGTTGGTAATCTCCCGTATTTTTACCGACTCGGGGTTTGGTTCCTCGTTATTGCTTGTAAGTGCAGTGTTTCACTTTGGCAGATACGTAAAAACGCAAAAAGTCTCTACCTCTTGGTAGAGATCGTGTTTTTTCACACTTTTGGACGCTTGGCGTACGACGCTGATCAAAGAAGTTGTTTCACCCACTGGGTTTGCATTTTGGGCTAAAAACTCTTACGAACACTAAAAAACAAAAAAGGAAAAAAAGGCGGCCTAAATGGCAACCGAAAGTCTCTTGATGACTTTGTTAAAGTACGAAAGTCCTTCGACAAAGCGATCGAAGTCGTTATCTTCGATTGGCTCGTTGAGCCCAGGAAGCTGTTGTCCAGCGTATCCCGTGTATCTTCCACTAGTGAAGACGATGTGTCTGAACCAGCGTCTGTCCTTCAATCCGTCCGGGTTCAAAAAGCTTCTCTCAAAGTACTTCAGCTTCTTGTTGGTGCTGAAAATAGCCCACCTTAGCTTGATTTTCTCGATGAAGGACAGCTCGTCCCAATGCTCGTACTTGAGCTGTTGTTCGACAGCCTGTGCGTCAAAGTCAGCGGCTTGTGTCAAAAATGAGGACAGGTTCTCTTTCACCTGGTCGACAAACTCCTTGAGCTTCAATGGGGCTCTCGGGAAAGCAGGGGACATTCCCTTCGTTCCGCTGTGAGAGTCGTGGCATTTTGGGTAGACACCCTTCACCGTGCTCTTGAGCTCGCTGTTGAGCCACTCGTCTGGGATTTCAACTTTCTCAAACAAATTCCTTAGAACTTGGGCGTAATCACCTGTCTTCATGCCCAACACTTTTGTCTCCTCCAAGTTCAGCAGCACCAATCCAGTATACTTGGTCAGCAAATTGTGGAAAACAAATCCTGGGTCCCCATATTTTTCCATCCAAGTGAAGGAGTCATAGATCGAATGATAATGGTAGACGGCGTCCTTCTTAGGGTCTCCTATGAAACCAATGTCAATTGAAGGGATTCCCAAGTGGTCCATAAAAACAGTGTAATCGGATCCGGATCCCAGATGGTGTATGGTGTCGTTGGTGGCCTGCTTAAAATGTTCATACAAAGAGTAGTCCGAGTCCGGATACTCAAGCAGACCAGCCGTTTCCCTCAGAATTTTGTAAAGCAGCGGTGATGACCCCATGTTCAAGACACTGCCACAAGTGGCAACGTCCAGGTTGAGATAAGCCACAACGTTCTTGGCCAGGGATTTGGCGTAATACTCTCCAAATTCAGTCGATCCAAGTAAGCCGTATTCCTCGCCATCCCAACTGGCCAGCCAGATCGATCTTTGAGGCTTCCAGCCCAGCTTTGTAAGCTCGTTCAAAGCTCTTGCAAGTTCCAGCATCACAACAGATCCCGAGTGCGGGTCGCCCGCGGATGGCGTCCACGAATCGTGGTGATTTCCGACGATGATCACTTCGTCCTTATTGACGCCCTCAATCTTTCCGATCACATTGCGAACGGTGCTGATGTTGAAATCCTGGTCATTGTACAGATGCAGTTTGTAGTCCGGATTTGGCCCGACTGAGTAGTCAAACCCTTCGATCAATCCACTTCCCCACTCCGGAAGCTTTGGACCATAGCCAGTGAGCTTCGCCAGAATTGGCGTCACCTCCTTGTACGAGATCGGCAGTGCAGGGATCTTTGGAACCGTGTAGTAAGGATCGGATCTCGAGAGGTTCTGACCCGGTTTGATTGCGTAGCCGGGGGTAGTTGGGTCTCCTGGACCGTACGACAAATACTGAACAGATCCTCTCTGGATCGAACTTGGCTGTCTAGCTTTTCCTTTAGGATATGCCTCGTAGCCGTTTTGAATAATAATTTCTCCGTCGTCGAAAGGATCAGTGAAAAGAAGAGCAGCCTTCATTCCGTGATCCTCGGCAAACTTCACTTTCAGTCCGCGGAAAATCTTACCATACCTAATAACAGCGATTTTTCCCTGCAAATCAACCCCGACTTCCTCCAGACGGTCGAAATCCTGCTTCGTACCGTAGTTGCAGTAGACGTACTCAGCCGTCACGTCACCGGACCCCGCGTACCCGAGGAACGCAGGAACAAAGGTAGAGCTTCCCGGGTCCTGCTTCAAAACATCCTCCTTCAATGTTGGCTCATAAACCACGGTGTTGTTGTCACTGGACAGTAATTTCAGTGACTGGTCCAACGGATAGCTGATGTAAACGTCGTACTCATCGACCTCCGACTCCAGTCCGTACTCCTCAAACTTCTCTTTGGTCCAGTTCACCATCGCCATATTGGTGCCCGCTAATTGGGGCGTCGAAGCGTACTTTTGCGACCAGTTGGAGGCCAAATTGGTCTCCAACGCGCCCAGGTACGCAGTGTAAAGACTCGTTTTGGGAAACTCAGACTCCACCTGATACTTTGAGTCCATATTGTGCCTCAGACACAAGTACATCATTGTCAACTGAACCACAATTCCCGAGACAATCGTCCGCCAGAACAATTTGTTCTTAGGTCTGCGGTGCAACCATCCGGGTTTGCCCTCCTGAATACCGTGGCCAACGCCATCGCGTTTATCAGGCAACAAGCCTACTTTTTCCAGGTCTGTGCCGTCCTGCATCGTCTCCGTGGCAATCTAGGTTCCTTTGGGTGTCTTTTTCGAGACAAATAGCTTCAAAATTGACCTTTCCTGGGAAAAGAATGCTTTCTCGCCCCCCTTTGAGGGAGCAGAAGATAACAAATATTGCTTTATCTCCAAAGATAACAATTTCCGGGCGGCGGGCTGTGCAAAATAAATCGACGCGTCGCTGAGTCGATTACGGTTTTTCGTTCTTGTTATTTTTTGCTCTCAAAAAGGCGAAAAAAAGGTGAAAAAAATAAAAAAAAAAAAACAATAATGTATTTTTTTATCTGCAACAAAACATCTCACCTTACTGCAAGACCTGTGTTCTGCATAGCCAAAAAACAGTTGTTTGGCAACGAGGATATGAAACAGATTTGCGAGAAAAGCCCCGTCATCTTGCTGCACATCTAAATCATTTGCCAAGGCGCCGTTGCCCGTATCAAGTATCGGTCCTCACTCTCAACTTCGTCCTTTGTCGTGCCGCTTTCCACCGGAACCAAAGTCGCCTCATAGATAACATCCCGCAAAACATGTTGGTGGTCAATTCGAGCTCCGCGCATCCTGCCGTGGGTCTGAACCCCCTCAAATTGCTGTTCCGACTTTACCTGGAGTTCAAATATGCTAGAAAACAAAACAACAAGCTGATCGAACTCAACACAGACTTCAGACCGACACTCAAACACTTCAGGAACTTGCCCACTTCAACGGTGGTTAACTTGTCGATTCTCTCGCCTGTTTTCCTGTTGGTTCTGTACGTGGTTCCTGTTCCCGTGCTGTTCAAGATGGCTGCAACAGCAGGCATGGCGTTGCTGGTTACCGTGCCGGCCCTGTCTCAATTTTTCTTCTTTGGGCTCCCGGTTTTAGCATGGGTATTCTTGTTCTTCTCAGCCGGAAAGATTCCAACGAGCTGGAAACCTCCGATTTCAGTCCAGGCTCTTCCGTCGATCGAAACCATCCTGTACGGAGATAACCTTTCAGACGTTCTGGCCGCATACACCAACAAGCCGTTAGACTTTCTGGCATGGTTTCCGTACGGAATTCTCCATTTCTCAGTTCCGTTCGTGGTGGCAGTTCTCGTGTGGCTGTTCGGACCCCCAACTGCCCTCAGGTCATTCGGCTGGTCTCTTGGATACATGAACCTCGTTGGAGTGATTGTGCAACAAGTGTTCCCTTCGGCTCCTCCGTGGTACAAAATTCTCTACGGACTGCTTCCGGCAAACTATACAATGAGCGGATCTCCAGGTGGCCTCAGCCGGATGGACGAATATTTTGGATTTGACATGTACACTTCCACTTTCAGCAACGCCCCGGTTGTCTTTGGTGCGTTCCCGTCGTTGCACTCTGGACTATCCACCATGAACGCCCTGTGGCTGTCGTATCTGTTCCCCAAATACACAACCGTGTTTGTTTGCTACGTGTGCTGGCTGTGGTGGTCAACAATGTACCTGACTCACCACTACTTCTTTGACCTCACTGCGGGGTCCGCACTGGCGGTCACATTCTTCTACATTGCCAAGTACAAATGGCTACCAATCAAAAGAGACGACTTTTTTTGTCGATTCAACTACTTCACGCTCGATTTTGAAGACCTCAACTTGCAAGACCCTTTGAACTTCGACAACACCATTTTTGTCGACGACAGCATCGAGCTGCATGATATCGCCGAAACCTCTAGCGGCCAGTCTACCCCCATCGATGATGACGAAGCCACCATAGAATCCAGTCTGTTCACGGCATAAATTAATTTGTTTGCTCCGTTCTTTCTCACCGTCTGTTTTAATAATGCATTACAGTTTACTTTTGACTTCCATATAGCTCTCTTGGTATTTCCACGCGAGCCTCGTCCGCTGTTGAATGTCCCAGCCTTTTTTAATACCATTATATTTTGACGTCTAAAACTTTTGAACCCGTAGTTATTTGGCCTTGGTCTTGAAATCGCTCAGTAGATCATCAAACATGTCTTTCTTCGCTGGAACAGGTGGGGGAACACTCACGTCAAACCCGCCGGCCGCGTGCGGCGCGCTCTCAGCAACGAAGTGTGAATTGTAAGTCGGCTTCTGGGCGGTGAATTTGCCGGAGATTGGTGAAATAGGTAGCATCTGAGCCTTGCCATGAGAGAAATTATTTGCGCCACTCAAATCCAAATTGTCCAAGCTCAGTAAATCGGTAAAAGTGGTGTCAGTCACACTCGTTCGTTTTGTTTGAGAACTGGTTGAAGCCATGGAAGTTGTCTGGAAATCTCCAAAATCGTCGTCCTCCACGTCTTCCTGCTCCTTCTCCGGACCGTCCTCGTATTTGCGGCTGGTGTCGTACTCAGAATGCAGCTGGATATCGTTGAAATTGAACTTGTCGGCACTATCGTAACCGTTTTGGCCGCTTCTCTGAATCAGGTCCTCTTCAGAGTTCAATAGTATCCCTCCGCCAACTGCACTTGCAGATCTTGATCTTCTCCGGGCAGCTGCAGCCCCGTTTGAGACGTATTTGGCAACGTTGTTGGAGATAGATGAGAGTTTAGAACGCCCGTACGGATCTTGGTCTTCGTCTAGCTGCAGAGACTCGACATGGTTGAAGTCAATTTGATCCTCGTCGTAAAACATGTTCTTGGATGATCTGCGTTGGTGTCTTTCGTCTGACGTCAAGACAGTGTCTTGATCTTCGAAATCCTGCGGGTGGAACTTTGCGCGTTCTCTGTTCAGTTTTTCCTCGTCATTGATCAGGTCGACCAATTGTTGTGCCATCTCCCTGATTTGTTTCTCGTGGTTGAGCGTGAGACCGTCGTAAGCGACCGTCACGTTGTAGTGTTTCAGCCTCATTAGCGTCCCAAGATTGAGCCTGATATCGTCCAAAATATCAAACTCCGTTTTGCCATGTTTCCGGGTGTAGCAATTCAACAGCAAATACTCGTAGAGCTGCAAGCACTTCGATAGAATGACAAACTCGTAGCCTTTGATGACAAGCGATTTCTTAAGCGAGCTTATTATACTTTTCGGAGCACGATTGGCGTCGGAGTACTCTTCGATTCTCGCGGCAATGAAGTTGACGGAGAACTTTCCAATTTCCGAGTCATATCTTGTTTGAGCCATACCTCCCTGGTCTGCCGTTTGTGGGGTGTCGTAGAAGTCCGAGGCTGATCCCCGATTCGAATACGCAGTGATCCAGTTGAGAAGCTGTTTTTTCTGTTTAGTGGTGGGGCCCCACGGATCCGTGTTCGTGGCCTCCCTGATGAGGTTTTCCAAGTTTGAATAGCCCGAAAGCGCTGTCGAAGAAGGAGTTAGTTGATGAGGGCAAAAAATTAGGGGGCAACGGGATTCGGGGAAAACCCTTATAAATCAACCTACCGTTCTGGATTTTTCTGCTCTTTTGTCGCAGATCGTACAGTGACATTGTGAAACCGTTTTGTTGCAAAACTGTTCCGACTGATGGCGGGAAAAATGGGTATCAGTAAGAAATCAAAAAATGTTCCCCCCTTAACTGCCTTAATTATCCTTTTTTTTTGGAATCTCTCGGCTCCACAGGAAGTCGGCTCGGGCCCAAAAAAAATAGTCCCGGCTAATCGACGAAAAGAATTCTGCGTCGAAGGCAAAACGCCCGAGCCGAAAAAAGTCTGCCCCGGGCGGTGAGTTTGAAACCCGTCGAGAGGAATTGGGCGGCCGAATGAGGTCAATTGGGGTTTACAAGTCGGTTTTAGCCGTCCGAGCAAAGCCTGGACCCGCTTGGCCTGAAAAGACCAAACGATTCCTTCGGTTGATGGTATTGGTGCAAAAAACAGTACACAAAAAGATTATAAACTTTTTCTTAACACTAATTCCGCAACGAAACCCATCTTAGAGTGACTTACAATTCACCACAGTCGGTAATCTCGATCTTGCCTCTGGTAGCACCAGAGTTGGAACCGTAAGTCTCGATCTTCTTGACGATTTCGAAACCGTCAATAACCTCACCGAAAACGACGTGCTTTCCGTCCAACCATGGGCATGGAACAGTGGTGACAAAGAATTGAGAACCGTTGGTGTTTGGACCAGCATTGGCCATAGACAACAAACCTGGCTTGGTGTGCTTGTGGGTGAAGTTCTCATCTGGGAACTTAGCACCGTAGATGGACTTACCACCGGTACCGTTAAAGTTGGTGAAGTCACCACCTTGCAACATGAAGCTTGGAATGACTCTGTGGAAAACGGAGTTCTTGTAACCGAAACCCTTCTCACCAGTACAGAGAGCTCTGAAGTTCTCAATGGTCTTTGGGACGTCGGAGTACAACTCGAAAGTGATTCTGCCCAAAGGCTGGCCGTCAGCGGAAACGTCAAAGAATGTCTTAACCATGGTGTTTGTTGAAGATCTTGTGGAGTAGATTACTGGTTTGAATCTCTTCTGATCGCCTCTAGATATTTTTTCACGTTCTTCTTCTCATTATATATCTGTCGCTAATTTTCACTGGTTTTTTCTCAAATTTCCAGCAATCTTGGCCGCGGCACTCCAAAATCCGACGTTACCCGGAAATGCGGCCCGTGGGTCTCGTTTCTTGACGTACGTGGGGTTACGAAGGCTCAGACGCCTTAGACCGACTGCCGAGCAGATGAATGACTATTGGTGTTGTCGACCCACTGATCTTTCCAAAATGTCAGGGAATTAACGTGTTGGACTTTCGTCCCGTATAACCACATCCCGCTTTGGAACGCCCCCCGACACAGCCTCGAACGGCTGGTTATCGCTTTCGGTCGCGCAACCCGGGGGACGTAACAGTGTTTTGAATCGTCTGTGAATACTTCCAGAAAACTTAGGGCACTGTAACCCCTGACATCATCAGATCTTCTTTTCGGCCGCTTTTCGGCACAGAGGTCGCTTCGAGGCCCCTCCCCCGCTTTGACTTTAGACCCGAGGCAGGTTGTACTTTGGCAGGTCTCTGTTCCGGTGTGAGGGTGGTCTCGCTCATACGTTTCCGACGCGTCGATAGACGCGTTTTTTCCAAAATGAAATCCGGGGTAGTCGATGACGGTTTATTTACAAGATGTCGTTGGACTCTATATATGCCAGGAAGTCCTTGACCGTCGAGCCGAATTCGGCAAACTTTTCGGGGGTCATTTCGTCGCCGACAGCCTCAGCGACCAGAGAGACCTCGAAACGTTCAATTTCCCCGTTAGAAACCACTTGGTATACCAACGGACACCTGTTGTACTCGAGCTCGATGGAACGACGCTTGTTGATCGAGGTGATTAGGTAAGGCACGGGCTTCTCGTCCTTCTTCAAGGCGATTGGGATAGAGTGACTGTCGATCGATCTGATCAGACGGTTCACCGCTCCCGTCTCCGACAGATCCAGCAGCTCACTAGGAAGCGAATTGACAAACCTGTGCAGATACTTCTGCTTTCCGGAGAGTCCTTCCGTTTCGTCCACCAGCACCGAGTTGTGTGACGATTGGAACATGACGTCAGTGCTGAAATCGGGCAACGCCACTCTGTGATTGTTTTCGTCTTCGCTCACAAACACAGTACAAGTGGTCAGGTCGATCCGGTCTTTGCTCATTCTAAACCAGACCTCCACCGCCGGAAGCTTGGAAAAGTGACCAAAGTCAGCGAATCCATCTGGAAGCAACTTGACTTGCAACGAGTAGTCGAAGTTATTTCTGATTCCGCCCGCAACACCAAACAGTTTTGCTTTCTTGTCGAATAGCTCGAGCCCTGCCAACTTCCTGTTGAGCTCGGGCAGGTTGGCGTGGAAGAAGTGGTTACTGTCGATATTCTTCTTCTGGAACAGGATCTTTCCAAACGTGGCATTGAAAGAACGCGGCGACCAGTCGTCTGTTTTATGCGGAATTTCGGGAATCAAAGCTGAATAAATGCTGGAGAAGTCAAGCTTGTCGAGAGTAGGAAGGCTGCCGGTTATCCCATCCAGCTTTTCCAACTCAGGGACTTCCCGCTTCTCTGCGAGGACCTCCGTTTCATCGCTTCGCTCAAGCTTCTCTATGAAGTTGTACTGGAACTTTTCGCCGGCTGTCCTGACCTCTCCCCTCAGTTGGTCCACCTTCGCTGCCAAGGCCGCCGGATCCACCGAGTCCACCAGGAGAGACTGGCGGTGTCTTTGTGCAGGCTTCTTGAGTCTGTATAGGGGCCCGTCGTTCAGAGTGTACCACGGCAAACTGGGATCGTTGTAGTCCTTGAAAACGAGAGAGTCTGGAGAGCCGACCAGACTGCTGTCTAGCGAGTTGTGGGAGGTAGCCGAGTATTCTGTGGCCATCAGGAGGGACGATTTGGCGAGAAGAAGGTTGGACTGGTTGAACGAGCTCAAAACGTATAGCTGGTCTGTCTCGTTGATCTTGTCAAAGTAAACGTTACTTAGCCTCTGCAAAGATTCGATCGGTATGTTTCTGTGCAGACTCTGCTCGTAAAAGTTGGTCAGGTCGTCAAGCTTCAGTGCAGACGAATTCACGTTGTTCAGCATATAGTTCCACGACGCTTGCACAAAGTTCGTGATGGTCGAGCTTCCCCTCACGATCAGGTCGTTCAAGTCCGGACTCAGATCCAGAACTGCGCCCAACCTCGACCAAGAATGCATCAGATAGCCTCCATGGGAGAGTAGCAAAAAGGCCTCTCTTTTGTTTTGTAGCGTGATTCTCACCTCTGAGGTCAGTTCTTCGATCTCGTCTTTGGATTTCTGAACTCCCCAGTACTTGTTCACGATGCTGCTCACCAGTTGTTTCTTGTTCTTGTAGCTCGAGCCACTGGCGTTCTTCTCGTTCAAATACTTCTGAAGCTGTTTCACTTGGTACCCCCTGGTCAAGGTTTCCACCAGCTGGTCATATCTTTTCGGCGAAACCAGTTTCTCCTTTGGCTGAAGTCTGTCGATGTCCTTGAAAAGCTGGTTTGAGTCTGCTGGAATCTTGAATACCATCAGGTTCTTGACGTCCCTCTCGAAATCAACCATGCTGAAATGATGCACCGAGCTCTCCTGTTCTTGGACTCCGTGCTGATGCTTCTGCTGTTGACGAAGCTGCTGTGCTAGATGCTGTTGTCTCTTCTGTTTTTCCAAAAATATATCGTGCTGCACCTTCTCGATCGGAGAGCTTTTCTTTCTCAGGGGTCGCAGGATCAGATGCTCGCTCTTGATCTTGTCTGCCTCGGCCGTCTGCGGAACCTCCCACGGCAGTTGGAACAAATCGCTGTCTTGCGGCCATCCAAATTCGTCTAACTCGGCGCCTTTAGACACCGGGCCCTCTCGAGCGCCCGTGTCTTCCTCTTCCCACGCGGTTTTCTCCCAGGGGAAAGACAGCTCCCCCGGAGACTGCTGTGTCTCCTTGTCCTGCTTCTCCTTCTGCTCAGCGGTCTGCAGAGGATCCGTATGGTCTCCCAGACTGGTCGAGAGCCATTCGGCCCGGCTCTTCGTCGGACAAGCCCCTGTGTTCCGGGCCCCGTGGGCCATCGCTCCCAGTCTGGGTCTGAGCCCCAGGCCCAGTCTTCGACACGGCAATTTCAGCATTCTGTTCGCTATCTCTTGCCTGGAAACTGTGTCTTACAGCTATTTGGCAGTATCGGATCCGAAATCGATGTCCCTAACTTGTTCTGGAGCCCTTCTGTTGCCTTTCTAACAGCCCTTTTTCCTGTTCTTTTGTTCTCTGGAAAGGAAAAAAGTTTGTTACAAAAAAATATATTTTCCGAGACAAAGGAAAAAAAATTGCGCTCAACTTGAAAAGTCAGACCAGGCCAGTTCTCTGCTGGAGCGTGCCATATCTTCTTTGTCTACACGTTCGGGGGCTCATCTAAATTCGAACGCGTTTGAAAGTAACCGGACACGTCGGTTGAGCGTTTTGATGGAGTCTTCAGGGGTGGAGGAGAGCGACGACGACGTTTATTTGGACCTGTTCAGCGATGAGAACCAGTCCAGCGAAGAGGGCAACGGCTCCGATCACCGCGTTAAAAGCGCAGATAACCGCAGAATCAAGACGCCATTGCCCAACGTGGACCACAGAGTGCTCGGATCAGCCACTGACACGCTGCTTGCGCTCAAAAAAAGACCCGGTCAGTCGGCCAAGGCGTCACGTCGTCTAAAGGCAGAAAAGCTGGCCTACTACAAGATCCGCAGCGAGACAGCCCGTTATTTCCAGGGAAACATTAACTATTTGCATTATTTCCAGACCGAGGAGGAGAAGTTCATGAAGTTCGAGAGCGATTTCGGAGGTTCGGGTCTGGTGGGGTCGTTCATCTCGTCGGACGGAACGTCGCGTCTGCGCAGACGGGAGTCGGACAAACAAGGAGGGTCGTTCTGGACGGCAGAGGAGAAAGATCGGTTTTTTGAGCTGCTGGCGAGGTACTCGATAGCCCGAGTGGACTTGATACAGCGTAATCTGGCATCGAAGTCAACGATCGAAATTCTCGGCTACCACGATCTGCTGCAAAAGGAGACCATGGAATATAAGAAGAGCAAGAAACAGGCCTTGCAGTTGGTCTCGTACGACGAGATTCCAACCAGTTCTGAAATGAGCGAGGAGTTTGTGGAAATGGAAAACTCTCAGGCTTCTCTACTGGTCTCAGTGACCAACATTCGAGACTCAGATCTGAATTTCAGGTTCAAAAGAAAGCATCCGTTGCTCAATTCCAGCGACAAATACAACGACTTGGTAGATTTCGACACCATGTTGCAGCTCACAGAGAAAATATACAAGAAAAACAACATCCTGGACAAGCTGACAGGCCCCACAAGAATGATTCCGAAACCTCTGGTCGTCGACGAGGAAGCCAAATACGTGTTGAAGTCGATCGTGAAGAACCTCACGTACGAGCTGCTTCTGAACATTGTGGAGCAGAAGCTGCTGGAGTCCAGTCAGGAAAGCGTTTTGCGCGGCTCGCCCGTGGTGATCAAACACAAAGACATATATAACGCTTGTGTGGACCTGGGTACTCGGAGACCTTTCAAGATGAAGAGCTACTGGGCGGACATAGCTAAGAGGCTTCGGCTGCTGCTCCTAGACGATTTCCGGGAACTGACGAACGAAGACGCCGAGGAGTTTTTGACTAAGAAAAAGATGTCTCGATACACCACGAAACTGCGCCCAGACGAGAACTCCAAAGTCCTGGACAAATGGAAGTCGCACATTATCAACGTGCAGGACTTTAGAAAGTACATTGATTTTTGCGAAAACGACACAGACACTAACGACGACAACGACGGAGACAATCTCGATGGAATTTTGGATGGAACGCTGCCCTTTTTGACGGCTATTTTGAAGGCAACTCCGGCCAACGAGTTGAACCAGACAAGCGGGTTCGACATCGCGAACTCGCTAGTTGGTGCTGGCAAAGCCAGCGACGACAGTATGACCGAGGACGACGAGTTCATCTCGGATCCTGACGTTTTCCTCCTGAACAACCAGGAGCTGGCAGAGAAAATGCTGCTGTTGGAGACATCGCTGCTGGAAAGACAGGACTACGAAGGCTCGATCAAGTTCGAACACGTTCTGTTGAGTTTTTTTAGCTCCAAACCGCAGGAGATTGAAACCAACGACGCCATATTGACAAAGTTTTACGTCTATCACAAGTATTACCCAAATATGCTGGGGTACAAAAAGAGACGAAACACCGAATTTTCAGAGACACAAGGGGCAAGGAAAAGACCGAAAATCGCCATCCCCACCGACGACAAACAAGTGTCCCATTACGATGAAAATGACCCTTACACGATACCCAAGTTTAATGACATTACTGATGAAATGCTGCTGATGCATTCCTACCACTTCGCCTCATATTAACAGCTGCACATATGTACTAATTAAGTCATTTCTAGATTTTTTCCACTGCCGTTGCAAGATCGCTGATGGCGTCGTCTTCGTCGATCTCCAACTCGGCGGTCAGTCCTGCCAATCCCTGTTCGAAGATTTCTTTACCCGTAAGCTTTCCTTGGTGAATTTCTTTGAATCTTTCTTGTAATCTTTCGTCGATCCCCAGTTCTTTTCTGAAGCCGTTTCTCCACTGTTTGAAGTTCTCCTTGGTCACTTTGGTTCCCGTGAACTTCTTCTGCTCCTCTCGCTCGCGCGCTGCTCTTTCCTCTTCTATCTGCTTCTCCGCCTCTTCCAGTTTCTCCTGGAACAGCGTCTCTGCCTTGTCTTTGAGCGATGATGCCAGCGTGAATATACTCGGCATTCCCACGTTTTCCTCTGCCTCGAGTCGTATTTCCTTGGCCATTTCCGCGAGGTCGTTTCTGTCCAGCTCTATAGTCTCGGAAACTCTCATCATCCTGTCACGATCTTTCTGGTCTTCATCTGCGTCGTCGTCGCTCGACTGCTGATCGTCGTACTCGTCTTGGTCCACCGTCCCAGGAACCACGCGCAGCTCGGGAACCACTTCCGGATATTCTGGAGGATAGCGCACCGAAAGCATCACCGCGTGCTTCTTCTCGCTCCTCACGTCCAGCAACAGTGAGATTGTAAATTCATTTTCAGACACTAATTCCAGCTCATCCGGGTAAATGCTCTGGAGAATTTCGATCTCCTGCTGTTGTTCCTCGACCGGATCCATGGTTGGCTAACGAACAATCTAACCAAGTAGGAGATGGTTCTACTGGAGATTGCCGACTTATCAATATAATTTTTTTCAGGAACTTTTTTTTCATTCAAATTTTTTTCAAAAAAAAAAATTCCTAATTTTTGGAAATTCGACTGAACCGTCTATAATCCCGTTAGTTGACTAGTCCATCGCTCTTAGACACCCGGTCAACGCACCTTTCTACTGTTCCTTACCGAAAGTCCCAGCAGAATCGTTTTTAAGATGGCAGAATCCGACCCAGGACAACTGCTCAGCAGATTGATCGTGGAATCGTCCCAGCTGGTGACGGAGAACCAGCCGGATCAGGCAGTGGAGCTGCTTGTTTCGCACATTCACACGCTCAATTCCAACATCGTCTACCTCCAGGCGCTTGGAGAAGCCTATCTGGAGAGCGGTAGGGTCGAAGACGCTTACGACGTGCTGAAAAAGGCCTGCGAGTCCGATCCCGAAGCTGCTCACGGAGTGGAGAAGTTTCTCTATCTGGGCCAGATCATTGGTGGAGAGGACGGGGCCGGCTTGCTACGAACTGGCGTGGACAAACTGTTGAGTCAGCTCGAGATTTTGGACCAGATCAAGTCGGAAAGTATGTCCCTGGACGAGGTGGAGGTGGACGAAAGCATGCAGTTGCTTATCAGTGCCTACGGAAATATTGAGCAGATACGGGACTATCTCTTGAAGAAACTGAACCAGGGGCTGTTTGCCATCATCGAGATTTGGATGACCGACCTCTGCATGCAGGAGAACGCCGAGAACGAGTGCGAGAGCTTGATCCAGTTGGCTCTGAAGTTAGACTCGTCCAACCCGGAGACATGGTCTCTTTTGTCGAGTATCCGGATCTCACAGCAGAAGAACCAGGAGGCTGCCGAGGGAATTCAAAAGGCATGGGACTTGTTCAACGAGAGGAAAACCAAGCTGGAAGAGCTTTCGAGCTCGAACAACGCGGACGTGAACGCAACCGAGGCCCAAATGGAGTACATTGAGCTGGCCCAGCCGCTCTTGACGCTGGCCAAGTACGCAATAGAGCTGGGATTATTTGACACAGCAACTTCAATAGCCTCGTGTGTCCAGGACATAAACGAGCAGTCGGTGGAAAGCTACTATTTGGAAGGATTTGCACATTACTTGAGTGCCAAGCGTATTCAGAACGGGGTCCAACAGGACGAGAGCTATAAAGTGAGTCAGGCGTTCGAGAGCTATGCACTGGATTGCCAGGTGGCACAGCAGGACGAGAGTTACTCTTTCATCAATGAGGCCCGTCTGGCTCTCACCGAGGCATTCAAGCTGCTGCAGGTAGACTCTGTCGTGGAGGAGGTTGAGCCGGAACTGAGAGAAACAGTCCTGGCCCTGCTGGAGCAGCTGGGAGGACCTCTTCTGAGGTACAAAGACGACTCGGGCGTGGATGAAAACAATTGGGAAAGCGAGGTTCAAATGGATGATTAGTCGAAAAGTACCATCGAACCGTTATAATGTAAGTTTCTGTAAAGTATTGGCCACCTGTTTGGGGGCGTCCTCCCCGGACTCGTCCCCGTCTGACTCGTTGTAGTCTTCCCAATCGCTGGGAGAGTGGAGCTCAGCATGGTCGCTGTGGTCGATGCGGTCCTGGAGAATCTCTGGTAAAAACGGTTTAGCCGTCTCCTCGCCGTCTCCCTCCGTCTGGTCGCCCGTGTCTTCCTCTTCCTCGTCCGGGTCGAACAGCTGCACATACTGGAGCGGTACCAGCCCCGTCTCGCCGCTGAACGGGTCCTGTGCCACCAGCCACCCGTCTCCGTACTCGTACGTTATCACGATCAGCTGGTCCTGTTCCAGTCGAAGTTCGTTCTCATTCTCGGGCTCAAACGGGTACAGCGCCACGGCCTGTACCATGCGCGACTCGCCGTCCGGGGCCCCGTCCGAGCCCCCGTCTCCGGCCGTTTCTGTACCCGTCGTGGCTGTCACTCGGGGAGACGACGCTGTCGACGACTCGGACGCGTCCAGATACTCCTCCGTGAGCCCGTAGTGCAGCGGGTGATCTAGGTCGTAAGCAAAGTCCTTGATCGAGACCGATCTCGCTGACGAAAGCGTGTTCTTGGGACTGACCCCTAGACCTGCCCCGGGCGCGGTGAAGGAGCCCTCGACTGGCCCGAGCAGCCGCTCTGTCGCAGACTGTGCGCTGTTGTTCTGTGTTTCCGGTTCGCCGGGGGGCCTGGCCGGGTCCTGGCCTGCGCCCATCGCTTGGATTGGTTGTAGGGGGCGGTGCTGTTGGGCCGACTGAGAATGTGAGCAGTCGGATCCGTCTGAATTCCTCTCGCAACCGTGTCTGGCGAGCTAGTTTGTGTGCGGTGGCGTATTCCGCGTCTTCTGATTGGCTGTTTTGAATCCTTTCGTGCCTCTGAACGATCGTTTTTCCCTCTATGGGCTCTTATTTGCGCTGCGGAGTCTGTCTTGTTCCGCTGTTAGTTTAAATTCACGTGAAAAAAAAAAGCGAGAGATAAAAAAAAAATCATCTGAAATTTTACTCCCCAGACAAGAAGGGCTCAAAGAGACAGCGGAGTACTCGATTTGGGCGTTTCCACCGGCACAGAATGACGACCGCACACAGACCGACGTTCGACCATGCGAAGGGCAAGAACAACAGCATCCGCTCCACGATCCGGCATAAAAGAGCCCTCCCTGGGCACATGGAACTGAAGCACCGAAAGCGGGCGGCCACACGCAACGAGGACTTCGACGGGGCCGACGAGGGTCCGGCCAGCAACCGTGGTGGCTCAACTTTTGATGTGGACCGCCGTTCGGTCCAGGAGCTGCGCAGAGAGCTGCTGGCCGAGGAGCGCGTGGCCAGCGGGACGGAGAAGACGGACGCAGAGACGGGCGCGGAGGCGCAGGAGGCCGGGGACTTGGACGTGGAGGAGCGGTCGAGACAACTGCTGCTGGATACCAGAGATATAGACGGGTCGTCTGACGAGGAGGCGGAGGAAAAGTCAGACGGATCGGGCTCTGAGTCTGGGTCCGAGTCTGGGTCCGAGTCCGAGTCCGAGTCCGACGACGACGACGACTCTGAGGAGCTACTCCGGGAATTGGAGAAAATCAAGCGGGAAAAAGAGCTCAAAAGAGCCAAGCAGGAGGAGGAGGAGCTGACGCGGAAAGCAATGGGGTCGAACCCGCTGTTCCGGTTCGCGGAGCAGGACGACGAGGACGAAGCCAAGGTGAAGAAGTCGTGGCGCACAGACGCCGTTTTCAGGAATCAGTACAAATCCACGGCAGCGTCCAACGACAGCTCCAACTTCGTCAACGACATGCTGAAAAGCGAGTTCCACCGCAAGTTTATGGACAAATACGTCAAGTGATAGTCATTCAGTTCTATTAATTACACAGTTCAACGGGACGAAACGAGCCCGGTCCTCTTGAAGAGAGCCTGAACAACGGCTCTCAGCAGTGGCCAGCCGCTGTCGCTTCTGACGGCGTCGCCGTTCTCCTCCAGACGTCTCAGCAGGTACTCCTTGGTCTCGAAAGGAGGTCCCCAGGGAACGTACTTGATCACGTTCTGGAGCTTCTTCTTGTTGATGAGCTCGAAAGTGATGTCGTCTGCCATTCCTAGAAGCTGGCCTAAAACAACGTTGGCCTTGACTTGCTGGCTGGTGAGCGACTCGAGAATCTGAGCGGTTTTCTGTTGCGAGTCCCTATTGTGCGAGGCCACAACCAGGTGGCCCACAATTGGGTTTTCAGATGCCATATTGGCGATGCTGTTGGCGATTCCAACGTCGTAGTTGACGTCGGTCTCCTCCTTGGTGTCGTGGATGACTCCTCTGTCTGGCTCGGTATGGATGTACGCTCCTCTCACCAGCTTCCAGCCGAGTTTGTACCCGCCTTTCTGCGCCAGCTCGTTTTCCAGCTCCAGCAGACCGCTAGACTCCTTCAGGTACATCTGGACAGTGCCCACAACGCAGATCTGGCCCCTGTTGAAAAGCTCAAACAGATCTCTCTGCAGCTTATAGACTCCCTGCTGCAAGTCGTTTCTCTCGGCGTCCACCACGACAGAAACGAACGGGGCGATTCTGCTGGGGAACTGGTTTTGCAGCTTAACGTTCTGCTCAAAAACCGTCTGGCAAACGGCCTTGCAGTTTTCCAGAAGCTCGTTGTACTGGGCTGCGTATGCTGGGTTCTCGAAGTTGAGTAGGATCTCAGCAGCGTTTTCCACCATCCCCGTTGGCTTGAGAGCCACATACCCCGGTGGGACCTCGTTGACGTTTTTCGCGGCCTCGAGCATCTTGGCTGTGTGCGGAGCGAGAACCTGCTCCACAGAGTCCTTGGTCTGCCGGACAATTTCCGCCATCGGGATTGGCAGCGCGCTGCCGTCGCAGGCCTCAATCGTGAGCGAGAGCATCATGTTCTTGACTCCCTTTTGGCTGAGTCTGTCTCCGGTCTGCAGAACCTGCTTGAAGTTGTCGCCTCCACAGTAGTTCTTGTACACCAGCAGCTTAATCAGCCACATTGGGGTGTAAGGAAACAGCTTGATCACGAGATCGAGCGTGGTCTTTGTGAGTGTGGCCATTCCGATGACGCCGTACCCCAGCAGCTCAGACATGGACAGAGCGTCCAGGTACGACGACGGCTCTGGGCCGGTGGCGTTCCTGGAGGACGGAGGCCGGATAGGCGGTTGGGCCGCGGCCGAGATGTCTAGCTTTTTGGTCGATTGAGACAGCAAACGGGAGCTCGTCAGCACGGGAACTCGACCGCGGACGGCGGCCCGCGCTCCGACACGGGGAACCAGATTTAACATAGCTTTTTTCTTTTCTACAGAGGGCAATTGTAAAAGAGTGCAGTCTAGTGTGGGAAACGCCATGTGTATTTATACCTGCAGTCAGGCCGCGGAGAGATCCCCAGATCAACCCGATGCCACATGCAAAATCGGTAACTTTAAGAGAGCTGTCGCGAATAAACGGTTTTTTTTATCTTTGAGCCGCAGAGCCTCTCTCGGGGTTGCTAGCTTCTAGCCAGGCGCAACCGAGTTTTTTCTCAAGAAGAAAGTTTCAGCGAGCGGGAGGGTAACAGGAGCGGGGAAAACAGTGCCGCGAAGCGAGAAGAGGGATCACAACAAAGAGGTTTGTCGCGACGACTGGAGGTAGCGCAGAGACGGTCTAGGAGAGCCAAAACAGCAACGGTGACGGGGAGGGAACCAACACGGGCGTTCAACTGAAGCTCCGGGCTTTTCTGCTAAAAACTAGTTGGCAGTTATAATAAACCACGTTAATTATTCCTGAACAATA
Source organism: Ogataea saltuana (assembly GCA_030674545.1). Lineage (NCBI taxonomy): Eukaryota > Fungi > Ascomycota > Pichiomycetes > Pichiales > Pichiaceae > Ogataea > Ogataea saltuana. Next base: position 226,744 of record JAKTYV010000007.1, read on the forward strand.
TACACAAAGAACGGATTGAATTCTGCAAAACTCGCGTCAAAGTAGAACCCGGCTTTTTCAGACCCTAAGAATCAACTCCTGCGGTATAGGCCAGCGACCAGGTCTTGGACATTCCATTGTCCAAGTAGTCACTGGAGTAGCTCGATCCGCTGAAGAAACTATATGCGGTGGAGGGGTCGTACAAGGCGAGATTGAGCTCGAGAATTCCCCTCCAGCCGTCGGTGACGCTGGAGACATGCGACTCGAGAACGTTCTCCCACTCCTCCTTGACGAACGTTGGACCACGGATGAACGACGAAACCGGGGTGATTGGCAGCATGTGGATTCCGTGGATGTACTCCAGGTTGGTTCCGAAGTAAGTGGTGTGGGAAATCTTGTTCTCGAAGTAGATTCCAGAACAGTAGTTTCCGATGAACTTACTCGGCATGACCGAGTTGTCCTGGGAGTACAGAAAGTAGATGTTCATGGCTCTCTTGGTGATGGCCAGCATGAGGTTGGCACGTGACTCCATATTTGAGTCTGACACGACCTGGGCCCAGATCTTCATGGCGTAGGAGAAGTTGTAGTCCTCGCTCGAGCTCTCCTCGTCCTTTCCGTCAGAGTAGGTGGTGAGGCCATGGGCGATGGAGTGGCCAAGGAAGAAGTCGAAGGACCGGAAGACGGGGAAGTAGGAGTCGTCGGTGGACGGGTTGGCCACGTCTCTGACGAGCGCGTTGACCCAGTCCTTGTTGCTGCTCAGCCACGATCCGCCCATTGCGGCGTCCACCTTAGCCACAATAGCAGCCGCATGAATGTGGTAGCCGTAGTGGAAGTGGTGGTCGTTGTAGAAAGCGTTACCGTAGTCAATGCTGCTGTCTCCGCTGGCCATTCCACCGCTCGAGCAGATTCCCTTCCAGGCTGTCTCGTAGACGAGCGGGTAAGTCTGCTGGTTGGTGCTGAATCTCTCGACGGCTTTCTTGAGGGAGGCCAGCAGCGTTTTGGACTTGTCGGTGTCTTTGACAACGTAGTAGAGCACGTACAAAACGTAGGCGTATTTGTCGAGAATTTTTCCGCTCGTGTACATTGAGTCGAGATCGGTGTACGAGTACACGTCAGCGGAGTACTCGTCGTCGGCAGCCGCGGTGATCGCGCTCAGCTGGGCGGAGGTGTACGATGCGCTGGACCAACCGGAAATAGAGGTCCACGGATCGGTTCCCAAAGAGGTTGGCAGCGACTCCGACATCTCAAACTTGTTGGTGAGGTATCCCTTCATCACTCCGTGGACGGTGTCTTCGAGCTCGGCCGAGGTGCCGGATCCCGAGGTGGTCGAAGTGAACGAGTTTTGCTGGTGTGCCAGCGCGTACATCAGGGTGGTGCCGTTGTTGGAGGTACCGGAGGTGGTGTAGTTGAACGAGTAGGTACCTGTCGAGCCCGAGACCGATCCCTCGAGCGTGACTGCAGTTGGATAGCAGCCGGCAGCCTTGTCGTAAGCGTCAAAGTCTCCACAGGCAACCTGAATGACGCAATCGTTGATCGAGTTGGAGGCGATGATGTGGTTGGAGTCCTTGAGAGCGAACGAGACGCTCTGCGAGTCGGTCAACGTCACGTACATCACCCAGGTGGAACTGTCCTCGAGCTCGATGACGTACTTGTTGATTCCGGTTCTCGGGGCGGTCGCACCGGAAACCGACTTGAAACCGACATTGGAGTAGATCTCCGGAATCAGGTCGTTGTAAACGGCCGAGACAAATCCCATACCTTGAACCAACGAGGCGGTGAAGGAGCCTGCCGACTTGGACGCCATCGTCACGTCAATCGACATTTTCTTCAAGTTGTTCAGTGTCAAAGTGACTCCGTCCGAAAAATCTGAGGAGCCCAAGACAACGCCCATATTTCCGGCAGGCATGTAGAAATAGGAAGCGGCTCCCTCGGTGTCATTGTCACCGTACACTCTTTGCGAAGCGGTCTGGTGAGAAACAGCAAGACCGCGGTAATTGGAGTCGGAGGCGTACCAGATGGCGTAGGGATGGGTGTAGACTGGAGCGGTCTGGTCGCCCAAAGTCAGGTTTCCCCAGAAGTTGTTAGTCTGGATGGGAGAGGAGGAGGAGACTCCGCTTGGAACGCTGACCGTACTGGCTGTTTGCGAGAACAACGAAGTGCTTGGCTGGGTCGTCGAGACGGCCGTGAACAGTGTTCCGGAAGTTTCAGCAGCTAAAAGTTGTTAGTACGGGGTTCGCGGAGCAAGTACCAAAAGAGGGATAGAAAAATATCCCCTTTTTACGCTAAGGCAACTTCATCCTATTTTGGGATATTGGTGGCGTTTCCGTGCTTTCACTCACGAGACATGGTTTTTTTGTTGTGGGACTCTGGGTAGTGAAGACAAACTCCCAGGAATATTAGATACTCAAGAAGCAATAAAAAAATAAAATAAAGTTAAGATTAAAGTTTTCTAAAGAGCGTTTAAATAGGGGGGAATTTTTTATCCCCTCCTTCTTGTACAAAGACAAATCTACTGAGGATATTGGAGCGCCAATATTGAGGCTTAGTAGTCGAGTTTGGGCGTGAAGGTTCTTGACCCGCCGGAAGACTTTGGACGAGCCCCGGTGCGGCTTCTTTTAGGCTTTCCGACGCGATGGACGTTGCCAGCACCAATCACCTGTACATGCTGCTCATTTAGCGGAGGTAGACTGCCTTGGTTAGTCGGCTGGGGAAGACTAGTAATGTGGGTCGCCGTCGGTTCCGGGATTTGATCGGCATTCGTTCCTGCATCTAAACGCGGAGAGCGAAGAAGCGGATGTCCCGCCACTGGCGCGGGGGAGGGCGAGGAGGCCTTTGCGAGAAAAGATTGTAATTCGGATAGCAGAGTTTCTGTCTGCGCGGGTGCAGATTCTGAAATCAAGGGAGATTGCGTGGGGCGCACGCGTATAGGAGGCACGGCGGGCAACTTTGATTCGTCAATTGAATGCTGTGGAGCTGGTTTGGCAAGAGGAGCAGGAAACTTTGTGATCCCCCTGTAGTCAAGAGTTTTAAAAGCTGTGGCCGTCTGCGACGCTCTGGTGGGCTTGCGTTGATTGCTTTTGTTAAGCGTTTGTTGGAACTGAAGAAACGTGCGCGGCAGCTTTTCGAGCATTTCCAACTCGTTCGGCGGAACGTCCACCAAATCAATCCTGCCAGCCGCTCGGTACACCTCTTCCTGACGTTTCGATCGCAATTCCGCTCTTAGTCTGCGTTCGATAAGAAGGCGTTCGTATTTGCGTCTCATTTGCGGATCGGATGAAGTGGCAGCCTTCATCAGCAACCTGTTTCTCAGGCCTACCACTTTGCCCGCATTGGCCTCGAATTGTTCCTGCGACAACATTTACGTCGAGTATGAGGGCTCAGCTGGTTGTTGTGATCTCCCACCTTAAATCTTGCGTGGGGAGAAGATGGGCCTAAAATTTTTAAACCATTCTCTTAACTATTTTTTTTTGAAAAAATACTTTCAATCCAAATCAGATAGCTACTTTAGGGCCTGACGGCCAGGCAAGATGAAATTTGTGGCCCTCGTTTCCGGCGGAAAAGATTCATGCTTCAACATACTACACTGCTTGGCAAATGGACACGAGCTTTCATGCTTGGCAAACCTGTATCCACCGCCATCGGATTCTGACGAGCTCGACTCGTTCATGTACCAGACGGTAGGACATGACGTTTTGAAGTACTATTCGGAATGTGTGGGCAAGCCCATGTATAGGCATATGATTATGGGGAAATCTGAAAACCAGCTTTTAGAGTACAAACGAACCGAAGACGATGAAACAGAGGATCTATACGAACTTTTACGAACGGTTCAAAAAAATCACCCAGACGTGGAGGCTGTGAGCGTGGGGGCGATTTTGTCTTCGTACCAGCGGACAAGGGTGGAGGACGTTTGCGCGCGATTGGGACTGACGTCATTGGCTTATTTGTGGCAACGGGATCAGACTGAGTTGATGCAAGAGATGTGTGGATCTGGGCTGGATGCGCGCTTGATCAAGGTGGCAGCGATCGGATTGGATCAGAGACATCTGGGAATGACTTTACAACAGGCCTACCCTGTTCTTTTGAATTTGAACGAGCGATTTGGAGTGCACGTGTGTGGAGAAGGTGGGGAGTTTGAAACCCTGGTTTTCGACGCCCCGTTCTTCACCCGCGCGCGGCTTGTGGTGACGAGCCAGCAGATTGTCAAGCACACCAATGACGACGTTTGGTATCTTCGATTAAAGGTGGATGTGGAGCCTAAAAAAGCGGAGGGCTCCGGAGAGAGTTTCATTCAAGATGACGCTTCAAAATACGTGGTGGAACCTCCATTGCTGCGTAGCGAATTCAAGGAGATCTCCAATGCGTTACCAGAGATTGGGAAAACTGCGTTATCCGATTCCACGTGCCCGCCGGTTCGAACGTGGGCGACCAACTCCACAAAATTGCTCGGCAATTTGTATGTGGGCAACCTCGCGTCATCTAAAGAAACGTTGGGCGCGCAAGTGAGAGACATATTTGCCCAGCTGGAACGTGAGTTACTGCGCCACGGGCTCACATTTACAAACGTGCAGGCTTCCACGTTGTTGGTATCATCGATGGAACAATTTGGCCAAATCAATGCCATATACAGCTCTTACTTCACCGACCCTTTACCTCCAGCACGCGCTTGCGTCGAGACCGTACTTCCTGCGGGACAGTTTGCCCAACTCTCGGTAACAGTGCTTGATGACGTGTCATTCAAACAGGGCTTGCATGTGCAAGGCCGTTCCTATTGGGCTCCTGCCAATATCGGGCCTTACTCACAGGCTGTCGTTGACAGCAGAAACAATGTTGCGCACGTGAGCGGCCAAATCCCCCTCATTCCCCGCGACATGAGCGTGTGTCGCGATCCCTGCACCGCCACAAGTCTTGCCTTGCAGCATTTCGACAGTGTGAAGGAGGCTGTCGGATGCCGAACCGCACTCTACACCTGTTGCTTTGTGCGCGACGCAGCGTGGGTCCGCCTGGCAACGGCTGCGCATCGCGAGTACGCCCCCGCTGGACAGCCGTTAGTGGCGGTGCAAGTAAGTGCACTGCCCCGTGGCGTTGACATCGAGTGGGCCGGCCAGTCTATCCGCGAGACCGTCATCGACCCGATGTACGACGACAGCGATGACGAGGATGACAAGGGTGGAGACAGCGGCAGTTCAAAGCCTTCTGTTGTCGTCTTCTTTGCCGAGATCCTTACAGGTCCTTTCAAAGATTCTTGTCATTACGTGATTTACGGGCAGACTGACGTGGGATCGGTGTTTCCGAAGTCCTACGAGATTGTCCCCGCCGTTGCAGTCTTCGACTCAAATAATTGCAGCCACAGGGTGGCCATAGTTGAAGCCAACTACTAGACAGTTAGTTACATAATACATTACATAACAAAACCTAGATCTGCCGAGAGCATAAACCCTGAACCTGATCACGTGATACCACGGACTGCGACTACACCGCGAACCACTGGAAAAAAATCGAAAAAATCAGAAAATTTTTCAGACCCTCGTACGCGATGGTCCTGGCAGCCCCCCGTACGACTGGCGTAGAGCCCCCCCCGAACGCATCAGGGCCGCGGGCTTTACACCGGGGCTTCGCTGGAGGGCCCGCAAAAGTTTCCGGGGGTTTACCCGTTCTCTGTTGCGGCTCCCTCGCGCACTGGTTTTGTTTGCAGGGTTTTTATCTCTCTGATGTCTTTACACCACAGACTGACTCACTTCTTTGGATTATCAAAGCTTCAGGTTTATTCTCATCTTTAACACGGTCCATCCTAAACAGGTCAGGTTCGGTTATCAAGAACAGTTTAGTATTACAAGATGTCTGCACAACAAGCTCCAAAGTGGTACGCATCGGAAGAGGCACCAGTCGCCAAGCAGGCCAGAAAGACTGCCAGACCTCAGAAGTTGAGATCTTCGTTGGTTCCAGGTACCGTTTTGATCCTTTTGGCTGGTAGATTCAGAGGTAAGAGGGTTGTCTACCTCAAGAACCTTGCCGACAACACTCTGCTTGTCTCCGGTCCATTCAAGGTGAACGGTGTTCCATTGAGAAGAGTCAACGCTAGATACGTTATTGCTACCTCCACCAAGGTCTCTCTCGACAGTCTCGACCTCGCCAAGTTCGACGTTGCTTACTTTGCTAGAGAGAAGTCTGGTTCTTCCAAGAAGTCCGAGGGTGAATTCTTCGCTGAAGGTGCTGCCAAGAAGGAGGTCAAGGCCGAGAGAATCGAGGACCAAAAGGTTGTCGACAAGGCTTTGATCTCTGAGATTAAGAAGACCCCATACTTGAAGCAGTACTTGGCCTCTTCTTTCTCTCTCAAGAGCGGAGACAAGCCACATGCTATGAAATTCTAAATCCCTACTCCATCGTCGAACTCAACCCCTTGAAGGATCCATCAACACTCATGTCACATCAAAAGATACAGTTTATCGATAGAGTGACCAGCACGGGTCCCGTGTGTGGTTATTTCAATTCATCAAAACTCAACAAGCCCTTACCCATCTTTCCTCACCATCTTGGACACGTCTAAGTGTCCGTCAACAGCTCTCCATCTACATCTTTACCGTCTTTGAGTGGAATGCATCGCACCAATTCCGTTCAATTTCAGATATATAATTTTATAGTCTTTCTAATGCTATTTTAGTCCTATTTTGAGATTAAGAGCTCACAACAATTCTGTTGTCGTGGGTAGCCAGCCGGCTTCTGCTATGGTCAGAAACATCCTTACACCGTTCTTGAGAAATAGTTTTTCCCCTGGCAGGGATTGGGCTAGATAAATGTTTTCCTGATCCTTTGTTTTTAAAATGTTCCCCTTTTCTTTGCCCTCCCGAATTGATCAACTCTCCTTCGGCAAATGTCCGATTGCAACGATGGCCTTACAAAACATTCCTGACGGTCCGAACTGTTTGTTCTCGGTTGACCCGGGAGTTCCCAATGTTCTTCCCCACGAAAATATGTACTCCATACAAATTGGAAATAAGGTCTTCAGGCTGAGTGGTGCTTCATTGTCATATGATTCTCCCTCATACTTTACGCAATTCTTTTCCATAGAAGCCAACAAGTCTAAAGTTCTGGTGTTGGATCGGTCTCCAGAAATTTTCCGCAAAATCTACATGCATTTGCAAGGATACTGCATCAAAATCGACGATGAATACGAATTCATGCACTTGTATGGTGACTCACAGTTCTTCGGCTTGGAAAAGCTCAAACGGAAACTACTTACAGATCAGCTTTTTGTTGAAGTGGGCGGAAAGGGATTTCACCTCTCCAGACGTCTTCTCTATACCGAAGGTAATCATCCTAATTACTTCACCGTCGCCAGCGATGCTATACTACAAAGCCCTCAATCGTCCAGACTACTTAGCAACTTGATAAGACCACCTCCTATTGGTCCACAGCAAGTTGACAGAAGCGCAGCATTGTTCGAAGACTTGATAACGGGACTGCAAAACTCTCAAATTCTCATTCGGAGCGAGCAACACAGAGAGAGCCTACTAGCTGAGTGCCGCTACTACCGATTCTTCGGTCTTGAGCAGCAACTGATAAAACACCGAATTCAACACAATCCCTTCACAAAAGATGAAGAAATTGTTATTAACTACAATGATATCAAGAAAAGTGGACTCTTGAACGTTTCCATCAATGCTCCCTTTGAAAGCGAGCTGGTCCAGTACTCTAGACCGTTCGTGGACAAAGACAAATCACGAAGCTTGATCATGCAGATTGAATCTTCAGATGCCAGTCTTTTGATCAACACAGAGACTAAACACCTGAGCCTTTTTTTCCTTCATAAGACAGCCCAAAAGCTGAACAATCTATTGTCCCGAGTGTCTGAGGACTTGATGTACGAGGAGATTGACAGGGCGGGCGAACGCATACCAAAACTGACAATGCTTACCCTTCTGAAAAACTGTTACACGCGTATTAACGGGTCGGATGTGGAAAGCAATTGGTACGAGAAGTTCTTTGACCTGCCACAGCAGTCTGGTTTGAGGAACACTGCTCTCAACACAACTGCCACAACTGCCTTAGAGAAAAGACCGAGGGAGTCATTTCAAAGGCTGTTGGAGGAGCCTAAGAAGCCGTCCACGCTAGTTGGGAATGTTATAGAAGTCAAGCTGATGAAATCCCAATGGACGGTTGGTGTCGAAGGCTCAAAAAAAATATGGTTGAATGGCATAATGGTAGACGGGATCCTTGATAACGTCAACTACAACAAACGGAACGGATTTATCTGATTTCGATCACAGCGAACAATCTATTAGGGAAATACATGAATATAGGTGAGCGAGTTCAGTGCTCCCGTCTTTTCCTCAGTTGCCCCACCGACAAAGAGTTGAGAATATCGTCTTTGCCGTCGGCATCAACCGTGTTATAATCAGCGATGCTATGCAAAAGACTCTTGTTTTCAACGACCAAATCACCACCATTGGTAATTCGATACGCCTCTAACAACTCCTCAGAATCATTAACGCTGAAGATCAAAAATTGATCAGAGCATGCACCCGAAATGATGTCTCCCGAAGTTTCAATGAGCTTGTCGAAAGAAAGCCCACCTTCCCTAGACACGTTGAAGAGGAAAAATGCGTTCATTTTGTCGAAGATCAATGCAATTTTCTGCGACTTCTCAAGAACAAGTATTTGGGAAACGGTGTACTCCTGAAGGTCGCCAGCTTCGTTTTGAAATCTCTCAGGAGCAAGATGTTTCTCGTTAATATAAGGCTTGACAAGTTCGTCGAGTGAGACCTTATCTTGCAGCTCCTCGCTGGAATCCTGCCAGTTCCAAGAACATATGAATGAATCTCCACCGGCACTGATCAGAACCTTTCCATCACACCAGCTTGGCGCGACAATCGATGAAACGAACTCCTCATGTTCAAACAGCCATTTTTTAATAACAAAGGTTTTTGGATAGTGGGTGATTCTGATGTGTTCATCCCTGTCAGTGGTGATCAGGTACTCTCTGCCGTCACTATCTTTCAAGTCTAGGAGGGAGGTCAACATCGAAACGTGACCCAGAACTGGCTTCAACTCTTTTTCTTCAAGAATTTGCGGAGTTGTCAAGCCGATTGCGTAGACGTCTCCAAACTTGTCTCCAACAATAAGAGTTTGGTCGTCCACAGTCGTTGTGATTGTGCAAGGTCTCTTAGGGAACGGCTGACGTTTAATCAAAATGAGGACGTTTGTTTTGTTTTGGAAATCAAGACCAAAAACGACCACAGCTTTATCGTTGTCGGTGGAAACAATGACATGTTTCTCGTCTCTGCTGAAACAGACATCTCTGATATAGTTCAAACGCGGAGGAGCCCCCGGACCTGGCGTCGGAAGCTTTGGAGGTTCTGAACCTGGCTGATTGGCTAGCCCTTTCTCTTCCTGGGATTTCACCCAAACCTCGTGCTTCTTCTTAAGGGTATAATCAGGATCAACCTCGTCTGTCCAGCTCCCGATGAGTTTGGACTTTGAGTCTTCCAGCTCGAAAACAAACAAATTGTTGCTACAAATGGCAACCAACACGGTTCCGGCCTTGTTCAGTACAACTTGTTGAAATGGGTGCTTCATACTCAAGTGGATCTCCTTATGTGTTTGATTCGGATTTGTCTCCTTAACCTCATGACTATCGACTTGGTTGATTCTGAAATTTTTGAAAATCTCAAAATTTTTTTTAAATTTATTTGGAGCGCAGACAAGACGGCTGTTTCGACCCGTCGATCGACATTGACGGAGACTTTTCAATTTTTCAAGGCGGATGAAAATTTGCCAAAGGGACCTGACAATTGATAACGGGCACTAAGTGCTTGGCCGTGTGATTTGATAGAGAATTCGAGAGATAATATACCATAACATTAAGAATGACTGATACAGCAGCGAACGGTGGACTGAGTCATCCCTTGATCAAGGATGGATGGTTCAGCGAAGAGTCCGAGGAGTTCTTTCCTGGACAGGCCATGAGATTGAAAGTTGACAAGATCCTACACGCGGAGAAGTCCGAGTTCCAGGACGTGCTTGTTTTCAAATCGACCAACTTTGGAAACGTGCTGGTGCTAGACGGTGTGATCCAGGTGACCGAGAGAGATGAGTTTGCTTACCAGGAGATGATCGCTCATGTTCCGCTCTTTGCGCACCCAAACCCAAAGAAGGTGCTGGTTATCGGAGGCGGTGACGGTGGTGTTCTGAGAGAAGTTGTGAAACATGAAACTGTTGAGAAAGCTACTCTCGTGGAGATTGACGAGTCTGTGATCAAGCTTTCGAGAAAGTTCCTGCCGAATATGGCTAAGGCTCTAGACCACGAGAAAGTTGAGGTTGTCTTACAGGACGGGTTCAAGTTCTTGAAAGACGCTGCCAATGCCGCAGACACCGATAAGTACGATGTGATCATCACCGACTCGTCTGATCCAGATGGGCCTGCTGAAGCTTTCTTCCAGACTCAATATTTTGAGCTGCTGTACAATGCTCTCAACTCTGACGGTATTGTCATTTCCATGGCATCTGAGAACATCTGGCTCAACATCGGCAATCTCAAGAAACTGAAAGACGTCTGCGGGGCAGTTTTTCCAACCGCAGAGTGTTGTTCGTGTGCCATCCCAACTTACACTTCTGGTCAAATCGCTTTGATCTGTTGTTCTAAAAATCCAGCCATTGATGTGAAGCGACCATCGAGAAAGCTGGCTCCGGAGACTGAGTCCAAGCTGTTCAGGTACTACAACAGCGAGGTCCACGAGGCAAGTTATGTTCTTCCTACATGGGCCAACTCGCTTCTCAACGGGCCGTGATTTATGTACATAATGTCAGTAATTAGATCTACCATCACCATCGTCAGAAGCCAAATATATCGTCCATGGTCTTCTTCGACTTCCTTTTTTTTTGTTTCGATTGCACAGCAGAAACCGGTACGTCAGGGGACTTGCGTTTGCTCGATTTGTTGACCGCCGACGTCGTGAGTTGTTCCTTCTTCAGCTGTGTCAGGTCGACGGCAACTCCCAATTCGTCAGACGCGTCCTCTGCTTGACCTCCAACTATTGCAGTCTCGGGTTCTGATGTGCAAGTCGGGTCAAAGTTCAACAACAGCGAGCGTATTCGGGAGCACAGCCCAATAAGGGTAAAGCCGAGAGCCACAAACTGTCCCAGTTCGATCACCGAGTAAAACTTCCAGTAGCAACTGGGCAAGAGCTTTTTAACGATGTACCGAGCGAGCTGACGGACCTCTTGCGTTCGCGTTTCAACCAGACGACGGGAATCTTGGGAACTAAGTTTCACTCTCTGCGGCTTCTTTTTTTTGTGTTTGGCGAACCTCAGTTTGGTGAGCTGCTGATTCTGCGTCAGCTCCTCGATGTCGATCATCAACTCCAAAACTTGTCGAACCTTGCGGTGCAAAATATTGAACTGCCTCCACCACAGCGACGACCCATGTTGTTTGAGGTCCCTATGATAAACGAGATGTAGTAGCTCAAACTCAGTTGATAAGCGCTCGATAATCTCAGCACCCACCAGTGGAGTCAAGTCTGCCATCTGATCTCGATCCAGCTTTGTTCCGAGCTGCTGCGCAACCATGTTTAGCTGTTAACGACTAGTTCAAGATCAAAGTCTGTTATCTGAAATTTTTCACGAAGTTGGATCTGTGATCTGAGATCGGCGGTGCAAGGATGTGAACGGTCTTCCTGGCCCAGAAAACGAGCTCGCAAGGGATAGAAATGAATAAGCTGATCAAGCTGTACGAGCTAGCCAAGAGAGCCACCCGAGCAGGTTGAGGCGGCCTGGCAGTGCTACTATGTGCCTGAGCTTGGCAAGATGCGTACCACAGTCGAGACCGTTGTTGCCATGGCGTGCACTCGGAGTGCATCAGGGGATCGAATTGGGCGTGCGAGTGCACGCAAATCAATTCAGATGCCGCGCTGACTCAGCCAATTCAGCGAACTCAGCCCTTCCTGCACGCGGGCCCAGCCTTGTAGGACTGGCCGAGGTCCGCTAAGCGCGACGCGAAACGCGAATATCGAAGAACGCCAAACACGCTCCCCCTGTAATTATATTGCGAAAACTCGCAAGAAAAATGCGCGTCGCTCGAAATGAAAACATAGCACCGAGGAAAAGTAAACAGATCCGAGGAAGGGATCAATAGGTTTCGAGGTTGTCTGCCGTAAAAACGATAGACTCAATGCAGCTGAGGGTACACGACACAATAGGTGAATGCAAGAGAACCGGCAGAAAAGTCGCGTCCCATCAACGCAAAACAACACGCTTGTCGAGAAACGAGAAGTGAGAAGGACTTGGGAATGCTGGTGGAAGGTATATAAGGCTGAGAAGTTTCCCACTAACAACGTGGGTCCTCATTCTTTACCCTTCTTCAGCAGATTATCTTCTCATATCCCACTAACAGTCACTCTTTATACACAATGCAATTCAAGAACGTCGTTTTGATCTCTCTTTTGACCAGCCTCGCTGCTGCTGCTGATGTCGTCACCCAAATTGGTGACGGACAAATCCAGGCTGACACTGCCACCACCGGTGCTACCACTGCTGTTGCCACCACCTCTTCCGAGACTGCTGCCGCTGTTACCTCTAGCACTGAAGCTACTACCCCTGAGACTGCTGCCACTGTTACTTCTAGCACTGAGGCTACTACCTCCGAGGCTGCTGCCACCACTGAGGCCGTGTCTTCCGTCTATTCCACCGTTACCACTGTGATTGCCGGCCAGGAGACTGTCTACACCACCTACTGTCCATTGAGCTCGTCCGAGGCTGCCGCTGCTACCACTTCTGCTCCAGCTTCTTCTGATGACGTCACTTATGTCGACATCACTACCACCCCAACCGTGACGGCTTCCAACGACGTTACCGTGACTAATTACGACTACGTTACTTACACGTCTACCTACTGTGATACCGACGGTGCTTGTTACACTCAAACCTCCACCGGCTCCGTTGCCTCTACCTTGGCCACATCCACTTCCGCTTCCGTTCCAAAGATCCAAGTCCAATCCACTTCTTCCGCTGCTTCCAACGGAACTCTCTCAATTGCTGAGTACGAAGGTTCCGCCGCTAGAATTGCCTTCACCGGTGTTGGTGCCCTCGGAGCAGGTGCCCTTGCTCTTTTGTTTTGATTACGTTACGATAATATAGTTGCCAATTTTTGGTTTATGGTTTGACATTCTGTAAAAGCTAACTTCCCCGGATTATTGCACAGCCCTAAAAACACGCGAAAATTGTTTTTTTCGATCGCCATGGCGAGAAAATGTTTTTTTTTCCGGCATACCGGTTTTCTCAACTCCGACCAAATTCACCGGACCGGGTGCAACGAGCGACTTTTGGAGCCACCACAATTGCCAACGGCCGCCGAGTTGGCTTCATGCGGGTTTCAACTGATGTGCATCGGTGCTGCCACCGCGGCGTCCCGATGTGCAGGCCCATGATTGACCGGGTGGCCCCCGGCTGCTCTCCGAGTGCCGCGACAGCGCGGCGTACTTCTTTTGTTTCCCAAACGGCTGTCAAGCCGGGCCCCCGAATAATTTCCAAAACCGGTGCGCCTGATAACAAAGAAAAATTTCCTTCTTCTTGGGGTGGGTAAATTAAATATATAAGAGGCAAATGTTCCCACTTTGACACAAAAGGGGATCACAGTTTTATTTCGACCAGACAGCATCGAACATTTTGCAAAAGCTTTACAGCCGTTCTACATTTGAGCGTTATCAAAGATGAAATTAGCAACGTTGACATCAATCGTGGCTGTGTTGGCCGCCGGATCGAGTGCGCTTCCTATTGTTGGAGGTGGATTTGGCTACCACGACGTCAAGACCGCTGCTCAGGTGGCCAGAACTTTGGTGAGCAGAGAATCGCTTGCCAATGTCGCTACCGTTGAGCAAGATGGCTCAGTTCCTGTTTCGTTTGTGGAGTACTACTCGGACTGCGACAAGGATGGGCAACCGATTTTGCTGCTGGTTGAGATTTCCTCTTCCAACAAGAACGTCGAGGCCGGTTCCAAGACCTCGCTTTCCATCAGGGTTGGAGACCACCCTCTCGAAGAGCACGTGGATCCTCATTACATTGGAGGCAGAGTCAGCTCGGTTGCCGGTTCTCCAAGAGTGAGTTTGAAGGGATCGTTTGTGCCTGTAAACGGTACCCTAGAGATCAATGAGTGCTTCGCACGCAGACACCCAGACTCTGTCGCTTGGTATCCTGGATCTCCTATCCACGAGTCCAAGTGGGTCAAGTTTGAGATCGAGGACATCTATTTTGTTGGTGGATTTGGAGACAGAGCTTATATCGGAGAAATTCCAGTCGAGGAGTATCTCAATGCCACTCTCTTGAACCAACAAGAACTGACTCAACTTTTGCAATTGGAAGAGGATGTCGAGGAGCAAACCAGAGGATGGTTTTCTGGCCTTATAGATACTGTTTCCGACGCTTTGGGATTGAACGATTCTGATGAGTCTGCGCAATCTGTCGAGGATGACGAGGATGCGGAAAGAAAGTACTGGAAGCATTACGGCAAGCAACAAAGAAAGTACTGGAAGCACTACGGAAAGGAACAAAGAAAGAAGTGGGCTCCAAAAGAGGTCGAAGTCGAAGAAGTCGAGCTCGTGGAGGCTGTTGAGACTCCTGGTGAACACTGGAAGCACTACGGAAAGGACCAAAAGAAATACTGGAAACATTTCGGTAAGGATCAGAAGAAGAAGTATGCACCAGAAGACCCAGAGGATTCTGACGTTGAAGTCGAAGAAGTTGAGACTCCTGGTGAGCACTGGAAGCATTACGGAAAGGACCAGAAAAAGTACTGGAAGCATTTCGGCAAGGACCAGAAGAAGAAGTATGCTCCAGAGGACCCGGAAATGGAGGTTGAAGAACTAGAAGAGTCTGAGTCTCCTGCTGATTACTGGAAGAACTACGGCAAACAGCAAAGAAAGTACTGGAAGAAGTTTGGTAAGGATCAAAAGAAGAAGTACGCCCCAGAAGACCCAGAGGATTCTGACGTGGAAGTCGAAGAAGTTGAGACTCCTGGTGAGCACTGGAAGCACTATGGAAAAGATCAAAAGAAGTACTGGAAGCACTTTGGCAAAGACCAAAAGAAGAAGTACGCCCCAGAAGATCCAGAAGATTCTGACGTTGAAGTCGAAGAAGTGGAGACTCCTGGTGAGCACTGGAAGCATTACGGAAAGGACCAGAAAAAGTACTGGAAGCATTTCGGCAAGGACCAAAAGAAGAAGTACGCTCCAGAAGACCCAGACATGGATGTTGAAGAGCTAGAAGAGTCTGAGTCTCCTGCTGATTACTGGAAGAACTACGGTAAAGAGCAAAGGAAGTACTGGAAGAAGTTCGGTAAAGACCAGAAGAAGAAGTACGCCCCAGAAGACCCAGACATGGAGCTCGAGGAGGCTGAGACTGAGACTGAGACCCCGGATGAACACTGGAAACATTACGGAAAGGACCAAAAGAAGTACTGGAAACACTATGGAAAGGAGCAAAAGAAGTACTGGAAGAAGTTTGGTAAAGACCAGAAGAAGAAGTACGAAGATCCAGAATTGGAAGTTGAGTCCTTCACCCTCATGACCCAACAATAGTTAACGGTCGCCATATGCACAGGAGATGTTTGATTTTGGAGAGTTATGATCGGTTTTAATAATATTTAGTTCGTCTTTTTGTACCATAATTCGATTAAAAATTTTCACGTGACAGAATAGGGGTGACCGCGGTAGTGTTGGGTCCGGTTACGAAAACCGAAACCGATATTGCTGCTAATCTATTGTTTCGAGGGGTGTAGATAAAAATCTTGCCTATTTAGTCAGTTCTATCCGCCGCGGCCTGGGCTCAGTTATCGTGCGAATCCCCGAAACGCGCTTTAGTAGGCCAAGTAGCCCCATTCCATGCGCAAGCGGGAGGGCCCAGCGCGTCAGTATTAGGCAAGTCATACCAGAATTTGATTTCGACGCGTAAAACATGATTGTTTTTGCCAAAACCATAACTACCCGGCCGTTGGGGAATTGAATGAAATAGTCGTTTTTAATAAATAATTAGCTCGCAGCCCAGCTACTTGCACCCCTTGATTCTAACCGTTTGAAGTCAGAGCTATCGCAAATTAGGATGGCAGTGACTTACAGACGCCGGAACGTTGGTATCGCGGCCGCCTCTGCGGTGGTGTTGGTTGGAGCAACGTCTCTTTTATTCAAAACATACCCGCACCTAAAACCCCAGTGTGTCTTATACGAGAAGCTGTCCAAGTACTGGAGTGCTGAAGGCCCAAACACGAAAAAATCAGAACAAGAGAAAGAGACAGAGGAGCCACTTGGCGACTCTACCGTAGTTGTTGGTGAAAAGAAGGTTCAAGAGTGGTCTGAAGGCGAGCTCAAGTCGTACTTGAAGGAGGTAAGTTAAGATAAGCTGGATTTTTTTCTTTGCTGGCAGAAAAAAATACTAACAAGGACGTTTTACCGGTCTAGAAAGAAGTTTCTACTCCTGAAGGTGCTACTTTTGATGAGCTTGTCGCCCTTGTTAATAAGACTAGATCTCATTAGCGTGATAGTGAGGGGCTTTAGGTTGTTAGGTTCCGGCGCCAGCACCGGCGGCGGAAGTCCTAGGCTGCTGTACCGGATGGTGACGTGAATTGGTCTAACTGTCTCGACGGTCCAGTGTCGCATTTCGTCGCATTTCATTCGCTATTTATGAGTCTCGCCTATTAATTTAACAGTTTCGATATCCTAAGACCGGCTCGAACGGTCGAACTCCCTCCAGCCCTGTAATCCCTCTTGGAACAGGTCCCAGGTGAGCCTTTCGTTGGGCAAGTAGCAGAACTTGACTCCGATGTTCTCAACGTCTTTATTTCTGTACTCGTCGTCGAACAAACACATATCTTTTGGCTCGAGTCCGTTATTTTTGCACAAGGCAGTGAGGTGTTTGATTTTCGTTCCCCAGCCCCACTCGCTATCGCGTATGTATTTATCGATTTGGAACAGTTTGAGTAGCTTCTTCGCCACGGGCGGGTTCGCGGTTCTAGAAGCGGTCAGAACGGTGACGTGATTTGCTTCCAGGAACTCCAAAATTCTCAGCACGTCCGGAAACAATTTCAGCTCATAGCCGTACTTGTCGACAACGGTCCCCTTTTTGGACTTATGGAGTTTGACCGGCGATTGAATGTGGGTATCGCACCAACATGCTAGGAGTGATGTCAGTAGGAGCTCAAGGGGCAAGGATTCGGGTGCTGTCAGCAAAGGACTTACGCCAGAGGGTATAATCCAGGTCGAAAACCACGGCTTTTGGGAGGATATTCTTGTTCTCAGGGTCTTTTTGAGTCATTGTAGGTTAATTTTTCGATAGATAAGGGAGAAAAGTATCAAAAAATTGTAGAGTGAAAAATAAAAAAGTAAAAAAATTCAACGGAAAAAAACATTTAAAAAAGAATTGTAAGAGATGGAGCGGAATCACTACTATTTCTTTTGATCGATAACCGCAGCAATGACGGAGGAGCGCTATGATCTGTTCAAAACGACGTTGAACGAGTCTTTTGACACGACGGAGAATTTGATTGGAACATTATTGGAACTTCGAAAGCAGGAGTCGGACGTGGACGCGGCCGAGCTCAAGAGGCTGGCCCATCAGCACAGGCGGGTGGTTTTAGACAATCTCTCGTTGATCAAGGCGAAAAACGAGCTGAAAACAGAATACAACAAGTTGGAGGATGCTTATGTCAAGAAAGCTCGTTCAAGTTACAACCAGTTTAGCAACTTGAAGTTGCAGAAGTACAAATCCCAAAAGCTGAAAAACGCGAGGCTAGTGCAGGAGTTCCACAAGCTTATGGATCAAATTCCAGAATTGAAGATCGAGCAAATTTTGGACGCGGAGGAAGACCAGGATGAAGACAACGAGTTCCTGCGGTCTCTAGGCAAGAGCAATGCGGAGATACTGGTGAATTTCAGCAACTCGAACTTTGCGGAGTACCAAATCGACGAGACGGCGGTGACAAGATTCAATTCGATTCTAAAAAAAGATGACGTGAGGAAGTTCAAGCTGGTTCAGTTAAATGACCGGTACTACGAAAGAGAGCGTACTCTCCTGCAGGGCATGCAGATGAAGTGGCAGAACCGATTGGCCGATTTAACACGGTTCATCAAGGACGACTCCGAGAAGGTTCGTACAGATATTGTTCAGATACAGGGCGAGCTGAATGAAGAGAAGAAGGAAGAGGAGGAGGAAGAGGAGGAGGAAGAGGAGGAAATGGAGATGGAGGAAATAGATGATTATTACGAAAGCGAGGACGGAGAAGGTGAAGCCGAGAGAGGTGGGGAGGAGCAGGAGAGAGGGGAGGAAGAAGATGAACAGAGGGAAGAGGAAGAGCCGCGCGAAGAAGAAGAAGGAGAAAGACAGACTGAGGAATTGGAAAGGTCGAAAAAAGACATCGTCGAGACGGATTCCACCGAAACCGCACTTCCCCAGTTGCCATCACACCTTCCTCCACCAGTGGCTCCGGCGTTGGACCCCCATCCCGCACCTGATTCGGACTCGGACATTGACCTCGAGGAGTAAATAAACAATACAACAGATATTTTGTCGCGCAAACTACTTACCCGGGCGAAGCGGCGGGCGAAAAATGCTGCAAAAAAACAACCTAGCTAAGTAGATGACAGGCCTGACAAGAGACTGCCAAGTGCTGTTTCGACTGGTTCCAGGTTATTTCTTGAGGAGTGGTGACATGAGTGAGGCAATTGCGAATTATCTGCTTGTGTCGTTGCCGAAGTCAACGTCCACGGACGAAACGTCGCTTTCTAGATGGTTGGAACAGAACGTGAATGGAGGTTCCTTGGAGGTTTCCAAGCTGGAGCTGCCTGTCTTCAAGGTGGGAACGTTGGACTCGCTGGTGCTGCAGAGTGAGGAGCTGGCAAAAGTTGATCAGCAGCTGTTTGGCTCCATAGGGAAGGTGCTGGACATTATGGGTGGCATTCACGGAGACGGGCCAGATCGCAGACCCCTAGCCAAGCACAAGGTCGAGGGAAAGCCAGTCGATCAGTACTTGGAAAGCTTCAATTGGAACACGTCACGCTTCCGGCTGGATAAGTCGATTGAAGAGCTGACTAAGACGATATACAGCGAGGCATCTAACGTTGACAACGACCTGCGGTCGGCATACACCAGCTACACACAGGCCAGGTCGAATCTGGTTGCGGCACAGAGGAAACAGACCGGAGACCTGTCCGTCCGATCACTACATGACATTGTGAGGGCCGAGCACTTTGTTCTGGACTCGGAGCACCTCGCCACGGTGTTGCTGGCGGTTCCGAAGAGTCTGAACGAGAACTTTCTGAGCTCGTACGAGACCCTTGTTGAGTTTGTGGTCCCCAGAAGCGCAGTCAAGATCACCGAAGACTCGGAGTACAGTCTGTACTCAGTGACGCTGTTCAAGAAGTACGCCGCCGCGTTCCTGGCTGCGGCACGTGACTCCAAGTGGATTCCTCGAGAGTTTGATTACTCGGAGGAGGTGATCAGCAGAATGAGAAACGAGTACCAGGAGGCCACCAAAGAGGAGTCCACTCTGAAAAACGATCTTTTGAGACTTTCGAGAAGCGCGTACGCGGAAATTGTCTTATCGTGGGTCCACATCAAGCTGCTGCGGACCTTTGTTGAGTCTGTTCTCAGATACGGGCTTCCTCCACAGTTCTACTGTTATCTGCTCAAGATGCCGCGCAAGTCCATCGACCGTTCCAAGGAGGAGCTGGTTCGTCGGTTCGGCTACCTGGGCGGAAACGCCTTCTCCACCGACAAGAACGGCAAGGTGGTGAAGGACACGAGCTTGCACGAGTACGCCTCGTTGGTGGACCAGGACTACGAGCCCTTCGTGCTGTACGAGATTGAGCTGCACTAGTCACGTGCGCCGTTCTTTTAGACTGAGCGCTGCATTCGTGTGTACCGTGTAGATTCAATGAGTGGACTTTGTATCCATTTCGCCAGACATCTGTAGCATTGCGAGAACGGTAAATTTGAGCTATCTCCTCGATGACGTCACGCGAACTTCGCGATTTAAAAAGCTGGAGAAAAAAAAGCACGGGTGCGTAAAGCCCTGTAAAGTCTCGGGACAGAAACCGTCCTGACATCTACCGTTTGGCGTTTGCAGACAGAAAAGTCCCGTCAATCAATCTCACAGACGGAACTGGATGCGCCAACTCTCATTTGCTAACACCGTCTCATTGGTCTGCCCCCTCGCAACCCAGTATCACCTCTACGGACGCGAATCACGACACGCTTTTAAAGTACAGCACATCGCCGGCAAATGTCCAGATCGTACCAGAAACTAACCGGCCGGGCCTCGGATTACTCCAACTTCGAGAATGAGGACCCGGAAACGATTTTCGAGGTTGCTCCTCACAGCAGCAGCAGCATCTCCTTACAACGGCTAGACAGGCGGCCAGCGACGACCGGAAAAGTGGAGTATTCACACTCTGAAGACCTGGACAATCCGTTTTCAGACAGCGGGAGGGTCGAGGGGAATCTGACTTACGACAAAACCGATGCTGTCGACCTCGACGAAGACGTTTTCGGAGACAGTCTGTCGCACCCGGGGCCAGAGACAGCTCTGCCGGACGAGTACGACTACCGCTACTCCCATGTCGACTTCAACATTGCTCCGAAGAACAAGCTCAAAGGCACAAAACTACTCTACTTTACGTCGCTGTTCAGCTCAATTGGCGTGTATTTGTTCGGGTTCGAGCAGGGTGTCATGTCTCTGATCATTACCGAGAGGTCGTTCCTCGATTACTTTGACGACCCCAACAGTCTTCAGATAGGGACTCTGATCGCGCTCCTGGAACTTAGTGCGCTGTTCTCGTCGCTCGTGGTCCCCTCCGTCGCCGACAGCAAGGGCAGAAAGTTCACCATTCTGGCCGGGGCCCTGATTTTCTGCGTCGGAGGAACGTTCCAGACCTTTGCGCCCTACGAGAAGATATGGATCATGATGATTGGACGTCTCATCTCGGGAGCAGGAATTGGGTTTCTCAGCTCCATCATCAACCTGTACCAGTCGGAGTGCTCGCCAAACGACCAGAGAGGGAGAATCGCCTGCATGACGTTCAGCTGCAACATCCTTGGGTTTGCTTCCTCCATCTGGCTCGACTTTGGCTGCTCCTACATCAAGGGCTCCTCCGCTTGGAAAGTGCCCCTGCTCGTGCAAGTTCTCCTGGGGGCCGTTCTGTTTGTGGGAGGATTTTACATTGTTGAGTCTCCGAGATGGTTGCTGGCCAACGATTTCGACTGCGAAGGCTTCTACATTCTCAAACTGTTCAACGCCGATGACCCGAATCCCCTGAAGGCCAAGCTCGAGTTCATCAACATCAAAAACACGATCGAGAACGAGAAACTGGAATTGCAGTCTCAGCCGCGCTCTTGGCTCGGAGTCGTCAGGAAGAACCTCAAGGTGATTGCTGTCGGAGCCTCGTCCCTGTTTTTCGCTCAGTTTAATGGTATCAATCTGGTCAGTTACTACGCCCCGCTGATCTTTGAAAAAGTCGGTTTTGAGGGAAAATCAGCCTTTCTCATCACAGGACTCAATGCGATCATCTATCTGCTATCGACGCTGATCCCCTGGGTTCTCGTGGACAACGTGAGGATCGGCGGCCGCAGAAAGCTCTTTATTACCGGAGGCTTCCTGATGGGTGTTTCGCTGTTCATCTCGGGATTCATGGGCGCATGGGGAACAAGAGCCGGCTCCATCATGGTGGCCATTCTCATCGTAGTGTACAACGCTGCGTTCGGGTTCTCATGGGGGCCATTGGCATGGCTCTATGCGAGCGAAGTTTATTCCGACTCCTATTCGAGGTCGATCGGTGCCTCTTTGGGTACCGCAGTCAACTGGTTCAGCAACTTCGTTGTCGGCGAGCTGAGCCCCAAGCTGCTCGAACTTATTGGCTGGAGACTGTATCTGATATACGGCAGCTTTTGCTTCACCAGTTGTTTCGTTGTCTATAAGTTCTACCCCGAAACCACGGGTGTTGAGCTGGAGGACATGGACAAGTTGTTCGAGGAGTTCAAAAGAAAGTGACCGACCCATTGGAGTGTATTAAATCCTTATTTATTGTAAGTAATTGTATTTCCTTGTTTCGATATCAAGTCTTGCTTAGCTTGAGCCACTTGGGAACTTTCTTGCCGGCTGAATCATTATTTTGTCTGTGTGTGCTGTCTGTTTTCTCATCAGCGTCTTCCGCAGGGTTGTCAGCAATAACGTACTGAACCCTCCCGTCAGAGTCACCAACTCTACTGGAGTCGAGTTTCACCTCTGCTAGCTCGTCCAAAGTCTTCGCTTTGGCAAGATATTCGTTCTTGATGTACTGGCCTCTTTTGTGCTCGTCTTTGTAAACCAGTATAGAACGGTGCCCAAATTTGCAGTCTGCCACCAGCTGTTTGCCAAAGTCTTCTCTCGTGGACAGAAGAACCTGTGGAGGATACGGCACGTGCAGCTCGAACAGAGGGTCACCTTCGACATTCCTTGCTGCCTGTGAGTCTGAAAGCTCAACAACTTCCTCAGCGAGCAGTCTGTACAGAACACCCAGCGTGTCCGTAGGGTTGAGCTTGACCTGGACCGTGTTGTAATCCGGGAACTTCACTCTAACTAGACATTCCGTCACTTCAACCGGCTTCTTTTTGCTCTTTTTCTCAAGTTCCTCACGTTGTCTCTTGCTCATCATTTGCGTCGGCCCATGGGCTCTGCGCGCAAGTAACGCTTGGTACTGTCTCGCCTGGTCAACAGACATATCGTAAACAGACTCATCCATCTCAACAGAACCTGCTGGCTCGGCCAAAACGGGTCTGAACACCTCAATTGAAGGTCTCGCAACCTCTTGGGTGTCTGGGGTCTTGACAGCAGTAGACAGGGCCACAGTCCCAACCGTTTCGATCTCCGGCATCTTGCTCTCCTGTTCGATTTCCGGGGTATTTTCTGGCTTGCCCTGATCTTGCTTGTCCTGTTTTGTCTCTCTATCACGTGCGGCTTGCGTTCTGAGAAATCGCAGACGGAGCGTGTGATTACCGCCCACCAACCCTAACGAGCTCAGCGGCTGGTCTAGCTGCTCAACGCTACTCAAAGTTGTACCAAAGCTTTGAACCACGGGAGAGTACTGGAAAGTATCTGTAGGTGTCTCAAAAGATCTGTCGAAAACCACCAACCCACTTGCTTTTTCAAACGTCTTGAGCATCGTGGAGACCGAATCACTGCATTCAAACTCCCCGATCAGGTTTCCCGGGGCAGGCATCACAAAACTGGAGTCGCCTTCGGGGGCAATAATGTGCAATTTGACGGTGACTTTTAAGCCTTTCGGCAACTCTGTCAGTTCCAGTTTGCATCCTTGCGGCAAGTTCGCCAGTCGTATCGGCAGCGACAGATCAACTATTGTCTTTCCATGCTTTAGTCCGTAAGAAGAGTTAGAAAGACCAAAATGCTTACAACTGTCCACCAATACCTGATTGAGTGACGTTGACAGCGTGGCCTTGCACTTGAAGCTGCGGAAGTTGTGAGTCACCGTTATCTGCGACATTTCAACACTATGAGACTCAGAATCACTGAATTCGCCAGTAAGAGACGAATATTTGCCACTAAACAAATCCTCTTCAAAAGTTTTGTTTGATTTAGCTTCTTCATTCCTCAGCCACAAACAGTGTGGCAAGTGAACTGTGGCAGTGCTAAAGATACGATCAATTTAGTTTTTTGGGGAAGCGCGTTTGTTTTTGCGTAACACAATCAAGATGTAAACACAACTTCTCTTAAATCTTTTCAAGAGCAGCACAATACCAACTCACAGCCACCGAGTCGTCTTAACTTGGCAATAGAAGATTGCTTTTACTTTCCTTAATAAAAATAGCAGACGGGAAAACTGAAATGACCAAAAATAAAGCATCAACATCGCCAACCCGAGGATCTAGGCTGATGGGGCCACGATCGCCCTCAAAGTCGCCATTGAAGTCTCCCACCAAACGATCCAACACAGAACTTTCGGCGGACTTTGCTGCTGTCTCTGGAAACTCGATGTTGCTGCCTGAGTTTGTGAACAACACCAACATCAAAGTGATTGTAAGGTTCAGGCCCGAAAATGATATGGAGAGGAGAAACGAGTCGACCGGAATAGCCATTTACGACGACGACGAACGCACAGTTTCAATCAATGTTGCATCAAACCTGAACTCGTTTACCTTCGATCGCATTTTCAATGAACAAACGTCCCAGGACGAGATTTTCAACTACTCTATTCGCAAAACAACTGACGACCTGGCCCAAGGGTACAACGGAACGGTCTTGTGTTACGGACAGACAGGGTCGGGAAAATCGTACACCATGATGGGCAAACTGGATGATGACGTGAACAAAGGGTTGATCCCCAGAATTTTTGAGCAAATTTTTCAGGGAATCGAAAACTCACCTAAAACCTTGGAGTACACGGTTGGGGTTTCCTACTTGGAAATTTACAACGAGAATCTGAAAGACTTGCTCAATCCGAAAAACAACACGAAACTATCCATTCACGAGAACAAGGTTGACGGAATATACATCAGCAACCTCGAAACGCTGTACGTCTCAAACTTGAATGACGTCTACACGATATTGGACCAAGGAAACTTGAACAGGAGTGTTGGCTCAACTAATATGAACGAGCAGAGTTCACGGTCCCACGCAATCCTACAGATCAGACTCAACTCCAAAAACCTGGCCGACGGGGTCATCAAGACGGGCAACTTGTTTTTAGTGGATCTGGCAGGATCTGAGAAGATCGACAAGACTGGGGCCACTGGGCAGCTTCTTGAGGAGGCGAAGAAAATCAATTCATCTTTATCCGCATTGGGAAACGTGATTTACTCCTTAACCGATGGGAAATCCACGCACGTTCCTTACCGTGATTCCAAATTGACAAGGATACTCCAGGAGTCGTTGGGCGGGAACTCCAGAACGACCCTGATTATCAACTGTTCTCCCTCATCCATGAACGAGCAGGAGACTCTATCGACTCTGCGGTTTGGTTCGCGAGCCAAGAAAATCAAGAACAGCGTCCACATCAACAGTGAGTTGAGCAACAACGAACTCAAGAAGAGATACTTGGACCAGGTGAAAATAAACGAAGAAAGCAGCAGGAAGATCCAGAAGCTAGAAAGCCGAAACACGTTTTTGGAGGAGGAGAACTCCCAGTTAAAGGAGGAACTACAGAAGTACAAAGATCTGATGAATTTGCAGAAGACTCCAGATGAGGTGACCAAATTGAATGCAACCATTTTTGAGTTGAAGTCCACCCATCAGTCTATAAAGAAGGAACTGGATCAGAAAAATTTGCAGATTGAGCAGCTGCAAAAGGGCTCTGACATATCTGAAGAACACAGCACGAAACTAGAGGCGTTGGAAAAAGCTCTAGGTCATTTCTCGACGCACATCGAACAGGTCGAGGACCAGAACAAGCAGCTGAAGAAAGACATACAGTCGCTGGAGCAAGTGAGCAATCTAAAGAACAGCAAAATAAGGGAGCTGGAATTGCAACTCAAGAATCAAGAAAAACTGGTGGAACAAGATACAGAGATGTTTGAGAATAAGTTGGGACACCTGAGGGACCGACTGCTTTCTGCGAAAGGGCCCCCTCCGAAGCCCCCACAGACTGCAAGCAAAAAGAAGAGCGAGAAGGAAAACTATCTCGGGGAGAGCGAGGCTTCTACAGCGAGACAATCGGTCAAAAATCGGATTGGGCTGAATTTACGGATCGTAAAGCCGATGAGAGGGGGACAGGACAAGGATTGATACAGGGAGACTATGGGAACCTTCACGCGCTGATGGGGTATCATAATTCTAGATTAAGGAGGGACAAAAGTCTATATACAACGATGCATACGGGCGAGTTATTCGAAAACACTTTGACCGAGTTTGAGGCCGAGTATGTTTCTGACATCACTGGTGAATCTCAGACTGTTGAGTAGCGGGAGTAAGTTCATGAGCTCGAGATCGTCTGGATCGTTGATCCAACCTTCTATCATGATACCATTCTTTTTATGGAAGCTGTAGCTCACTGGAGAGTTATCGATGATGACGATCTTGCTGAGGTCTGCGCTGGAGCGACCGAGAGAGGATGCTCTTGATCGGCTGACCGACCTGTCTCCAACAGAGCCGGAGCCGGAGCCTATATTTTCGAGACTTCCGTTGGCTCCAGGAGGATACGGAGACGAGTTGGGCGTTGATGAGCGGTTCGAGCCTGTGAGAACAGACAGGTCTTTGACGTAACCTTTTCCTTCGGTGAAAATACAGCTGTTTCGATAAAACCTTTGGCTGAACAGTTTTTTCCCCTGGAACGAGCTTCCTTTATCCTTGAGCATGACCTCTTCCTCCAGGTAGTTGATCACGGGGTCCGCGTACTCTTTTATGGACGCCGTGAAACAAACCAGATTGAACCAACCCCGGACAATCGTGAGAAATTCATCCACGTAGGGCCTTTTGTAGATGTGGTACAGTGTTGCAAGTTGACTGTTGACTTTGATCTCAATTGTCGTGCCCTTGTTCCTGTTGAGAATCGACGAGTTGTGCCTGGAAAGAGAGTGGATCAGTGTTTCGTCTAGGTCCAGAACCAGGGTTTTCAAAGGCATGTTAGGTGGACTGTTGATGCTGAAGTTGAAGAGCAGTTTCGGGAAAATAAACTTCTTTTTCCGAGGAGACGAAGTTGCTGATTTTTCAGAGTTGCAGTTGCGTTGTTGAGACTGCGACCGTCTTCCCGGTCTGCCCAGCACTAGTGCAGGCTGCAACGTTTGGCTTTTCCTGCTTTCCGGGCTCACTATTGCTCCTGTGGGCGACTTGATCTGGTCTTCTAGCTTGTCTAGTTCGAACTCGATGTCCTCTTCCACAATGGTCGGGATGTTAGACTGCTGCTCTTCCCGGGGTTTCGACCGTAATTGGAGTTGCTGGCTGTGGTGATTGTCCTGTTCGCGGATTTGTCCCAGTTCTTGCGCCGCAGACTTCCTATCTCCCACCAGGGAGCTGTCTGGGACACCGCCCTCCTCCTCCCGCGAGGGGAAAAGCAACCCGTACAGAAACCGCACCGGGTAGGTAACCAGAAACAGCACGAGAACAAGAGGCTTCACCAGCAGATTGTTGGGCAGGAACAAAACAACTTGCACGATCAGCTTCAATAGCGATTTGTCCGTCTGAAGGCCAAGCTCTTCGTAGTCAGATTCCTGGTCTTGCAGCTCCGTCCCCGCATCGTAGTCTGGCGGGGTTTCCTGTCTGGTAACAACATCGGAGTCGTCATCGTTGTCATCGCCGTCCACCGGGAGCTCGTCCGACGCCGTCTGTTTGAATTCGGGCCCCTGGGTCTCGGCAGAGGGCGGACTGGCCACAGGACTGAACGCCTTGTCGACTGTGCTCGCCAAAAACTGGATGGAGTTCATTCGTGTTGTGTAATTATATGCTCGAACAAACCTGTTTTCCGGCGTCTGGAAACCAAATCAGTTTCTCTGTCCATGAAATAGACACTTACAGTGTTGTTTTCCACCTGCGCGCGGTTCGGGGGACCGTTTACTCGTCTCCAATTGCTTAAATTACAAGCCCTCTTTTTCCCTATCAGTAATTAATATTTACCTTCATGTGTTAATTTTTTTTCCCGTGATTGAGCCTCACCAACCTCGAGAATTACAGATAAAAATTCCATACCCAACAAAGCAAGTCAATCAACTCAACAAGCGTCGGTTGGGCACACCCTAATAAATAATTTTCGCAATTTCCCGCTGCCTCTGCAAACTCAAAAGGCATTTCAGGTAAACTAGACAGTCGGGAAGACAAGCTGACCCTTCGCCAAAACCGAGCTATGTAATTATCCAACGGTCAATATTCTCATCAGTCTCTTGAGTTGGTGTTTCCTCGATATCCTCCTCGTCCCCTCATCCCACGGGAACCGCCACGGCCGCGGCCGCGGCCCCTCGAGGCTCCGTTTCCACCTCCTCCAGAGCCGTACGTTGTTGAAACGTTGTTGTACGAGGATCTTCTGCTGGGAGAGTCCGGGAACCTCTCGCTCTCGGCCGGTTGCGAGGACTGAGACGAGAACGACTCCCTGTGATGGGGTTTGTTATTGTGATTATTGCTGAGAGAGCTGTCTCCAAGTGTTTCGCTGTGAGAATTCCCGTTTTGATGCTCCTCGCGTGTTGACAATCTGTATCTGAAATCGTAGCCGTTTGAACGACAGTCCATCTTCACTTTGCCGTTGTCAACGTCCAGAATCAGCAACCCATAGCTCAGGTCGCACAGGTTGAAATGCCATGTGTTCTGGAACGAAATGTAGTACAAGTCGTTTAATTGTCTTATGATGGTGTTGAGCTCTCGCTGTCTCGACTGAATGTTGAAAGAATCTAGGTCCTCGTTGTTCAACAACGACGGGGACAGGTGCAGAGGCAGAATGTCCTCCACTCCCTTTGTGGAGATTGGTATTTTGTCAAAAACTTCGAGAGCCAACTCTGTGCACGCAATCATCATGGGGTCGTTCAACTTGAAAAGTAACTTTTCGAATCGTTGCTGGATGTTTTTCCAGATCACGGCAATCTTAGACCTCGACTCGTTGAACTTCAGCTTGAAACTCTCAAAACTTGGGTTAATCGACAGCTCGTTGTATGAAGAGCTGTATTTGAAATGAAGCGAGTTGGAGATCGAGTAATCCATCTTGAAAAATATCAGAAGATGCTCCAATAAGGGCTCTCTTGCGGGCGATTGATGCGTCAAAAAAAACTTGATTGATTTGTTGTAAAGCTCGGGCTTTTGGTCCGCAAATTCCGTCAATGTGTAAACCAGTTTTCCCATTTGAAGCAGCGTGATCCAGATGTTTCCAGGGTCTCCACTGATTGGTAGAATCCCTTCCGAGTTGTCCAAGTCTTCAAAATTTACGTTTTCTCCAACGATGTCTCGCAATTCCAACGATGAGCCCTGATGGAATAGCTTGTGGTACGACAACGATCCTCCAATCCCGGCAAACAGTAATGACTGGCCCGTTTTTGTGGTCAAGGTGAACAGATTGCCGTCGTCGACCACGTGCAGATTCTCGACTTTGTAGATTCCGTATCTAAACTTGTTCACCACAAGCGAGTCTTCGCACATCCCGTAGATCGTGTAAACAGGAATTTTCAACTTCAATTCTCCTTTGATAAACCTGCTCAACTCTGAAATCTCCTGGTTCACCAGTAAGGACTTAAGGTTTTCCGTCTCATTAGAAAGGTGTTCGACTGCGTCTCCAGTCACCTTGGAAAGCTTGGATATCTGGAGAATAAGCTTCTCTGGGAGTAAGGGTGAAAACTCAACAATATGTCGCAAATAAGACTCGTGAATCCGGTCTACACTCCCTTCGTCCAAAAATCCAAAGTTACCTGTGTGTATTATCACATCGGCCTCGTACTTGTCGGCCAGTTTGTTGAAAAACGACAATTCGCCTCTTATATCCGCGACGGCTAGAATCTTGACTCCGTCTTTGTCTATTACCCGAGCAGAGCCCATTGTGATGTTTTGTCTGTGATTATGTGCGCAGTTTCTTGCCACCCTAGTGGTGCCTTCTTTCGTTCGTCTTCCCGTGCCTCAAACCTCCACCAGCTCGCGCAACCACTGTTCCTGTTGATCTGACGCTCCGACTTCGTGCTTTGTTTCCGCTATGTCCATGAATCTCTCGACAATAACCATTAGAAACGAATCCCTTCTGCTTCCCCTCACAAATTTGTTTTATCGTAGAATTTCCCGTGCACCAGAGATAAGTTTGGCCCTCCCGCCAGATCGACCAGGTTCTATTTTGGCAGATCGCTCCCAAGAATTTGGAGCCTAAAAAACTCCCCAGTTTAGGTGGTTCAACGTTCAGTCTCGACGTAAAACATACATTAAAGTAAACAGTAAACAAAACAAACCCTTTCGTGGTGGCAAAATCGTCAGACTTTTGCAGCCAATTCTTCCAACAACTTGTAATCTCTCTTCTCGATGGAACCATTACCTGGTAGTCTGGTCTGTCCCATCAGGTACTGGTCAACCTCACGGGCACATTGTCTACCCTCCTGGATACCCCAAACCACCAACGATTGTCCTCTTCTGCAGTCTCCTGCCGTGAAAAGATTTCCATGGGCCTCAACCCTGTATCCGTTGGGCTCAGTCGTGGAGATAGTACCTCTTTTGGTCCTTTCAACCTCTAAGTTGTCCGACTCAGGACCGATGAATCCCATCGACAAAAGTACAACCTCGGCTGGGAAGAACTCCTCAGAGCCAGGAATCTCCGCCATTTGCCAAGCACCAGAATCAGATCTTTTCCACTCAACTCTCACCGTCTTGATTCCCTTAACGTTCCCATCCTCGTCTCCCACAAACTCCTTCGACAGAATACAGTACTCTCTCGGATCACGTCCGTAATGCTCCTTCACCTCCACGTGACCGTAGTCGACTCTGAATATTCTTGGCCATTGCGGCCATGGGTTGTCCTTGCCTCTGTCTTCCGCTGGAGTGGGCAACAATTCGAAGTTGATCACCGACTTAGCTCCGTGTCTGGTGGCAGTTCCCAGACAGTCGTTACCGGTATCACCACCACCGATAACCACAACGTTTTTTCCTTCCAGCTGGGCTCTGACCTCTTCCAAATTTTCCTCCAGGAGAGCCTTGGTGTTGGTTCTCAAAAGAGTCATGGCGTAGTTGATATTGTTCAGCTCTCTGCCAGGGATCTTCAAGTCCCTTGGGATCGTCGATCCCACACACAGGAGAACAGCATCATTTTCTGCCCTCAACTGTTCAACAGAGAGTTCTTCGCCGACGGCGGTGTTGCAAATAAAAGTGACTCCTTCGGCCGCCATCAGGTCAGTTCTTCTTTTAACAATTCCCTTGTCCAGCTTCATGTTTGGAATACCATACATGAGCAGTCCACCAGGTCTGTCGGCTCTTTCGTAGACAGTCACCGAGTGTCCAGCTTTGTTCAGTTGGTCTGCTGCAGCCAATCCAGAAGGTCCCGAACCAATGATCGCAACCTTTTGGCCCGTTCTCACAGTTGGCGGCTGCGGCTTAATCCATCCTTGCTGAAATCCGTAGTCAATGATACCCGCCTCGATGGACTTGATACCAACTGGAGCGTTACCCGAAACATTAACCACACATGCCCCCTCACAAGGAGCAGGACAGATCTTGGAGGTGAACTCTGGGAAGTTGTTGGTCATCAACAGTCTTTGAAGAGCATCGTACCATCTATCCTTGAAAACCAGCTCATTCCATTTAGGAATAACGTTCGAGATCGGACATCCCGTGTCCGACTGACAGAATGGAACACCACAATCGATACATCTAGCAGTCTGATAATGCAAGTCCTCTTTGGTCAATCTGCTTGAAAGTTCCTTCCAATCATTGACTCTGGTCTTGGCAGGTCTGTACGGTTCGTTTCTTCTCTTGTACTTCACAAATCCACCAATCTTATCCAGTTTGACGGCCTTCGATTCCTCGGTCTTGATGTCGATGATGGTGTCTTCGAGATCCATCACCTTTGGCTCCTTGGCTGCCGAAGAAGCAGAAGTGTGGTGCCTGGATCTAGGTTTCATAAATTCTCCATTGGTAATGTCGGCCTCCGGATCTTCTCTGATGGTTGAAAAGTAGCTGGACGCTTCCTTCTGCTTCAAATCAGCGAGTCTCTTGGCTTCCGCCTCCAGAACCTTCTTGTACTCCGTTGGAAGAACCTTGACAAATCTTGACAAGAACCGGTTGAAGTGGTTCAAGATTCTATCGGCGATTTCAGAGCCAGTGTAATGTCTGTGGTCCTCCAGCAAACCTCTCAAAAATGCGATTTCAGCTGGGTCTGTAACGGAAGACAACTCAACAAGTTCTCTGTTCACTTTTTCTTCAAAGTCCTGCGCCATGTCCAAAACGTAGGCAATACCTCCCGACATACCAGCGGCGAAGTTACGACCAACCGATCCGAGAACAACAACTCTTCCACCGGTCATGTATTCACATCCGTGGTCACCGGTTCCCTCAACAACAGCAGTTGCACCTGAGTTTCTCACTGCAAATCTCTCTGCAGCAATACCTCTGAAGAACGCAGTACCAGACGTCGCACCGTAAAGACATGTGTTTCCGATAATAATGTTTTCTTCAGCCTTGAACTTGGAATCCTTTGGTGGATAAACAATCAGGCGGCCACCAGACAAGCCCTTTCCGACGTAATCGTTACAATCACCTTCCAGCTCCAAGGTAATTCCCGATGCCAGGAAAGCACCAAACGACTGACCGGCAGAGCCTCTGATGTTCACGTGGATGGTGTCGTGAGGAAGACCTTGGGGACCAAACTTCTTGGAACATCTGTAAGACAGAGTGGTACCAATAGATCTATCAGTGTTGATGGCCTCCGCTTCGATTGTGACCGGCAATCCTTTATCTAAGGTAATCTCCGACTCGTCAATCAATTTGTTGTCCAGTCTAACGTGCAATCTGTGATCTTGTTTTCTGACACACCTGGTAGCAACGCCAGGTCTGATCGTGTGGGCAGGAGTCAGGATAGGCGACAGATCAATGTTTGCATTCTTGGTGGTTCTCAAGTCATCTCTGACGTAAAGTTTCTCGGCTCTACCAACCATCTCGTCAATGGTTCTGAATCCAAGTTTGGCCATGATTCCTCTCAACTCGTTGGAAATGTAGTAGAAGAAGTTGATCACGTGTTCGGGAGTACCCTTGAATTGCTTTCTCAAAACAGGGTCTTGAGTAGCAATTCCAACCGGACAGGTGTTTGTGTGACACTTTCTGTTGTAGACACAGCCCATAGAAATCAACGGAGCAGTAGCAAAACCCCACTCCTCGGCTCCCAACAAACAGGCAATGGCAATGTCTCTTCCTGTTTTGATCTGGCCGTCGGTTTGAACGGTAACCCTTCCTCTCAGGTCGTTTAAAACCAGAGTTTGGTGGGTTTCTGCGAGACCTAGCTCCCACGGAAGACCAGCATACTTGATACCAGTCCATCTTGCAGCACCAGTTCCACCATCGTGACCTGAGATCAAAATGTGGTCGGCCTTAGCTTTGGCCACACCAGAAGCAATGATACCAACACCCACCTCGGACACAAGTTTGACTGAGACTCTGGCTCTAGGATTAGCACACTTCAAGTCGTAAATCAGCTGCTTCAAGTCCTCGATGGAATAAATATCGTGATGAGGAGGCGGAGAAATCAGACCAACACCTTGCGTCGAGTGTCTAGTCTTGGCAATACTTGCAGAAACCTTGTAGCCTGGCAGTTCTCCACCTTCACCCGGTTTGGCTCCTTGCGCCATCTTGATTTGAAGCTCTTCAGAATCGGCCAGGTAATATGACGTGACACCGAATCTACCGGAAGCAACTTGTTTGATCGCAGATCTCATGGAATCGCCGTTTTCGGCAGTCTTGGATCTCTCAACATCCTCTCCACCTTCACCAGTGTTGGACTTACCACCCAATCTGTTCATCGCCACGGCAAGAGTAGAATGGGCCTCCATGGAAATAGAACCATACGACATAGCACCAGTACAGAATCTTCTGACAATTTCTGTCCATGGTTCGACCTGGTCAATTGGGACCGGAGTAGACGAGGCGAAATCAAAGTCCAAAAGACCTCTCAAGGTACAGTTTTTGATAGCATCGTACTCCTTCTTCGAGTAGGCCTCGTACGCTTTTTCATTTTTGTTTCTCACTGCGTCTTGGATGTTTGCAATCGCAGAAGGTTCGTTGATATGGGCGTCTCCACCATCTCTCCAATGGTACTCTCCCGACTCTGGAAGTCCCTTTGGCAACACAGTGTCTCTTGACGGGAAACCTTTTTCGTGCAACGAAAAGGCATCCTGAGCGATGTACTCGAAAGTAATACCCTTGATTCTCGAAGCAGTACCAGAGAAACATCTGTCGATCACAGAATTGTCCACTCCCAAGGCCTCAAAAATCTGAGCACCCTTGTACGAAGCAAGAGTCGAAATACCCATTTTGGACATCACTTTAAGAAGACCATCGTCAATGGCATGTTTGTAGTTATCCAGCACCTTTTCATCAGACAATTCCCCGCTTAACAAGTGTTCTTTGTTCAACTTGATGAGAGTTTCCATGGACAAATAAGGGTTAACAGCATCCACACCGTAACCAACTAAGCAACAAACGTGGTGGACTTCCCTTGCCTCGGCAGTCTCGACAACGATGGCAACCTTGGCACGCTGCTTCTGTCTGACCAAGTGGTGATGAACGGCACCAGATGCCACCAAAGCACCGACAGGAACTCTAGTAGCACTGGTGTTTCTGTCGGAAAGGATGATGATCTGATGGTCGTCGATAATAGCCTGAGTGGCCTCTTGACAAATCCTGTCCAAGGCATCAGTGTAACCAATCAAACTCTCCGACTTGTCAAAAGTAATATCAATGTTGGCAACAGACCACTTAGGGAACACCTTGTTGATTTCCTTCAAAGCTTTCAACTCATCGTTGAGCAGAACTGGAGACGGCATGAGTAGCCTGTTACACTGTGATGCATTCATCTCCAACAGGTTTCCCTGGGGACCAATGTAGCACTCCAACGACATGACGATTTTCTCTCTGATCGGATCAATTGGAGGATTGGTGACTTGGGCAAACAGCTGTCTGAAATAGTCATACATCAGTCTAGGCTGTTCCGCAAGACAGGCCAAAGCCGAGTCGTTACCCATTGATCCCAGAGCTTCCTTTCCTGCAGTAGCCATAGGAGCCAAAAGAGCCACCACCTGTTCCTGAGTGTAGCCAAATGCCAACAGCCTCTGGTCTTCCTGGACCTTGACCGATAGATCGACCGGCTGCGACAACTCAACACCTTTGCCTTCGAGTTTAGTGAACAGTTCTGGCATGGTGATCATGTTGGAGAGAATCCACGCCTTGAAGTCGAATCTCGAGGCGACCTGCTTTTTCAGCTCCTTGTCGTCCACAATTCTTCCTTCTTTGGTATCAACCAGCAACATACGACCCGGCTGCAGTCTGCCTTTTTCGACCACCTTGCTGGATTCGATTGGAATAACACCGACCTCGGAGGCACATATCATTCTGTCGTCGTCCGTGATGTAGTATCTGCATGGTCTTAGACCATTTCTGTCCAGGTTGGCACCGCAGAATCTGCCGTCAGCGAAAGTGAACAATGCCGGACCGTCCCAAGGCTCCATCAAACAAGCGGCCCATTCGTAGAAAGCTTTTTTTTTTGGATCCATCGTCTCGTTGTTTTGCCAAGCTTCAGGAACAAGCAACATGACGGCTTCAGGCAAGGACAAAATTCCGTTGATAACCAGGAGCTCTAGAACGTTGTCCAAAGCAGCGGAGTCCGAACCTCCTTCCTCGATGATCGGATACAGCTTGTCCAGATCGTCGCCAAATAGCTTAGACTGCATGACACCCTCTCTGGCTCTCATCCAGTTCTTGTTTCCTCTCAAAGTATTGATCTCACCGTTGTGGGCTGCCCATCTGAGCGGCTGCGCTCTGTCCCAAGACGGGAAGGTGTTGGTAGAGAATCTCGAGTGCACCAACGCAAAATGGCACTCGTAGTCGGCGTTAACGAGATCATGGTAGTAGGAGTACACTTGGGAAGGCACCAGCTGACCTTTGTAAACGATGTTTTTGTTAGAAAGAGAGCAAATGTAGAACCAATTGTGCAAGCCGATGGTATGAGTGGCCTGTTTTCTCAAGATGAACAGCTTTTTCTCGAAGATTTTTTCGTACCTTGAGTCGAATTCCTCTTCCGACAACACCTCCTTAGGCTTGTTGCCTGATCCGTAAACGTCCTCGAGAACGACAAGAGGCTGCAGAATCATAGGCTCTCTGGAGAGCGCTGCTGGGCCGAGAATCGACGAATCGACGGGAACCTCTCTCCATCCTAGAACTCTCAAGCCCAAGGAGCCCGCAATGCTCTCGAAAGTAGATTTGGATTTTTGGAAAACTTCCTCGTCCTTTTTGAAAAAGATGTTACCCAC
Source organism: Ogataea saltuana (assembly GCA_030674545.1). NCBI lineage: Eukaryota > Fungi > Ascomycota > Pichiomycetes > Pichiales > Pichiaceae > Ogataea > Ogataea saltuana. The sequence goes on from JAKTYV010000007.1 coordinate 262,645, forward strand.
GGCGTACTGGGACAAAGGAGGCAGCTCGATGGAGCAATGGTAGTCAAACTCTCTGGTCATAAACTTGTGGGGAATCGAGGTCATGACACCGGCACCATCACCGTCTCTGGCATCCGAGCCGACGGCACCTCTGTGGGTCATGTTACACAGAAGAAATCTGGCATCGGAGATAATCTTGTGTGCTGGCTGACCTTTGATGTGACAGGCGAATCCAACACCACAGTTATCTTTCTCGTATGAGGGATCGTAGAGTCCTTTTTTCGTGGGGATTGTGGAGGCCCATGACGAATTTTCGGCAACTTCGTCGTATTTATACACCGAGTACGCCTCGGGAGTTTCACCCTTTGCAGGCTCGTACTCGAGATGTTGGTCTGACTTGATGGCCATTCTAAATCGTAGTTACAGGAAGACGAGAACAGAAGAATGGACGACAAGCAAAACGTGGCGGATGAGCTATCAGTTTGGGGCTCTCTGAATCTCGTGCCTTGTCCGTCCTTTAATAAAATAAACAAGAGAACAAAACAACACAAGGAGGGCAACGATACAAACGAATAAAATGGGACCGACGGGCAGTCATATACGAAAAAAAACAAACGAAAAAACGGCCCGCAAACCCACCAAAAATTCAGTGTCAAATCTCCTCTAATGTACCGGTCGACGGCGCAGGTTGCAGCAATGTCCCCGCTCTGCGGTCTCCACTGCGGCGTACCGGCGGCTTCCTGTCTCGCTATCTGAGGCCCCGCGGAGGCTACCGAGCGGAGCAGTGCGCGATTGCACCGATGACTAGGCTCTCGGTATGCACATCGGGCTGGTCCCACACAGAGACAAGTTGCAGGCCGTGCGATAACAATCTCTGGCCAATCGAGGCGTGGGAATTTGCAACCCTCGAGAAATATTGAGAGCAGCACTACCCTAGCTGCATGGGGAAAACCAGGGAGGACGGGCCGACGCCAAGACGTGACTCAACCGGGAAAGACCGTGCAACTCTAGCAGAGCAGAGCGGAGCAAACACTGGATCAACATGACTCAAGATCTACCAACCCGAACGACGATTACGTCACTCTTCTTAGAGCCTGGAGAGGACTCAGAGCCTCTTGAGCTTTAGGTGGTATTCGTTATCAGTAGATTACGCTACAGCCGCTCAATTTTCCCGGTTGCCGCACTACACGCATGTATTTGTCTAAACACCCGACTGTTTGGGAAAACCTGTCCAGCACGACAGGCAGCTGGAGCCGGCAGCATTCTCAGATGCAGAAAATTCAAAGTTTTCGAATTTTTCAGTTTCTCAGATTTATTTTTTTAAGCCGCACACTGCATGCTGCTTCCACTAGTCTATACAATGCATTAGTTTTCGTCCTCTTCCTCGTCCTCGTCATCCTCAGGGCCGCCTGACTCGGCCTCCATCACTGTTTCTCTGTACTTGTCGTGGTATTTTCTGGCGATTCTCGAGGCTTTACCGGCAACTTGAGCATCGGCACGAGCGCGCTGTTGCAACTCCTTGAGCTGATCGCGGAATGACGAGCGCACGGCGCGATTACTGAAACTATCCCACATCTTGAGTCCGGTGCTGGCACCTCCAATCACCAGGTTACCCGCCACCTCAATGTCCGGTGCAAAGCTTGTGCTCAACACATTTCCACATCCAAAGTCACGGCTGAGGACCATCGATGGCCCCTTCTCGTTGATTTTCCAAAGTTTCACAACCTTGTCTCCCATAGCACCAGTCACTAGTAAGTTGTTGACGTAGTTGTTGGACTCCAGCGTGGAAATACCGGAATCATGCGCGTGCAAAGTCCAAAGCGGCTTCGATTCCACTTTGGCGTCGAAACAGTAAACGTTACCTTGGTCAGTACCGGCGTAAAAAATTGTAGAGTTGGCAGCCCATTTCACAGCCTCGATTTCTTCCTGGTTTCCGATCTTGAATCTTTTTGACATTTTCGACTCGTCCGCGATTCTCACGTCTGAAACCGAACAGTATGAGTCGTATCCACCAGTCAGCAGGATGGAGCCATTACTGGCGTCGGAGCTGTCTTCGAACCACTGCGACGACGAAACGTGTTTCCCCTCGTGGATTCCATTCATTGATCTGGCAACCTGACAGGAAGTTAGATCCCACAACTTCACCGTAGCGTCCGCAGAAGTGGAGGCCAGAACGTTTCTGAACGTGCGATTATGCGAAAGGGACAACACCGCATCAGTGTGGTGCGTGGTGACATGGTCCCTCTTCTTACTCTTGCTCTTCTTGCTCTTCTTCTTCTTTGAACTGGAGCTTTCGTCCAGCTCCTCTTCTCCCAGAATCACGTCTGGGAATGCCTTGTCTATGCTGTCCAAGTTCCAGATCTCGATAGTTGGATCAAACGTTCCCACAGCAGCGAAATTACCAACGTTAGAATCATCATTGTTTCCACCGGGTCTGAAACTCATCCATTCCACACACAACGGGAACGAAGGAAGCATCAGATCATGATGAATGTACAAGTTGTTCTCTCTCACCATTCCTCTGGCAACGTCCGCATCTAATTTGTCTCCTTCTTCTTCTTCGGCCCCGTCTGGAGCACCAGCACCGTCATCATATATGTAAACATCTAGGTAGGAGATGTCGTCCTCGGTTCTTGTGGCAAGGACCATGTTATCTGTTGGGTAGACTTGCAGTTCAACCTTCTCCTCGGCAACATCATTCTCAGTAGGGAGCGAGATGTAGTGGTCCTCTGGAGATTCTTCGTCATCAAACTCCTCATCTTCGTCGCTGTCCAATGGAACACCAGCTTTCTTGATGTATGTTGCAGAAGTGTTTGTCAGTCCAGGGAACATGGCGATCGGTTCTCCCGTCACTTCATCGACCGGATCATCATCATAATGCTCCAAATCGTATTCTTTAAGGTCGTCATCCATCTCGGTTTGACTTCTCAGTTTCGAGCTGGAGATTGCGCTTTCTGCCGTCTCAGTATCCTCTTCAGCCTCGTCGAGTCCTGCCTGAGCTTCGGAGATTTGGAGTCTAGCCATTTCGTTGATTCTAGCCATTTCCTCATCGTCCAAAACGTATTTCTCCGGAAATTCCGAAGGGAAGCCTCTTGGAACCCAGCAAGATGCAGAAATCATATCGATGGTAGTTGTGTTGGGGTCGATTGACTTATCAATCTTCCTCTGGATAACACAGCACCAAGGAACAATTTTTCAAACGTGAAATAAATTTTTTTTTGAAAAAAAGTTTAAAAAAATTTCAGAGTTCCATTTTTTGGGGGTATTACCCGGCCATACGACGGGGATTCAAAATTCAAGACAGATTTATACAGAGTTAAGGCAGCGTGAGCGAGTCAAGATGCCTTCAACATCTACGATTTGTTGGAGAAATCAGTAATTTTCACGGCCCCCGAACCTCACAACATGTCGCAGGATAATCAGAAATCCATCGAGAATCTGCTGAAAAAGCTGGCGATGGGCGAAGAACTGACGGAAACCCAAGCAAAGGAGATGAAGGACTACAAGTTCTGGAAAACCCAGCCTGTCGCCAAGTTCGACGAGAAAATAGACGAGGAAGGACCAATTGACGCAACAAAGACCCCGGATGACATTCCAGATGAGCCTTTCCCAATGCTGAAGGAGTTTGAATGGGTGACTATAGATCTTGAAAAAGAGGAGGAAATGAATCAGGTGTATCTGCTTCTTCACGAGCATTACGTTGAAGACCAGGACGCTACGTTCAGGTTCGAATACAGTGCGAAGTTTTTTGAGTGGGCTTTGAAACCGCCCGGATGGAAGAAGGAGTATTACGTTGGTGTGAGAGTCAAAGCCACGGGGAAATTGGTGGCTTTTATCAGTGCCATCCCATCGTTGTTGAACGTGAGAAAAAACGATATCCCCAGCGTGGAGATCAACTTTTTGTGCATTCACAAAAAACTGAGATCCAAGAGACTGGCCCCCGTTTTGATCAAGGAAATCACGAGAAGAGTCAACAAAAACAACGTCTGGCAAGCTCTATTCACCTCGGGTGCCGTGCTACCTACCCCGGTTTCCACATGTAGATACACGCACCGCCCGTTAAACTGGGAGAAACTATACGACGTGGGGTTTTCCTCGTTGCCTCCAAATGTCACTAAGTCCCAAATGATTGCTCAATATGCCCTGCCTTCGACGACGAAAACCGCAGGACTCAGGAAGATGCAGCCAGACGACGTGGACCAGGTCTTTGAGCTCTACAACAGATTCCAGAAAAGATACGACGTTATCCAGATTTTCACCAAAGAAGAGATCAAACATTGGTTGTATGGAAACGAGAAGCAGGCTGAGCTTTCAGACTCTGAAAAGGTCATTGTGACCTACGTTGTGGAGAATGACGAAGGAAAAATCACCGATTTCTTCTCTTTTTACGTGCTTCCTTTCACTGTTATCAACAACCCCAAGTACACTCAATTGGGCGTGGCATACCTGTTTTACTACGCATCCGACATCGTTTTGAACGACGATCCGAAAAGTGCGGATTCAAACGCTAAACTCGGAAAGAGATTGAACACATTGATAAGCGACGCTCTTGTGGTTTCCAAAAACCTGAAGATAGACGTTTTCAACGCCCTGACCTCCCAAGACAACGTGTTGTTCCTGAAAGACTTGAAGTTCGGCAACGGTGATGCTTTCTTGAACTTTTACTTGTTCAACTATAAGGCATTCCCGATCAATGGTGGTATTGATTCGAAAAGTAAAGAGTATGACCTCGTCAACAGAAGCGGGGTTGGTGTGGTCATGCTCTAAACGGTGTATATATCTATCTGAAAAGAGAAGAAATGGCATATTGTTTTGTGATTTAGTTACCTCAGCGACCGATAAGCGAGATCTGATCTCCAATCTTAAGTGAGAAAATTATAGTCCCGATGCGGCTGACGTAACACTGGGGTAATTTTCTCAACCGTTTTTTATTATTTTTGACGCAAGCCAGAGCTCAATGGTGAGACGGAACCGACTTAGTTGGCCTAGTTTTCATCGGACGCCAGCGGAATCAGAATCAACCAGATGAGCCATGAGGGGTCCTACTCCGATGACAATTTACCGGGATGCCACAGCGCTACCGATGACGATTTGCGAGACATTCCGCAAACCGTTATAGAGACCCTGGGGCTGAGAGATGTCCATCCCCGGGAAGTCGCTGTCAAAGCAGAAAAGAGTGCAAGTCTGCTGACGTTTCGGTACTTCTTGCTGAGCATACTGTTTGTGGCACCGGGGGCTTTTATTGATACCATGAATTCATACCGCACCACAAGTGCCCCGTACAGCATACTTTTTGTCCAATTTCTGTCCTATCCATCTGGGAAATGGCTGGCCAGAGTACTACCGAGCAAGGAGATCAGCTTTCTTGGGCTTTTCCGTTTCAATTTGAACCCTGGGCCATGGTCAGTGAGGGAGTCTGTCTTGGTCACTTTAACAGCTGCTTCTGGTGCTACGGGAAACCAGGGAACGGGGGGCATTTCGCTGGCCCAAATTCACTACGACAAGGAGATAAACCCAATGATAGCGGTAACTTTCATGTACTGCATAGTTTGGACCGGCTACTCTTTTGCTGCGATAGCACGGAACTTTGTGCTGTATGATCCGCATTTCGTGTGGCCACAGGCCCTTATGCAGACGTCCTTGTTCAAGGCGATGGAAGCGTTTGATGACGAGGGCCCCCGAAAACGGTCGTCCAAACAAATGAAAGTTTTCCTTATCGGGCTGGTTTTCATGTTCTTCTGGCAGTTTCTGCCCGAGTTGGTGTTTCCCATGACCTCGTCGCTGGCTCTGTTGTGCTGGGTTTCTCCTCGAAGTCACCCGGTTTCTTTCCTTGGGTCAGGCCTCGGAGGGTTAGGTTTGATGAACATCTCGCTGGATTGGAGCAACATCACTTCGTCGGTGATGCTAAGTCCCTACCAGACAATCGTCTTGCAGTTCTCTGGGTTTGTGATGATATGCTGGGTCGCTCTTCCCTTTGCCAAATGGTTCGACAATGGTAGGTTTTCTTTCGGACTGATGGACAATAGAATTCTGTTGGAAAACGGGACTCTGTATCCAACGTTGGAGCTCATTACTGCTGATCTCAAGTTCAACCAGACCGCCTACGAATTTTACGGACCAATAAGATTGGGAACCCAGCGACTGTTAAACATCTTTTTCGATTACGCTGCTTACTCATGCGCAATCGTGTGGATCGTCAGTTTTGGTTATGAGGACTTGAGGGCCAGTTACCAAAAGACTAAACAAAGATACAAGAATCCCCCAACCATGGAACAACAACCGTTGCTCAACCAAAACAACCGCACCAACATATACACCGATAGAATCAACAAGCTGTACGCTCTCCACGAAGACGTCCCGAACGCCTGGTTCTTGGCCCTCTTTTCACTGAGTTTTGTCCTCCTTTCTGGAATACTTCTCTTTTCCGATGAGCTCTTCATTCCTTACGCAACGTATCTGGTGGCTCTGCTCCTCGGAGCCATCGTAGTGACACCAATGTCGTACCTGTACGCCACCAGCAACTTTCAACTGGCCATCGGAACAGTCAACGAGCTCCTCTATGGAACTCTAATCCAAATGCCTTTTTTCGCAGGCTCCGGAAACAAACACCCGTGCGGAGCAGCTATTTATGGAGCTGTCGCTGGAAATTGTTGGTACCGTGCTCAGTATCTTCTTCAAGATCAAAAAATTGGAATGTACAACAACATACCACCGAAACTAGTGTTTTTCTCTCAGATATTCGGAGACCTGATCGGAGTGCCGTTCAACTATTTGTCCTTGAGATGGGTCATCTCGAACAAGTTCCAGTATCTCAGCGGAGAAAAAACGGATCCGTTGCACCAATGGACTGGTCAACTGCTCACCAATTACAACACGAACGCAATCGCGTATATATTGGCGGGCCCCAAACGACTGTTCCAAGAATATCCTCTTCTCCCTTACGGGTTTGTTCTCGGTGCCGCGTTGCCCCTGGTTGTGTTTGCGATACACAGACGAACCGGTATTGAAGTGGTGAGGAAATTTAACTTGACAATTGTGTTTTCAACCATGTCTCGATTTTATGGGAACATCAGCACTGGATATCTAACACAATTCCTGGTTGGTACGTTCACAATGCATTATTTGTACAACTATAGGAAGCAACTGTTTCAGATGTACAATTACGTCCTTGCTGCCTCTTTCGACACCGGGTTCAATTTATGCAGCTTGGTCATTTTCAGTGTCTTTGGCAGTGGATTGTTCAGTGGGGGTGTTCCGGTTGCGTTTCCCAATTGGTGGGGGAATGATGCTCAATCGATAGAAAAATGCTATGCTTTGTAAGTCCAATAGATGTGTGCATCTTATCATAAATCGTCAAGCTCCATTTTCCCGTCGTCAATGTACTTGCGAAACTTTCTGTTTCTCTCCTCCTCGATCTTCTCCTTCTCTTCATCAGAAGGAGGCAATGCCTCGTTCTGCATATCGGCCTCTTTGGCCTCTGAGAACGATTTCAGTCTATTGTGCAGTTCCTCGCGTCCATCCATCAAAACGCCCTTCGGCAATAGCCCGCCGGAATACGTCTTGAGATGCTCCACCTTCTCAGCCTCTTCACGCAAAAGGTTAAACATTCTGGACATGCGGCCAATTGACAGCAACTTCTTTCTGAGCGATGCTCTGGCTTCCAGCGAGGCCACCGAGCTCTGGGTCGCACCAGAATCAGCAACAGCGGTAACAGAGACAGCTTCGGGCACGTCCTTCAGTGATTTTGCCACGTCCCTGGCCAATGGAGTGTGCTCAATCAATTCTTCTTCGGTACAGATATTGAGAAGCGAGACTAAAATATCCAGCACTTTTTCAGCAACGAAGGGCAGCGACCACTCAAACACATCCATAAAGTCAGGAAGATGATACGGAGAGCTGGTCGAGACAAATTGTTTGATGTTGAACGTGGACCCATCGTACACCAGGGCCGCAGCCTTGTTACGGTACGTGCCGCAATAGTTGGGGGCAGAGAACAGAGTGATAACGGAGGGAAACCCTGTTGCCTCGTTTTTCCGATACATTCTGTAACCCGAGTCTTGGGCTTGGTGTGCTCTGATTATGCTGAGAAGATTGTTGTCTCCCAGGAACTTGCAAGCGGCTTTGTATGTGTAGTAGTAAGAGCAATGTCTCTCGGTGTTGTCTCTGAAATACGTCTCAAAACCGTCCCCGCTTGGGGTCTCAGAGTCGAACTCAGGCGACGGGTCAGACCACATGAGGTCACAGTACAATCCTCTTGATGGGAAGTCATACTTGAATCGGTTGATCGTGTTCACGTCGCTCAGTTGGACGAGGTCTTTGGATATTCCGGCATGACAGCAGAAAAACTGTTCATTCAGCACTGCGCAGAGAGGCAGCATCTTGAAGGAAGTCATCGCCTCCCTGTATATCTTGAGCGAGTACTTCACCTGACACTCTCTTTTAAACGTGAAGTGCTCGGTCATCCGCTTGGACTCGTGATTTCCTCGAAGCATCCAGAACGAGGTCGGATAATTGATCTTCATCGCGTACAGCAGAATAAGAACCTCAATGGAGTAGTCTCCCCTGTCCACGTAATCACCCAGGAACAAGTACTGAGTATCCTTTGGGTCTCCACACATTTCGATCAGCTTACAAAAGTCATAGTATTGTCCGTGAATATCACCAACGACCGTCGCGGGGCAAGGAACTGCGAGAAGATTCGGCTCTCTCTCAAAAATGGCAGCGGCCGACTCCAAGATCGTCACCAGTTGGAACTCCGATAGCCTCCCTTCGTTCTTGAAATGGGTCATCAGAAACTGGTAGTTAGGAATCATATTAGCGTCAAACACCTCCTCATTCGTCGGGACGCGCGAGGACAATGGCTCCACAGACTCGACGATCCTTTCTGTCGTGACATATTTGTCGCCGTTCTCGTCGATGTATATGCTTGGCTCCTGTGTGTCTGGGTCTGTGTTGCCCCTTTTCTTCACCTGTCTGAGGGCGTTCTCGATCTTCACGGAATTCTCGTACGCCTTTAGACTGTCGGCTGGGCTCATCGTGCAGTACGTCTCTAGATATCTGTCAACGCGAGTTTCACGTTCTGGCGTCCAATTCCGTCGCGTAACTCTGCCTTACCATTCGGATCAACAGGAGCAAAACAGCATTGCTCAAAAAACTCTCTCTTTATATTCCTTTATAAATAAATATGTAGGCTAATAAGCGAGCTGCTATCTAATCGCGTGCGCACGACCTTAAAAAGTGACACCAAAAAATCTCCGGCCCCCGGATTTTGGCAGAAAGGCCCCAGAAAAGTCCAACTACGATAGAGTACCATGCGGGAGATGAACTTACGCCTTTGAGGGCGGCAACAATGTCCATGTTAGTACATATAATGCAACTTAAAGACTGTTTTTGTCATTGTCAGGCTTCCTTTTGTAGAAGTGACTTGATCCGGACTTTGAGACGCTCGAAGGAAGTCCTTCGTTGACCAGATCCGCCAACCGGGCCTCTTCAAACGAACTCAGCTTTTTGTTCAGCTCGTCCGATCCATCCAGCAACACCCCCTTGGGCAGAATAGCACTGCCCGACAGAGACCGCAACTGCTCCACTTTTTCGGCCTCCTGACGCAAAATGTTGAACATTCTGGAGACACGGCCAATCGCCAGGATCTTGTTCCTGAGTGCGTTTCTGTCGAGGGTTTTTGGCTCGGTCTTGTCGCCGTCCAAACCGGCGTGAGCGACCGATTCCCGGGCAAAAGACGCCTTTTCGGCCGGCATGTCGTGCAACGAGTTGGCCAGCTCACGAGCCAGCGGAGTGTCTTTGCCTAGCTCCTCGTCTGTGCAGATGTTCAAAACGCTGAAGAGTATGTCTGCGGTTCTCTCGGCCACAAAGGGAATCGACCAGGTGAACGCATCGAGGAAATTGGGCAGGTGGTAAGGCTCGGGCTGTGCACTGAACTGTCTGATGTTCATGACTGATTTTTCGTATCGCAGAACCGCAGCCTTGTTGCCGTAGGTGCCACAGTAGTTAGGAGCCGAGAACAAGGTGATCACCGAAGGAAACTGCTGCGGCTCTGTCTTTCTGTACATTCTGTAACCTGCGTCCTGGGCCTGATGGGCCCTGATGATACAAAGCAGGTTGTTGTTCTCCAGGAACTGGCATGTCGCGTCGTACGAGAACATGTACGAGCAGCCTCTTTCGTAATTCTCGACAAAGAATGATGACTCGTCGCCAGGTCTAGCTCTGTCGGTGTCGAAATTGGCCGAAGGGTCTGCCCACATCAGATCGCAGTAGAGTCCCGAGGACGGGAAATCAAGAACGAACCTGTCGATTTGCTCGAGATCGCCCAGCGACTTGAGATGTTTCGAAATGCCTCCGTGGACACAGAAGAACTGCTTGTTCATAATGGCAGTGATCGGGAGGGTTTTGAACGACTTTAGCGATTCCTGGTAAACCGTCAAGGAGTACTTGATCAAACACTCGCTCTTGAACGTGAAGTGAGACGTCATCTGTTTAGTTTCATGGTTACCTCTAAGCATGAAAAAAGTGTCCGGGTGATTGATCTTCATCGCGTAAAGCATCAGCAAACACTCCAACGAGTTCGATCCCCGGTCTACGTAATCTCCCAGAAACAGGAACGAAGACGTGTCGGGATCTCCACAGATCTCAAAAAGTTTGCACAGATCGTAAAATTGTCCGTGAATGTCCCCGCAAACCGTCACCGGGGCCGGGACAGTGAGAAGATTAGGCTCCGCCTGAAAAATATTTGTCGCCATCTGTAAGATTTTCACCACCTGTGATTCCGTCAACTTCCCCTCCCTCCTGAAGTGGTCTCTCAGAAACTTGTAATTGGGCAGCCCGTTGGAATTGCTGAACACGGTGTCGTCCGATGGCCTGACGGTTGTGGGAGGTACCACCTCCGATATGATTCTTTCCGTGGTTTTAAACTCGTTCCCGTTGTCATCTATGTACACCGAAGGGTCCGCTGGTTCAGACTCACAGTCTCTGTTTTTGATCTGCTTGAGGGCGTTTTCAATCTTGAGCGAGTTTTCGTGCGCCACTAGTTTTTGTTGCGACGACATGTTTGATAATTCAATCACCGAACAAGCCTCTAATTCTCTGTCTCCAAATCGCCTACAGCGGGGCTCTTCAAACAGACAGTTCGCTTGCGTATTTCTCACTTTGACCAACTTCCTTCTGGCCAATGAAAATGAGGCTTTTTTGATTTGTTTGTCTGCCCTGGATTGTCTTTGAAGGTCTTTGAAGGTCCTGAGTCGTCAACGTTCGAGTGCACGCAGAGCAATCCCTGATTTAGGAAGCTCAGTTTTTTTATGTTTTTTCCAGTCTCAGAGTTTTTCCTGCGCCTTGAAAAGAAAAATGGCCGGCAAGTGAGCGAAGAAAGAGCAGGAAAGAGTGCCATAATCAACATACAGACAGACAGACGAACTCAGGAGTGCCGACAAAGGGGCTGCGCAGCCGCTTTACCTGAAGAAATACCGGAATCGCAAACGAGCAGCAGAACTTGCCTTCTAGCAGTTTAGCGTCACGTGACTTTTTTATCACGTGAACGATTCATGCAAGAATTTTTTTTTTTAGCTGAAAAATATTCATGATTGTGTATGAGCTCCGTACTGGCACTGTCGATGCTCCTGGTCGTCCAAACTACACCTGCTAACCGTCATGGAAATCGTTCTGGAAGACTCAGGATATGTCTCGGCCCCAGAGGGCCAGAGGTCGCTTCAAATCCCGGACGAAAAGAAACAAGCCACCTTCGAGCTGGGTGTTTCGATGCTGATCTACAAGTGGGATACTCTGGCCACTGCCGTGGAGAATAACTGGGGTGGTCCAGATTCGGCTGACAAAAGGGACTGGATCACTGGTGTGGTGATAGATTTGTTTACGCAAGGAAGAGAGGTGGATACCATTCTGATTCACGAGACTTTATTCAATGCCATGGAGGACGAATTTGACGTCTTAGTCCAAGACGACTCCACCGTTCTTATTGCACAAGCCATCATCCAAGCATACCTCGAGTGTTCCGCCGGTGATTTTGATAAGGTTCATCAACTGTATCAAAGATACCTGGAGAAAGAAGAGTACAGAAGGAGTCATGGAATTACCAAGGCCCAGGTTCAGATCCAGCAAGACCCGAACAACCCAGAGGACTCTGACGATGAAGACGAGGACGAGTCTGACGAGGACGACGAACAGATGCAAGACTCGGAGATGATGGACGTTGACAGACCGAAACAGGGTCCGGTTGTGGATGACGATGGATTCACAGTCGTCACCAAAAAGGGTGCAAGACGTTGAATGAACTGAATGATGTATTTTAGAGAGGAATAAATTAAGGCTTTATTCGGCTGTGCGCGCTGGATTCACTGAGAATCACAATAGGTAGAAACAAGTCCCGCTAGATCTCTATATACACGTATTATCGGCTGTTTCGACGCCATGCCGTCTAAGGCTGGGGGGCCAGCACAGGAGTGGATTGCAGCGAATTGGTTCTGGGAGTGCTGCGTCCGCTGACGGACGCTCTGTTTGCCGATATCGAGTTTCTGGGTGTCACTTTGAGGGGGATGTTGGCGAATTGAGCTTGCGAGCCTCGGGTTCCCTGTCCGTTGCCATCTGTCAGACGCAGCAGTTCTCCAAACTCATCGGCAGTCGCTGGAGGTGGAACCGGGCTATAGCTCACAAGGGGAGGAGTAGACGCTTCTGGTCGGGAGTTTGTTGGCGAGAACGTGTTTTGGTTCCAATGAGTTGCACCCGGTCTCGGGAAGCTAGGTTGCGACACAAGCGGGCTCCCTGGAATAGAATTGATCATCGGACTAGAAGGAGACTGCGGTGCGAGGGCTGTCGGGGTCGGAACGCTTCCGTTAGTGATTATTCCCGGTAGAGAGGGGGTGCTGGATTTCCTGCGGTTGAACGAGATCGAGCCGAATCGCTTGATAAAGTTATCCGCAACCGCGTCCACCGCTCCTTTGGGCTGACTGAAAGAGGGGGTTTCCTTCGGAAGTCCCTTGATGGTGAACAGTTTCACGTTGGTTCCGCACCAGATGCCGACCGGAGTCAAAGATTTGGCGGCCACTCGGGCTAGCTCCGTGGAGTTGCTTGCGGCCATCGTGGACCAGCCACCAAAACCCCAATCGGCACCCACTTTCTTGAATGCAGAAATCGACGAGCTGATCTCGGTGAGAAAACTTTTGGACTTTATCACCTCGTTCTGGTTGAAAATCACTCCCCAAAGAACAGACTCGTACCACCCCAGCGACATGTTGGACCAGGTAAACTTCAGCTGTTCAAACTTTGTTCTCGTTGGGTTGTACTCGTTGGGAATCTTCAACGACTCAATGAACCCGGCAACGCCGATTCCGGAGATCTTGTTGATCGTCGTGGTGGCATCGCTCAGATTAGTTATCACCACTTTCGAGTTCACGAATTCAATGATGCTCAGAACGATGTTTGTGGCCTTGATGCCTGTCCAGGTGATCTCCAGTGGTGCATCCAAAGGCTGTTTGCTCTTCGCTCTGGACGACATCCCCACAGGAAGCCGCGGCCTGATGAGACTTTCTTCATCTGCTTCCTGCTCGTCTTTTGTGTCCTTCTGTGCCGGGTCTTCAGTTGAGTTAAACAACGGAATGGAGGGATTCGAGTTGTTTGAAAACACGCCAACTTGAGACTGTCTTGTAGAAACCTGCGAAGGAAGTGAGGAGCTGTCTGATTGGGCGGCGCCGTTCAGTTCATTGTTGCCAACTGAGTTCCGCGATAATTGGCTGATCGAGCTGAGGACTCCCGTGTATGTGTCTTGGTTCTTGCACATCATATATAGCAGAATGGTGAAGTCTTTTGGCGATCGACAAAGGGAATGACATATGGCTCTCATCAGTAAAGCCAGCAGATCGAGATTTACAGCGTTTTCGTCAAGAAAAGCCGGACTTGAAAACTTGCCGATCAGTTGAGTCAACGAGGCGCTGGCCGCATACGACAATTGGAGATTCTGTGCCTCTGGGTTTTCAAGATCTTTGAGTGAAAGTCTCCTGTTGAACGTTGGTGCGGCGTTGTTGGCGGTCTGTGCGGTCAGCGGGATCAGGTTGTACAGCCACTCAACCATTGTCGGGACCAATATCATCGGGCATCCAGCCTCCAGGGTGTTGCATGTTTGGATAATGAGAAAATCCCGATACGTCGTAGCAGGCGTCGAGATCCTAAAGGATTGCGGGAGAGAAGCGTAGTACTTCTTGTCCAGGGGAGAAATCAGATTGACAGAAACCACCGGGTCACAGGAAATGAACAGAAACAAGTAAGAACACGTTCTGATGAAACTTCTGTGTTTTTCCACGTTCTTGAAAGTGACAATGTAAAACATCAAGTTGATGAGAATCTTGGGCCCGTACTTGTTCGAGACATAGGTCCTAAACTTCTTGTTGCACTGGAAAAACTCCCAAAACAACATCACTAGCTCGGTGCACCATAGAGACGGCTCCGAGCTAATGCTCGCCAGCTTGCCTTTCATCAAGTAAGACAGGCCGGAAGCCCCATTGGCACTGCTATTTTCCGCCAACATTGGTCTGAACAGCGGCAACAACAGCCCCTTTTCCAGAAACACAATTTCCTGATCCTTGTGCAGTCTACCGCAGTAGTATCGAACGAGATTGTTGGGTTGTGTGACAAGAATTCCTGTCTTGCCCAGAAACTCCAGATCGGTTTTAGGAAGCGGATACACCACCATCAGTGTGAGCAGTTGAATCGCATTCGTCACCATCAGGATTCGCAGGTTTTTCAATGCAGTCAGCTCTGACTGGAGACCGTTGTCTGCCTCTTCTGGGTCCTTCGTGGAGCGACACGTGAGGTTGATGAGGGATGAGATGAGAGTCAAGAGCTGCAATTTCGGGGTTGACGTCACTAGCACAGTGAGGTATCTGCAGCCACTGGGGACCACGTTTCCAACCTGCTTGTAGAGACACTGCGAGCACAAAGTTATCACAAACCGCAGCACCTCCAGCCGGGCCGAGTCCAGCTCAACGTCGGGGTCGGAAAGCTTGTCGGACAGCCCGATTCCAGGCTCCCATATGAGAAACTCCAGTGTGTTTGATTTCACATCTTTGTTCGCGGCCGTTACAGTGAACTGCGGCGTAAAAAGAAGGTCCACTGCTGTCAGAATGAGAAGGGCTCCCAACGGAAGCGACTCGTTTGAAGACCCGTCAACGACAGGCTTGACCGAGACCCCGTCGAGAGCTTTCTCGTTGCTCACCAACAAATCGACATTGGCAGCAGTGCTGTCAGAGCTCGAGATCTCGTTCGAGCCGGAAGAGGGAAGCGAATCGGTTCCGACGGTGGCCGTGTTGCTCTGGTCTGAATTGGAGCTGTTGAGCTCCGCCGCATTGCTCAGAGACCAGAAGAGATTTCTTTCCACAGACTGCAGCTCTGTCTTCTCGTACAAAAACGGGAGCAGTTTGCACAACATTCGCATGCAGTTGAGCAAGTGTACTGCTGGGAACTTTCTTATGTCCACTTTGAGAGCACTTAGCCGTATCAGTTGGTTGGCCAGAATCCGCAATAGAAGACAAAACCCGCGGATGTTGGAGTCCCGCACGAATCGAACATCAGAGGGAGTTATCAGGCTAAAGATGTCATTGGCTGATTGTGGCTCCTTCCAGAACAGCTCCCAGTACTCGTCATCTGAGGGAATATCTCTGTTTCTATCGGCAAGCTCGAAGAAATGGTTCTTGAATTTGAGCTTGGAATCCGCGGTCTCCATATTCAGCGTCTGATTTCCGACAGCCTTCTATCAGATCTCGTCGTATCTCAAGCAATCACAGGGATCCGCCACCTTGTGTTCGCCTTTTTATCTTGCAAACTGACGCTAGCGAGCAGTAAAAGATCCGCTCAGTTTTATTACGCCAGTATCTTTTTCTTCAATAAATTTTTACTAGCCCATAGCGAAAGTTGCACAGCCGTAAAGCACGGGGTCGAGGTGTTCAGGCAGATAAACCTGCCTTTTGTCCATACACTAGAAGCTCGTTAAATCATAAAACTACACAAAAACAGAATTCGTCACTCAGAACTCCTCCTTGAACGCCAGCGGTCCGTACCGGTCGACGTACTCGTTCAACTGGGGCTGCTGTCCCGACGAGACAACTTTCTCGTAGTCCGTATCGTCTCTTCTTCTCTTGTGCGACCCGTTCTCTGCAATTCCTGGCAGAACATGGACAGGGGCGTTGTTGCTGCCGTTCAGCTCGTCTTCCCAATCTGACAAGGACGAGGCCGTTGAGCCGTTGTACATCAGGGAAGGCGGTCTTTCCTGCAGATGGCTTGGCAAAGGGGCTCTTTGGAGGTTGAAGGCGTGCTGCTGCTGGAAATCAGACATGTACGAGATGTTGCTGAGATGGCCTGGAGTTCCGATGGGCTGTTCGGAAGTTCTGTATCCGTCGTTCACGCTCTTTCTGATTCTCATTCCGAGCGTTTGCAGTTGAGCTTTGATCGGATCCTCTGCAGGAGTTGGTGCGATGTTACGGTTTGCTCTCTTTGCTTCCATGGCTCCTAATCTTAATTCGGTAGTTTGTGGTGAGACCTGCTCTTGACTCGAGTTTTCCCAGTGTTGCAACAAAAACAAAACTTGCCGTGCCTTCTTTAATTTTTCTTTAGAGATTCCATTCCACCATCCGATAATTTCCCCAAAAAGGTAATTAGCACCAGCCGCAAATATGTTGAGCCGTGCGTGGCGCAGTCTGTTACCCTAACAATAGCTTTCGCCAAAGATCTCGAGAATCGACTTTTTGGGAAAGAAAAAAAGGGATTGAAAATCAAGACGAAATGAATGGCCTTCCGTTCTTCAATCATCACGACAACTGAACTGGAACACAATTCGACGGACGAAGCTTCATTGACTAGCTAGTGGCTCTTCCAACTTAAAAATCCACCCCTCGGAAACATCAGACATTTCAAAAATCATGGGGACATGGTCACCCCTCGAAAAGCTCCAATTCGGCCGCATAGTTAGGCCTTTTTTGCCCCTAGACAAAATAAAAGACAAGAGCAACAAGACCGTGCTGCTCAACCTGACAAACGTTTATCCTGGTGATCTTGTTTACCTGTTTGAGATTGAAGAAGGGTCGCAAAAATGGGCAAGGGGTTATGTCATATCGCTACCTATTCCCTCAGACTTCTCTTCTGCTAGCGTCAACCTAGAAAAACTACCGGAAAACAGGATATCTGTGGCGATTTTGCCTCTTGCTTGTGTCAAGGTTCTGCAAGAGGTGGACGTCGTCCGTGATGAGAAGCAGCAGATTGCTTTGAAGCTCGATCCAGCGGCAGATCAGCTTCCGACTGTCGATAGGTCCAGACCGGAGCTGCCAATGAACAACCAGTTGGACTCTGTAGACCAGTTGGGAGAAATCGTCTCCACCTTGAAATCGCTGGCCGTCTACATCTACACTGTCTACGCTATGAACGAATACCAACTTTTCAAGAGATTGGTGGATATTTACGAGGAATTGGACGACATCAGACTCAATCTTTCGCACAACCTGCTCACCAAGTGTGAGGGAGCAATTGCTCTGAAACAATCGTCTACTTTGTTCAACAAAATCTCCAAGCTGCTGGCATCGAGAAACCAGGGCAGAAACAGCAGCGACATTGGTGGTTACGAGGCCATTTTCTCGAGAAACATTGAAACCGGTCAGTTGTTCAAAGGGTTTGAAGAGAATCCAGCTGAAAATCTAGAGGACTTTGGTCGCATCGCCCAAAACCAGCTGTTTTCCGCCTTGGCACCAAATTTCCCGGCCACCAACTCCTCTGTTTCCTTGGTTCCGAAGAAGTGCGCAAAGTTTGATACAGTTCCTGCTTCCCACATCTTGATCGACTTCAAAGCGGTTAGTGGCTCCTCTTCTGTTCTGCCCAAAGGTTACGATGGGCTCAACGCTTACATGTACCTTCGGAACTCCAAAAGAAGACTGACGGAAGCTTTTTGCATATCGATCAAACCCAACCAGGACCTCTTTCTGGACAATATCTCTGCCGCACTGTTCAAAAACATCCCGGCAAGCGAAGTGGATTCCGGCAGAATCTATCTGGTTGCTCTTTTGACTGAAAACATCAAACTTGAAACAAGTGGAATCAAAAACGGCGTTGAGAATCTGACGCACGTCAGAAAAGGTATTGCGGCTGGGGTGGCCAACATATCAAGAATCTTCTCTAGAAGCCAAGGTCATCTCGCCAGCGGAGAAGCCCATCATTTCACTATCAAGCTGTTCGGTTCCTACATGACCCACAACCAACAGCCGGTCCAGCTCGCCCCAGGATTGAGCCCAGCTATGGCTATGTCCTTGGTTATGGCTAATAACGGTTGGGGTGAGCTGGTGGACCGGATTATTTCCGGGTCCAACAAGGGTATTGCAGTTAACCCGAGAGCCGAACAGCTTTCTCTTTCTATCAAAGAGCTGAGAAATGAGAAATTGCTGAATATCGGGGTGGAAAACAAACAGAGCTCGGCCGTCTCAGCTATCTCCGTCATCAAAAACATGTCGTACACCTCGCTTGAAGAGGACTACGAGAGGCTTTATCTGAAGATTGTTAAGTGCAACTTTCTGCAGTCTCGAAGCAGAGACAAGAGCTTCATTACCGTGAACGTCTCTGCCTCTTCTTCCAGTCTGAAGTTCTCCAAGGGGACGAACGAAAGCCCTCGGAAAAGCTGGCAGTTTTTGTCCGTTTCGCCCAATGAACATGTTGGAGAAACAATTCAAGTTTTGAACATCAGCAGATCCACAAACACCGAAAACGACTATCTGCAATTCTCTGTTTATGAGAACACTGAGTTTGTTGGAGGTGCCAAGTACCTGGCTCGCACGCACAAGTCGATCAAGGTGACAGGCAAGAAATCTAAACAGGTTGAAATTGTTGGTCCAAACAATGCCATCGTCGGATCGATCGAAATGGAAGTTGAATACGTGGGCAAGAAATTCAACGTCGAACAGTCGATCGAGACGGTTCTCAATTGGCGGTCAATTTACGGGAACAACCCTGAGAACTCTCAAAAGAACCTGGTTGCAGCGCTGGCCAAATTTGACAAGGTCGAACTTTCAGTCGTTGTGAAGCACTTTTCCGAGCTTTTGACCGCTCTGCTTGAGATCTTCGAGGCATCCATGAAGAAGAATCTCGAATTGTTGAAAACAACAGCCTTTGAGAGTATCGTACACTTGCTGGATCTCACGATTGCCAGACAAGACCAGTACAGCTATCTTTTGAACGACTTCATTGCTGAGAGTCCAGACAGCCGTCCGCAGCTTTCTGGTGTTGGTGAGGAGTTGATTCTGATGATGACAAAAGCCTTTTCCAAGGTGGACACAGACTGGAATTCTACAGGCAGGGCTCTTTGTCGGATTTCGCACTTGGTTCTCAGTATTGCCGACACTACCTCCAGTGACAGAGCTGGGTTTTCCAAGGCGGCACGTTCGCTAGCTGGCGCGGTGTCTCTATTCTTGGGTTCTACAAAGGAGGCCTTGGCGGTGGATCAGCTGCTTGTTCTTGAGGTGTTGGAGCTGTGGCTTGACGTTTTGAGAAAGTATTTCGAGGACGCAACTTTGTTCAGAATAGCCGAGTCTTGGGTGGATTCCATCGGACTGAGAGGTCTGGGTTCCTCAGAAAATCAAACCAACAACGCCTTGGCGAACAAGAAGAAGAACAGAGAGCATAGAATCATAATAGCGAAACTCCTTTTCGTCAGGAGGATGCTCCACTCGTGGCTCATTTCAACTGAATCCGTTGAGACTCGTGAAGCCCTGGTGGCTAAATCGTTGGAGTGGTCGCTGGAGGTGTTGCTGGACGATCGGGTGGATTTCGACGCTTCGAGATTGGCCATTGGGGCACTGATGTCGGTTGTGTCGACCAGTTTTGGGTCGGGCAGAATATACTTCGACGCGTCCAAACAACTTTACGTCACCTTTGTCAGGATTCTGCCGGTTTTATCCACAGTGTTCGATAAGTATCACAAAAAGTGTCGGATTGCTGGTCTTCTGAAGCCAAAAAGAACATTCACCCAATTGTTCCCTGTGTCGTATCCGTTCACCGACTACACCATCGACTCTACAGTCAACGACGAGAGCTTCGCTGAGATTCTGATAGAGTTGTCGGTTTTGATTGCTTTCATCTCCAAAGTTTGTGTGTCTGTTCGTGAAGACATCCGGAAGTATCTTGCGTGCTTGGACTCCCCTGCTCCGTACGCCAACCTGGACTCTCTCATTGGGACGGCCGGGACTTTGGTCAACTCTCCGTCGAGGCACGTGGATATTGTCCAGTCCATCAGATTGATTCTCCAGTCCAAGTTCTACCCTAGCAACAAGTGGTTTTCGCTGAAAGCGTTGATAACAGAAAGCATGCAAACGTACCTCGAGCTTTTGTTCCCGCTGATTGCCAAAACCATCCCCCCAGTCGACCAGCCTTCCAGCTTTGACAAAGTGCTGTGGTCGAACTACTTGAAGTCGGTTTTGAGATGCGCCACGTCTCAGACCTCTTCCGTGGAGCACCTCATTGAGATTCCAAGGAAGTGCTGTTACCTCCTTCAAGGGGACGTCAGAACCAGATCTGCAGCTCTGGCCCAGTCTGTCTGGGACGGTTTGGCGTGGGACGGTCTCGCCGACGACGTTTCGAGGTTCCGGCTGCCCCGATTCGGAGGTTATCAGGTTGAATTCATCAACAACAGCGAGTACGGTATCATTGAGGACCTGCTGCTGTTCTGCTTACAAAGGAACAAGAAATGTGTTGAGGTGGGGGTCAACATGCTGTGGTCGATGATTGTCTCCGAATGGCTCATCAGTGAGAGTCTTTTTGAGATTGAAAAGGAGTGCATTGTTGCGTTGTACGAGATTTTCCACAGCGAAAGAAAGTACTCGCCTGAGTCCAAAGAGATCGTCAATTTCATCGCTCAGTTGAAAAAGACGATATCTCTGGAACAAGAAGACGAGGCTTACGGTCCAATCATGTTGCTGGTGGACAGCTTGTCGCAGTTCCTTGGAACCTCGAACGAGCTCAAGAGCATTCCAAAAGGTGAGGAGTTTGACGACGACAGAATGTTCCACAGACTCAATCTCTCAAGTTTCCTGACCAGTGTGGACAGACCGGAACTGTTCCACTCGTTCATCAACGATATGTTCGAGGCCAACTTGGAGAAGAAGAACTACGTCCAGGCTGCCCTGTCGCTCGAGCTCCTGGCGGACACCTACTCTTGGGACGTGGACCACCTACTTCCGATTTGCTACAAGCCTAGACTACCAAGCCAGAGTGCGTTCAAGAGGAAAGAGGAGCTGTACAAACTGATTGCCAGCAACTTTATCCAGGGAAACAAGCTGGAACAGGCGGTGGAGATCTACGAAGAGCTTCTCGAGTCCTACCACGCGTACAACTTTGACCTGACGGGATTAAGTTTCTGCCACGCAGAGCTGGCCAAGATCTATAATGGACTGGAGAAAGTGGACAGAACTGAGTCGAATTTTTTCAAGGTTTCGTTCATCGGGTATGGTTTCCCGGCCTCAATCCGGGGCAAGGAGTTTATCTATGAAGGGCTGGCCTTTGAGCACATAACGTCGATGCATCAAAGATTCAGCAGGCTGTATCCCGGATCGAGGATCATTTCCAACGAAGAGGAGGCGAAAAAATTGCTGGAGCAGACTCCGTTCGGAAAGTATCTGCACATCAAGACTGTGTCTCCAGCAAAGGATCTTACGGCCAACAAGTTCTCGTTCAAGACGAAAGAGTACATCGACAACAAGGATCTCAAGACGTTTATCTCCACCAGGAGGTTGCCTGGCTCGACCGACATCACAAACCTTTACACCGAGGAGACCACGTACACCACCACCCTGACGTTCCCAACTCTGATGAACCGGTCGGAAATCGAGTCGGTATCCTCCGTCAAGCTGTCTCCTATTGAAAATGCCATTAGATCGCTGGTGGAGAAGAACCAGGAGCTGTCCAACCTTGAGTACCTGCTCAACCAGGCGATCAGATCGTCGGAGGACGATCTGACCCGTCTCTCTTCGTCCACGCTTTTCAACGAGCTGTCTAGAACTTTGGCCGGGACTGTCGACTCGCCGGTGAACGGTGGCGTGGGACAGTACCGGGTGTTTTTCAAAGCGCTGGACGGTTCGAGCGAAAAGCAGGAGAGCGAAGCCTCGTTTCTCAAGAGTGGCTTCCTGGATCTGATCGGCTTGCTGAACAATCTTTTACGGCTTCACGGACTGGTGATCCCGGCCTACTTGCGCGAGAGTCACGAGTCGCTGGTTTCCCTGTTCGGGCGGAACTTTGAAGCGGAGATTAAGGAGCTGAAGCTCGACACGTCTGCGCTGACAGGCGCGGACCAGGTGCAGTATCGGAGTTATACCCCGAGCGGAGCAGCGTTGGCGGCCGCCGTCCGTGGTTCCAGCCTGCTAGAGAGCAGTAGTGCCGTGTCGGTGCACTCAGAATCGTCCTCCTCGCGGTTTTCCAACAGCGTCGCTTCAGGCAATAAGCACTTCCCCAGGCGCACCACCCTGCTGAACACGTAGGCGCTTGGCCGCAAAGTTTGTTCTATTTATAAACCACCCTAAACAGGCCAGAGTATAAACAGTTTCGTAGCAACTGATGCGAGTGAGTGTCTGTATGTACTAAATTATGCGTCTGCGGAAAATTCTGATGCGTGAACTGCCCAAACCGGCCGGAGTCAGCCACAGCCCCAGCCCGTTCACCAGCCACAGCCCCAGCCTGCGCAGGTCTCGGCGACTGGAAAGGAGACCCAGGGTCCGCTGGAGTCGCTGGGGCTGGGCAGGAGTCGCCCCGACTGAATCGTGGCTCTGACGTCTGGCACTGGAATGTCTGCGCGAACACCCTACTTCTGAGATCTGCGACCGGCCGAATGCGGAAGGTTTAGAGATGGGACGTCTGCGTGTAGGTCTCACGCGAGATTCCAAACTTCCTCCGAGCGACGTGCGCGTTCTGCAAGGGGAATGGAAAAAAAAATTAGGGGAGCCAGGCAGCACCAGCCGACGTGCCACAAAAGCCATAAACCAATGCATCCTCCAAGCCCTCGAGAGCCCCCGGCCCCGGCGGCCGGCGGTGGTCGGTCTGGGAACCCGAGCCGAGTCCCAGGACGCACCGGTCCCCCCCTCACTCCACCACGTCAAAACACCGCTGACATGCATACATTTTCTGCAGCCGGCCGCGAGAATTTCATTTCCAGCAGGTTCGCCAACTGCTCGCGGAACAAGAAGCGGACAAGGGCTGCGCATGCAGCGGGAACAAAGCAAGGAAGGCTGGGGCGGCTCATCAGGTTGTGAGGAGAATTTTGGAGGAGTTTTTTTTGGCCTTGTTAGCAAATAAATATTTAGATTTAAACTATCAGTATTGTCGCCGGTTTCATTTCACAAAGGGGCTCGTGGTGCAGTCATAAAGGTGTTTGTGCCTTTCCTTTTCCCTCGTTACTCATCAACATTACATTCGTTTAGTTTTTTCTGGTGTGTCTCGATCCGTTGTTTGGTGTTGTGACCTGTCTTTATGAGAAGCTTCACTCCCAGAAGGTCGCTCTCGGTGTCATCAATGGCCTCGTCGCCGCTGCCACCCTCGCTGGCCAACACGGGCGTCGACTTTGACTTCCAGGACTTCAAGAAACTGGACCAAGCCCTGGCCAAATTCGCCTCCTTCAAACGCAACTCTACTGCCAAGACCAACATCCTCCGCCTCGCCCTGCTGCCCTATCTCAGATCAAACTGTAACGCATGGACCTCCCAGGCCCCGGAGCAGCTCACAGACAGATTTCTGCTGGTATCCACCGGAATCCTCCTCAAATGGTGGCAGACGCTGCTCGCTGCCCTCAAGGAATATCAGCAGATGGCCGCTATAGACAAAAACTGCTACCTTGAGTGCGTCTCTAGAATACTGGCCAGACACGAGTGGCTCGCGATCGAAACCAAAAACTCGGTCTTCCAGGACATTCTGGCCAAGCAAAACGAACATCTGCTAGAGACCTTTGAATTTTGCATCTCCAGACTCGACGTCAAAAACACTTCGCTCCCCATCTACGCCTTCGCCGGCAAAGTCTTCGCTTACGCATTCCTCAGATTACCCCAGATCTCCAAAGGTCTTCTGTTCCTGCTCAACTCCAAGGTCAAACACTACGAGCAGATCTACAATCTCGTCGTTCTCGGTAGAACCCCCAACGTGAAAGTCGCTCCTTCTAAGAACAACCTCGACTTATTCCAGTCAACGCTCAACGACTCGTGCAACAAGTTCGCCCGTCACCTCAGACCTCTGATCGCCTCCTCGGTGAAGCCGAGGAAAACCAAATTCAACATGGAGAAGAAGTTTCTCAACTCGATATATCCGCCTGCTGACAAAATCAAGGGCATCAAGGACACCAAAGACCTGTGGTGTTTCAGATGGGCCTCTTTGGATCAGGTGGACCTGTTCTGTTCGTTCTTCAGACACTACCTGTCGCTGTGTTCGTTCTATATGAGAGGACACACCTCCTCGTCGCCCGAGGTGGACCTCTACGCTCTGCCTGGATTCCCTTGTCTGCTGACCCATATTTTCGAGGTATTGGACTTCCAATCGATCCAGCAATCCAGGCCCTCCTCTTCGCAGACTTTCGGTGTCGGCACGGGCCAGCTGGAGTCGCAGTCCGATAAGGTTTTCAAAGTCTTGAGAGACTTTCTGGCAAACAGCCGACACGATTTGGAGCCCGCCGTGAGGTTGGGTTTGGTGAAGAACTTTGAGAACGTGCTGAAGCTGCTTGTTTCCAAGACCTCTATGTTTGAAATCGAAAAAATAGATGCGGTCTTCGAGTATTGGATCAAGTTCGTCAAAAGCTTCAGAGAGTCATGTCCCTACGAAATCGACAATCTCGACTGGAAGTTCTGGCTGGACGTTCTGATGAAGCTGCTCCAGTCCAACAGCATCAACTGTGAGCTCAGGTCTTTGTCGATCATTTACCAAGTCTGGGAGTTCATCCCAAACACCATATCCATTGATTCCAACTGGGTTTCAGACTGTTCTGAAAGCATACGCTTCAACTTGAGTCTGTATCTGTTGAATCGAGCGAATTGGATCAAATTCTTCGGCCATTATCTGCCGTTGGTCAGATCGTTCTACACCAGACTCCTTGTTTGGCGGGTTTTGGGTCTCAATTCGGGCGATGCGAGACCGAACTTGAATTTCAAAGACTCCATCAACTCTAAGAAACTGGGCCTCTTGCTGAATTCCCGACTCTCGTGTACTTACAGACTGACGAAAGAGACAAAAGTGGTCCCGACTGACCCCATTCTCAACAAGAAATTCATCATTACTCCGGTCAGTGTTTTCAAAGAAGAAAACCCCAAAAGAGACAGCATCAGATCGCATCCGTACGAGATTCTCGACGACGCTGTTTACACTTGCAACAGTTTGCCAATGAACGCCTCTTCCACCAGCATTTCCTCCTCCAAGTCGCTTACCCCGAATAACAGCTCTGTCGGCAAGCGTGCAAAGGCCAACACGGGCTGGGTTTCCAAGTTCTTCAAGAAGAAGGGTGAGGAGGACACCGTCGATCAAGACATGACGGCTCCTTCCTCCGATTTCAAAAGCGCGAGCAACGACGACACTTACAACGCGTTGTTGAAGACCCCGCCAAGACTGTCGAACTCAACTCCGTCGATCGCATCCTCGTCAAAGTCTTCCTCGCCCAGTTTGCTGTCGTCGATGACAACTCTCTCGGCATCGCCTCAGTCGTCCATTTCCTCTTTCGAGTTTGCCGACGCCAACTCAGACTCGATCTTCAACCAACAGAAGTTTCTGCCTCCCGAGTTGAACATGAGACCGCCAGATCTTGTCCGGCCGTACTTCAAGTTCCAACTGATCAGAAACGACTTGAAGCTCCAGGAGTCTCACAAATTGTTGTCCCAATTAAACGACACCAAGTTCATCAAGGTGGACAAGTCTGTCTCGAACAGTGAGCCAAGACTCCCAGATCTGGGCTTGCACAACGGCAAGCTGTCCAAAAGCTCGTTTAGTCTCGAAAGCGGACTCGGCAGCGAGGACAGCAGTTGCAAAGGTCTGAGCTTCAACTTCAGCTCGGTTCTGGAGGAGCTGCCCGACCTGGATGTCGATGCCAGTTTTTCTTCCGCTCTTGGTTCTCCGTCCAACGGCTCAGAGAGCATGTTGGTGGAACCCGGTAACGACCAGTTTAACGAGGAGGAGACCCGCAACGCCGCCGCACTTGCCAACTCCATCTACGAGTATAACAAGATCGTGGAAGAGTTCGAGACTTTTGTGCTCCAACGACTAGAACATCGCTTTCCTTCCGCCGCAGCCTCTGGCTCTGAGACTCCTATCGATTCTCCAAACCGCTCCTCAGTCAACGATAGCTCGTTCCGTTCTTATCTGGTGAACGAAAGCGACCACAGTTTGACTGCTATGATTCCGGTTCTCCTTTCCGAGGCACCGGAGAAATTCAATGCCTACTAAGGTGAGCTGTGCGCTTTCCGCCTACTTCCACGCGTTTCGATTTGCGTTGACTAGTTCAACTGCTTCTTTTCTACGGACTTGATTGCCCTAATTTACAGCTGGCATGTACTTATTCTTCAATATTTCATTTCGCATTCGTATACAACCGTCAATCACCAAGCAATCTGTTGAGGTTCCTCAGAGCAAGGGTGTTCTCGTCTTCCTCTTCCTTTTTGATGATATCGTAATCGAGATCGTCGTCCTGATCGCTCGAGTCTTTCGATTCTTTCGAGACCTTTGAGCCGTCGAGCGCGTCGTCGGCAGAGAAGTACCACAGCAGAAAGCAGCTGAAACTCAAACAGCTGACAGAACTGATACCCCAGCAGACAAGGGTCCCCAGCAAAAACGACAGTATTGGGTAGTTCCAGATGTACCACCGCAACCCTTTGAACTTGAGAACCACCTCCAGCGTGACGTCTCCCAGATAGACAGCCTGGTGGTTGAATTCGATCACAAACTTCATGTTTCTTGACGCCTCGGCTAACGTCGACAGCGACACAGAAGGGAAAGAAAGCTGCTGATTCGGCGGTTTCATCAGCAGCAAGTTGAGCTTTTGCACGGGTCTGTGCAGAAGAGAGCTTCTCAGACTGGGGGGGACAAAATGCCTGGCCACAAGCGGGGGCACGACAGAATCGCGTAAATGCTCGGTGGTGTGACAATCCACGGTGAAAAACGTTGTTTTCGTGTAATACAGGCCACCGGTGGTTTCAGCCGAGGTCTGCGTCGACGACTGCTTCTGAGGTCTCCAGTTACCCCACAGATGGAACGTCTTTTTAGCCGAGACTGACGGCCCGTGGTCCACCGGCTCCTCATAGTTGTCTATGGAACGAGAAATAGGCCACTCCCAGGCTTTTTCCGTCAACTGATTGGAACTTTCGGTGAATCGCGAGTGCGTCTTCAGGTTATCGGTCACCGGCCACAACTTCGTGTACTTTGACTTCAAGTCGATTAAAAATGGATCCAAGTCCCACGGCTTGAGCTCCTCGTTCAGCAGCGTGTCGTCTAGGATCGAAAATCTTGCCCCCACTAAGTAGCTGCCGCCTTTTTCGGGCTGTTTCTCCGCCAAACATTGGTGCCGGAATTTGAGATTGACCTCGTACTCCGAGAGAGAGTCGGTGAGAAATTGACTGCTGTCCATCGTACGCAGTCGGGAAAACACATCGCCCGCGTTGACCACCAAGTACGGGCCGCGATTCTTCAAGTCGTAGTTCAAATTGAGTCTCTCGTTGACTATAAGCGGGGGTATCAAACGCTGATAGAACCAAACACACGATATTATCGACCACGGTAGTAGTACGAGAAAGATCGACCCCACCCCAATCACCAGGTATAGCAGGCTTCTCGTTGCAGTGAGGGGAATCGAGATGTTGATGTGCATGCTATCTGGCTTGTCTGGCTAGACACCCATAAAAGCAGCATGTTGACTGAATGTTGCCCCTTTTTATCTCCTCTACAACTTTTTATTTAGTTTTCGTACTTTAATTTTTCAGGCTGTGCTAGCACAGCCAGCGATCGAAAAGATATCAAACATGTAAAGCGGGCGGAAGCAAGCAATCAGAAACCCAGAGACACTTTCATAGTGTACGAGGTTGTTATTGGGAGACAGATCACAAGCAGAACGTAATGGCAGATGTATATGAGTGCCAAACAATCGATTTGGGTGTGTTCCTCCAGACCAACCGGGGTGTAGAAGGCAGTGATGTAGATTAATGACGTCGCAGGAGGAAGACAGAACTGCAGGTTGCAGACGAAATGCAGGATAGGGTCGCCGTAAAACAGGCCGTCCTTGGCTATTTTGGAGTTTAACGCGCACCCGATGACTGGAAATATTGCCAGCTTGAGAACAGTGATGGCTATCGATGTTCTCCACAGTCTCGGCTCAATGTCGTTGATGCGGAGCCGGCCAATTGTTCCTCCGAGAAGCAGCAGACCAAAGGGAACCTGGGCCTGGCCAATGTATGACGTGGTGTCCATGATAAAGGAGAGCGGGGGCAGTCCGTCTGGGGCTGGCGACAGATGAGCCTGGTGGGTCTCGACAAAGAGCGCCTTGAGCCACGGAACCATGCAGACAATGATGCTTAAAATGATAGTAAGAGAAATCGGCTTGAGCAAGCTGACAAACAGTAAACTAAAGGAGGCTTTCAGTATACTCTTAGCCTTGCTGAACGTGAGAGTCTTCAGGCCTTGGACAATGTTGATGTTGAGTCCTTGCACCTCTTCCTCTTCTTCTTCTTCCTCGGGGTCCTCCTTCTCCGAGCTTTTATTCTTGCTGCTACCTTTCTGTCTGAGCTGGATCTCTGCCGGATCCTGGACCTCGACGTGGCCGGCGGCGATCTCGTCAAACCTGGAGTAAAGTCGAACCACGTCGTGAATTCCTTGGGAGGGCAGCTCGCGCAGTCTATTACTAGAGATGGACCCGGCCACGCTTATCGCCCGTGAAGCAGCAGAGCAGTTACTGTCTCTTCTGGAAAGAGAGTTTTCTAGCCTGGAGCCCTGGGAAAGTCGGCCCTTTCTCCGCAAAAAATTCATGTGGCTGGTTTCGCCGTAATTCTCGTTGTCTGGCGAACCATTTTTGGCGAGCGACGAGCTGATACTGGCCAATGATTGCTGGTCGGCCTCGGGCACATTGTCATCTTCGGTTGGCACAGGCGGGTTCTCGTGCGAAGAAGAGTCTGAAAATTCCAGAGCGCTCTCTTCATCAAACTCTTCGTTGCCGTGCTGCGTTTCCTTCACCTTGCGGATGGCACCTCTGAAATCCATCTCAATCAACTTGTAGCAGCCAAGATTGAACTGCATGAATATTTGAAACGTCATGAAGATACAGGCAAAAGAGACTCCTTTGTCCACGTCGTCGATGATTCCAGAAGCTTCCATACTCTGCAAATAGGCAATGGGCAGGTCTGACACATTGGGCAGAAGTCCGACACACATCAAACCTCCGTACCAATTTTTCGGACACCCCGATACAAACCCCACCAGGAAGCACAGCAAACCTCCGCTTATCATCACTGTCCAGCTAATGATGGCGATGGTTCCAATCTGCGCAATATCGCCGTTGTCGATGTTGGTCACCACTTTGGTGAACGCCAGACAGGGTAACAAAATCATGATGGCTATGGTGCTGATGTTCCTGGTCGTTTCCACAGTGAGAATGTTCTTCCTGGATAAATAAAACCCCGTAGCTATAATCAAGTATATCTTTATGATGGGCTTGCAGGCGACATAAATGATGGTTCCTAGTGGTACGTCGGACATGGTAATGACTTGCCGCACATTGGTGAACGGTCCATTGCGCTGATTTCACGCTAGAGATAAGAGTGAAATTAATCGTTTTACTCCTCATTTACCGGGAAAAATCTTTGGAGATTAAAAAACCGGGCTTTCCCGGTGTACAGATGTCTAACAAAATTTCGGTGGTGCAAGGAGTCAACACTGCCACGAAATCTCGCTAGGCAGCTAGCTAGCTAGGGAGTCCAAGTATTCAAGAGTGACGTCTCTCCAGAGAGGCAGTGACGTGGGCAGCTGATCTGGATGAAGACGTGGGTACGCCGACTGGATTGTTTGCATAAGACTGTCAAACATGATTTTGTAAGTGTGCCCCGTAAAGTGGATTCCGTCAAGAAGAAGCTGGCTGGATGGCAAGCCAGAGTCCTCCATAAGCTTGTAGAGGTCAATGACAGGAACGTTGAGACGGTTGCAGAGCGCAATCAGAGCATCCGCATACATCCGGTTGGCCTCGTTGCTCCGGTGAGCCCCAGTCAGCAGATCTTCGGGACAAACTTTGTCCCAGAGTTGCTGGTCGTGAAGACCCGGGGTGAAAACCACGAGATCTATTTTTCTGGCGGTGAACTCGCAGATGAGCTTTTCGGTGTTTGAAATGTAGCGCTGCAGCGGGACGTGTTGCGGGTTGTTATTTCCGGGGGCTCTGGCGTCGTTGGTTCCCAGAAAGAGATACGCGATGGCGATCTGCTCGATCGCGGGCTTGGTGTCGTGTTCGTGGTGCATAACCTTAGGCAGGACTCGCGTTGCCCATTCGGTAGTGTAGCCGGAATAACCTCTCTGTAAAACTTGAAGTTTGCGGGTGTAGGCGTTTGTCAGTGAGGCTCCCAGAGAGAATTGTAGGCTATCCGTTCCTGGGGGTAACTGGTTGAAGGAGAACTCTGTGATAGAGTCTCCAAACATGAGAAACTTCCGGAGCGACATTATGAAGACGGTTATCGGGGGCGGCGGCGGCGGTGGCGGGGGCACGGTTAGGGTGCTCTTAGTGCAGACGATTGGCAACTCCCGGGCTAGTGGTTGTAGCGGAAGAGTCTCCACGGAGTGACTATTTCGACTGGTTATATTTAGTTTTGCGGATCGCCTGCGATCGACGCTAGCGAGATTCAAGCGGGGAAAAACAACCCCGGCTGAATTCCCAGGACGACGCGGCCGGCCCAGAAGAAGCGACGGGACCGGCTTTCAAGACGGGAGGGTAACGGTGCCGTTGATTACGTCACCAACGCTCTCGGCCGATGCCAGAAGTAGCAAATTGCAGATCAGGCATGCTTAGGCTGTCGCCTAGAGTCGTTCTGATCGAACGTGTAGGAGTTGCAAAGCTAACGGGATAGTCACCCCACCGTGTTCTCGTCTGACGCTCGCTCCGCTTCGGTCCACTCACCGTCCTCTCCAGTCGGATTCCTCGAATTGCTTGGCAGCGCCGCGACGGTTGGCCAGCAAGAGTCTCGCCCGTTTCTGTACGGCCGGACGGCGTTTCATTTCGCGAGCTTCTGCCGGAACTTTTCAAATTGCATGGCGGTGCTTGGCTGCGCGTGAGTTCCGGGCGAGCACCGGTTCGCTTCGCGGCCCCCGCGGCCTCAACCGGCCGTCTGGGAGTCCCCGGTGGCGGCGGGCTTTCGCCTGCAGTGCGTGCAGTGCGTGCGCACAACACATCCTGGAGTAATAATTATTTCACAGGCTGGAATTTCGTCTGGCTGTCTTGTCTTGTTTCGCTAGTAGCTATTTGTCACAGCTCACAAGAGACTTTCGTACCACCGCTGGAGACGCATTTCTTCTTCCACTCTCACAGAAGGCACCGCAGGCACAGTCCATTACAACAGGGCAAACACCAGTGCACTCTCTGTCCCATACGTCGCCCTCAGCCGACGCAGCAGCACTTTTGGGCCCTCATTATCCACCAGTATTAGTTACCAGGAGAGTGTTCTTCCCACAGCACGAGCATCGTAGTATGGATGCAAATTCTCACATGTTCGGCCAGTCAACCGCAGCAATGTCGGGCAACGACTCCACACAGCCCATAAATATCAGCTTCAGCAGAGCCGGGTCGGTGTACCAGAATCCACGTATTAGAAGAGAGAGCATTGCCCACTCCCAAGGTATGGGAGGAATTTCGTGGGGTTCTGTCACGATTGGGTCGTGGCTCAAAGACGAGGTGATGCTTCATAACCATCAGCAGCAACAGAGTCAGTTCAATAGCAATGCGCTTTCGCCCTTTTTCGGACCCAACAACGCCGCCTCCGGCAATGGCCAGACCCTGCAACTCAACCCGCAGGCGAGCCAAGGGGCAAATCACCTGGTGACGAACAACAATTTTGGCAATTTTGGCCGAACGGACAGTCTGAGCATGGCTTTTTCGCCCTCAATGAACAACTCGTCCTACCTGGCCGACCTCGAAGCCACCTATTGCAAGGATTACTCCTGTTGTGGCCAGCTGCTCCCGACGTTGCACGACCTGCTCAGACATTACGAGGAGATGCAC
This sequence comes from Ogataea saltuana, assembly GCA_030674545.1. NCBI lineage: Eukaryota > Fungi > Ascomycota > Pichiomycetes > Pichiales > Pichiaceae > Ogataea > Ogataea saltuana. Next base: position 294,860 of record JAKTYV010000007.1, read on the forward strand.
ATTCAGCCTGAACCGACGCTGGAGGCTCCGAGAGCGAGACCCGTCAACAATGCCATGGACACTGTGTCCACGAATGAGGTGTTTCTGTCCCCCCAAGGAGAAGCTCAGCCGCAGCAGCAGCACGCTCAACCAACGGTAAGGTCGAACGTGAATCAACTAAACTCCCATCTGCTACAGAACGCGTCTACGAATAATGGCAACGCATCAGTCCCACAACCTGGAAACACCAGTACGCTCAATAATTTCAACTTCAACCAAACCGGTGCTGGCGACGCCAACTCGAGTCTGTATAATCAGCAGCATCAGTCCCCTCAGCAGCATCAGCAGCAACAGTTTAGTCAGCTAGACCAGTTCAACCAGCAGAATCAACAACAGTACAACCCTCAACTTCAATTCCAACAGGCCCAGCATCCCCAACAACAATTCAACCAATCACAGCAACCGATGCCCCCACAGGCTGCAAATGCGCAAAACACCATTTCTTCGGCCCATGTTCCTTTGCAACAGCATCCCCGTCTATTTCAAAACTATAATAACCAGCTGCAACAGAGACAGCAGCAGACTCCTTCGCCCCTGTCCACACAGCCAAATCAGAGACCGAACCACGGCGACGGTTTGAACCAGCGATCGGGCTCCCCGCAGCAATTTGCCATGGACGAGGATGACGAAATGGACGAGGACGAGAACGAAGTTTGCATCGACGACCCCGCAAGACACTTGTACGTGATGGAACACGGCGAGAACAGACCGTTCAAATGTCCAGTCATTGGTTGTGATAAAAACTATAAAAATCAAAACGGACTCAAATACCACCGACTACACGGTCACCAAAATCAAACCCTGAGAGCCAATCCGGACGGCACGTACTCTGTGATTGACCCCGAGAGCGATGCTCCGTACCCTGACGGAATGGGAATGGAGAAAGACAAGCCTTATAGATGTGAAGTTTGTGGTAAGCGTTACAAGAACTTAAATGGTTTGAAGTACCATCGTGGTCATTCGACTCATTGATTACTACCGGTACACGATTGGAGTGGAAGTCAGCTGCTTTCCAAAGCACGCAAAGTGACTGTGCTCTTGAACTACGTACCAGCTGATAACACCTCGCATTAGTCGTTTGTTTTTGTTGTTTTGTTGAGTTTTCGTTGTCATCGTCTTTGTTTCTTGTTTAAACCTCCCTAGTCCTAATTCTTATTACTCCTCTTTTCTCTTCTTCTCCTAGGTATCGTATTGTGCTATATAAATCATTTTCTTTCAGAGTCACATTTCCCAAGCAAACTTTCTCTTTTTCCTTCTTGTGGGCTTTTCCTTCCCACCCCCACCTCCTATTCTATATACCATCATAATGGACTCGATACCGCACCTTTCAGCAAGTTCCACTCTCAGCCATTTCAAGGCAGTGCTCCCAAGCCACGATCTTTTTTGTTTTCTGTCAGAATAAGTAAGGGTCAAATAACGGGAGGCGGGATGAGGCTCAGCTTCCAAGTAGCAAGCGAGAAGAAACTAGAGTATTTCTTTCAATCTGTTGTGCTAAATGTTTATTCAAGACTGATTAGTTGACGACTTTGGATCAATTGACGTTGACAAGTTCAGTTGTCTTTCTTCATCTGATCATGCCACTTTACTACAGTCTCGTTTTCGGTCTTTTGGCCTCTGAAATGGTGCTGTTTGCACTCATTTCCCTCCCGCTTCCAAGCAAGTTCAGAAGGCCGTTGCTCAAAGGTCTGAGCGTCCCATTCCACTCTCAGCATTTTGAGATCACTGTAAAGTGTGTTTTGGGATTTGTTTTGGTTCTTTTCATTGATGCCCTCAACAGAATGAACAAGATCAACGCCGAGTTGCAGGCTTACCAAGATGGCGGCGCGCCTGGTCTATTGGGTGGCGGCCAAGAATCGAGGGCAGAGATTCAGGCCAGAAGATTCTACGCTCAAAGAAACACGTATCTATGTGGATTCACGCTGTTTTTGACCTTGATTGTCAACAGAACGTTTTCCTTGGTGTTTGAATTACTCGCTGTTAAAGAGCAACTGAAATCGTCTGACAAGAACAGCCAAATCGACAAGCTCGACTCCGTGGACGAGAAAAAAGTGCAGGAATTGGAAGGAAAAATACTCGAGCAGGACGAAATTATTGAAAACCTCAAGTTACAAGCCAAATCCTTGTCGGGTGACTACGAACTGCTCGATTCTTCTTCGGTCAAACCAACCTCCCGGAAAGCATGATCTGGTTAAAATGATGACATAGGAAAGTACGTAATTGATTGAATATATTTGCCATTTGCTAAAGATTACGCTTTTGGAGCAGGCTCGTAGGAGTTGCTCTTGTGCTTTGGAACAAAGGAAAAGCCCTCGCCAGCCGGACCCAGGAACATCTCTGTGATCTTGATCCAGTCCTTGTAATCTGGGGACCCCAGCAAAGTCTCCAATTCGTTTCTTCCTCTCCATTGTGGAGGTCTCTCGTTGATTTTCGGAGGAAGTCTCTCCAAAATTCCGACAGGAATGTACCTGTGCGTGAAAGAAATGAACTCGCACATGTATCTTCTAGCTGTGTTGATGCCGAACTCGTCCGAGCCCCAATGGGCAACAGCAAATTTGGCGTATCTTTCCAAGTAAGCCAGTCTTTCGGTAGCGGATTTGTCTAAATATTGTTGCGCCTCGATCTCCTCAAAGATCCATGGAATGATGAGAGCACCTCTAGCAACCATCACCGAGTCGACAGCAGGATCTTGAGTGGCTCTGTACCAGTCTTCGTAAGTGTAACAGTCACCATTTCCAACAAAGTAAACCGGTTGTTTGTCCGTCTGTTCCTTATCCTCCTTCTGGTCCTCGTTGTAGTCCTGAACAATCTTTCCAACCTTGGAAATGTAGTCCCAGTTTGCCTCTCTGGTGTACCTCTGTTGTCTAGATCTGCCGTGCAAAGTGATGGCTCCAACGTCTCCTTCATTGAGAATTCTCTTGACCAGGTTTTCAGCGATCGGCTTGTTGTCTTTGGTTCCCATTCTTAGTTTGACAGTGACTGGAATGTCTCCAGAACAAGCGTTCATACCCTTCAATATTCTCATCAATCTAGATGGATTTTCCAGCAAAGCTGACCCTTCCCCCTTACGGTACAGCATGTCGATCGGACAGCCGCAGTTCAGATTTAATTCAGAGACGTGACTGGTCAAAGATGAGATCGCTTCAGCTGCCTTACATGCTTGCCAGTGCTTGGCCGTAGCCAATTGAACACCAAAACCAGGATACTCCGACTCGTGGGCCTTAGGAAGGGCCCATTCAGAGTTCGAACCTTGAATCAAAGGCAAACCAAAGGCCATCTCAGAGTATGTGATGTCGGCTCCCAGTGTCTTCATCAGTCTTCTGTATGGGAGGTTTCCAACAGTGGTCAATGGAGACACGATCTTGGCGTTCTTCAAGTTCAACTTCTTCTTTTCGGCCACCTTGAACGGAGCTTCGACGTAGTTCAAAGCATTTTCCTTCTGTCTTTCGGTTCGCTCTTCTCTGGTGAGACTGTTTTCCTCGTCATTGTTGATCACAACACTGTCCAGATACTTGATGTATTGATCCGACAGAGGAAGCTCGTACTTCTTCCTTTGTAATTGAGCTTTCACCACGGGAGAAATGAAGTTCACTTCACCGTGATGCTCCTTTTTCTCAACTCCCTCTTTGAACATGAGCTTCTTGGCCTCTTTGTCGTAGTGCGAACCAAGCCATCTGCATTTCACTCCGGCAGGACAGTATCCAAGAAGCTCAAAGACCGGGCAAACTCCTTCAAGATCAGCTGGCTTCGACACCAAATAAGCGTCGACATCGTGTGAAAATCTACACTTTTCCTCGCCAAAGGGACAGACTTTGCTCTCGTCGTCCAGATCTAAAACCGAGGAACATAGTTTGACTGTCTCATGAGACTGTTTGAGGTCTCTTTTCTTATTTTGGCCTCTTCTTTTACCCTTGCCCTTAGGCTTTTCGTCGCCTCCTGCCTCAACAGTCTTTGATGACTCCGCTTCGTCGTCGTTGTACGAAGCCGTCACTATTTGAGAAACGATGTACTCAGGTTTGATCGGGGCAACTCCTCTATCGCGGTCATCGACTTTAACTGTCTCCAAATGAGGCTGTTTGGTTTTTGATTCACCGCTTGGTTCCTCAGAAACTTGATCGGCGCCTCTTTTTCTGCTTTCTTCGTCCGTCATTCTTGGTTTAGTTGCTCGAAAATCAAGGGTCACTTATAGAACTTAAAAGGACTTTAGAAATCAGCTTTTTCAACTGAAAAAAAAAAAAAAAAAAAAAAATCCGGAGAAATAAAAACCTTGGCTGTGCAGTTTACCCTCCGAAAGGACCTTACCATCTAAAGCTAAATCAATTTAAAACAAGTGGCGCCAAGCACTGATCTATTCTGCTCAAGCTTGAAAAACTGTCAACGAGTTCAAAAGACAATCTTGAAGATCAACTAACAGCTGGTTTTCTTTGCTTCCTCTTGGAATCCGAAAATATTTAAATGTTTAAGGTTTATAAATTTTAATCTCAGGGCCAAACGTCGTCAACATTACCAGACATCCAAGAAAGCCTAGCGATTCCAGTTTCATCACTGCTATTCAACATTTCTCAGACTAAGCAGAGCTCCCTTGATCACTTTGATCTTGCGGGTTTCCGATTATTCACCCTTGTATGTTGCTTTTCTCGCGATACTGGTATCTCGCAACAATTTTCCCAATCCGGAAAGTCCATACCCTCGAAAATCCGTTTGAGTCAAGTCAAGCCTTTGAAGGTCACGTGACACATAGTTAACCTGGGTGATGAAAAAAAAAATATATATGGAAACCGATAATGATAGATGGATATCTCATCTGTGATGAAAGCATCCAGATCTTTTACTACCCCGGCACAATATTTGTAAGCACATAAGCGGTATTCTTGTGAGACACTTGTTTGAAGTTTGCTGGATTGGGTTTGCATCATATTTTCACAAAAGTTTCGTGAGTTTTGTGGATTTCTTGGATTCTCTGTCGTCTCCAAATACAGGATGTCACAGCCGAAGATGGGCTTGTTGCCACCAAGAAACCCTGAAGATAACCCTTTGAGGATTATAGAAAGATGCAGAGAAGAAAAGCGGCCGGTTTTTGTGGCTGGACCCATGGTTAGATACTCAAAGTTGCCGTTTAGGGAGCTCCTGAGAGATTACAAGGTGGATATCGTCTACTCTCCGATGATTCTAGCCCGAGAGTTTGTCCGGAACAAACACGCCAGGATAAGCGACTTCAGTACGAATGCGCGTGACCGATCATTAATAGTCCAAATTGGAGCTAACAACGTGACTGATCTGCTGCGCATGGTGGAGATGATTCACCCATACGTTGACGGGATAGGATTGAACTGCGGTTGTCCTATCAAAGAGCAAGTTAGAGAGGGAATAGGAGCGGCTTTGATGTCTAAGAAAGAACTGGTTGCGGAAATGGTGAGGGCCGTCAAAAAGGAGTACGGATCTAGTTTGATCATGGAGACCAAAATTAGAGTGCACGCTGACATAAACGAGACGATAGATTTTGTCAAACTGGTGGAAGAAGCTGGGGTGGATTTTATCACGGTTCACGGTAGAACCAAAAGCACGCGGTCGTCTCAGCCTTGTGATTTTGAAAAAATCAAAATCATCAAGAGTCACGTCAGCGTTCCCGTGATAGCCAACGGGGACTGTAAGTCTCTAGAGGATGCCTACGAAATTGCCGATACGACTGGCTGCGATGGAGTGATGGCAGTGCGCGGTATCCTCAATAATCCTGCTATGTTTGCGGGCTACAAACAGACTCCATGGGGTGCGATTGAGAAATTTTGGGATCTTAGTACGGCTTATGGACTACCCTTTAGACTAATTCAGCATCATTTGAGCTGTATGCTGGGAGGACAGGTCTCAAAAAATTTACACATCGAGCTCAACACCCAAAAGAGTCTCATAGAGCTAATAGAATGGTTTGATCTCAACTTCCATTTGAGAAGACCCGGTGACGACAACTATGGCACAGCTGTTGCTGTCCAATACAGGCAGAACAGGGAAGTCCAGCCTCGCATTTAGTACAATATTATTCATATACCTTAACACATATTAATCTCGGAAGCTTTCAAAAGTGCGTGTACTTACTGAAAATTACCGTGCGCAAAAAAATGCCTTGAGAAATCTTTCATAAAAAGGTCGGCAAATTTTTGTTTTGGTGCTTTTGGCCAAGGAGTCAACAAAGAGAGAAGAAGATTGAAGAAAGAGACAAGTGTTTGACATGGATGAAAGGCTTCTGTCTTGATCTTGTTAGATTTCCTACTATGATGGTAAGTAGAAATTCGTCCGGCGCGTGAATGATGTGCTGTCGGTGCTCAATTGAATCAAATGATGATAAACCAATTTTCTTTATACCGTTTTGAACAGGTCTTTCTCGCAAGGAAAGACTCCCTGCTGCTTGGGGGCAATAATCGATCTTCGTTTTGAAGCAGTTGTTGATTGCTCGCTTGTCGGCGCCTTAAAATGTTATGATTGGTATTACTTATAGTCATAGTTACACTGAGATAGATACAGTTGAGCACCGGGGTCCTTTCAGCTAGCGTGGTTTACATTCCACTGTTGCATCATGCTAACAATTATTCCGAATTCTAGACTTATTTATGACTGAACTTGATTCACTATAATTATAAACGTATATTATTTTTCAAATACACTAACTTACTAAGGTTCCCTTACGATTCCCGTAGAGCTGCTTAATGGAGAGCAACCAGCTGCTCGTTGCTACCTTTTGGTCTAAGTGCTAGGATACTCTGACCTTGGAAACTTCCTAAAGAGAAAGGGGCTATGATAAATTTTTATTAAGTATAGAAGAAAACTAACTAAGTCAATCATCCGATAACATTACACTTATTCTTCGTCCTCAACAACAATGGTGTTCAAACCCTTGACAGAAGGAACGTTAACGTGCTCAACGTAGGAGAAAAGCTTGGTCTTAGCATCTTCTTCCTCGTTTCTCTTTCTGGAGATTCTCAATCTCATTCTGAATGGAACACCTTGGATACCTCTCTTCCACAACTCAACGTTCAACTTTGGGTCAAGTCTGACATCTTCAGTGCCCATGTGTAGTTTAGCGAACTTCTTGATCTCCTTGACAGCCTTTGGAGCTCTCTTCTTGAATTGGATACCGAGCAACTATAATGTGTTTGTTAGTAAATGGATTCAACGCAAAATGAACGCAAGCGTTCTGTAATAATAATGAAACTGAGTTGGAGTAGAGTCACTTGTTTATTTTGGTCATGCTGTCCATGAGACTCAAACTAATCGACCTGAGCCTTCTGTATGAGAGTGTTGTTTACCTCTCAAAAACATCTATACTTGTGGTGTAGATTCCGCACAAGCTTTGGTATTTCCCTTTGATTGCGGTGGCGCTATTTCCAAGTTCAAACCATCCTTATCCAACTCCAGTTCATTTCATTCTTCACGTAAAATTTTTACATACTCTCTTGTGGAGGTTGACAGTGTATTCTCTGGTCACGAGTTCCTTCAAGTCTGCCTTAGCCATTTTTGGTTATGATGTATCAGTTGATCTATGGATGACCTTGGTATATGCTTGTGGAACCAGCAAATTATACTCAAATTCAAGTGACAAACTTTAGCTTCCACTACTTGCTCGCTGAACTCTCGCTCCCGCACTAGACCCAGCTTTTTTTTTTTTTTTCATTTTTCAAAATCTCATCCCTGGGGCTGACGTAAGCCGGTAGTAGCCACGGGGGAGATTCCCTGGGAGAAACACTGCAGCAGGGCAGTCCCAGCTGCGACGAGGAGCTAGTCACGGGAAGATGCCGGGACCCCCTGGTGGAAAACAGGTTGCCTCTGTGCGCGAGTCGCACCAGGAAGGTTACAACTCAGCAGAGAAAAAGTACTAGGTGGGAGGAGTTGGTGACTGTCAAATATTTTAATCAGTGTCAACCCTGAGAGTAAGCACGTGACCAAAATGTTTTCCCCTAAACGATTTGATAAGATCCGGGGTAAATTTTCATTTTATATATACTCATCATTCAAAAGCGTACAAGTTGTGCACATGTCCGTGCCATTGGTAATGGACGATTTCCAGACATTCATCGAGAGCGGTTCTTTTGTCTGTTATGTGTTCCAGGAAATCGAGTTCAAAATGACCACATAGGCAACACAGAATGCGACCAGTGAGCTTGAGATCCTCAACATGTTGGATCATTAGGTCTAGACCGTAGTTGCAATCTGGTTCCAGGGACAAGGGAGCCGAGGATTTGTCACCGTAGACTGGGTTTGTTGTGTTGATTACCTCGATAAGGGTGGAGATGCAGGAGCGGTCGGTAATGCGGCGGTATAAGGACTCGGTCTGGGCGTAATAAACTGAATTCTTAGCGACCTTTGAAAACTCTTTGTAGGACAGTAAACAACCCGCTAGAGTAGCCAGTAAGGCTACTTGCGAGCGGTAGGAGTGGTCTACATCCTGCAGGCCGTCAAGAGTTTGAACCAAAAGGTTGAACAACGTCAAATATTCCTGTCTGGCAATCATGACAGAACAAATATTGAAGAAGACGATGGACCCTTTATTGGTGACCTGTGACGCTGTTTCGAGCTCCCTGGTGGCTCGAAGTTGCATCAGCTCATTGTAGAGATAGTTAACGAGAATCAAACTAGAGCCATATCGAACTCTATTGATGAGAATCTTGAAGTGCCAATCGACCTCGTGTGGCAGAGTTTCGTGATCGGTCTTTTTGCTGGAATCGTCTAGTTTGAGGAGCTCCTTGAGGAACAGATTTGTCTCGTTACGCAAGAATTGAGCATTGGGAATTTGCGGGACAATCGAGGAGGATCCTGGGACCTGCAGATTTGCTGACATGAGCAGCAAGTTGATTCTTATTTCCCATATGCGGAAGACGTCTTCAAGCGTGAGATCGAGCGCCGACAGGTTCGGGGACAAAATGATCACTTTGCAAAATGATGCAATTGTGAGATAAATCTGCAATTGACAGGTGTAGGACTGTTTCTGGAAAACTTCTCGAGCATCTCCGTTGGCCGGAGTAGCCTCATCATCTTTTCCGAGAAGACCATGGATCAGCCTGGCGAGGTTCTCTGCGTCCGGGGCCAGGTCTCTTCCTCGGTCCAGAAATACGGATTCGTACTGAGGCAGACCGATGAAGTTGTTTGCATTCAGCAAGGAAGGATATTTGATCTGCAACATTCCACAAGAAATAGCGGTTGCTGCTCATGAATCCGGTCTTCACTACGGCTCTAATCGTTATCTATCGATCAGTTGAATTTAGATTTTTTTTTGAACCAGTGTACTCCTGATTCTCCCCTGCTTATGTCATCGCGAGGCCAGCCCCGAAACTGTCTCGAAATCCCGGCAGTGCTCGACACAACCAGCCGCACCAACCAGCCTTGGTAATAGGCGCAGAGGAAGAGTTTGTCAGACCAGTCAACCGGCCTGGGTGAACAGACGGAGTGGGACCATCGCTTGAGACCGATCCTAGGTGGTTCGAGCCGAAGCGGACAGGATAAGATTGCGGCCGCCGGCTCAATTCAACGGTCTGTCAAAACAAATTTTCCTCTCCGCTCTGAAATTTTGGCAATTTTTCTTGGCTCACTACTTTTCTGTTCCCGATACAAGGGAAATGGACTATCGGGCAACGGACAATTTCACAGTGAATTTTTGTTTTTCACTTGAAGAACAGCAATAATATTACCAGAGCAGAGCGCACCATTGCACGCAAAAACATTGAACAAAGTGACACATCGATGTCATCGTTCAACAATCGAGACCTGGCGCTGGGCAGCCAGCAGGGGGCTCGTCCTCAGGTTAAGCTTCCGCCCATCTCGTTCTTATCGAGCTCGTTCACCGACCACAACAGCAGCGGCGGCCAGAATCTGGGTGGGGGCCACCCGAACGCCGGAAAACTCCCAGGGCTTGCCTCCTTTGCCAGTGGAGACTTCCAATTGCCTTCGATATCTAGCCTAGCGTCTGGAGTGGGAGGTTTTTCAGAACAGCCCCAATCTGGGCCTGGGTCTTCTGCGAATTCTGGCGCAGCAGGGGCTGCAGGGGCTGCGGAATCGATAAAGCTTCCGTCATTGAATCTAGGTTCCTCGTCTGCTGCATCGGCAACCACTTCGGCGGGACTCACGCTACCTCCGATTAACAGCACCACTCCGCCGACGACAGTGGCCTCTGTGTCCACCTCGCCCGCCACCTCGCAGACCTCCTCGACGCCGCTCCAGCAACTCCAGCAACACCACCAGCAGGCCAATTCCGCAGGGCGCGGCCTTCCAACTTCTGCACAGCTCGACATCGACCTCAGGAGACAGAACCCACCTGCGGAAAACAGCATGTCTAAACTGACGTCCGAGCACGAGTCGGCAATCAAGTCAGAGCAGCAAAGTGAACCCGCGCAATCTGCACAGCCTCATCCTCAACACCGCCAGCACAGCCACCACCACCACCATCTCCACCACCATCACGATGACCTGTCGAACCGACTCAAACAGGCTCAACAGCAGCTGAAAGACGGCGGCCACATCCACGTTGTCCACCAGCCACACGGAAACCATCATCATCACAAGGTCATTGTCCACAATCCGAGCGAGGAGGCAGAGCCAGAGGCAGAGCCAGTTTCACCTTCTTCGCCAGCTCAGCCAACTTCTGCTGTTCAACACTTGTCTGCCCCACAGGGAAACGACACCACCATTCTGCAGAATGACTCGACCTTGATTGACCCCAACGCTACTGTTGCTCAAGATCAGACCTCAATGCTGTCTCTCCACCCTGATTTTGTGCATCCTTCGTCTCCGCAACAGAGACAAGAAGTCATCGGTACCAAAGATCCCTGGGAGTCAGAGGAACACAAGCTGTTTAAGAGACGTCAAGTGACGATAGATTCCAAAGATACCATAGAGTTGGCCTCCAAGTTTCCTCGCAAGCATCTGGGCTCTATTATTTACCAGCAATACCCGACGTACAATTCGGTGACTCGGTACTTGACAAATCTGAGCGATGACGACACTCAGGCCATGAGAAGCAGCGAGACGGATTCAGTCCCTGTCTCTGAGGCCCACTCGCACCAACGCATTGAATTGCTGCCGTCTTTTTTGGCCAACTACATTAATTGCACCGTGGACATTCGAATTCCTTTCAGCACTATACCTGACAACGAGAACGTGTTCAACCGCAGAATCTGGGGCACTGACATCTACACCGACGATTCAGACATTGTGGCTATTCTGCACCATTGTGGGATTCTCCAGTCTCAGGACCCTTTCTCCGCTGAAAGCCCCAAACAGTTATCATCGACGTCGCCGTCTTCAGCTCAAGCGACCGGCGAGCCCGAGCGTAGCAAGAGACGGAAAATCTCGGACGAGACGAACGAGGCGGTTCTGAACCCACAGAAGGGAACCCTATTGTTCTCCCCGCACACCAAGCCGCTCACTCCGGGGAACCTGCAAAACAGATCCAACGTGGTGAACACCTGTTTTCGACCAGAGGACGCCAACGATCTGATTGTGACGTTGGTGATTCTGCCGAGATTGGTTGTGTACCAGGGGAGTTTCCGCAATAATTACAACTCGCGGACTTGGGGCAGCAGCGGAAGACCCAAGTCTGCCGAGCCAGCGCACGCGACGCACAACGGTGCTTCCATCGCAATATATGGCGTCAAGTGGTGCAAACTAGGGGACTGTTACGAGGGTCTAAACTCTGGTCGGTTCCGCAAAAGATTTCTCAACGAGCGCATCGAGATTTCGAGGCAGCTTGTTGGAAGGCAAGGTCCCGACCCATCGGATCAGAGTAATTTGGGGAGATGGTCTTCCGACCGCACGTTTTATAAAGGTTTCCGGAGCTGACGGGGGTATATGTGAGTATAGAATTTGAAAATGTACTTTTTAATTTCGATATTTTTTAATTCTGTCGGAGGGGTAATGAGGGGTAAGACCAAAAAAAAAAAGATAAGGAAGGCACAAGTTATCTCAACGTAGGGTAAGTCGCTGAAAGAGCGAGCGTGGTCCCAGGAAATAGACTGGTTTAGACGCAAGAGGGAATCTCGATTACCGTCCGGCTCACTGACACCATCCTGTTTCTGTCAGTGTGACCCCGTGGTCCGACGAGCAGTAGAAATCGGATAATTCCATTTTCGCGTGGCTGATTCCTCTGGCGTGGTGGGGTGGAACAGTTGATATTTTCGCCGAATTGTCGGGCATGACTCGGCACGAGGCGAAGTTGAGCCAGCTACATATTATGCAGATATCAAACCAAGACGCGTACGTTTGCGAAGTTGTTTCTTCGTTTCGAGTGATTAGTCAACCGGTATCCGCTTGGCTTCGAGGGACCCTACAGTCGATTTTGTAGATACGCTGAGGAAATAAGTTTAGGAAATTTGCTTAGCTCATCTCGTCAACCCCGTCGTTTGCGGAGCGGCCTAAAAGGGAAATTTTTTCTGAGCGATTGATTATCTAGAAACAGTCAGTCTGCGAGACAGAAAAAGTGTTGTCTGAAGAGCCAGAACTGTGTATTCGGGACTTCCACGAGACTTGTGACGTCACAGGAGACCGCGGGTGCAGCAAGGGGAGGCTCTGGACTACCGGAGGACTGGAGGTGGAAACAGGAACGCAGAATAGGAAATTATATAAACACAAACACGATGAGAGAGGCTGCCACCACGGCTGCGTTCGGACAGGGAGGTTTGGTGGAGAAAGGGGCAACCGAGGCCTCGAAAAGGACGCAAGCAGAGCTGAAGGAACCAACAAAGCTGAAACGAGCAATGATGAAGCTTTATTTCAATTTTTCGTTGTTCGTGAGCCGACTGCGACAGATATCCGAGGTTTGTTTGGAGTCGGACGAGATCACTGATCAGCTCTTTGACGACACTGAATCCTCCGCCTCGGAAACCGACGAGTTACAGCAAACTATCGTGTCCAACACACTGCCCAAGAGCAAGGGATCTCTTGAGCAAAAGTTGTCGCACGACGACCGGTCGACTGCCACTTCGGTCGAGACGCCCAACCTAACCACGATGGGCCACAGTTCGCCCACAACGACCGAAAACACTGGCAAACAGCTGCTTTCAGACATCGAGGTGGATGTGGTGGATAGAGACGAGCCGTTCATCGGTGGCGACGAACTCTGGAAGCTGCAAAACCAGGCATGGACCACCCCTTCTCCCGAGAACGCAACACTGGAGGGTCAACTCAAGCTGCAGAAGAGGATGCAGGCGCAGGAGTTGAAACACATGGTGGTGATGAAAGATTACCACATCATCTACAGGAATTTAGTTGTTGACGGAAGAAATCTGCGAAAACCAATGAACCTCAAGGACTTATTCAAAGTTGTCGAGGCTGGTTGGAACTGGAGCAAAGTGTACGAAAGGGAGTTTTCGACTCCAAATTGAATCCGACACCACTAACGATTAACGAACTCATTCATCTTATTCAATTCCCACTAGTCTGAGCTTGCACGGAGGACATCGACGTCCGAATACTGCTGTTGCTGCTTCTTTTTCTTTCAGAAAAACCCTCTTTTGGTTTACGAGTACCTGGCCATCAACTTTATTGGTGGCTCCTAATAAATGTTTTCTCTAATAAATACCGAGGGGCTCAACTGAAAAGCCCCTTCTTGACAGGAATCACCGGTACACTGTTGTTCGTCTCCACCATTCGCATGCAGCCTTCGAGGATTCTGATGTTCTGGTCGAGCAGTTCTACCTTCTCCTGAGCCAGGTTTTTGTCGGGCATGTGTCGCTCAGAGGACTTCTGTTTGATTCTGTTATCAGTCAATTTTTTGTTGGTCCTGTTTAGTCTTTCTTGCAATTCCGCTGCCTTTGAGCTGAGTTTAGCGTTGTTGGCCAACAGGGTTTGTCTTTGTTTGGCGATGGTGTCTTGGTTGGCGTGGATAACCTCCACTTTCGAGTGTAAAGCGGTCTCTATGTTTTCTGAGGTGGTGAGTTCTTCCACCGTTTTCGACAGATATCGCATGTACTTCTGAGACATTCGAGCGCTCGCCGCCTTGGTCTTTTTCGTCTGCTGAATCTGCTGTTGCAAAGCGGGATCTGCCATCTTATTTGGTCCCCTCAGCGCAGCAGACATGGTAGATGATGACAATCAGTTCCAGATAAGAAGTTTTTCGCCTGGAGTTTGAAGCTTTTTTTCTGGGGAAAAATTTGGTCAAAAAGTACTGTAAACAAAAAAGGAGATGTTTACGTCCTCGATTACCTTCGACAGATGGAAACTTTTCATTGAAGTACGACTAACGAGCGCATATCAACCCAAATGATACAGGTGGTAAGCCCATACTCGACGCTGGATATTGAGTTGCCGAGCGGCAAGATAACGGCGTTCAACATCCTCAACAGTCATTTATATGTGGCCACCACCAACGGTCTGCTTCTGACGTACCAGGCTCCGGAATCCACCGGCCGCCCGATTAAAGAAAGCCAGGGAGGCAAGATCAACGAGCTGGATCTCGTGCAGGAAGAAACTATTCTGATCAACCGACTACAATTGTCGACATCAGCAGTCGGCATAGAGTTCATTCCAAATCTCAACTATCTGGTGCTACTACTCGATAATTCGACCGTGGAAGTTTACACGTTGGACGACTACAAACCGATCGACAAGTTCGACGAGTTCAAGTTCAACTCGATCAAAACTTGGTCCGACGAAGATCAGTCCAAGTCGGACGATGGCCTAGATATACAGTTGGATGATATTAACGAGGAGGACAACGAGTATTTCGACAAACAGGACAACGATTCAATCTCGCTAGCTACGGTGGCTCTGGAAAACCAAAGAAACAGGAAGTTCACCACTACCAGATCGAACTTCAGTTATTTGTGTCTGGTTTCTAAAAGAAGTCTAGTAGTACTGCGGTGGTCGGGTAAAAAGTTCAACCGCAAGTTTGAGTTCAGGCTCAGTGACAAAATACAGTTGTTGGACTTTCTGAGCTACGAGAACATAATTGTTGTTCTAAAAAATGGAGACTTGCTCAATTTGAACCTTTCTAGCGACTCAATCAACACGATACAGATACAACTGCTGAACAGTCAGTCGTCGTGGAGCAACAACAGCTCCAAGTCTTTTTTCTTCAGCTCTTCCGGCGAATCAATGATAGAGGCGTTCAAGGCGAACAACGACCAGCAACTGGTGATTTTCAAGGACTACAATCTGATCAAGCTGAACAACAATCTGGAGCTGGTGACTTTGAGAAGACACGCGCATTCGATTGATTTCAAGAACCCTGTCGAGATACCAGGGTACAACCCGTCTGGAAAACGGCTGAAATCTCTCAAGTACTGGTTCCCCTATGTGATTTTGGTGTACCAAAACTCGATTGAGATTAGAAACCTGGAGAGCGGATCGCTGGTGCAGAGGCTCGAGTTGAAGTCCATGTTTCTCAACAATCTCACCCACCTCAAGTTCACCTCGAAATCCCTGTTTCTCGTAACGCCTTGGAAAGTGTACCGACTTGTTAAGGAAAGCTATGACAAACAGCTGAAAGAATTTGGCGACAGCAAGGATTACAACAATGCGATCACACTCATTGAGAAGCTAAATCCCCTGCTCTTCGACACTGACCACTGCCACGAGAGCGATCACAATCATTCCCCGAAACAGCTGAAATTTCTGAAACTCAGACGATTTCAGCTGCTCAAAGCTGTTGACTTGCTAATGGCTCATAACTTCGAATCGGCCATCGAGCTTTTTATTGAGTTCATGGCCCCGCCAGACCTTCTTCTGAAAAACTTACCGGAAAGACTGTCGAAGTTGCTCAAGGGAGACATCAACCTAAAGGCTATCCACGAGCAACAACGGCAGTTGAAAAACAAGACAAGCAGGGACTCCCTAACATCCGTGGCCGCTTCTGTGAACCTCGGCTCGTCAGGCGGCGTAACCCACGAGGAGATCAATCTCATCAACCTGATCATCACCTTTTTGACCGATACGAGAAGAAAATTGACCAGGTTACTTAACCCCGACTCTCCCAAGTACCAGTGGCATGGTTTTCAGATATCGATAGAGTTGTACGACGCGACCGAGCATGGAAACACGAACGTGAAGCTGACGGATACGCTTGAGCTGATCGACAACTACTTATTTGAGTGCTACCTCATCACCAATGTCAAGATGGTTGGTCCGCTTTTACGTATATCCAACTACTGCAACTTTGAAATGATAGAGAAGAGATGTCTTGAGATGCGACTGTACAACGAGTTGATCGACTTCTATTTCTGCAGATCTCAACACGAGAAGGCCCTAGACCTGCTCAGCAAATTGTGTTACGAAGAAGGGATGTACGAGGTTGATTTCATGATCAGATACCTCCAGAAGCTCAGCAACGGTCAGATTGAACTGATTTTCCTGTACACAGAACGGCTGATCGAGCTGGACGAGTTCAATTTCGACTTGATATTCATGAACGATTCCATCGAGTGCGAGTCCTTTAACAAGAACAAAGTTCTAGAGTTTTTGGTGTCGCACAATTGGGACCATTTGCAAATACGGTACCTGAAGTACTTGATTTTCGAACTCGGGGAGCAAAACATCAAGTTCTCCAACCGAATCATAGAGCTTTATCTGGCTGACCCCAAAACCAATTGTGAGGAAATAATGCGGATATACGAGCTGGATAATTACAATCCAAGTCTCACTCTCCGGAGGCTGAATTTCTTGCCGCGAGAAGACGACGTTACCTTGGAGCTTATGATAAATCCGCTTGGGAAGCTGAACAGACACGACGAGGTGCTGGAGATTCTGGTAAACAAATTGAAAAACAATAAAAAGGCCATCATGTACTGCCGGGACGTTTCGTTGAAGGACTTTGATGCTAGCCGGAAGCTGATCGAAAAGCTGGTCGATCTGGACTTGGCGAACGAGGACTGCGACTCGGTGATTGAAATTCTTGACTCGAATCTGGACTTTGTGGACCCAATAGCGATCATGATGAAACTGCCCGACACCCTCAAGCTTACCCCACTGACGTCGTTCGTCGAGGTGACCATGAGGAAACTGAACTCTGACCTGAAGGAGAAGACGGCAACCAACGAGCTGTACAAAATCAAGCTGATAGGCTTGAAGTTAGATAAATTGACGTGCGACAAAGAAAGCGTTCGTCTTGACACAGCAACCAGATGCGTCATCTGCGATAAGAACTTCAGTGCCAACTCCATCTTGAGTTTCTACCCGGACGGAACGGTCGTTCATTATGGCTGTTCAAAACATTACTCTTGAAGATAATTGATTTTCGAGACGATTTTCGATTGCATATGATAATGATACTAATGACTAAATAAACATAACAGATGAATTGTAGAACTTCAAACAGTTGAGATGAAGTTGATAACACCCGAACAGTACTTAACGAGATTATCCATTTTTTCCGTTCTTTCGTTGGCCAACAATGTCCATTGGTCTAGCGCTTTGATGACCGAGATTGAATCCTCGTCGCCATCCGCTCTTTCGGACTTGCGAATGGCATGGATCACGTCTCCATGCACGTTCAGAAGTCTGGCTACTATGGCCACCAGTATTTCAAAATTAGCGTTTTGTTGCAGTCCAAAACTGATGCCTTCGACGAACGCCTTGAGCTCGCTGTACGGGGGTGTAGTCTGCAACGATCTGATCTCGAGATCCAAGTTCGACGGTGACAGGCCCACCAGAAAGTTGGCAAACGAGCTGTAGTCTCCGGAGTTCGAGGCCTCTCTTAGTATTCTCGTGAAATCAGACTCGAACAGAGGGTTTTCAGAAGGATCCAGCTTCAAAAGCTTGGACTGGTCCGAGACTTCTGCTGGGTTGGTGCTCTCTGAAGTGGCGCTGTCAGCCTGCAAAAAGAACGGCAGACTATCCTGCTTCTTTGGGGCTTCAGTCGGCTTGTTTCTGGCCTTAATGGTGTCAAGATGGATAAGAGTGTTGAACTTGCTTCTGGAGAACTGCGACAGTGTCAACAGACTTGGGTCGAGCTGGTCAACCGACTGGTAGAAACCGGTTTGCATGGCGTCCTCGGCCGGAGCAAAGGCCCCCTCAAGAATCGAAGAGCCCCCAACTCCACTCACGTTCGGCAGCATAGCATTTGAAAACTCCTCCTCAGAGACATGTCTCGTTGAAATAGGTCTGAATTGCGATTTGTTTGTCCATAACGAGATTCCAACTCCATTGACGTGAGTGGTGGCCAGGTAGTCTCCCAGTGGAGACATCTTGACACAAGTCGCCACGTTTGGGATCCTTATCCCGTCGATACAGCCTCCTGTTGGGAGGTCCCAAGTTCTGATGGTCGAGTCCAGAGAAGCAGAAACGACCCATCTTCCGTCTGGAGAGAAGTCCAACGATGTGATTCTGTTGGAGTGACCAAACAGCTGTCTCACAATTCTCTGCGTAGCCGAATCAACAACCACAATCGACAAATCGTCCAGAGCAAGAGCAACAAGGTCGGAGGACAAGTGGTACACCATTTGAGTAATTGGTGCTTCCAATGTCAGCTTTCCCAAAAATTGAGACTTGCTGAAGTCATAAAACCCAACGACTCCATCCAAACCACACGAGACCATCTTTCTGTTCATACCGTCGACTGCGATTCCGGTGACTGCTTTCTTGTGCAAACGGTAATTTTTCCTGGCCTTTCCACTCTGTAGGTTGTACACTCCGATACCACCAAGACTCGAACCAACAAGTCCGAAATTACCACACTCGGTAATGCTGACCGACTTCACCACACCCCCGTCGATGGTTGGCAGATGGTGTTTTCCGACCTTTTTGTTTCTTGAGTCCCATGTTCTCGCAAAGGTCTCGTCTTGATGTGCTGTCAGAATGTTGTCCCATTCTCCTTCCCTCGAGTTCTTCTGGGCAATCATCGTAATGGCTGGGAATTTGTCTTTGAACCCAGAGGAGAGACCAGCCACTCTTTTACCGCTCTTGGTGGCAGACTCCTTTTGCGATAACTCCTGAGACTGAGCGTCCTTTCTCAGCGAGAAGGTCCAAAAAGACTTGTCCTGAGATGCAGACTGGATAAAGTGGGACTTAGAGTCGCCGAAAACAATGCATGTCGACGGAGCCGAATGCCCTCCTCGTGATCTCAAGTGTCTAGGAGGAGAAACAATCGAGCTGTTAGTGGTTGAAAGGGCCGGGTCAAAGACATACTCTTTCAAGCTGTTGTCTGGACCTGTGGTGACAAGAATAGGTTGACCGTTCAAAAACTGAACTTTGGTAACTCCTCCCGCCAACTCTTTGTGTGCATTTCTCAAAACATGAACTCTGGCCTTTTTGTCAAGATCGTAGAAAAACAAGTCCCCGTTCACCATCGAACAAACTAGATGAGGAGAGCCGTCGGTTCTGAACGAAACCGACGTGATCTTCGACTTGGATCCCGTCGAAATGGTTCTGTGAACTTTCGCCTTTTTGATGTTGTAGATCTTGCAAACACCAGTCCCGTTTCCAACCGCCAAAACGTCCAACGCTGGAGCTGGCTCTATACAAGTGATACCGTCCACAAACTCCTCAGAGGTGAAAAGAAGCTTCCCCGATCTCACATTGAAAACCAGAAGATGAGATGTGGTGGCAACAACAATTTTGTTGACATATGTCGGTAGATGCGTCAAATCGACAATCTCACCGTTCAACGAGTTCACCTTCATCTGCGAGTACAACTCTGTTGGATACTTCATATCTTTCTTTTCAAAAACATACACTGTTGACGGAGTCACAGCAATCAAGTAATCACCAAACAAAATAGTCTTTGTGATAGTTTCGGTTGAGTCATTTGGGAGACTCAGCTCGTGTTCTAGCTTTCCTCTTCTAAAAATACCAATCTTGCTGCCATAGGAACAGTAGATGTACTGAAAATGAGCCGTTATAGAGGTGATTGGACTCGACGTAAGAGTGCTTGAGACGAACAACAAATGGAGAGTAGCAGCATCGTATATTTGGAATGCCTTGCCAACGACAGTGGCTATGTAGAAAGTCTGTCCCAAGGTCCCAACAGCAAAGGGAACCCCGTTCGACACATGTCCGATCACTCTGAACGGCGAGAAGATCTTGGAATGTCTGACTTTCTCTACCGTTACTTGGACGCTTTCATTTTTCCGTTTTTTCACGTTCATGATCTCTGATGTTGTCATTGGATAACGAGCTTGGCGATCCTAACACAGCTGAACGAGTGCGTTATTGATGACTTTCTCAAGATATACCACTGATATTTGCGACATTAGTTCTTTAGGGAGCCTTTTCTAAAACTTTTTCAAATTTTTTTTAGATGGTTGAGACACGACCATTTGAGCGACGCGTCGATGGCTGTGTTTTTTTTGATTGCAATTGGCACGTTGATGGTGGGGATCGTCTGCGTTAATTAAGACACTCATCTTGTTCCTTTACAAATATGGTGAAACTGTTCCTTAGAAACCGCTCACCTCAGACAGGAAGAATGACTCTGGACGACAAGGATAGACCAAACCGCGTGTCGGCCAGTCAGAGGCCGGCGGGCGAAGACGTGGCCCCCGTGGACGACACCCCGAACGTTTCCCAGGGAGACGACACTGTTGTCTACACCACCGAATCGCTTTCCAGCCACTCAAATGCATCCATCGACTCCAACTTAGATGGTGATGATAACGATGAGAACTACGACCGTGATCCGGTTCCTTTGACTGCCCAATCTCTAGAACAGCATAAAAAGGCGATTGCGACTATTGCTCCAATCTTAGAAGACTTTGTGCCCGTCTTGTCCAAGACGGAGGTTGTGAGTCCTGTCAACAACGCCATTTCAAGAACCGTCTCGAATATAAGCTCCCTTAGTATTGGACATGCCCGAGATGGGTCGCTCAGCCATCCGACACCCCAGTCACAGCAGTCACTGCAGCAAACCACTCCTCAGCAACAACCAGAGGTGCCGACCTTGTTGAACTCACCGTCATCGCCGGAGATGCACCCGCTTCCACCTCCGACCTTGGATGCCAAAACCTTTTCGGCGGTTTCATCGAACGTGGGCTCGGCCTCTAGCTCGGTAATCAACGCTCCAATGAAGATGAGATCGTCTTCCATGTCTGTTTCTGAGGTTTCCGGTCCCAAATTGCCCAAGATCGGAACCATTGGCGTTTGTGCAATGGATAACAAAGTGTTGAGCAAACCATGCAGACAAATTTTGAACCGACTCATTGAGAATGGCGAGTTTGATACAGTGATCTTTGGAGATAAAGTTATCTTAGACGAGTCGATAGAAAATTGGCCGACTTGTGACTTTTTGATTTCGTTTTTCTCCAACGGGTTTCCTCTTGATAAAGCAATCGCCTACCAGAAACTCCGCAAGCCTTACTCAATCAATGACCTGATTATGCAGAAAGTGCTATGGGACAGAAGGTTGTGCCTACAGATATTGCAAGCGACGGGCGTTCCGACTCCACACAGATTGATGATTTCAAGAGACGGTGGTCCTTTGGTGGATGACGAGTTGAAAGCAAAGCTGGAGAAGCTGGGCGTGGATTGCTCGGAAGTGCCTGACCCAGATTGGAAAATGATTGACGAAGACACTTTGTACGTCAATGGCGAGACCATCAAGAAACCGTTTGTTGAAAAACCTGTGGATGGCGAGGATCATAATGTCTATATCTACTACGCCAAGGAGAACGGAGGAGGAGGCCGCAGGCTCTTCAGGAAAATTGGCAACAAGTCGTCAGAGTTCGACCCCAATCTCAGTACGATCAGAACCCAAGGGTCCTACATTTATGAGAAGTTCATTGACACAGACAACTTTGAGGATGTCAAGGCTTATACCGTTGGTCCCGAGTTCTGTCATGCCGAGACGAGAAAGTCTCCGGTGGTGGACGGAATAGTGAGAAGAAACACTCACGGAAAAGAAGTCAGATATTTGACTGAATTGTCTGACGAAGAGCGTCAGATAGCCAAGAATGTTAGTGCCGCATTTGAGCAGACCATCTGTGGCTTTGATTTGCTAAGAACCAATGGGAAGAGCTACGTGATTGACGTGAACGGGTTTTCTTTTGTCAAAGATAACGTTTCATATTATGACAAATGCTCGAGCATCATGAGACAAGCGTTTCTCAAGGCCAAGACTGAGCGTAACAGTTCCGCTATACCGATAAAGCTGGAGGAGAAGAAACAGAAATGGGTTTTCAAAGGAATTGTTGCAGTAGTGAGACATGCCGACCGGACTCCAAAACAAAAGTTCAAGTACTCTTTCAAGTCTCCAATTTTCATCTCGCTGCTCAAGGGCTACAAGGAGGAGGTTATCATTAGGGAGGTCAGGGACCTGCGGATTGTCTTGCAAACTGTCAGAGTGGCTCAAGAGCAGAGCTTGGAGGACCAAAAGAAACTGCAACAGCTTGCCACAGCGTTGGAGAAGAAAATGGATTTCCCTGGAACAAAGGTCCAACTCAAACCTTCTTTGAATGACTCTGGTGATATCGAAAAGGTCCAATTGATTATCAAATGGGGAGGTGAGCCAACTCATTCCGCCAGATACCAAGCGACTGACGTTGGGGAACAGCTGAGACAGGATATTCAGTTGTTGAACAAAGATGCTCTGAAGGATGTTCAGGTTTACACGTCCTCTGAAAGAAGAGTTGTTGCTTCTGCTCAGCTGTTTTCCAAGTCCTTCATTGCAGAAAGCGAGCTACCAGACAACTTTTTGCAGGTGAGAAAAGACCTCTTAGACGATTCCAACGCTGCCAAAGATCTGATGGACAAAGTGAAGAAGAAATTGAAGCCTCTTTTGAGACAGGGGAAGGAGGCTCCTCCTCAATTTGCTTGGCCACCAAAAATGCCTGAGCCGTTTATCGTTATCAAGAGAGTTGTTGAGTTGATGAACCACCACCAGAAGATTATGAAGAAAAATTTTGAAACCAAAGATACCGACAGCTTCCAGAAAGATTGGTGTTGTGGAGAAGATCCGTCACTCTTCAAAGAGCGTTGGGACAAGTTATTCCAAGAATTTGTCAGTGTCGAGAAAGTCCACCCTTCGAAGATCAGTGAGCTCTACGATACCATGAAGTACGACGCGTTGCACAACAGAGACTTTTTGCAGAAGATCTTTCTCAGCGACGACCCGAAGAACATCCAACAGTTGACTTCTTCTTTGGTTCGCCAGTATCCTATCAATGTGCTGGCGATGAACAATTTCAAAGTCAGTGACTCCTCGTTAGACAATTCTTCTTCTTCAAACTCGTCAAACCCTGCTGGATCGATAGGTTGGGTTTTGTCGTCCTCATACAAACCGTCTTCCAGAGACGACCACAATTCGCCGTTCGACGACCCGGTGTACGATTTATTGAGGGAGCTCTACAGGTTGGCCAAGGTTTTGTTCGACTTCATTTGTCCACAGGAGTACGGTATAGAAGACAACGAGAAGCTGGACATTGGTTTATTGACGTCTCTCCCTCTGGCCAAACAGATACTCAAGGATATCACAGCCATCAAGGAAACAGATAAAGCTGGAACGAGAGTTTATTTCACCAAGGAGTCTCACATCTACACCTTGTTAAACGTGATCTACGAGTCCAAGCTTCCAATGAAGATCGCAAGGAATGCGTTGCCAGAGCTTGACTACTTGTCTCAAATTGTCTTTGAGCTATATGAATCTGAAAACAGCGTCGGCAACAAGACACACTCGATCAGACTCTCTCTTTCGCCAGGATGCCACACCCAGGATCCTTTGGATGTTCAGTTGGACGAAAAACATTACATCTCGTGTATCAGACGCATCAACTTGACGAGACATTTGGATATGGACTTTGTGCAGCAGAAGCTGAAGAGCCGGTTCTCGAGAGTGTCGCTACCAAAGAAGTTTACACCCGTCAACATCTCCAGTCCATTGACTGAAGGAAGACCTTGAGGGTTGCCCAGTCTACAGGACGGGTTGTGTGTTTATGTATTTACTAATGTAAGCTTGGAACTCCACCCAAATTGTCAGAAGCAGTGAGAATCTAGCGACAACAACGAGCGGAGAATTGATCGAAAGCTGATAATAAGTTTGTTGTCCCAACGCTCCGTTAGTACGTTATTTCTGACGGAATGACAGAAATCAGACCGGAAACAAGTACTGCAGTCCAAGTGACTGCAACATTGGTTGAAATGTCAATAAACATTCCTTAGGTGAAAAAGTACTGAAAGTGAAGCTGAGTTGAATGTCGTGAAACCAGGAAAACACAATATATCTTTTTTTTTTTCTAGGAAGAAAAGTGCCAGAGCTAAGAGATGACAGCCAAAGAATCAAACAGAACGCTGATACTTTCACCAAAGTGGTCTCTTCTTATGCACTCAGCGAAAATCGGAGAAACGTCTATGATTGTGAGTTTGCTGCATTTTTGAACCATGGCCTCGGATATCGGATAGGTGTTGGTCACGATAATACCGTCGATGTACTCACAGTCATTGAGTCTTTCGAGACAGTCATTTGCAAAAATACCATGTGTGGCAACAATGTAGCATTTGTTGGCACCACAGTTCATTCTCAGATGCTCGGCTGCAGCGATGAAGGAGGTGTGTTTGTCAATCATATCGTCGACAATGATGGCTGGTCTGTTTTGGACGTTACCCACCAGAGTGATCAGTTTCTCTGAAGCGTTGAACTCGGGCTCGTCTTCGTCATCTGAGTTATTGTTGCCGTAATCTGACTCCTTATGTGTTAGATCTGGCTTGGGAGGCTCTAATGGAGGAACAGGGACCGAGGTGGCGTCTTCAACCACATGTCCCTTGACAATTCTAGCGGTTTGAATATCTGTAGAGACAATCACGTCTTCTTCCTCAACGTCACCATTCTCAGTGGTACTGAAGGTTGGAGAAGGTTGATTCTTCCTCACTTTTTTTCCCGTGAAGCCGTCTTTGGTTCTTCTTCTGTCGGTGTGAATCATGGCAAAGTTCACCTTCAGTTGGTCGGCCAGAGCAGTGACTCTCTTCGTGCCCCCTGGATTCTTGGAGACCACAACGGCGTCGCTGTAGTTCTCAATATTTTGTCTTATCCAGTGAGCCAGCGTTGGACCGGCGTACAGGTTGTCCACCGGTTTCGAGAAAAACCCTTGCATTTGCGAAGCATGCAGGTCCATCGAAACCACGTGGTCTGCGCCTGCCATAATCAGCAAGTTTGCCAGCATTCTGGCGGTGATCGCTCCTCTGTGTTTCTTCATCTTCGATTGCTTCGAGTAAGGAAACTGCGGAATGACAGCTGTAATCTTGGCAGCAGAACCACCTTTGCAGGCTGATATCAGGATTAAAAGCTCCATGATATGATCGTTTGTGTCTGGCGATCCCGACTGGATAATGTAAACGTCCTCATCTCTGACCGAAGTGCCTATTTGAACAGAGGTTTCCCCGTTGGCGAAGTTCTTCAAAGTCACTGGGGCCGGCTCGATTCCCAATTTCTCGCATACAAGCTGTCCCAGCTTTGGATGGGAGTTACCCACAAAAACTTTGCACTTTCTCATATCTGCTGCGAGCGCTGGTGAATATGTGCGTTGCTGGATGATACACCCCTTTGTAGCTATTGTCGAACTCAATGTGGAGACGTTGGACAATTCAGCAGCGTGTCTGCGGAGTATGCTGAATCAGGGACTTTTCTGGTTGTGCAAGCGTCGGAAAAAGTCTGATTGCAAAAGGCTTTTCAAAACATCAATCCGAGCTTCAAATGGCAATGAAACAAGAGCTTGGGATTGCGAAATTGGTATGATTGTGGCCCTAGAGCTGCAACCCATCAGCTCCCGCAATAAAAAATTTTTCTCACCAGAACGGAACGTTTTTGTTCCAAAATATTTTTTTTCTGACTCGGGCAGTGTCGCTCAAATTTTTTTGCGGGATTCTGGGCCCGGGGCGTTCCCGGGGTTGTGGTAGCGTTCCATTGGGTTAGATAAGCGTTCATCCGTCGACTTGCATCGTTGACGGCTGAAGTTCCTTATTAATAGTATGTAGACGCTAAGAGGCGTGCAGTGTCGACTTTCATGCGTCTATGAGTCTCTAGAGATTCTGCACCCCCTTTCACTACACAGGGGGTGCCGCACGTTCCAGTCGATGCCATCACGACAATACTGTTTGTACCACTGCTAAGCGAGGCGATGCACGGTGACTTTTTATAAGAGCAGAGCTCCGCAGGAACGGAAAACAAAACACAACTGACGACAACAACAAGAAACCAAGACAGGTAGAACTAGTACATGTTCAGTTGTTCAGGAGTCATCTCGTACTTGATCCAGTTTGGCAGACAGTTCTGGTCGTAAACGTCCTCTGGAGCGAAATATCCAGGTTTGATTTCGTTGCTGCACTTGTCGCTGTTGGGAGAGTTCATGTAGGGAGAGTGGTGGTATCCGATATCTCTGAACCACCAAACCTTGCTCTTGTCTTCAAAGAGTCCCACCCCGACAGAGTGGACAGGAGCGTCACCCCATCTTTCGTAGTAGAAACCACCAGCCTCCTCCAGAGCGTCGAACCACTTCGAGTAGGCCTCGCCTCTGTAAAAGTCCATGTTTCCGATCTCGAAGTTGGACCAGAAGTGGCAGGTGGAGTACCCACCGGCGTTCTTGGTGTTTTGTGGATTCTGCAAGTTTTCGGTGAGCCACTTAAAGGCCGCGTTAGGGTTGACGAGATGTGGGTTTTTCTCAACAAATTCCAAGGTGGTCTTCCACAAACTCTGGACAGTGAAGGGATCATCGTAAAGACTGATAGTGAACCCATAAGTCAGATCGTTGTCATCCATGAACTTGAAGACATCGTAATCAACGTTACAGTAGAAGTTGATACCAGGTTCCACTCTCCAGTAGTACTTGAACTTCTTCAAACCCTCAAGGTTGTAGAAAACACCGGAATTGAATCGGCACATGTTGTGGTAACTCTCTAGTCCTGCGTAGTTGATGTTTGTCTTGATGTTTGAGATCAGATTGTCAAGGCCGGCCTTTTCCTTAGCAGGGTCAATGTTGGCTGGCTTCTGCCACATCTCCTTGGGGATGATCTCGTAGTAAACCTTACCGGAACAGACCGCCTCCACCTTTCTTTTGAACTCTGGCGAGAACTCCTCATCATTGATGAAGGTGAACGGATAATTGTACCTCCAATTCCACGTTCTCTCGAGCTGCTCGATGGAAGCAACAATTCCATCCAGCTCGGAGTTTCTCACAAGCGATAACAACGTGGCGTTTGCCAATTGGTAATTGATGTCACCCTTCTTCTTGTGGACCAACTTCATATTCTTTGGCTCGTCAATCTTCTTGCTCAGAATCTCCTCGTGGAACCTCATTTGCTCCTCAACGATTTTCTCCTTTGGAGTGTCCGGGCTGAACAAACCATCGGCGAAAGTGAGAGCTTTCCGCACCTCGGCAGCAGTCAATTTTTGGCTGATTCTCTGCTTGGTGCTCACGATGTAACCTTGCAGGTTACCTTTGTAAGATTGGAGAGTGCTATGATAGCCTTGGACCGCCTGTGTCTCCCTGAATGCATAGATGGACATACAGAAGATCACCACCAGGCCAACCAGGCCTGAGGACAGCCTAGTAAAACGCTTGTTGATACGAAATCCAACCATTACTGAGAGTTTCGACACTATGCCTTCAAAGCCTGTTTGTCTCAAAAAAGAAAGAACAAATGAAGCGCATTCGCTGTTATCTTACAGATCGGAAGGGTCTGTGCTGTCCCATGCATTCTGAAAATTTTTTTATTCTTTCTACAATCGCAAATGAGCCGCGTTGCGTCGATAGATAAAAAACGACGCGTCGAAGCCACGTTGCGTTGCATCGTCGCATCTTCCGCGGTCGAGACACGTTTCCCAATCAGGAAGGTGTAGAAGACAAAAACCGTTCTAAACTGCACAGCCCGCACGGAGCTTCTCCTTGCAGAAGAGGCAGAAGAAGCAGCAGCAGCAGCACGCTCAGGCGAAGCTGCCTATTTAAACAAAAGCCCCCCCAGAAACTGCTGTCGACAATCGCTTCATTGCCATAATTAAAACTTTGACCGACTTTGTCTTGATGACGCACCAATTCGCATACACAACCTCGGAGCGCAGAGCGTCCGCGACGGTGACGGGGTCTTTTGGCCGTCCCGGTCTATTTGTTCCTCAAGACTTCGTGAAGCCTCCTAACGATCTTGGAGAGGTCCTCAAGGATGCGGAGGATGATGACGACATAGAAGACGACGACCTCGAGCAACAAGCTTTGCTCAACGGACACAATATAGACAGGAAACCCTCTTCAAACGAACTACTCACCGAGGAGGCACGCCTGCTGCAAGCCAACAACATCCCAATCAGACGATACTCTGCTGTGGACCAGACGGCATATGGAGCACCGTCGAAGGATTTGGAGGACGAGGACGCAATCATAGAATCATGGGACGAGGCCGTCAGGACTGGCCGTATTTCCACAACCCCATCATTCGAGCTCAAAAATTTGTCTCTTTCCTCGATTCCGTTGGTGATAACTTTTCTGCTGCAGAACTCCATTGGAGTTTGCTCAATTTTTGCAGTTGGACACATCTCGCCTCAGGCTTTGGCTGGAATTACCCTGGGTACCATGAGTTGTAACATCTCCGCCATAGCAGTGATATCGGGACTGGCCTCCGCGCTCGATACCTTCCTGCCTCAGGCGTACGGGGCAGGCAAGCACAAAACTGTGGGGCTTTTATTTCAGAGGTGCACAGCCCTGATTTTCTTCGTGATGATATTTGTTTGTTCATTTTGGTGGCTGGGAGCAGAATCACTGTTATTGAAAGCTCTTCCCGACCCAGA
Source organism: Ogataea saltuana (assembly GCA_030674545.1). Taxonomy (NCBI): domain Eukaryota; kingdom Fungi; phylum Ascomycota; class Pichiomycetes; order Pichiales; family Pichiaceae; genus Ogataea; species Ogataea saltuana. Next base: position 323,565 of record JAKTYV010000007.1, read on the forward strand.
GAGTGCCAAGCTAGCTGCTCTTTACCTCAAAGTGATGACTTTCGGAGTGCCGGGCTACGTTTGTTTCGAGACGGGAAAACGGTTTTTGCAGTCGCAAGGAATTTTCAATGCCTCGACATACGTTTTGTTCGTGTGTGCTCCATTGAATGCTGTGATGAACTACACCTTTGTGTGGACTTTTGGATTCGGATACATCGGTGCGCCGATTGCTGTGAGTATCAACTATCTGCTGATGGCGTTTGGGCTATTTGTCTACACTGTGACTACAAAACACCCTGCCCGTCCCATGAAATGTTGGAACGGACTAAATGTCACGAGAGCGTGCAAGAACTGGGTTGAGCTGATAAAACTTAGTATTCCCAACATGATCATGATTATGTCCGAGTACCTGAGTTTTGAGATCTTGACTTTGCTCTCTAGTTACCTGGGAACATCGTCTTTGGCTGCGCAATCTGTGATTGGCACCATGGCGTCGTTGACCTATCAGATTCCGTACGGTGTTTCGATTGCGGCATCAACGAGGATTGCCAATTTTCTTGGAGCACAGCTGCCAGACGCCGCCAAAGTCACTGCCAAAATGGTGTTTGTTTTCACCATAGGTGTTTCAGTTGTCAACTTCTCCTTCCTTTTGCTGTTGCGCGTTCGAATTGGTCATTGGTTCTCCAATGATGAGGGGGTCATTGCTATTGTCGACCGTGTCATGCCTTTAGTTGCGTTTATTCAGATTTTCGATGCTCTGAACGCAACTTCCGCTGGCTGTCTCAGGGGCCAGGGATTGCAGAGTATTGGAGGATACATCAACCTCTTCTCCTATTACGTCGTTGGTATTCCTGTTGGAATACTTTTGAGTTTCTATTTCCCTGCGGGCAATCCAATGGGCCTGCTTGGTCTCTGGACCGGTGTTGGGATCGCCTTGTTGATCATCGGGGTTGTCCAGTGCTATTTCGTTCTGACCGCGGATTACAAGAAACTGGTAGATGATGCTCTGAGACGAAGTGAGGCCGAGTAATGTGGAGTCGGCTGGTTCGATCGCTTTAATTCCGTTTCTGTATCAAGCGACTGTATAAAATAAAAACTTTCTATTGACTCAACTCCTCAACCAGCTCGGCAAGCCGTCTTTTGATCTGTGCCAGCTCCAACAGCGAATCTAAACCCTCGACGAACTCCGCTTGAGCCTGACGAAGAGACATTGGAACGACACCGCCAGCAAACACCGTGATCGGGTCTTTATACTCCGTGACTTTTGCGACCTCTTTGGTTGCCGAGGTCTTCCCTTGGCGCGTGCCTTTTGTTCTGTTTCTGAGGCCCGCGTTTTCACATGTCGACTCTGTCGCTGAGTCTAGCTCTTTGTCCTTTTTCAATTCATTGACCAGCTCGAAACTGCAATCCGTCGCGATTCGAACCTTCCTAACGGCCTTGGATTCACGAAGATCCAAGAAGTCCCGGGTGTAGCTCACGTTCTTGTTCAAAGAGGAGTAATTGGCTCGACTCAGACGTATATGGCCGCTCTGAAGCTTGGAGGATAAGTGGTCGTACTCGTTCAGATACTTGGATAACGTGCTCAACAGCTCTATTTCTTTTCTGTTGCTCGCGCTCAACACCACATCGGGGGGTGCAAGCCCTCCCAACAAGTCCTCAGAGTCGTCACCAATCGCAGTCATGATAACGAGCAGGAGAAAGCGACCTCTTCTGAGAAACTTTCACGCTCGTGAAAACTACCTGTTTTTATACTCGAAACTTTTTCAAATTTTCCCCGGATTCAGAGAAGTTTTATTATCATCCATAAATAGTCCATTAGAAAAATGTCGAGTCCTCGTCCTCATCGTCGATCTCAGGGAGATGAAGACGGCTCAGAGTGTCAGCGACCAAAGGTGCTCCTGTTGCCAGCTTGTCGAGATCGCCAGCGACACTGAATCTTGAGAACCGGGTCATGTTTGCTGCATTCAGTGACATAAGGGTGTTTTCAAAGTCGTCGTCATCGGAGTCGTCGTCTTGATAATAATTCGTACCGTGTCCAAAAGGAGTCAGCTGGGCAGTTTGAAAGTCCGCGAAAAAGTCGGGAGCAGTGTTACGCTGGCTCCTCACGCTGTTTTTCACGAACTCTGGGGTGTTGAGCAATTCGAAGGTGAACGAGGAGTGACGCGAGTGTAGGGGAGACCCCACGGAGGGCACCTTCTTGATGTGTGAGGGTTGTGGCGACTGGGGATCAGCCAGGGTGGGGCTGGAGGGAGTTTTGGTGTTCAGCGACAGCGAAAGTCTACGCGAAATAGTGTCCGAGTTGTCGATATCAGCTTGAGGGGTGGATGACGGGAACTCAAACTTGCTCAACTTGAGTTCATCAGCTTCTGGCTCTTCGGATTCCTCGGGAATTGCATCTGAGCGCCTGACTTCTGCTGAAAGTTGCTCGCTTTTGGTGTAGGAGAAGTCTGAAAACTGGGAGTTTTCCGACCCCTTTGAGTTCCTGTGGATCTCGAAAGCCTCAGAAGACTCGCTGTAGTTGTCCTCTTGGGGTATTGAGGGTAGTTTTTTGTGCAACAGCGGAAGAGGGGCGTGCTTCTTCGTGTGCTGCATTAACTGGGACACGTTAAAGTTCTGGTCAGATGACGTCAGCGAGCTCAGTGTGGACATCGAGGTGGTTCGAGTGAATGTCGAATTGGATCTGCTCACTAGATTGGACCCAGACGAAACCGACCGAGCTCTCTGGCTTTTGACGGAGCTTTCTGTCTGCTCTGGCATTATGGGGGTTGGCGAAGTTCTGAAGGAAGAAAAAGCTTGGAAAGGTAATGGCTCGGTCGTCTTCGACATCCCTCCAGGGCTAGGGTCTAAAGATTTGACTTTCTCCGAAGACACGTCGCTGCACGGCTCTTCAACTGGTTTTGATTCGGCAGGCTGGATGATGGTTTCCAGGAACTGGGGGAGCAGTGTCACGTCTTCGGACAGAAAAGACTTGTCCAGGCCAAACGTGGACTTGTCACTGATGTGCGAGACGTGATTGAAACCGAAAGGAGTGCTGATCATCGAAGGAGACCTGTTTCTCTTACCTTTGAAAGAGTCTGCCTCCAAGTCAAAGTAGTTGAAGATGTGAGCAGCAGCTTTGTTATTTCTGAGCAACTTGTTGAACAGCTTCTTCTTCGGAGCCTGGCCGGGCTCGTCGAACCAGAGCGACTCCAACTTAGGCGATTTTCTGGACATGATCACGCGGGCTCAATCGTTCCTGCGAAAAGAACAACGTTTCTGTCTTAGACAACCTTTTTCGCTTTCTTCTCTTTTGTATAAAATACGAGCAACTTCGGTTCTGGTGAAAATTCTCCTTGCTGAAACTGCTATATAAGTACACGGATATCCCATATGCACTGTCCACCTCCCCATAAACCCCTTTCTTCCAAACTAAAGACATCCAACGCCAAAAACGCACTCTATTCTGAGCCGCACGACGTAATTGAAAGGGGTAAGGAAAAATTAGTACCCCGTTGCGAATCTGCGTACCGTTTACGGGGCCATCGCGAGACGCGAACGGTGGCACGTAATCACGTGTGCCAAAGACGTTTCACGTTTGGTTCGAGTCAAAAGTGTTTTAAAAGAGTCAGATGGAGTATTTCATCTAGTGAGGGCCTGTTGTATTTGGTCACTCCCACGATTTCTCGAGCCCCTCGCCTTGGAGGCTTAAGTTTTTCGCGAGCTTCTCCTCTGAGAGTCTCGAACAATCGCAGTTTACCGCCTTAGTTCACGCTTCCCGCTTTTCGCCTGCTCTTGAATGCCCTCACCCGCATAATTAGGAGGACTGAAATTGAAGATCTATGTGCTACACGCGTCGAGTATATTGTTGCGATAGCTAATTATTCATCCTGGGAAAAGCCGTTTTTTTGGGCAAAGCGTGCTCGAAAAAGTTTTATCGTATTTCCCAATGTAGAAAATATACTGCATTAGGGAGATACTCAGGAGATGAACAAGAGACAATAAGGTTGAAAGTAGGCGAGTTGGGTCACGGCGCCGGCGTGGTTCCAGCAAAGAATACAGAGGGAACAATCGAGGGGAAAGGAGGGAAAAAACCAGTATAAAGAAAACGCAAAAACACCGTTTGAATGAGGGAGAAAGAAAGTATAGCAATTAATCACATTTGATCACGAGCAAAAGCTCATCATATCAAATGTCGAGAGTCATGGGCCTTTCGAGACTTGTAAGACGAGTAGGAGGTCATCAAGCTAAATGGATCGTGTGGACAGGGCACTCGCACGCACCCTTTCTATTAATCCAGTCCTTGATACACTTGTAGTGGAAACAGCAAAGACATTCGAGTCTTCCCACTTTGATACCAGGATGGAATCCCTCAAAACAAATCACACACTCGTTGTCATCGTTCAACGAGAGAGTGTCCATGTTTGCGTCCAAGGGAATCGTGTACACCAGCATCCGGTTGGTGTGGCGCTTTGAGTCCGGAGAGCCAGAGAACTCCAAACTGTGGATACACGAGTTGATGTGGACCTCTCTCTCGTGAGTCGTAGGGAACGGGCGAAGGTCCATCGCGCAAATAGGACATAAATTTTCATCGTCATCATCGTCTTCAGTGCCTGTTGGTACAGGCTGCGTTATTGCCCGCGAATTCTGGGAACTGACGTCGCTAGTTACGTTGGCAGAGGTAGACCCTTGGTCGATTTCTATGGTGTTGACTCTGGTCGGAAGAGTCTTGATTATGCCAACCCCTGGCGTTTGAGGTTGCTGTGAGTCCAAATTCTCACGCGAGGCTTCTCTCAGAGCAGCACCAAGAGCCTCGAGCTCCTCAGCACACTCGTCGCAAGTTCTGTGCGGGACGTGCGGGCTTTCGAGAAATATCTGTGATTGCGGCGATACGACGTAGGTGTTTGGCAGGTAGCACGTAAACACTCGAGAACAGTCTGCACACACAACACGACCGCACTTTCGGCAGTGATGTTTTCTGTTGAAAAAGGTAAACCCCTTGCTGCAGAAGGGACACTGTTTGACGCTTTCATCCGGTTGCCACACAGGAACACCTTCTGTGGACGGGACTTCGCTGAGTCCCGTCGTATGTTGTTCCTGTGACATGTTTTAGCAGGAGCAAATTCCAGAAGAATCCAAACTGGAGGTCTTATTTAGGCGATCGTTGCAGCTCAAAAACAGGTTGCCCGGTCTTTCCAAGACTTGATTCAAGCGTTCGACTTCCTTTGTAATCGCTCGACAAAGAATACTGGTTCAGTCGTAAAAGCCGCTGCCGCTTGAATACCCGATTTGACAAGCACGCTGGAAAAGAGTGTTTTCTATAGCCAAAAACCGTGATCTTTCTTATTTTCTCTTTAAGGTAAATACCGATCACAACCCCCTCCTTTCAGATCAGATTTCAAATCTTTCAGAAAAGTCATTTATTTTTCTCGTTTTTCTGGAACGGAGATAAGAGGGTTAAAACCCTTACACCAGTAACCGCTGCCGTATTGTTAGAAGATCTTAAATATTTGTAGAATTATATAAACGGTGGGGTCAAAAGAAATCGCTCGCCTTATTGAGATACTTTCTTCGTAGGACATAGATTAAGAACCCGAACACCAACATGGCCGACCCGCTTATGAAAAATGTCAGAGTGGAGCAAATTACAAGCTTGTCGTTGCTCACCGCGAGACAATTGAGCGAGAAGTCATGACTGTACATGAGGTTGAGGAAGAGGTTTCCGAAAATCGATGAGGACGAGAAAATGCCCCACGTCGTACCCAAGATCTCAATTCCATAGATCGAGGCGAGAATTGCCGGGAATAGGGTAAAAAGACTGGAATTGAGAATCGCGTTCAGTATCACAATCACTTTGAAATTGAGATTGTTCATTGGGGTCGACGAGAGGTATAAGTGTCCCATGCTGCATGCCACGACGAAAGCGGAGACCAGACTCAGGCGAGAGATGCCGTATGTTGTGCAAATGTAATCGGTGAGGATCATTATGAGAAATCTCGTCACCGTTGAGCTAATGGAGAAAATCTGCAAGTTTTCGTCCAGGGAGTGTGACTGCAGATTGTTCAAAATAGAGCCCAAATTTGCCAAAAAGAATTCCGTGGCACCGATGGAAATGAGACAACAGAGGATCAAGGGGTACATTAATGGATCCGTAAGGAAGTTTCTGATCTTATCGTGGTAGCCCGCGCTCGTTGACGTTGAAAGCATCGATAACTCGTCATTCAAGTTATGCAGTTCAGAGTCGTCGACGTACCAGGAGCGTGGGGAGCCCAATATGGAGGTTTGAGGTGAGTGTATCACAGTACCTGCTCCAGTGAGAAGGGGTGAGGTCTCAAAATTGCTGAACCCCTCGTACTCAGAGTGATCGTACTCTTTTTCAAAGAACTCGACGTGGTCGGTGAGTTTGCATGCGACGAAAGTAATGAAGGTGCTGGCGCAGAGGGTACACAAGAAAAACTGAAGTGTGTGGGTGAAGTTGAGAGCTTGATCGTCGCTGTTGAAAAAAGATGCCAAGAACTTGATTTGAATGAAGCTGGAAAAAGCCATCATCACGTTGGGAGTGCTGATGGACAGAGTCTTGTAATATCTGCCGATTGACTTGGCACAATTCAAAAGACAACTGAACAGGAAGGCTCCGTGAGAGCAGCCAATAATGAAGAAGCTCAGGTACATGAATCTTTGATCCACATTTCCCTTCTTCACGATGAACAAGATCAAGCTGAAGCCGGTCGAATATCCGACCAACGAGATGATGCTGAGGATCCAGATTCCTTTGAAGTCGGCAATGTACCCACTCAACGGTGTGAATCCGTTCATTCCTATTGTTTGACATATGATGATCTTGTTTATAGTAGGCTGTGTGTAATGGAGATGCTTCTCGAAGGGCTCCGTGAATATCGAAAACAACGTGAGAATCCCCAACGCTAGACACGAGACAAGGGTCAGCAAAAATGAAGCAAAGTACAGCTTGAAGGCTCCGTGTCTTCTGTAAAGTTTCAGCGTAAATCGCTGTAATCTATTGAGATGCATCAGAGTATCTGGAGGTGACTGTGGAGCACGCAGTGGACTTAGAAGAGCAGCTGAAACTCCCGTCGAAGGCGGCGTACTTCTAACAGGATGGCGACCGGTGGACATTTTGAGCGGTACTATGAAAAGGTCTCGAAAACGAAATGTTTTTATACTGGAATCAAAGACTCAACAACAAGATTGGCCGGAGTATGCAAGAAAATTTTGATAGATCGATGGTGACATGTGTATGCCATGTATGTCAGAGGAAGAAGACGCACGAGACGTAACCGTGCTGCCGGATCGGAGAGCGGAAAATACCTCACCAACTGCTGTGACAACCCTTGTTTGTTCGCAGCAAACAAGAGTAAAAATCGGGGTTCAGGGAGCACGGGAAAATAGTAGGCCCTGAGCCTTGGCTCAATAAGGCGAATTACTGAGAGAACCGTTTTTACGGCCTGCCGATAAGGGCCTTGAGCCGCGTTTAGCGATGAGGTGCGAGGTGTGGGTAGTATCCGGAGCACCTGAAGAGACTCGGACAGTGGGCTAAAGGGGGTGGGTCGTGCAGCTGGCTCTCCGAAGCTCGCTCAATAGAGAGCGAGGTCAGACACGCAATGGACTGGAGAATGAGGTTGAGAGAGAATTTGCGTCAAAATGATGCGGGAGGACGAGGGGTGCTTGCGGGATGATGAGCAAAGAGTATTGCGTCGATCGACGCAATACTCGCTCGGTCGACGCATAAATTCTCAAAAGCTATCGTTGCGCAGCCAGAAATAATAGTGTATATTGGCAGCCAATCTTGAAGTTGTAGGTGGCCACACGTGAGTTGCGGTGTCACGAACAGGCGCAAATGTCGTTAGAGGGAGCACTAGAAGAAGAGCGTAAACTGATTGCAGAAGTCCTGGAGAGACAGCGGCTGTCGGCGGCAGCCCCTCGCGGTCGGGGCAGGGATGCTTCTCCAGGGGCTATGCGCAGCACATCCAGAGGTCTTTCGAGTGCACGGAGATCGTTGAGCAGGGGTCCGCACGGTGCTGATCCTGATGTTATATTCTCGATAACCTCACACGACCCGTCCGAGCGACTGCAATCGCCTGAGGCTTCGGGAATCAAGAGCAGCGACAACGAGCTGGAGGATGAGGACGAATCAAGCGAGGAAGAGCAAATTAGCGATACAGATTCCGAGTTTGAATACGATGACGGCGGCGCAACTCTTCCGAACTACAGCTCGTACTCTCCCAACAAGCTCCTCGATGACAAACACAGACCTTCCAGCAAGAAGTTGACGGCTAAGGAAGAACTGAATCTGATAAACAGCCGTAAGCTAATCAAAGATGCGATACAAGCGGAGAAAGTTGATGAGATTTTAGCAGCAGAGAGGGCTCTGGCAAACGCAAAGTCAATCGGAAGGCCTGTTTCTCAAGCGTATTTGGAGAAAATCGAAAAAGATGCCAAAGACGCAGGCACCAAGATTCACTTTGATCCTGAAAAGTTCTACCAGGACAACGCAGGGAGAAAGGAGAAGTTACAAGAGTATGCGATGTACAAGAAAAAACTCGTTTCACCCGAGTCTTCGTTGCTCCTCGACAACTTTGCTATTCCGTACACAAGCGACGTGGAAGAGAAAGCGGATACCGAGCTGGCGAAGCTGCTGAACGAGAAGGTGGTCATATCAGACATCGAATCCAACGTGAACAATCAGATGGCGATCAGAACGATAACCAGAGGACATTTTTTCGAGAAGATGAAAGAATCACGTCTTCTACCACCGAAGATGTTCATTTTGTGCATGGATTTCTCTGAAGAATCGAAGTACGCGTTGGAGTGGTGCATAGGGACTGTCTTGGTGGACGGCTGCGTTTTGTACATTTTGAACGTCATCGAAGATGAGGATTATTCTTCGATGAACCTCAATGGAATCCCTCAAACAAAACCGGAGGTCAAAGATGAGAAGATCCCAAAGTCTTCACGCGAGAAACTCCGTATTCAAAACGTGGAGAAGATAACGAAGGAGACCATGGATCTACTGAAGCTGACCAAGCTGCAAGTGCACATTGTCGTTGAGTCGTGTCATCACCCAATTCCTCGCCATTTCATGGTTGAAATCATCAAGTACATCTCCCCAATATTAGTGATTGTGGGGTCGAAAGGTACCTCCGCTATCAAGGGTGTTCTGCTGGGTTCGTTGTCAAACCATCTGGTTCGAAAGAGCACTGTCCCGGTGATGGTGGTAAAGAACAAGCTCAAGAAGCTGACAAAGAAGGGCAAACAATTCAGCAACAATATCTCCACGCTGCACAGTTTGGCTGAGGCCAAGGTCGATTGATCAAGTCGACATTTTTACGATACTAGCGAGTTTTTATAGTCAGGATTACCTAGAGATTTGTCGTTGTATAGACAATTTCCGCCTACGCGGGCTTTATGATTCGGATTCAACAGCTCCGACAGGAAAACATTAACAGCTGCACGTCCTGAAAGGGTAGTTACAGAGATAAGCATGGCGCGTTCCCGACTGGTGGATCTGAACTAGCCAATCTGTACCCAAAAGGGGTTCCGCCTCTTGGTGCACCCCTGAAACCCCATGAAACATCTCTACACCACTTGGTTTTTAAGCGCACAATCTCTCTCCCCTCTTTTTGTTTTGGTTCCAACAATTTTGTAGGGAAGGGAGGGGAATCGGGGTATTTTATGCTACGTCTGCTATATAAACCAAGTCATCCCTTGATCCGGAATGTGCAGGTAGCTTTTGATGACCATCTCAGTGTCTTTCTGCCTTGGAACATCACTGGATTTTAGTCGCAAGCTCATCTCCTTCTGCTTTCTTATCGACCAATCAGAAAGCGCTGAGATCTTTTGCTGTCAAACTTTCCTTTTTTGGTGGAGACCCATCTTCCTCCTCAGACCGAGAGTTTCTGGTCGATCGACGCCGGAAAACGAAAAGCCTTTTTTTTCATTAGGAAATTGCGCGGCTCATCCCTATTTTCCAATTACGCAATTTATTGCGTAATATCGTATCTGCATATTCCAACATCGGTTTCAAGTCTGCGCAGCCATGCATTACTATCAAACCTTCAAGGCTTCTCACAATTTGATAAACTCCACGTTTATTAACTATTCGGCAACCTCCTCGGGCGTGGCCAACTCCATCGGAAACTCCGTGGTTCAAACAAACAGGATTTTGGACAGGTTTTACAAAACTCTCTCGTTTCTCAAGTATCAGATACCGAACCCGCCCCCATTGATCCAAAACCCTGTTTTGAATGAGAGATTTCAACGTCTGGTACGCAATCACAAAATGGAGTCCCAGTACTTGATAAACTTGCTGAATTACAGACCAAAATTTTTCGACAATTCTGCTGTTTCTGTGTGGAATCGGATTCCTTTTTCAAGACGATCATCGGTTCTGGTGTTGCTTTTCCTTGGCAGCCAAGGAGAATTGAGAGTTGTTTTAACCAAAAGATCAAGAAAATTGAAAAGTTTCTCGGGCCATATTTCACTGCCTGGTGGTAGAGTTGATTTCCCTCTCGAAAGTGAATTTGCGTGCTCGAGGAGAGAAGCAGAAGAGGAGATTGGAATCAGTAGGGATAACCTTTTTTTGAAGACGAAGTTTGGCTACGAGATCGAGGAGATGAAAGTTTTACCGACCTATCTCGCCAGAACATTTCTAGGGGTTTCTCCTTGTGTTGGGTTTATCAATTGGTCTGAGTCGAAGCTTGGAAAGTTCGAAGACCAGCACATCTCCAACATCATGCTGAATCCCGGAGAATCGTCTTCCATTTTCAGTGTTCCCCTAAGAGATTTCTTACAACCGAAACCAAGAAGATATGAGTTAAAGGAATGCCTGAAGCAATCTTACGTCAAGACGAAGTGGGCTGGAATACCGTGGAATCTCAGGTCTTTTATTTTTCCTAACCACAACGTTAACGAGGTGAAATGGCTGGAGGAAATTCAAGATCTTTCTTCTGAATCTGAAGACGAAACTCAGGAGGACCACGAATTTGGAGTGCGCACTAGAAATTGCTGGGGTCTGACTGCTAACATATTGCATGATGTGGCGGAGATAGTTTACACAGGTGAAAAATATCAGGATGCTTTGATTGGAGAAGAGGATCTCATTTGGTCTCTGCTTCAAAACGGACAGATTCAAAGCAAGCAAAGAACAGCATTTGAGAAAAAGTTGATCAATAACATAAAGGGGTGTTCATTCAGTGAGTGCATGGACACGGAGGAGTTTAATCGGTTGAAATCATTGTATAATAGCGTTTGAGTAATAGCTTAGATATATATAACCTTTCATGGTTACTGACTAGCCACTGGCACTATCAGTACGTCAGCTGTAATATTTCAGTAAACTTTGAGATTCGACAACGAGAAAGCAATTTTCCAACTATAGCAGTACACGAAGGGCAAGCTCTATAAACAGTTCGCAACGGGAGACCATTTTCTGCTGGAGAAACGTTAGACCGAGGTAGACAAGGTTCCGTAGGAGTGGGCGTTTGGAATGACCCCCATTTGATCGATGTAATGGTGAGCATCGGAAACATGCTCTTGTTTCACTTGGTCAGTCCAGCCGTACTCTTTGGCCATGATCTCAGCCACCTCCTCCACACATTTGGAAGCCATTTTGGCATCCAAGAAGGCGAGTCTGCAACGTCTGGCCAGAAAGTCAGTTGGAGTTCTTGCATACTCGTGAGCAATCGAGTATTTCAACTCGCCGACGGTGAACGGATGGTCGAAAATGGCGTAAGATGGGTCCGAGCCGCTGAGACCGATCGGCTTGGAGTTCGCGACGTCAGCAGCGAACGATTCTAAAATTAAAGGAGCTCTATCACCGTAGTTGTGAGACAAATGCTGGGCAATCTTGTCAGTGACTCCATACAATTGAGAGAGTCTTGCGCTCAAGGATGGATCATAATTGTCAGCACCAATCAGTTTGAAATGTCTGGTAGAACATGGTTGCAGATTTTTAGCCTTGAAGCTTTCGGTTGACTCGATGACACTATCGATAACCTCTTCGGCCATTTCTCTATAAGTGGTCCATTTTCCACCAGAAATAGTCACAAGACCGTTTGGAGCGTGGTATATTAAGTGGTTTCTGACAATTCCCTGGGTGGATCCAACAGGCGATCCGTCTGGAACATTGGATGGGTCTCTGACCAACGGTCTGACACCACTCCAAGCACTCAACACGTCCTCTCTTTTGACTTCAAACTTAACATAGTGTTGCAATTCACTCAGAATGTCTTGAATTTCAGTCTCGGTAGCAACAGGGTTGTCTGGGATCTTCTTCAACGGAACATCGGTAGTACCAGCCAAGACTTTACCTTGCCATGGCAGGAAGAACATCACTCTTCCGTCTGAAGTGGAAGCATCAAGGAGTCCCATGTCCTTGGCACAGTACCACTCAGGGAGAACAACATGAACACCTCCAGAAGGAACCACCATTTTAGGATTTTCAAACACGTCTGGTTCAGGCAATCCCGTTGACATTTTGTCCATTGACAACAACAGGTCAGAGAACGGTCCAGTGGCACTAATAACAGAATCAGATTCAACCAAGTACTCCTTTCCGGTCTCAGCGTCCAAAACTCTCACACCCTTGCTTTGGCCATTCGAATCCTTGAGGAGTTGCTGGACGTCCATGTAATTTAAAACAGTAGCACCATTCTTTTGGGCAGTCAAAGCAAGAGAGACGTTCATTCTAGCATCGTTGAAGAGACCATCGTGGTAAACCAAAGATCCAACAAGGTGGTCAGAGTTAAGCTGAGGATGTTTGTCAAGAGTGGCACCCTTGGTCAAAATGTAAGAGTATTTCAAAGCTTGTGATCCCGCGAAAAGGTCGTATAACAAGCAACCGGCGTAGAAGTAAGGCAGTTGCCAGTAGTGGTAAACGGGAATAGCGATAGGCAAACACGAAGCGAGATGTGGAGCATTGTTAAGAATGGAAGCTCTTTCGTTCAAAGCCTCGATAACGAGGTCCAACTGGGCCTTTGACAGCTGGAAAATAGCCTTTTCAAGATACCTCACACCACCATGTGCCATTTTAGTTGACTTGGACGACGTTCCCGAAGCAAAATCATTTTTTTCCAAAAGCAACACTTTCAAACCTCTTAAAGTGGCGTCAAGTGCAGCACCACTTCCAACAGCACCCCCTCCGACGATAATAAGGTCAAACTTGGATTGGGCGTCTTTGGTGGTGAAAGAACCGGCAGCCTTTTGAGACTCTGTAAACTCCAACTCCTGGACTGGTTTTCCCAGCTTAGACACCAACTCCTCTCTTGAAGGTGATTTGGCCGCGTTTCTCACCAAAGGTGGAAACTTGGAGGTATAGTCGATTTTCGAGTTGCTATGGACAACTTGGCTTTGCTGGCTCAAAAGGTAACCGGCGCCTACTAAGACCCCGGAGCCCATGGCCAGGTTTCTGAAGACCCTTGCAAACTTACGAGACGCCATAATTTAGTTAAGAAATAGCTAATTTGAATATGTTGCAAAGAAAAGCTCAAAAGAAGCAAATAGACTATGTACTTTTTGTTGCTGGGTTTTGACGTGCCCCTTAAAAAATTGCTTCGATGACACCAAATTTTCCAATGCGTGGGGAAATGGAAAGCTTGGAGAAATCAGGAAATTTCATGCGGAAAAATAGCCTCAAACTCCATCTGCAATCCCCGCTAAAATTTTTAACTCGTGGTGGGGCGAAGGAGCGGATTATCCCGCCACCGGCTGGCTGAAAAGTTATTCTGCCTGTGGCAAGAGGATTGCTATTTTAAGATTGTCGAGTAAATACTTAACCTGAGTCACATCGGAGTTCCGCGCATCTTCTCAATGTTGATTAGATCGTCGCCAATAGCTTTTTTAGTTTCGTTGCTAACAAGGGTGTTTACATCGCCGTAACCCAAACTGATCTCGTATGCTTTCACCAACCTTGTCTCGGTGATTCCAATGTTGCAATAACTCAAACTCAATAGACAACTCTTGTACCTCGAGATGGTTTCCGTAATCACCTCGGAGATCGAGTCATTTTTGTCACTGTAGATGTCCCACGAAGATTCTTCTTCGAGCCGCGTGATCGACACACTCGCTTGACCCGGGGTGTATTGGCCCCCCGTTGCCGCGAGACTTAACCCGGCTTGCGTTTTCGAGCTCGACGCAGAATGATCCGCAGAAACGTGCTTTGATTGTATACTCGAGGTTTTGTATATCCAGCAGAACCCGTTGACCCCCAGTATCACGCTAACGTTACCCGGAAGTTCGTGCGCATGGTTCTTGGACCGTATAATTAAATTGGCAGGAACCACGACAAAAACACCGTTTCTCAGTTTTCCATATTTCAGAGAACGAGTGTGCAGGGAGGCCGACCCGTCGGAAAATAAGGATTGCACTTCGGCATTCAGTAAATCACCCTCCTTTAAAAAGTTTCTCATTTGCAATTCGTCGCTCTCCGATTTTCTTCTCAAAACACCTCCAGGAAGATTCACCGATCCCAGCATCAACACAGCGTCATGTTCTGATCCAATATTAACTTTCCACCGTTTGGGACCCACCTCGACGATTCTGCCCACGATATGATCTCCAGTGTCCGGGGAATATCTTCCTTTAAAAGGTATCACGCTGAGCAGTTTGTTGACCCTTAATATCGTACCAGCCACCGATGAATATGTTTTGTCGTTCAAGAAGTAAGTCCCGTGACCTCTCATCCATGTGGGGTCGTCAGTTGTCAGCTCTCCAGGAGTTACTATCGCCTTGTCATGAAGGCCCTCTGGACCTTTGGTTCCGCCTAGATGAAAGTCTTCCCCGTCCATTTCGATGTCCGAGTCCGAATCAGACAGATCTTGGGCATTCTCCCTCAAGCTTGGAAGAGTGATACTGATGAAGTCCATTTTTGTAGCGGCACTTAAGTATCTATGATACTTGTTGATCAGGGCTAAATCAACTCTGTGGATTTATAAAGAAAAGGTGTTTCTGTGCATGTATATTTTTTTTTTCATTTGAATTTTTTACAACGGGGCTGTGCAAAGATGTTAATCAAGCCAAAAACAGGTTGGTCTTGGTGAACATAATAATATTGTACATAGTTGGCCTCGATGAAAATGCTTACACTTTGACCAGTGAGTAGAAAAGTAAGTATGCGTTCGGGTCACCGATTTCCGAGGCTTCGTCATACCTGCAGATACTCAATCGATCATCGTCGCAGTAAATCCATTGGCCAGCTCTATTGAGGGTGCTCGTATAATGCCCCGACAAAATGGACGAGCCCAAATGATCTATCCAGCCAGACAGCTTGTAGCTATACATAACGTCCTCACCGTTCCGCTTAATTTTGAAATTCAGTTTTTTTGGGAACTTGAGGTTGATATTGTTCAACTTGTTCTGGTAAGGGTCAAATTTGGCAAGATAGATGGTGAGGATCTGTGGGAGTTTTATGAAGTTCGTCGACTTAAAGGAAACGTTAGGCTCGTCAAAAAGATCCTTGAGCTCTCTGTAACGTTGTAACTGTCCACTCGTTAGAAGGTCCGGGTTGTGAGTAATCGCATGGATGTGTTGATTGTTGTGGTCATCTTGTTTGTCCTTCTTGTTGAATTTGAAGAAGCTTTTCTTCTTTCCTGATGAATCCGAATGATGGACCGAGTTTTCTGTCTCACTCAAAGCCTCCAATTCTCTCAATTCTTTGCTCAGCTTCTCACAGTTAGGACAATTCCAAGCGTTTCCCAGTTTCTGAGATAGTTCTTCCGTTCTTAAATTTTTTAGGATCAAATCGTTTAGGAAGTACTCTCTCCCGTTAAGGTGCAGGTTAAGCATCGAGGAGTAGTCATAGTTCAATGAGACAAACCCACATCTGTTACACTTGAGCACAGTTTCCTGCTGAATTTGGAACATCTTACTGATCGGCGAGACGCCCTCATTCCTTAAGAGATCCTCATTCCACTTCAAATACTCCTTGGTGGTGTTGAAACTCATAAAGGGGTCTGTTTCAGGATTTCCTGTTCTGTATGTTTTTCTGTTTTCGGGGGTATCTTCAATTTTGAGTTCCTCGTGCAGTCGATCCATCAGGAAATAGAGAAATTGAGATGTATCCTGCTGCTCATGAGGTATTCTTAAATCTGGTTTCAAAAATGAGCATAGTCTGACAAAGTTGTTCGGTCTAATCACGGACTGGCCGTTGGCGTGATAGAACTCATTGAAGAGGTGGTAGAATGCGATCACTAATGAGTTCTGCTCAGAATGCAAGATTGGCTGGAATTTGACAGGATCCATCACCAGATTTCTGAAAAATGAAATGTTGAACAAGCACTGGATCATCGAGTTAATGTAACATGTACTGCTGTAGTTAAACAGTCTTACTAAAGGGAGCTTTGTGCGGTTGCTTGGTGTGGCACTCGTATCACTGGAGCTGTGGTTCATCCGAGAATCTGAATAGTTGGGAGAACGGGATCGGCGAGAGTCTAGGGACGATTGCGATTGAGTGGAGGGGAGTAACCGGGCAGAGTACGATTGTGATTCTGTCAGAGAAACAGGAGGAAGACGTCTATTGTAATCTCGTGTTCCAGGGATAGGCGGGACTCCCGAAATAGGTCTGGGAGTCGTCTTCTGGGATGAGCGAACTTGACCTCCAAAGGTCTTATCAGGATCTTTTCCATAAAGCTCAGACCAAGCAGCAAAACCACCGTCCAATTTCAATATCGTTGTTTGAATAGGTCCAAAAGACTGTCTTTTGAGCAGTGCGTTTGTCATGATAAGTTCGAAAGTGTCATGCTCCTTATTCGGAACAGAGCCTTGATCGTAGTAGATCAAGTACTTGAACTTGCTAAACACACTCATTTTATTGAAAAAATCAATATTGCCGATCTGTAGTGAGAAAATGAGCCCTTCATAGTCATGGACTTTTTTCAAAGATGAAGGATCAATGTTTATAACATTTTCCTCGTTCTCAATGTGTGATTTCAGAAAGCGCTCAAAAGGCCGGACATCGATCAATAATATGTCCTCTTTCAAGTCGTATAACCTCGTGGACAGCTCAAAGGCGTCCAGGGCTCCCACAATGGGTTTTTCCGCACTGGTGGGAACAGCCGACAGTTCTTCCTTTATTTCCTCATTGTCCGAAAACTGGTAAGAGCTTGCGAAACCCGAAGGTGAGGACGGATACAGGTCATTCTCGAGTCCTTTGTTGATCCTCGGACTCGGCAAAGACTTCTTCTGGATGATTTCGTTGGCTTCAACAATTGCTGCAGTCAACTCTTCTTCAAAAGATTTATCTTTCAAATATTCTTGTGCGAATTGGTGGAGAGTCTCAATGAAGTCATGGTCTTCAGCGTTGACGACACTCAACGATGGGAAAATGTAATTCAAAATGAAGTAATTGTATATGAAAAGCTCCACCAAAACTTCATGATCTTTGTAATTATGGAACGCTTGGCTGTCCTTCAACAGTTTGAGATTGTTGAGGTAATTCGTAGACGTTTCGATCCAATCTATTAACAAACTGGAGTTGAGACGACGTGCCTCCAGCTTATTCTGCCGCTGCTTCAGCTCTCTTTTGGCAATGAGACGTAACTGCTTTCTCTCGATGATTTCGTACTGACCATCAACAATGATTTTGATCAACTCCTTGCTAAGCAGTTTCTTTGATTGCAGGATGGGCGTGCCATGACCAGAGTCCGGCTGTGTTTGATTGTTCATCTCATGGATGTTTGGCAGAGCTTGAATCTAGTCAGTCTCCTGAACCCAAACGGCTCCTGGGGCTACAAATGATGGATGTTGGCGAGTGTTGGGTCGTCTGCCAAGTATCTAAGCCTGTCCGGGCAAATAATCGCTTCAATCAGAGCGCTGCGTGAATAATAATTTCGTGGCAACTCTGTTGCACAGCCTCATTTATATCTCGAGCGATCGGTAGAAAGGGCGAAAAAGGAGAAAAATGTTCGGTAAGGGTGTTAGTCGGTCGCGGTAGCAGGATAAGTAGGAGTATATGTTTGTAGAATGGATGGGAAAAAGAGAGGAGGCGAGTTCTTCAGCGCGGAATTCTCTCAGTTTGTGCAATGGATTGATGGATGCTATCGTCGTGGTCTCATCGTCGACACATAATCTCAAGACTCGCCTGTTTCAAGTGGCTCCTATTTCGCTGAGGCAAAAAATCAGAGTCTGTTTTGCGTGACTCACGTCACATGAACTGCGAGATTTTGTTACGTAATCATTGAGATATTAATTTTTTAAGAGAAAATTTACGTTTAAAAAAAGGGTTTTCATTTGCTTAAGAGGACCCTTTTGATCAAAAGACTTCACCTTATAATCAATCTGACTCCGGGATAACTCTTTGAAACTAAGGAGACCCTGTGTTAAACACAGAGAGGTTTTTTCGTACGTTTCGTGGGGTGAAATCATTTCTCTTGATGCAATAGGCGCTCCTGGCTCTATAACATTACTTAGATCATTTTCCCGCAATGGCGCCAAACTCGAAAGAAACGGAGTCGTTTAACGCAGGGAAACTTCCGTTGTTAAAGAAATACTCAACAAGGACCATAGACCATCTCGCTGTCAGCGAATCTCTTGGTTATCAGGTTTTTAGGAAGGTGAAAAGAAAAGGTTGGAACAGACGTGATGATGAGCTCCTAAAAAAGTTAGTCAAGGAACAGTATATGAAACTGAAGAATCTGCAGGTTTTCCAAGATGAGAGGATACTGGCGGAAGATATAGATTGGGAGGCCATTAGTGAGGTACTCTCGCACAGAAAAAGCACCGATTGCCGAAAAAGATGGTGTAACTCTCTCGATCCTTCCCTGAGAAGAGGCAAATGGACGGCAGAGGAAGACCAGCAGTTAATCAACGCGTACAAGAAGCACGGGTCGGCATGGCAAAAGGTTTCAAGCGAAATTGAGGGCAGAACCGAAGACCAATGCTCCAAGCGATATATCGAGGTTTTGAACCCAAATACACAGGATAGAATGAAACCTTGGACCATGGAGGAAGACCTCCAGCTGATCAGTGGAGTCAAAGAATTCGGTACCAAATGGAGAACAATTTCCAGTGCAATCAAAGGGAGACCAAGTCTGACGTGCAGAAATCGCTGGAGAAAAATTGTTACAGATGTCGTTAAAAACCACGCATCTCCACAAATTATGGAAGCTGTGGGAGTTCTTGACAACAACGGAGCTCCCATAAAAGAAGACGCTGGAATTTCTTCTACAAGTTCCACTCCTGCCGAACCACAGAGACAGCAACAAGGCCGTGCAAGTTCCACTCCTGTCTCAACAACGACCGCAACCATATCCACCTCCGCAACCGCGACTTCCGAGAAATCCAACCAAGGATACTTTGTTCCTCAGCCGCGATATACCTTCCAAAGGCAGCCTCTTGCCAAACCGTTCAACATGGCTGTTCCCATAGAGAGTAACTACAGGGCTTCGCCATCTCCAGCCCCTCCACCGTCTGGCGGTCCTCAGCTAGAATACACGTCATATCCAGCTTTGCAAGCACCCAAATCCACTCCGCCTTCACGGAGCAATACAGAATGGCAGTTCACCATGATTAACCCATCTAACAACGAAGAAATGTCCGATTTCAAGGGCCCGATACGCTCGCAGGAACAAGTCCATCAACTCATAGAACTCGCGAAGTATAATGGCGTTCCGATCACCATACACCAACATATCCATCATCACTACTCGCCGCAGTCTCCGGTTCTGGATCCAGAAACATCGCTCAACAGATACTCGCACTTCAACTACCTCCCACCATTGACCGAGGTCCCCAAATTAACTTCGTCGTCCCCTACGGAAAACACTGCGGAGTCATCTACTTCCAGCAAGGGAAAGGGTGGAAACGGTACCGCTGGTGAGTCCAGTTTGATGCGATTGCTGAACTCTGAGCGGAAGTCTCCTGTTGGGACAGCAAAAGGCACCAGACTGGATCGGGTCGAAAATTCCGCTTCGAGGGTTTCCGCTGAAAGGCGGCACGCTCAAGTCGCAGATCCCAGCGAGAACAGACCCCAATCTTCGTCATCTGGTGCTATCGCCGTCAGCAAGCCTTACATGACAGAGGATATGGAAGAGGAGCTTGATTTTTGGGAAACAATGCGATCAATTACGCAACCGAAAGGCCCTAGTCAGGAGGCCAAGCCTGTCTCTCGGCATCATCCTCTTCATTATCAACAACCCTCGAGCCTTAGATCTGGTTCTGATAAGGATCAATACTCGCAGCAAAGATCTATAACCGGCGGCCACTCGGGCAGCGGAGCCAACGGAAATGCTGAAGAGCCTCACAGAGGCGCAGTCTATGGACCCTCGATGTACATGGATCACGAGGATGAAGAAGAGATGGAGAATTATGCCAATCAATATGGGTGGTATTACAATGTTTTCATCAACTCTGGGAACAGGAACCAAGGTTCACAGAGTACTGAGGCAAGTAGTGGCTCCACCGCGGGAGGGAGTGGGTATGGTGTTTTACCTTTCAACCCATCGTGATTACGCATCTTTTGGACGACAATTAATATAAATTACGATAAATGTGTGATATACGGAGTATCCGAATCTAAAACCAAAGAGGCGACAAAAGACTTCTTGAAAGAGAGCTTTATATCTCCTACCCGCAAAAAGCCGTGCACGCAAAGCAGCGAGATCAAACATATAAGATACCGAATCATTTTCTTTTGAAAAATTGAGACCCACTCATGTATTCAACGCTCTTGTCATAGACCCAGTCCCCTAGATCCAGGTACTTGGCACTGTATTTCTCCACCTCCGGCTCATTTATGAGTTTCAAGTTGAGTTCGAGACCAGTACTCTTTTTGACACCGGCCAGAAAACCTGAAATCAACGCGAGATCAATAGAAATGTGCACTGCTTTTCCGAGCTAAAGAGGTTGCTTGATTGTAAGTAAGCGTTCTTAATAAGGACTCCCCGTATCGCTCCGGGTCATCGGTGTAAGCCCAGAAACAGAATGGGATGGGCAAATCAAAATACTCACTAGTGTCATGGTTATAGTGCTGTGAGGTGATAGAGATTGTTGGGCGCACGTTCTCAATAGAATCAGTAGACTCAGACCAACTTTGTCTAGATCAAATTGATCAGTTTCAAACGTTGCGTAAAAGAAGATTCGCGGTTATAGAGCCCTGTACGAAATATTTATTACGGGATTCAAAGAGGGACCCGAACAAGAGGAAAGAAGGAATTGCCGAAGAACCATCAATGGGCTTTCTAGGAACACTGATAGATTACGATTGTGGAACTGATCTATGATAGCAGAGCGTTTTTTTAATTTGGAAGGCCGCTCGGGAGAATATCGGGGTCGACTAAGAAAGGGTGTCAAAGATAATCTCACGCGACTTCCCCAGACAACTGATCGGTGCCCATTTCAGAGAGTCCACCGTGCTAGTTACTGAAAGAGATTGTAGCTTCATTTCAAACTGTTTGACCATGTCAAGTAGTTGTTCAGTCGTTTCGCCGGTGAAAAAAGGGCTGAGGCTCCTTTCTTCGCGATTTTTGGCGGTGTCAGCATCGCTGCTTTAATGCCGAATGGTGGTAGAACGAGACGACTGGTGAGAGACCTGAGTTCAATTACTCGACAAAATAGAGAGCTTCCGTCAACGAAACCGTTTTTTTTCCCCAGCCCAAATTACCATCATGAGAACCCATAAGCGGAGGGTCGTGAACCTCTACCAAGAGCCTTGCCAGAAAAATTTGTTAGAGAGCGGATATTTTGTTAGTGTATAATATGATTCACCGTAAGAAAACAGGAGGATTTGAAGTTAGTCATTTTCAGAAGTCTGCTGGCCAGGGTAATTCAAAATGGAAAGAGGAAGAGGTAGATATGGGCCGAATGGTGGTGGATATTCCAGATATCAAGGAGATCACAATAGAGACCGAAGACGATTCTATGAAGAAGAACGAGAGTACTACGGAGAGGAGAGAAACTACCACGACTATCGGAATTTCAAAAGACCGAGAAATGAACGATACTACTACGATGATATGCGAACTTCGCACCCCTCGGGCGACGCTGGGATGATTGGTCCAGCGGGAAATAGCATGGATTCGACAAGAGACTCCACAAGAGACCTTTCCGCAAGAAACAGCTCGAGGGACCCCACACGTTATCGCGACAATTACCAGAACGGTGGAGAAGTGTCTCCGTTGCCTCCACCTGCACAGATCCGAGATGAGGTGCCAGTCGACAGAGGAGCACACCCAGACAGGAAGCTACCCACTGGTCCGAAAATATCAACGGAAGGGGCTACTCAAGAGAACTCTAACGGTCAAAGAAAAAGCGGCAATGGGCCTGCTTTCAAGCGCATGTCGAAAGTCAGCAGCAAAAATGTCATGGAAGATGATGAGCACTTCGACGATGAAGTTTTTTCACGGCCAAGAAACGGTTTGCCGGTGAATCAAATGGTTTTCATGAAACAAATAGGACTCAAAGAATCGATCCACGAACGAATTCAGCAAGTTGGCGAGGGCACGTACGGAAAAGTTTACAAGGCCAAAAACAAAGTCACGGGACAACTGGTAGCGCTCAAAAGATTGAGACTAGAGAGCGAGCGAGAAGGGTTCCCGATTACAGCGAGCAGAGAGGTCGGTTTGCTTCAATCGTTCAACCATCCCAATATTGTTGGTTTGGACGAAATGATGGTTGAGCGGAATGCAATTTACATGGTGTTTCCCTACATGAACCACGATTTGTCTGGAATTTTACAGCAATCAAACATAGTGATCACAGACGGCGAAAAAAAAAACATATTCAGACAATTACTAAGAGGCATCAATTATCTCCACACAAAGAAAGTCATACACAGAGACATCAAGGGATCAAACATTCTTTTAGACAATCAAGGAGTCTTGAAAATAACCGATTTTGGGCTCGCTAGAAAAATGAAGAATATCAACAGATCGATCGAATCACCTAATTACACGAATAGAGTCATCACTCTGTGGTACAGGCCGCCGGAGATATTGCTGGGATCTACCGACTACGGCAGGGAAGTTGATATCTGGGGGATAGGATGTTTGCTTCTAGAGCTTTTCACCAGACATGCAACGTTTCAAGGATTGGACGAAATTGACCAGCTGTGGAAGGTCTACGATATAATGGGTACAATCACCACTGAGGACTGGCCTGATTCTGACAAGTTGCCATGGTTTGAGATGTTACGTCCAAACTACCATCGCAAATCCAAGTTCAAAGAAACGTTTGGCGCGATTCTTTCTCCAAAATGCTTTGAGCTGGCCGGGTTGCTTTTGAGCATGAATCCTTCAAAAAGAATCACGGCTAACCAGGCTCTCAGGCACACTTATTTCAGCGAGGATCCGAGAGAGGAAAAACTCAAGTTTTTGGGAACCATCGAAGGTGAATGGCACGAGTTTGAGGCCAAGAAGAAGAGACGACAACTAAGGGATGCAAAGCAGAAGGAAGAGAAACTGAAAAGACATTGAGACATCCGATAGGACTGTTAGCTTATTTCGACTTTTTTCTTGTTTTCTCATACAAAAAAAAAAAGATCCCTACGCCCACTAAAAAAATTAATTTTCAAAAAATCGGTCAGCTCTTAAGTTTCTCCTTTGTTGACAAATTGGCTGTTAATAGCAGACTTCTCATTGATTAACTGACTACTACGACTTTACCACGCAACCCGGTCCACTCGTCTAAACCTCCGAATCTGTGCCACAGTTGAAATTTTGTTAACTGAACGTTCTCCGAAGTCTGCCTCACATTAGAAAAGGGGGTTATTTTGTGTTTTGTTGACGCTAGCGGTTCACTAGACTACGAATTTGCAACGAGTATGTTTGTTTTAACATTGTGGAACATTCTGTTTCTGGGAAGGTGTTTGATGGGCTGTGAATCCAAAGCACTTGATGGAAGCTCGGATAAACCTACCGAGAGCGATCTTTCGGCGGTATACAGCTCTGTGCATTTTGGAGAAGAGTTTGCCGCATGCGCCGCCAAGGTGGGGTCCAAGATGTGGAATCCCGAACAGTCAAGTTGTTATCAATGTTCGGATCCTGGTCTGTTGGGATGTCATTGTTCCTATCACAAAACGGTGTTTGAATACTGCTCCGACTATTTGAAAGTCACTCGTCCGAATTATTATGCGCTGACCTACATTATCAAGGAGGATCCATGCTGTAGAGAAGAGATCAAGGATACACAAGAATGTCTCAACAGTGTCTCGCAAGGAGACCGACTGATCGACCAAATTTTCTCTCTCTTGACAGAAGGGACGAAAGAGGACCTTACTGGTTATTTCGCCGAAAACGGTCTTGATTTCTGGGAGACTTTGGGAGCTGGCTCAAACGAGAACTCGAATCTGATCAAACGGGGTCCTTTTGAATTTAAGTTCGCAGACAAGCAATCAAACGGTAGTGTCCAAAAACCTGAGACAAAGACTCAAAAAGGGCCAGATCACGAGTTACTTGGCTTGAAGAATGAACACGAGTTTATCGACCACAGAAAGCCTTCTTTGAGAAGGTTCAGAACCAACGAAACCAGTGTGGAGTCTGTCACAAAAACTTTCGAGCTCAACTCAAACAGAAGCAACGTCACTCAGCCTACAAACTCTTCGAACGATGGCATAAGACAGATAGAAAAGGAGAAAAAGCCAGCTTCGAAAGAACCCGGAAAGAAGAAAGCTAATGATCAAAAGAAGAAGGAGGTTACCAAAAAAAAAGAAGAACCGAAGAAAAAGGAGAACGGGAAGCCTAAAAATAAGAACAAAGCGAAAGATCAGAATAAAGCGAAAGATCAAAACAAAGCGAAAGATCAGAACAAAGTGAAAGATCAGAAAAAAGAGAAAGATCAGAAAAAAGCTCAATCCGCTAAACCTCAATCTGCGAAACCCCAGTCTGCGAAACCCCAGTCGGCCAAACCTAAAGTTTCCAAGACCTTGACTTCAGCCAAGGGAGAAGGCTCCCGTCCTGTTCAGAAGCTTTTCCCATTCGAACCGATTCCTGATTGTGACGAAGAACCGATCCTGCCGCCCTGCGACCCACCACTGACGGTCACAACCACGGAACTGCGGAAAAAAACGTTGTTAGAAGTGGAGTATGATACCGAAACTGAAACTGAGACCGCAACAACCACGGTATTCAAGGTGACAAACCTGCCCACCACAGTTTATCAATTCCTCACCAAATACAAGTACGACAAGTTGACCACTACCGAGTTCGAATTTGTCACTGATGTCGAGTACGATACGCTCACGACAAGTCTGATCGACGTTGAATACGTCACCGAGACTGTTGTCGCTGTCGAGCTCTCAACGACAACCGTTGGCAAGAAGACTCTAGTCAAGGTTGAGACTGAGATTGAGACTGATACGGAGACGATTTTTGAGTATGATACAATCACAACGACCGAGAAAACAACAGTCAGCTCTTTGTCGACGACCCTAGCTACCACCACAACTACGGTGACCACTACTAGCGTTTCTCAGTCTTTTGCTGGAACAACCACTACTACAGTGACTTTGTTCAATGAATTCACTTCTAGATTCTGTTCCATCTTGAGTAGATTGGGTGTGGACTGTCCTACTGTCCCTAGTCTCGGTACGCTAGCATTGCAAGGTCGAGGATATATGGAGCCAACGCCGGAGGTTGACAACTATCGCTATCTCTCTACGGCATTCACCACCCAAACATTCACGCCATACTCTATTGAGACGCCGAGTGCTACTCCTTCTCGTCAATTGGTCTATCAAGCTGCCACCTCTTCAGTTCCTTACACTTCCAGAACTTACTCGAGCAAAACCTTAATGCCCTCGCTTTCAGCAGGGGCTAATTCTACCTACAAAAATGGGGCCTCTCTGTCAATGGAGCTGGATTTGAGCAAGAACTATAGTCTTGGGTTGGTGATAGGCGTTTTCTCTGTGTTTTTTGGAATTCATTGCTTCCTCTTCACAGTAGCGTAATGGGGTGAGTTTATTAAGTTGCGTTTTTCAGAGTACTCCTCTCGTCGAATACATATTTACATTTATCTGAACACGTGTATTTGAAAGCAGGTTTTGACTCCGAGCTGCTTCCACTCTACCTTCTCATAATCATTGAGCACTTAGTCTCTTCACGTTTACTTCAATCTGGTCTGGAAAACGAATATGTTATAGTGTGCGCGACACAGTTTTACGGTAAGTTGAAAATTTTCTTCATTTTTTTACGTATTTTTTTTTTTTTTGATTGAAATCAACAGGAACATAGACACAATTCGAAGATTGAAGTCTCCTGAATACAGCAGCAAATTCACACAATCACATTGATACATAATGGCTTCTATTGGTATTGCATTTGGTAATACTACCTCGTCGATCGCGATCGCCAAAGACGGAAAAGTTGAGGTTATTGCCAACCCTGATGGAGATAGATTCATCCCTTCTGCTCTTTCGTACGTGGGGACTGACGAATATCACGGGGCACAGGCCGAGGCACAACTCGTGAGAAACCCAGAATTTACTGTGGTCAACTTTAGAGACTTGATTGGTTTGCCATTTGAGAAGGTTGACTCCTCTAACTCCGCCAAGTCTGCACATGTTGTGAACGTTGATGGCAGAGCTGGCTACTTGATAAACGGCGAGACTCTGAGCGTTGACGAGATCGTTAGAAGACATTTGAAGCAAATCAAGCTTGCTGCAGAAGATTACAGTGGTCAAACCATCGAAGGTGTTGTTATTGCAGTGCCAACCAACTTCTCTGACGAACAAAAGCAGTCTCTAACCCAACTCTCTGCTGATGCCGGTTTGAAGGTTCTACAACTAATAAACGAGCCATCATCTGCTCTGCTCTCTCACTTGGTGAGCAATGATTCTTTGAACGAAGACAAATTGTTCGTGGTTGCCGATTTCGGTGGTGTCAGATCTGACGCGGCAGTGATTGCTGTCAGAGGTGGAATCTTGACTATACTTGCCACTGCTCATGACTTCCAGTTGGGAGGAGACAAGTTGGACGATTGTCTCGTTGAACACTTTGCTAAAGAGTTCGAAAAGAAGTACAAAGCTGACCCAAGAAAGAACGCTAGATCATTGGCTAAGCTCAAGGCAGCTTGTGTTGTCACCAAAAAAACTTTGTCCAACGTGCAAACTTCGACTATTTCTATTGATTCCTTGGCTGAGGGTTACGATTTCCACTCCACCATCAACAGAATGAGATTCGAGCTCACTGCTAGATCTGTCTTGTCTCAGATGACTGCGTTCGTCGAGTCTGTTGTGATTAAGGCCGGTCTGGAGACTCTTGACATTGACGAAGTTCTTCTCGTTGGTGGATCTTCCAACATCCCAAAGCTTGCCAGCAATGTCCAATTCATTTTCCCAGAGTCCACTGTGGTGAGTGCTCCATCTATTGACAACAAGCTGAACAACCCCAACGAGTTGATCTGCAGAGGTGCTGCTTTGCAAGCCTCGATGGTGCAATCTTTCGACCCAGAAGAGATCACTGAGTCCCTGCAAGCTGTTGTGGTGAACACTGAACACGTTGCCAAACCGATTGGTATCAAGGGCGCTGACGGCGAATTCCTGCAAATCATCTCGCGTGAGACAGCTTACCCTATCAGAAAGTCAGTCACATTGGAGGCAGGTGCCGAAGACGTGTTTGTGGAGCTGTATGAGGGTGAAAGATCAATCAAGGAGACTGTTGTGGAGGCCGAGAAATACTCTGACGACGAGGATTCCGAGGATGACGATGAACCAGAGATTGTCAAGACTGTTTACTACGCCCCAGGTAAGCTCCTGGCACAATTGGCTGCCAGAGGAGTCGGAAAAGGAAATAAAGTGGAGGTTATTGTCAACATCACAAAAGACGGTAAACTTCAACTGACTGTCAGATCTGGTGCGATTGTCGTTAAGGGTGACATTTAGAGTCTCGATTTCTATTTTCTTTCGCCCTGACGTTCATGGCAGATAGCACGGTCTAGCTGCTCAACCTCAACACTATGTAAGACTCTCTCACGAATTACACTAGTTTGTTATATTAGAACAATTAAATGCTCCTATTCATTTCACTCGAGCTGTCAGAACCGAAAAGCTTCCGAGCAAAAAATATTTTAAGTAATCCAGCAGCCGCCCGCGAATTCAGGGTCAAGCCCATTTTTATTTACTTGACTGAGTAGAAAAATAATCATTACGCCAAGAAATTAGCGGTTTCGGAAGCAGTTCATTCTCGGAATTGGCGTGACTCTTAGCACCGGACCAGAAATTCTCACTGAACTTCCAAGCAAAACACAGCTGAAGAAGTCCGCGAGCGTTTTTGATCTTGGCGACTCGCTTATAGGGACATTCATCAGCAACTTGGTGCTGATTACTTAGTCTCGGTCTCGCGTGAGCTATTGGTGAATTAAGCCCGCAAACTGTGAGAATTTTCAGATCCGTGAATCTGCATCCGATAAACGTCATTGCGGTTCCGTGTCTAATTATAAGAGCTTTGGGGTGAATTGGATCCGTATCCCGGTCTTATCTCTCCGCGGCTCTCAGCTGGCCCCACATCTGCTGCCCCCGGTGATTGTACTGGATCGCCACAAAATGTCTCAAAAAATCATGCATTCACTCGCAACTCAGCACAGCGAGGTTTCCAGTGCCACTCTGATTAACGAGCAGGCACTGGTGAACAAACCTCAACCTGCCGCGTCAATGCCTGAAACGAGCACCCCTTTGAAAGAAACCGGCTCATCCCCGATCATGAACGGTAAAGTGGCGTTCAACACCTTGAAGTCTGACGAAGAGATTTCAAAGTTATGCAAGGAGCTCAAGTATCGAGAGTTTTTTCGCAAGAGCCCCAAAACACCCAACAAAGGATTCACGCATTTCTTCCTGTCGCAGGAACTGAACCCATTTGACAAGAATCATGACGCCTCGGGATCGGATGACGATGGTCTCAGCAGCATAGACAACTTCAATGACCACGAAAGACCTCCCAACTCCAAGCCTTTCGGAAATCGGAAGACTATTCCTTGTTTGAAAAAGTCCACGCATGATCATGCGAATTTCAACCTTCTCTTCAGTCCGGACGGGAAATACATGGCGTCCGGAGGTGACGATGGTGTCGTGCGAATCTGGGAAACAATCTCTTCTTCGTTGGATAGAGATCTCGCCGAGTTCCCTCACTCCAAGAGCTTTCAAGGAAAATTTCAACATTCAAACACCAATACGTTCGATGAAATGGAGTTAGACTCTTTTGAGAAAACTTCGACTTTGAATGAGTCGATGATTTCAGATGGCGGTTTTTCGCATAACCATAAGACGAAAAAATCAAAGAAGGGCTGCTCGCCGTACGCTCCTTTGTTCAAGTCCACACCTGTTCGCGAGTACCTTCATAACGACACCATATTGAGTATCGACTGGTCAAAGAATGGGTTTTTAATTACGAGTTCTCAAGACAGCACAATCAAATTGTGGCATGTG
The DNA here is from genome assembly GCA_030674545.1 of Ogataea saltuana. NCBI lineage: Eukaryota > Fungi > Ascomycota > Pichiomycetes > Pichiales > Pichiaceae > Ogataea > Ogataea saltuana. Next base: position 352,882 of record JAKTYV010000007.1, read on the forward strand.
GAGCGTGACGATTGCCTCTCTGTGTTTGAGCTGGAAAACTTTGCTACGTGCGTTTCGTTCCATCCTAAAGATGACCGTTTTTTCATCAGTTGTCAGTGGGACGGTTCAATCAAATTTTGGTCGATCATCGAGAACGAAATTCTGACCAAGGCCAACATCAAACGCAGAATCACATGTATGGACTTTTCCCCCGACGCTGAGGAGCTTTTTATTGGAGGAAACTCGGGAATCGTTTATGTTTTGACTACCAGAGAGCTCGAGGTGGTGGCCAAGTTCCAAATAAAGAGAAATCAGGTTTCCCCACGAGTGACTGGAATAGAAGTCTTTGAGTCAAATGATGACACAAAAGTGCTAGTTTCCACTAACGATTCTCGTGTCCGTTTGTTCAGTTACAAAAACCATTCATTGAATGTTCGGTTCAAAGGCTATGATAATGAGCACTCCACGATCAGAGCAACGGTCAGCGAAAATCATGATTACGTTATCTGTGGGTCAGAGGATGGCTGGGCGTACATTTGGAACCTGGGCACGGAGGAGCTGAACTATTCCGAGCCCGCCAAAACGCATCACCGATTCCCTTGGGACCTTACCTCGTTATTCAAGGATGAAAATTGCCACTGCAAGCAAAAGCATTACGGTGCGTTTCATGTGCATCATTCACGCTGCAATGTGGCAATATTTGCTCCCAGGTCCACGTTGAAATTATTGGAACTTTCCAACGATCCTATTTTCGATTTGAAATCCAAATTCAGCCAAGAGATGGAATACAAATCGAAAAAGTTTGTGGACGAAGTGGACGACCTTTCTACTGCTATCATTGTCACAACAGACGATGAAGGTTTGATCAGAGTGTTCAGAAGAGATTTCTCGTATGCTCAAAGAAAGAACCTGAGACTTGTCAGCAAGAAGATTGGTTCCAAAACGGAAAGAAAATCCTTCTCCAGGGCGGGAAGAAATAGAAGCTGTTCGTCATCATTTTTGCCTCGGAACCCTTCGTTCAAAAGCAGACACGACGGTGAGGACGAAAATTGCAGAGGACGAACCGACTTCAACAAGCACGAAATATCCGCTAACAAATCCACCATATCGGCTTTATCAGAAGGTCACACTCCTACCGAAGATGTTGCGCATGCGTCTCCACCCTCGGCAACCCGTCTAGGTTTGAATAGAAAACTGAGTGACAAGATCCAAGCCGTTTCGCTGAACGATTCCAATATAAGATTCATCGACGAGAAATTACGCAAAATGCTGGTGGAAAACGACACGCCTGCTGTACTCCCAGCGCCAATAGTTCCAGTACCACCTGCGGAGAAAAGTCATTCTGATCAAGAAACATACACTAGTGAAGATGTCGACGAAGAGAACGGACTGACTGCAGTCAGAAGTCGCGAGTCGGTTAAGACGCATATCCAGTGCTCCAACTGTGGTTCAGAAAAGTTTACAGCGAAGTCTATCAGTGATCTGAACAGCAATCACATTGTCTTTTTCTGTGACGCTTGCGGTCAGAAGGCTGATATGAGCTAGTGTTAATTTACGCAGAAACCCGCCGCTTGGCCACAATCAATAGGTTATGCGCCACACTATAATGACATCTCAAAATTGATGGTAAAGAATCCGATTGTAGCGCTCCCGTAGCTTTACAAACATTGTTCAACTAATAAATCATAGTGGACTGCGATTTATTCGTTCTTTCGATATCGAAATCTGCCATACGCGATAACTAAATAAATATTTTGTATATTTGTCAAGTTTTTTTAACAAAGAATTCAGGCCAAATATACCTTGCGAAATCGGAAGATAACCGTCTAGTATTTCTTATAGACCAGTTACTGATATAATTTTTGGTGTCTGACATCGCAACAGCCCATTCAGCATGGAACTATACTCGCCGCCCAACATACAAGATAGAACAGTTGAGTTTCTCCAATGTGTTTCCTCATTCAGCCGACAAACTCAAATTAAAAATAAACCAGCTGAGCAGCACTCGGCCCAGCCAGCGAACTCCTCCAGGAGTGAGTTCACTCAGAAAGCCGGTTTTATCGCCAAAGATATAGCCCGAGTCACCAGTTCACTCGGAAAACTCGCACAACGTAAGTATCCGCCACATTTTGATAACTAAATGATGGTAGCTAACATCGAATATAGTTGCTAAGCAAAAACAGTTATTCAATGACAAGCCTACAGATATGATTGAGTTGACTTACGTGATCAAACAGAACATTTTCAAGATTGAGCGATCTCTGAAGGAATTGCAGCAACAAACTAATTCCAGCAAGTCTTCCAATGACTCGCAGATAAACACCCACAACAAGAATGTCGTCCAGCTGTTGAACACAAAGGCCAAGAACGTAAGCGAGTCTTTCAAAGAGGTGCTTCAGACTAGACAGAGAAACGAGCTGGCTCAGAAGTCGAGACAAGAACAACTGTTGGCTACTGTCAACGGTTCCTTGAGCGAAAATGGTAACTCTTCTACGGGTAATTCCAGCGGCTTGGTTCCCTACTCGCTCAGAAAGAACGGAGCACAATATTCGGATAATCCGTTCCTCTCCGGTCTGAGCGATTCGAAACAAGACGGCAGCCAGGATCCCGACGTTTCTGTTCCGAACCAAGGAGACTACTTATCAATTCCCGACCAATCGCAGCAACTACTGCTGCTGGAAGAGCAAAGCAATCAATATTTACAGGACAGAAATCGTGCTGTGGAGGCTATTGAATCGACGATCAACGAAGTTGGTGGTTTGTTCCAACAACTAGCCACCATGGTTCAGGAGCAGGGAGAGGTGATCCAAAGAATTGACAACAACGTAGAGGACATCAGTCTGAACATTACAGGAGCCCAAAGAGAGTTGCTGAAGTACTACAACAAGGTAACGAGCAACAGGTGGCTGATGGTGAGAATCTTTGGAATACTAATTGTGTTTTTCCTGCTTTGGGTTCTGATCAGTTAGTATAGTTGGTCATGAGAGGATGAGTTTTGGTTGTTTTTTCAATAACGCAGTGTTCAGCTTCCGATCATTATTTGTATTATACAGCGTTCAGTGGCGGGATTCGTTTCCAACTTGAGAGATTACTTGGAACTGTAAGTATATCGAACAATATATGTCTATTGTAACTAATAGCAAAAGAAACACTCTATCAAACTCAGGGCAAACCTCTATTCTTCAAAACAATCTTCTAACTTCTTCTCGCCTTGGACCACAGCCTTGACATCGCTGAGAATACCGTTAAAGTCGTCAAATTGAGTGTATTTGATTCTCTGTTTGACGCAGAATTTAACCAAGTCTTTTCCTCTCCTGGCGAAAAGCAAGTCGCACGATTTGGCTGCCGAGAGATCGGAAACACCGTCACCGCAGTAGAACAAGTACGGCTTCTTTTCCGAGGACATGTCATACTTCTTGAGGCATTCAGTAATCGATGCAGCCTTGTCGTGGCCGAATGGAGTCTCGTCCCTATAGACGATGGACCAGTCGTTTCCATCGACCTTAACGTCGTTGGAGATGATTTCGATGTTTTTCATGGCTTCGTCACCCAACAGCTTCTTAAGCAACGCGTCAATAATTGGAGTCATTCCCGAACTGATCACATACACCGGAATCCCGTTGGAAAAACACCATTCGTAGAATTCCTTGAACCCAGGGTCAAGATTGATGTGTTTCAACAAGTAATCAATGCAAGATTGGAAGGAGTGTCCATTTGCAGGAATGGATCTCAACATCTCGTTGAATCCCTCTCTGAAGGAAAGGGTTTCATCTAACATGAGATCGTTCAAAACTTTTCTCTTATCATAGCCGAACCCCAGATTGTCGGTGAGATAATCATTGGAATCCTGTAGAGTGACGGTTCCGTCCCAATCGGTGAAGACAATAGCTTTAGGAGAAGACATTCGTGTAGTTTATGTTGCTCTTTCACTTTCTATAGAGTTTTGGCACGTTATAACGATCCGTTGAGTATAAAATAGGAGTCAGGAAGAGCTCTATGTTGTTGTATCGGCCTGGGGCAGAAGCGAACAGCGGGCCCCGGGGAAGATGGAAAAAACAACTGCGATTGTTTGCTGGATTTTTTTTATTGTGCACGTTATTCTTCTCTAGGAAGCGTGTACGGAAAGATTTGAGATTTCAACCATAGCCTATTTGATGACAGGAGGCAGAATCCAGTATGGTGAAAGTAGCAGTCATTTCTGGTGGAACCGCGACAAACTCAATTCTTGATATATTTCAAAACATTTCCACCAGTGACCCAGCAGATGATAAATCCGAGACGGTCGTCTCTCACATACTACCCGTTTCAGATAACGGTGGCTCGACAAGTGAGATCATCAGGGTGTTAGGAGGATGCTCAGTTGGTGACCTGAGATCGAGAATTACGCGGCTGATTCCTGACACTAGCGCAGGACTGAGAACTCTGTTATCACATCGACTACCTAAATCGCCGGAGCAGGCCAAGCTGGAATGGGAATCGGTGGTTGAAGGGTCCCACGAGTTGTGGGTAGACATTGATCCGCCGTGTAAGGAAATTGTTCGGAGTTTTCTGATTCACGTCCACATGGAGATTTTGAAAAGATCCAGAAATTCAACCAAGAACTTCCGCTTGGAACTGGCAAGTGTAGGGAATCTCTTTCTCTCGGGAGCCAGGTTGTTTTGCGGATCTTTGGACTCTGCCGTTGAGCTTTTGCTGAGAATTGCGTTGGTCCCAACAACAGTCCAGGTAATACCCTGTCTGAACACGAACTTCACGTATCACATAAGTGCGTTGTTGAAAGACGGGACCATCATCACGGGACAATCACAGATATCGCATCCGTCCAGGAAAATCAAACGAGAAAAAGATTCAAAGTATCTGAGCCCTTTCAAAGTGAGGGACGATTCGGTGGACCATCTTTCTCCAATTGTCGCTTCCGGTCCAACCTCTCCTCAGCATGAAGCCTTAGCGACGCTCTCAAGTGTTCCAGCCAGATCTTTCGTCGAAAAATTGGCTCATGAAAAACGTCAGGGGAGCCAAGAGAGCAGACGGAGCTTCGCAACAACCATCAACAGGACAAGTCACGCAGCAGCCCTTGACTCCTCGGCCTATGAAGAGCCGGCTGATGCTCAGTTGTTCTCCGAGGAGTCTGATTTTGAGGAAGATGAAGACAACGAGAATGAGTTTGCGGTGCCGAACTACATACACCCTGATCTCAAAGTTTCTCAGCTGCATTTCAACAAGGACGAAAACACGCCTTTGCCAGCGCCCATTGAAAGAGTCTTTTACATCTCTCCCTTTGGAGAAGAAATATACCCGCTCGCTCAATCTCGGGTAATCAACTGTCTTTCTGAGTCAAACATGATCATATACTCAATAGGTTCGCTGATGACATCGATTGTTCCCATATTGATATTACAGGGTGTAGGAGATGCTATTCTTGCTAACTCCGCAGAGCTAAACAAGAAAAAGATCCTTCTGCTCAATGGGACCTCGGACAGAGAAACAGACACCCTCGACGCATTAGGGTTTCTCAAAACCATATTTGACTCCCTGAACTATTCGATGCTCGTCAACAACTCAAAAAGAAGGCTGTGCAAGGACAGCATCGAAGAAGGCAGCAATATTTCGCTGACTTCTTTTGTCTCTCACCTAATCCATCTAGATTCTTCTCCTAACATCAAGGTCCAAGCTAAACAGCTCGAATCATTAGGTATCAAGTGTGTGGGAGCGAAAGCTCAAGAAGGATGCAACGACAGGTACGATCTTGACGATCTGCATTCAAAGTTAACTTTGATTGCGCAGGAATAATCTGATATCTGCTCTACAAGTTTGGATCTCGCTCAGGCAGTGTGTTGCCCATTAATGTATAACTAGTATAATCACCGAGTACAACATGAATTTTGTCGCGGCTGGATAAAGCAAATACGCTCAAATTTAGAGCACCTTTTTTTCAAAGCCTGCGAAAAATCAACAAAATCCTCGCTTGATTTACTCCATTTCTTCCAATCGGGTTTGACGCTTTTACTAACCCATCCAGGTGAAGAAACCATAAATCAATCATGAAAACTAGTTTTCTTATACAAGTGCTGGTCTTTTCTTGTTCAGTGCTTGCTCATGAGCAACAACCAACGGAAAACAGAGAATTGAAAGAAACAATCCCTGAAGAGTTTGAAGGATCGTGGCAAAGATGGCATATGAAGCAAGAACACGATTTGGACTACGCTAGTCCGGAGTCGGTGTTCAAACTCCACGATACTCGTAATGCCAACTCCCTGAACGGTCAAGATATTTTGAGAATGTACGGACTCTTAAGAGAAGAGGTCGTTGGAAAAGGTGACGGAACGGGTTCCCACGATGACACCGAAGTGATTTCGGCTGAGACGAAAGCGAATCTCGTTGCTCAGGTGATGCGGATGATTGATTCCAACCATGACGGCGAGATTTCGTTTGAGGAATGGGTCACTTTTAGTAAGAATGGTGGTGAGTTTCCCGATTTTGGCCTTGGACCGGGTCATGAGTACGACTTTGAGGAAGAATACGAAAAGCATCATTGGCTAAAATTTCACGCTGATACCGATCCAGAAGTTACTGTTCAACACGCCGAGGATATAGAGCACGAGCTGCTTCATCATTTGCATGAAATTGAGCACGAACTCACGAAGGGGGGGTACAACCACAGGTTTCCTATCAAATCTGAAAATATCCCTACCAAATTCAAGGCTTGAATTTGCAGACTCGCTCCTTGAAATCGATTAAAAGATTATATAGACCTTTGGTTTTCGCTTCACATAAATACATGCTTCACCACCCGTTAGTTGTAACAAAAGCGCTGGTAGCATTGTCTGCAAGTTTCCGGAACTTTTTGATTCAGCTTGTCCAGTCTCCGTTTCACGATTGCACATCCTACGCATCTGAAGTAGTCAGAGTCAATAGTGTTGTTGCCGTAGGTCCCAACACCATACCCGTTATCAATCATTGAATCCACCTCCGTCTTGGAGTAGCTCAGTTTAAAAGTGGAAGTGTTTGAGTTTGAAGTGTGATTGGTGTTCGGTATGTACACTATCAGAGGTGGCAACCAATCCGTTTCTGTCTCGTTTGTATATCTCGAGGGACTCTTCAAGAGGGGATAGGAGCTGGCAATATCACAGCCAAAGAAAACAGGTTTCTGGTATAGTCGTCCTTTGATGAACTCTTCTGGGGTTGGTATCTTTGGAAAAACTGAGTGTTGCTTGTTATTGTAAGTAAAATTGGATGTGGATTTGGAGTACCTTTGAGCGGTCAGATAGATATTAGTCCCATTTGGATAATTCTGGAAATCCGAGCTGGAGTCAACTGCAAATAGTATATCCACATCCCTTGCCTTTTGGTGGAATGGCTGGAACGGTATGTTTTCGTCTTCCCCTCCATCGACTAAATAAAGATCTGTCAAATTGTAAATTGAGTTCTTGGATGCACTGTTGTACCCGAGAAAAGGATTGGGGGATATCAACGCATAGTCAGACACATACTTGTTAGCCTTGTCATCTTCACAAGAAGTCAATCCGAAAAGATTTAGAATGGTCTTCATGGAGTTGTAGGTTTGCTTTTTTGATTTTGACATGTACCTCCATAAATGGCTGAACACGCTATTGAACAAACTGGAAGAAGTCCCTGCAATAAATCCCATCTCGTCAAATCCAACAGTGCAGTATTTTCGGGTAGGCTTTCCGTCAAAGAGAAATGTACCGAGGAACTCTACCCTCACAAAGGAACTGAGGTAACTTTCCCAGCTACCGAACTCGAAAGGATTAAACTCAAACAACCTGGTTGATCCTTCTTTCAACCCTGGGATGTTCTTGCTGTTGGAGAGGATTATAGGGAAGGGAATCTCATGATTTTTGAAAGATGGAAGATCCCTCGAACTTGAAAGGGATTTCTCACCAGCACTTCCAGCGGGAAATACAGTGTTTGCAATTGCTCTTCCCCAGTAATCTGTAAGAGTGGTTTTGAAACCACGTTGTTTTCGCTCAGACACTTCCGAGTGCAGCGTCTTGTAAAACTGGAGAGTCTGCACCCAAGCTCCTTCATTTTCTCCCGCTGAGCCTTTGAGCGAACTGCCCTTTATTAGGCCCTTGAAGTAGTTCATGAATGAAGCCGAAGAGTTCGTAGTCTTAACGGTAAGTGTAGGAGACACTTGTTTGCTATCGATTTGAGAGAGATTTCTTTCTCTGTAGTCAACAGTGAATTCTGGAAACCCTTTAACCAAGGAGGAATTGAGTCTCCAGCTGTTCGCTTTATTTAGCTCCCATATTGGCGCAAACTCGTATAAGATTAACGAGGAAATTAACCAAGATCCTCCTGAGACTCCTGCCAAATAACTGGTTGATTGTAACAGCCCGCCCAGGTGACCGTACTCCGTTGAACCTGGAGTTCTCCTATCAAATGATTCTAATACACCTGCTCCAGTTAAGAATGATCTGAACGATCCACCGGACAAACTTATTGCTATCGTTGGGGTGTAGTCTTCAAACATTTCCTCCCACTCCAGATCATCAATTTGGAACCTTTGAAACAGTTCCGATATTTCCTTTCTAACTTTCTTCTTCCTATTTCCTATAAAATTGGCTTCGTCAGGGTTGATTGACTGTGAAGCAAAAGGTTAGGGTTTGTGGTAAAAAAAAGAGCAGACAGTACAACTTACGTCGGCTGATCTAACCAAAGGGTAGTTTGGGCATTTGACACGAAACTGGGACGAAAAGTTGGGTGAGTTGTTCCCTGGCGTTCTAATGTCCAAAGATATTTTGGATTGATAGAATGGCGTGGTTATCGTAATATTCAAAGGAGCATCATTCGTGGTCAAGTCGACTTTACCGGTTCCAGCGTAAAGCGAATATACCGGCGCTAGGCGATAGAGTATAAGCAGAGAAAGCTCTGTAAATCTGATCCACATCATCTGGTATATCGGTACATGGGTATGTCGCTGGCAGAAAGCGATGAAATTGAAGGAATAAAGGAATTAATTGAGATAATTTTTGAAAGCGTTAAATAATTTTCCAGCGGTCAAAGAGGGTTAGGTTCCGATCCCTTTTTTTGGGAAAAACAACTCATGTTATTGTTTTGAGCTTACTGCTATTAATATTTAGACAAGAGAACAAATGTATCTAATACATATAACTAAAATGATAGATATTATATAAAGCTATATATATCACTTGATCAATGTGATTCAAAGAGATTATCTTCGTAGGGAGAAAAACCAAAATCAAAAGATATTACTAGAGAAAAGCAGATAAGGAATATTAAGTCACAGGTCGAAACAAAGGTCTAAAAGATTCCTTAGTACTCATCCTCAGACTCGGAAACGTAAGCGTCACCCAATTCCTTCTTCTTCTTCATTCTTTCCTTCTTCTTCTTTCTCAACTCAGCGGAAGAAAGCTTAGTCTTCTTCTTGGCAGCAGCGATCTTGTTACCCATAGCATCGAACTTGTCTTCCTCGTCTTCCTTCTTCTCGATTCTTGGACCGGCACCTTGACCTTGAACCCAGTTGTGACCGGATGGAGTCATCTTACCGTCAACAACGGACCAGACTTCCTCAGTCAACTCCTTGGTGAATTCAGCAGAGTGGGTAATAATGATAACACCACCATCGAAAGCCTTCAAAGCCTTGGACAAAGCTCCAAGAGAGTCTCTGTCCAAGTAGTTGGTTGGCTCGTCCAAGACGATCAAGTGGGGTCTTTGCCAGGTACAAGCAGCCAAGACCAACTTGACCTTTTGACCTCCAGACAAACCTCTGATACGGGAGTGGGAAACCAATTCAGCATCCAAACCTAACTCGGCACAGTGCAACTCAATCTCCTTTCTGGTCAATGGTCTGAATTGACCGGAAGCAAGAGCCTCCTTCATATCAACTTCGGCAACCATCTTGGAGTGAGACTCAACAAGTTCACCTCTTGGCAACCAAGCGTTGTCAACAGACATCATTGGAACCCATCTCTCAGACTTAAGACCAATGTTCTCACCCAACAAGAAAGAACATTCATACTCGTAAGTGTTCTTGAACTTTCTTCTGGAGTGAATACCTTGAATTCTTCTTGGAGTACTTTCAATCTTGAAGATCTTGTTCATGGCCTGTTCATCGTCTTCGTTGATTTGTCTCGAAGCTCTGTCCATGGTTTCTCTGTCTTCACCAGTCTGGAATCTCCACTGAATGTATTCAGATGGAGTCTTGTCCAAGTGGGAGTCAATGTGTGCGAAAGCGTGTTGCTTGATGTAAGCAATACGACAGTTCTCGTGGACGTAAACCTCACCAGTGGTTGGCAACAGCTCACCGGTCAAGACGTTAATCAGAGTGGACTTACCAGCACCATTTGGACCAATGACGGCAATTCTGGAGGACAAAGAACATTGGAAAGAAATGTCAGAAATTTGTGGCTTGGTAGTACCTTCGTATTGGAAGGACATGTTAGACACCTTGACAATAGCCTTTTGTTTGGTCTTGACACCCTCCAAGAAACCTGGTTCTGGGAATTTGAATTCAATGTCGGAAGCACCCAATTCCTGGTAAGATTTAGCAGAAGGAACCTTCTTGACAAACTCGGAAAGGTTACCCTTGTACTTTCTCAGCTTGAATCCTTCGTAGTGAATGATGTACTCAACAACATTGTCAAGGAAACCAGAGTCGTGGGAAACGATAATGGAGGTAATTCCACAAGTCTTCAAGTAGTTGACCAACCAAGCAACGTTAACAGTATCCAAATGGTTAGTTGGCTCATCCAACAACAGGATATCAGCGTTCTTCAAAACGGCTCTAGCAAGAGCGAGCTTCATCTTCCATCCTCCGGAAAGGGCAGAAATTGGCATAGCAATCATTTGGTCGGAGAAACCGAACTCAGACAATTTAGCCTCAATGGCGCTTCTTTCACCAACTTCACCGGTACCGTAAACGAAGTCAACGACTGAAGTATCAGCGTGGGAACCATCAATGTCATGCTCGACGTAGACGGTTCTACATTCGTCTTGGGTTGGGAAACCTTCAACTTGGCCGTTGGCAATGGCTCTCATAAGAGTGGACTTACCAGCACCGTTAGGACCACACAAACCGTATCTTCTGGCTCTCTTCAATCTGAGTTGAGTCTTGTTCAACAAGATCTTAGCACCGTAAGCAAGCGAGAACTCACAGTTACAAAGGTCTTCACCTTCGTCATCCTCATCAGCAAAGACTGGTGGTTGAGGAATGTTGTCAACGGATCTCTTTCTGAACTCCTCGATCAATTCCTTAGATTCCTTTTCGTGCAAGAAAATGGTCAAGAATGGAGAACAAGCAGAGGCCCAAGCTTGAGGGTCGATCTTTCTCTCGTCAATCAAGTCACCGGCAATGGCAGCAACGTAAGATTGGACAACGTTGAATCTAGCTGGCTTAGACTTGACCAGTTCGGTCAAGATAGCAAGGTTGACACCAACGTCACCGGCAGTAGAGACCTCTGGGATAGTGTCATCTTCTGGGACAGCACCGACTCTTCTAAGAGTGTTCAAAGCTCTCTCAGTAACAGATCTGGCTTCTGGGTCAGCAATGGTAGCCAAGTTGGCCTTCAAAGCTGGGAAAAGCTTCTCCATGAAAGGAGCAACAACCTGTGGGTCATCGACCAACTTACACATGTTGTCGATAATAACAGCGGCCTTTCTCTTGATAGCGGTGTCTCTTTCAGCCAAACCTCTAGACAACAATGGAACCATGATGGACAGAGCGGCGGTTGTAACTTCAGAAACGAAGGTGGTGGCACCCAAAGCGTGAACGGTTTCAGGAACCTCCAATGGGTCGGAGATAGAACTGATCAACTTAGGAATGAAAGGATCAATATCCTTGTTCATGATAGTGGCGGTACACTTTGTCATGGTCTCGGTAGCAACCTTCTTGACATCTGGCTTGGTATCCCACATAGCCTCGGACAACACTGGGATCAGCTCAGGCATTCTAAGAGCCAATTGAGACTTGGAGGTGTCGACCAACACAGAGATAGCGTCCAAGATGGCAATCTTCTCTTGCCACTTCGAAGTGGTAGACAAAGCAGCCAGAAGTCTAGCCAAAATGTCTTTGATAGCGACAGGAGTCACGGCCTTAGCGATGGCCAAAAGAGCGTGGGAAGCAGCATCTCTGACATCTTGTTGCTTCTCACCAGCCTTAGGACTGATCACGTCAATCAACTCAACGATGTAAGGCTCCACAGATGGTGACAAGTCAGACTCAGAAGCGATGTGAGAAACGGCAGTCAAAGCGTTGAGAGCCTGCTTCTTGTCTTTGATGGACTTTGCCAATGACTGGAAGAACTCGAATGGAACATCGTGTTCAATGATCTCACCGTTCAAGAACGAGGAAACGTTGGCGGCAGCGCTCTCACGTTCTTCTGGCGAAGCGACAGACAGCTTGCCAAAGAGCTCGCTTAGAACCTCTGCAGATTGTTTGGATTCAGCAGCAGCAGACATTATGCTTTGTTCTAATTAGTGTTGGGAAAATAAAGCAAAATGTTCCTGCCTCAGAAAGAAAGATAAATATATATTTGAGCTCAAGTTCCTGGTGTTCCCCAAAATTGAACAAGAAAATTTTCCCTGCTACAAATCGCACCCACGCACCCAAATTTGCCTTACAATCAGGCAGAAACTCACTAATTCGTTCTGATTTAGCCCCCCTTTGTTCTCATGTGAAAAATTTTTTTGCCTACAAAAAAAATTTTGAGAAAAAGAAACAATTATTTTTATGAAAATTTTTCGTTAACCAACGACAATTTCGACGGTTTTGGCCATAGAAAAAAGTTGATGGCACCAGAGTGAGAATGTATTTGGTGTTACCCTGTCTTACCATGCGTGATAATTGTAATCTTTCAACGTCATGTGCACTCTTTTAATGCTTTTCAGCATCGCAGTGCTAGTTCAAGTGATGTCAGGATCATGCTAAAACGACTGCTTTTCTTTTACAGGCCTTAGAAGCATGAATAACCGTTGTCCAATCAACTTGTAAACATTTAAGTAGGGTAATCGGTAGTCGTGCAACGATTGACAGATAAAGAAATTTTGCTAAGGCAGGGCAGATTCGTTCCATATCGTTTTCCAAACCGTAGTGCGGGTAACTTTGGCAGCCCGCATATTTCACCCTTTACTCTGAGCCTCTGGATGCGAAAAAGAGGATCGAAAAATTCAGGGAATAGGGATCTGTTTTCATAGCGAGTTTGGATGAAGCGAACCTTTTCAAATGCAGCTAGAAGCAATCTCACGAAAGATAGTTCTGATCGTCACTCGTGAATGAAGTCACCATCTTCGAGAGCTGCCAATTTCTATCCTGCAGTCGAGTAGCGCTTTCCGATAGCCATTCTACCGTAAGCAATCACTCTCCCTGCCAGTCAATCTACTCGCAGACAGTTTTTGCAAAGTATCCTCCGCTGACGGTACGATTCGGACGAAATAAGGCCAACTTGTAAAACATTTTCTAATCAAATACTGCTGACCGTTTTTTTGTTGTTTTTTTGTTTTTCTCGTTTTTTTCGTTTTTTTTGTTTTTCTTTAGCTTTTTTCACTCACTCGCGTTCGTTTAGCAGGGTCATTTTACAGAGTAAGATTTGAAGGGTTTCTGTTCGGACTTTCTCAAACAAAACGTGCCGGCGAATTCTCAAGAGCAGATTGCCGCTTTGTTGACGCATTGTCTCGTTCTCTTACTGTCTGTGGTGCAACTCCCATCTATTCGAAAGCATGGCAGAAACTTCTGACTATCACCAGTTGGTCAAGCTTTTGACCCGAGAACAAATTCTGGCTAAGTTCCCCGAGGTCATTCCCCTTGAAAACACCACGGGAGAGATTTCGTCTTCTTCCTCTACCGGTGAATCGCTTTACAACACACTTCTTTCTGGACATGATGAGGAGCAAATCAAGCTCATGGACGAAAATTGCATTGTGCTAGATTACAACGACGTCCCTGTCGGTGCCGGAACAAAAAGGCTTTGTCATGTCATGGATAACATCAATGAAGGTCTGCTCCATAGAGCGTTCTCGGTTTTCCTGTTCAACTCAGAAAATAAATTATTGTTACAACAGAGAGCTGATGAAAAAATCACGTTTCCCTCCATGTGGACTAACACATGTTGTTCTCATCCCTTGTGCGTGAGATCTGAACTGGGGTCAGATCTTGAGGAATCCATTGAAGGAGCCAAGTCAGCGGCACAAAGAAAGCTGGAACAGGAGCTGGGGATAGATGCAAAATATGTCCCAACCGACAGTTTCAAATTCCTCACAAGAATTCATTACATGGCTCCAAGTAATGGTGCTTGGGGAGAGCACGAGATTGATTACATTCTGATAATAAAAGCTGACCCTCAACTGGTGGCTAATCCTAATGAGGTGAGGGATACGAAATACGTTTCGGCTGCAGAACTAAAAGAAATGTTTGAAGATACAAACTTGGTTTTCACTCCGTGGTTCAAGCTGATCTGTGAGTCCTATCTTTTCAAATGGTGGGATAGTATCGATGATCTGGATCAATTCAAAAGTACTGAAATTGACCGTATGTTGTAAGAGTCGAATCTAGATTTCCAAACTCGGTCAAGTCGAAATGTTTAATGGTAGACATAATCTACGCTAAGCATGCTCCATGACGAAACCTCATTTAGATGAAGGGATCATACCTACTGTATATTCAACGCCTCTTTGATGCGCGTATTGGATGGTTTTCCAATTCTTGAATAACGACATTGTGTAGAATTAGATTTGGAATTGTATTTCTGCGTTTAAATATCCATCGAATATTCGCAATTTTGTAAGACCATAAACATGTTGCAAATTCGCATATCTCAATCGAAATTAATTTTAGGAGGAACGGCGAAATGTTGATCTCCGCAAACTCGAACTCACTGAGCTCTTGCCAGGATGAGCTGAATTAGTCGTGTTGACAATCGCTGGAGTATTTTATCTCGGCGACTTTATATTCGCAGTAGTATTTTTATCAGCCGAGAAAAATCAGTTCTCGATTCCGACAACTATTGTCCTCGATCATCCAAGAACGCCTTCCTTCATGGCCTCAAATACTCCCATTGATGTCCTCGCTTACGGTTGAATAAAGCTCTAAATGTAAGATGCAGAGCTAGTTTTAGAGAGTCGCGACGATTTATTTCTCGCGATTCGCGCATTCTGGCGGAAACCGATTCGCTCTAAAGATTACCAAAAGCGGATACTTGGAACAATAGAGGTAGCTTTCTTATCGCACCAGATTCAAACAGTTTTCTCTGAACAAGATGCGCCAATGCATCAGTTAAAGCAATATCTGTCGGGAAAAGGACTACATGAGTTCTATATGGAGCCTTGCTGGTCTTCAAAAGAAAGCTGACAGTTTTTTGACGGGAAGAAATCGAGATATCGTCTTGATCCCCACCTGAGGAGAGATCGGTCACTAGAAGGTGAAATGTCGTTCACTTTGTCCGAAATAGCCAATCTTCTAAAAGGTCAAAACCGGCCGGTTTTGCTACTGATGATAGCTTGTTCACTTCCGGTGCTATACCACCAGATTGCCGAACATCTTCCACAGCCAATAAGCAACATTTTGGGGTTGAGCTCGGCGGCCTCGAAGAAAGCTCAGTCGATTCCGCGGAAGAGCTCTGAGCAAAAAGAGTTTCCAAAGCCTATTATTTCAGCAGTCTCCTCCGATTTTGACTATACCAAATTTGAACCGTACCCTTTTAGGCCATTCAAGAATGGAGAATACAAAATGACTCTGGCTATCAGGAAAGCTGATCCAAACGATTTGATGACTCTCGAAAAAAACTACTTAAAAGTCACCGATCTTAGGCAGAAGATCATGGAGGCCAGACCTGAGACGGTGATGGAATGTCATGAATCTGCAGAGCCTGCCTTGAGGGAATTTTATCACATGGTACTGGAGTTCCTCATGGCCAGGTACCCCATGTACTTTTACGCAATTGAAAACGGAACATTGTTTTACAACAAAATTCGTGATGAAAGTTTCCCTATTGATGATTCTTCGATTGATAGATTCGGGATCCTTAAAATTTTGGGCCGAACTATTGAAGAAGATTTCTTGATCATGCTCAAAAACTGCCGGGAAGAGGGGTTTGAACACGAATATGTGCTTAGAGCAGGAGTTTCATGTTTTCCTGCTGGATTCAACCCCTCAGAAAAATTCAACAAACCCCTCACCAAAATTCATGGGCCAGTTCCAGCATATGCGCAAAAGCTCCAAGTGTCAATGAACAAATTTTTCACCAGGCTGAGACCACATGAATTCATTGTCCGGAACAACTGGAGTATTCAGGCTCACACCAAATTATTTGCTCCCACAGGTTCTCACTCGAGCAAAGAATTAATGGATACGGTCGAAGAAGCTGATCCTACATCTCTAGATTACAATAAAGTGTTTTTGAGAGTGGAAAAACAAACATTCACTAGATTACAGGAGTCACACGCTGACGCCATGTGGATTAGAACGTACACCACACCGCTGACCACTCTCAAAGCCGAAGGTAGAGGACCAGACCTTTGCGGGGCCATCGACGGACTTGATAACGATATGGGGATCTACAAAAACAGAATCTACTGGGGCAAAGCTGCCAAAGCGTACTTGAGTGGAGAAACCAACGGTGTTTCAGACCATGTTTACCCATTCGATATCTTTGAATGGCTTCCAACTCCATGAACTTGCTCGGCAACGTAAAGGGAGAAAGTTATTTGTATCTATTTTTCGACTCAAAAATCATTACCTGATTGATGAGGACATCCTGATGATCTCAGGATTCTCAACCGGTATTCAAACCAAGTACGTCAAGCGGCATTCTCGGTGTTACGTCTTTCGAATCTGCTAATTGCAGACCTTTTTAAAAAAAATTGTGAGCCCTCGCTCCCAAAATATTATCATTTTTTCGCGTAACGGCATTTTCATAAGTTTACGCGTATCGCGTTACACTTGTTTAACTTGATATCTGTTATACTTCATCATCACTCTCTTCCCTCAGCCATTTTGGCAGTTTTGTGAACCCGATAGTTTGAAGTGTTGACCGAATTGTTTAAATTATGGGAAGGCTTGTGGGCTTGGAACTAAACAATTTCAAGTCGTATCGAGGCACGTCCTCGATTGGATTTGGTAGTGCCTATTTCACCTCAATCATTGGACCTAATGGTTCTGGTAAATCAAACATGATGGATGCGATCTCCTTTGTTCTCGGAATCCGGTCGAACCATTTGAGATCGACCAACCTAAAGGATTTGGTTTACAGAGGAAGGATCATGAGTGAGAATGACGATCAAGACAACCAGACAGATAAAGAAAACAACGACCCCAAGACCGCCTATGTGATGGCGATCTATGAGAAATCCAACGGTGAAATCCTGAAACTCAAAAGAACAATTAGCGAGTCAGGTGTGAGTGAGTATCGAATCAACAATAGAGTGGTGAATGCTACGCAGTACTCCGAAGTGCTCAAAAAGGAGAACATTTTGATCAAAGCTCGAAACTTCCTGGTGTTCCAAGGTGACGTCGAGAAAATTGCTTCGCAGTCACCAGACGAATTGACAAAGTTGATCGAAACCATCAGTGGCTCAATTGACCACAAAAAATATTACGATGAGCTAATGGAGGAAAAGGATAAAGCGCACGACGTTACCGCGTTACTCAATTCCAAAAAGAGAACGTTGAAAGATGAGTTCAACCAATACAAAAGCCAATCTGTTGAGGTGGAGCAATTCGATTTGAAGACGAAAGAGATTGGCAAGCTGATTGAAGTCAAGTATCTGACCGAGCTGTATCACAACAACGCAGATTATGAAAGGCAAAATGCGGAGCTAAAGTCCACTACTTCTCAAATGAAGTCTTTGCAAAAAGAGCTGTCAAGAAAGGAAAACTCAGTTAGGACCGTCGTGCGTGGACGCTCCAAAGAGGAACAAGAGCTTCAGAAGTTGGAATCGGACACCACAAAGAACACCAACGCGATTAAAGACAAACAAATGGCTCTGATTCCAATCAACTCTGAAATCAAGCAGATAAACAAAAAAATTACTGATTATACCCATAGAATCAAGCATCTGCAACACGACAGAGAGCTCCAGCAGGAAACGGTGGACTCACTTGAAGCCCAGCTTTCTACCATACAAGCTGCGCATGAGAACTATTTAAACGACTACAACAACAATCACATTAAAGACTTGGATCCAGCGGTCACTGAGGAATATAAGACTTTGAGGGAAAAGTTTTTGATGAAAGGTGGATATATCGAATCGAAGCTTCTCTCTCTGAAGGACAAGCAGCAGTCATTTGCAAGTCAGACCGAAAACCTGGTTCGGCAAAAAGAATTGATTTCCTCTAGAACTTCGGAGTTGAACGGCACCAAAAATGAGCTTACGTTGAAGCTGCAAGACAATCAATCCAAGACCAACGAGGCATTAGCTTTGATCGAAAGCAAGAAAAGTAAGCTTTATGCCTTCAGGTCATCGCAAGAAAAGATTCTCCAAGAGGAGTATGAACTCAACTCTGCCTTGAAAGACTTGCTTTTGCAACTGAATGACCTGAATGCAAGTCAAAGAGAAACCGCTAGAGAGAAAAAGTTGAGAGAGAATTGTTCAACGCTCAAGAGGTTATTCCCTGGTGTTAGAGGGTTGGTTCATGATCTTTGCAAGCCAACGCAGAAGAAGTATGAAATGGCTGTTTCAGTCGTGCTAGGAAAGAATTTTGATGCAATTGTTGTTGAAAATTTGGCTGTCGCCCAAAAATGTATTGCTTACTTGAAGGAGCAGAGATGCGGTGTGGCTTCGTTTATCCCTCTTGATTCGGTGGATTCAAGACCTCCACAAAACTACTTGAGGACTATAGATGACCGAGTTAGACCAACATTGGATGTTGTTACTTTTGAATCCGGCCTCGAAAATGCTATACAGTATGTTTGTGGTAATTCTGTCATCTGTGATAACATGGATGTTGCCAAGTATATCAAGTGGGAAAAGAAGGTCGATGTCAAAGCTGTCACACTAGAAGGCTCACTGATTCAAAAGTCGGGGTTGATGACCGGAGGACTAACGCAGAATACTGGTAGGAGATGGGACAAAACTGAAGTTCAAACATTAAGCAACAAAAAGGACGAGTTGAAGCTGAAAATTGAACAATTGAGCAAAAGGAAACAGAGTGATCTAGTGGAGAAAAAGCTATTAGATCAAATCGAGCACTATGAGAACCAGCTCCCTGCTCTCCGTGACACAAAAACAGAACTTCAAAGGGCTCTCGAGGATGCTGAAGCTGAGCTTAAAAATCAAGCAACTCTCTCAGGTGAACTTGAATCAGAAATCCAAGATCACAAGCAAAAGTTGCGAGAACTGGAAGAAGACGAAAGGGAAACTGACAAAGAACTCAAGGAGGCTCAAACGTCTGTTTACTCTGAATTCTGTGAAGCTTATGGTTTCAGCAGCATTGGAGATTACGAGGAGACACATGGTTCGAGATCAAGAGAACATTCGAAGGAAAGTGCTCGGTATTTGAAACAAATCCAGTATCTCTCGAACAAGTTGAGTTTTGAGAAAGACAGATTGAACGATTGTTTTGGCGTTATTTCTAAACTCGAGCGAGACAGATCTAAGTTCCTAGAGAACGTTGAAAAGCTCAGCAATCAAAAAACCTCAATTGAATTGGATCTGGATCATCTAGAGAGTGAGGCGGAAGTTCTTCGAGAAGAATTTCAAGCACTTGATGCAACGAGAAGATCCAAAGTTCTCGAGTACAGTCAACTGGAGGAGACTCTCACGGAGTTAAGAGCGAGCGCATCAGACTTGAGCAAGGCTATCACTGGTTTGGAAGATATGCTCGATAAAACCAAAGCCCAAAAGCTCAACATTCTCAGAAATTGCAAGCTGGAGAATATTGACATCCCGATGACTTTGGGATCATTGGATGACATCCCTATGGAGAATGTTGACCAAGACAATGATGGTAGCATGGTGGAGGAAATTGAAATTGATTTTGCCGATTTGGGAGAAGAGTATAAAAACGGAACGCTTGCTTCATTGGATCAGCAGTTGAAAACACGAATAGATCAACTGACCGAGGAGCTCTCGACCATGAATCCAAACATGAAGGCAACACAACGTTTGAGTGAGGTTCAGGAAAGGTTATCCGAACTCGACGCTGAGTTCTCCGCCGCCAAACATGAAGAAAGAAGAATTGTTAATGAGTTCCAAGAAGTCAAATCCAAGAGGTACAAGATTTTTATTGAAAGCTACAACCATCTTTCGTCTAACATCGATAGAGTTTACAAAGAACTCACCAAGTCGAACGTTTCCCCGTTGGGAGGTTCGGCTTACCTCACGTTGGAGGATGAAGACGAGCCTTATCTTGGCGGAGTGAAATATCATGCAATGCCCCCAATGAAGAGATTTAGAGACATGGAGTTGCTATCAGGTGGTGAGAAAACAATCGCTGCACTGGCGTTGCTGTTCTCTATTCATTCTCATCACCCGTCTCCTTTCTTTGTTTTGGACGAGGTCGACGCAGCTCTGGACAATGCCAACGTCAATAAAATTGCCAACTATATTGTGAAAAACTCGGGACCAGAATTCCAGTTTATCGTGATCAGTTTGAAGAATGGTCTCTTTGAAAGAAGTGACGCTTTGGTTGGCATCTACAGAGAGCAAAACTTAAATTCCTCCAAAACATTGACCCTGGACTTGAGAAGTTATCCCGATCAAGAAGTTGCTTAGGAATTTTATTCCCGAACTTGCTGAGCCGTGTCTCTACAAGTTGAGAGGCTGGCGAGTCTCCTGTGAGTACTATTTTATGCCTCCGTCATCAGCTTCCGTTTTTCATTTAGTTTTGTCAACTTTGAAAACTTACTTTCCTCGTAATTATATGAAGTAAAGTTATCGCTATTTTCAAGTACTAAGCTCCTCAAGTAGTGCGCAAGCGCATAGATGCAGTCTCAAGAACACCTGATCGTCTTTGAGGATCTCAGTTAGACTTTTGTTTTTGGGTATCCTCGAGCCTCTGCGCAAATATATGTCATTATTGTCATCATTTTGGGATCGGCTGTTGATTATGAAATTTAGCCGGTTGACGATGAATTCCACGATTGATAAAAGATGTTTCAGAGCCAGTCTGTAATGAGAGAAGAGCTCGCTCTCAGAGTCGCTGGTGACTATTAAAGAGTACTTTCTTTCCGAGCCTCTAGCGGTGTAATCATTTAGCTTGAATCCTAACGCGATTGAATAACCATTTTTTGAATCGCCAAAAGCTAGTGGCTTGGACATATCGTAAGACGTTTCGACAGTAAATACTTTCATGATGATTTGTTTCAAACAGGAGTAGCGTGCCTGCGAAGTAGGATACTGAGTCGTCAAATATGTGATGCTGTTGGTTGTCGACCGTATCGTGGTAGGAGGATCTTTCGCGTGAGCTTTTGTTGGAACCACTAATGAACATGATCGACAGAGCTGAGATTGTGGAACTATGGGGGAATAAAAAGAAGAAGGATCTTCTTTGGTTGGGTCAACTGATTGAGTGCACATGATGATTGAGGGTCCATGTACCTCACAAAAATGGGAAAGAGTTACCATAAACGTCATTATATGACCTCAGAACGTTATCATTTGTCCTTTATATATTTCAATGGCCACAATCAAGTGAACAGGTGCACGCAAGAGCGAAATATGGGTTCTGATTTGGAGTAAGTTAGCCTTTCTCTTCCCGTATTTTGAACTAGGTGCAAGGGTTTGTTATATTATTTATTTACTTAATTATTTAAACATGTTTCTCTCCATACTCATAGATTATAAGGATAGACTAACCAAAGCAGTAAGTTAGTGGATGGACTAGTGGGAGCAATTAGATGTTGTGATAGTGATGACGTCTGTCCCACACTTGAACCACAAAAATTCCGAATTTTTGGGGCCAAAACCGGTAAGACTCTCACTGCATAATGACCTAATCAAGATACGGCATATCAAGTCAATAAACATTTACAATGTACGACTGGATGGCGCTGTGTCGAAGCGAGACGCTGAGTTAAATGGAGAATTTAGAGGCAATCACGCGAAGAAGGATAGATTACTGAGATCCAAAACCAAATCGACCTTGAGTTTGGCAACAGGTAAACCAACTCTTCCATCTCAAAAAGCTTCAACGGATTTTGATCTTGTGAGCAGTGACGAAAATCAGCGTCGAATCAGTCTGGACTACAAAAGCAGCCTAACATCACTATCCAAGTCTCAAAGTAATTATAGAACATCTTTGGATACCAAAATAAAGGGCCTTTCCGAGCAAGTGGAAAGACAGCTTCATCAACAAAGCATTAACTCGAGAATATTCGTTGAATCGTTCTACACGTTGAACGAATTTCTTGATATCGAGCATCCATTTTACGTTAGCAGAGTATTTGGCTCCTCGGAAAATATAAGTGAAGATGTCAATTTCAATGATTTCAACAAAAAATCCATCACTATAAATTTATTTGTCAAGATAGACAACGACTGGAAATTTCTCACACAGTTCAACTTGAAGTTTTCCTTTTTGATAAACGTTGGCAGCAGCACTGACCTGGTCAATCGTTATTTCAAAGACGAGCCAAACTTCCTACTCTTGCAACTAGTGGATGAGTGTTACTACATTCAGTCGACTAGTAATATAGCACCAGAGCTCGTTGGATTTCTTCAGCGACAACACCACAAAACGCTCGAAACAAGTCTAACTCACTCCCCCGGACAGATGACCTGCTCTTTTGATCAAATAATGAAGCTGAATAATTTGACGTTGTGCATCGTTGATTTACTCAAGGTCAAGAAAAGTTTGAGTGGAAAGCTTGAAACTTTGATGACATCTTCTGGATCTGACCAGATTATGGCTCTCACGTCTTACAAAAACAAGTCAGAATACTTGAAGGAAATCCTACAGGAAGAGGTTTTGAGTAATGAGTTACTGGAACAAAAGATTGAGGACCTTAAACGAAAAATCATCCTTAAGAACAAAGTCCTTCTCAAACCTGTTCCAAAAGAAGATCACAAGCAACGAGATGAATTGGCTCAACTTCTGGTACAGCTTGAGTCCGCGAATAATGATGCCATCAAACAGAAGGCCAGGGTTGCAAAAACCTTATCCTTTATTTTCCCAATTGAGTGTCAAAAGAAAGGTAAAGGCGACTTTTTGCTTTTGGGATATAAAATGCCCGATAACTTAAACGTGCTCAAGATGAGTCGCTCCCAGATTGAGAGCACAAATGCACTTTTAGGGTACCTTGTGCTCCTTCTTGGGAAGCTATCGAGCTACCTGAAAATTCCGCTCAGGTATCCACTCAAATTCCTGGGCTCTAACTCATACATCGTGGATCCAATCTCAAAGATTCAAACAAAAATACGCATATATCCTTTGTTCATTGTACAAAATGGGGGCTGGGCCCTTCGCTTTGAATTTGGACTATCACTCCTGATGAAAAATTTGCATCAACTCTTCGAGGTCGAGGACATGATCAAGGTCGAAGATTATCATCTGCTGGGAAACTTCAAAATTCTCTTGACATGTCTCTCGAGCGAGGAACGAGAAACCGGTCATGAGCAATTGAACGAATTTCTAGTAAACAAAGACAGAATTAACCACATCAAGAAGCATTTGCTGAAGCGATAAATCAAGATGCGAGTGTATCGCTGCTTTTGCTGAAGGCAATGATGATGTTTGCAGATTACAAAGTGTTAAAAGGATTGTTCTGATCAATAGAAAACTCATGGTTAATACAATTTGGTGAAAGTGGGAAGGGTTTACTAGAAAAATTCTACCAGATCGACAAGCTTCCGGAGAAAAAATTTTGGTACAGCATGCAACGAGTTCAGCTCAGCGTTTTCAGAGTCATACTGGGAGCTCAAAGACATTCCCGAAGGAACAAATAGAGAATATTTCTCGTTGTACTTCTTCACTCCCGCATAGAACTCCAAGCACAGTGTAATCACCAATACCAAGGCCAGGACCAAAGGACCGAACATTCCATCCAAATGTTTGCCGGATCTCAATTTTATAAGTTCCAAACGTTTGGAGTAAATCCCGTATGCCCAAGCGCCTGAAAACAGAGTCAACACAAAGTAGATATAGGCCACATCAGTAGCAATCTGGGGGAAATGAGAAGACTGAACCGAAGAATAGACGGCGAAAGTGAGAGCTGAAAGCAATGTTGTAACGTGCAACCATCTCATGAAAGTACGCTCGTTCGCCAACCAGACTTTTGCTTCGACCTTCAAGGGACCGGATTGACGGATAAGTTGCTTTGGTCTGACTACACCCGGCGGCAGAATAATTTCTTCGTCCTCCGACTCATAGCCTTCAAGCTTTGAGGTTTTCGTGAAGACCGGCATCAAGTAGTCTGCAACGCTTGTTTTCTTCTTTTTCCCAAACGGACGTTTGCTAAAGCTTTCACGAGTTGGGCTGTCCAAGTATCTGTAATTTGAGGAGCTTGCGGGTGCGGGGCTTGTTCCAGAAGATGGCGGCGTTTGAGTTTTGGTAGAATCATCATCGGAGGATTCATTGTCATCGAGGTCCTCTTCGTCCTCAATTATTTTGTCCAAATGAGTTGTTGAAGAAGTTGCGGTGGGCTTCGGGGTTTCGCTAATCTTCTTCTTCAAATTTTTCAACACTTCGTCTTGCTCCTTCTGCTTGATCTCCTTGTCTCTTGAATCATTATATGCCTGTTGCGGATTCTTCCTGATATCGGTTTCCAGTTCTGGGAGCCAAAATGGCAAAATATCTAGATTGTCATCCTCCAAAAATAATGAAGAGATACCCTGAATAAACTTCGAAAAGTTTGGAACTTCTTTCACCAAATGACCGTTTGTCAACTCATTCACCCAGGACAGAGTTCTGGAGGACGGATTGGAGAAAACTGAGTTGGAGACTTTAATTTCCATGACTGAGTAAGGGAATTTGGCGGACTCTCCCTTTCTTAAAAGGGAATATGGATCAGCAATTGTGGAGTCAATGTCCGTTCTGTGCCACTCTCTTGGATTTCTGATCGGCCTGTCTTCATCAAAAGCGTCTTCTCTGATGAACAATATATCTGAATCAATGGTGATTCTTGCTCTGTCATCGCCTGGAATCTGGAAAGCAGTTCTAGTATGGACAGTTCTTAAGGCTGGCTGCAAGTCGTTTTTTTGTATGAAATCTTGCAACTCCTTGAAGTTGGATGACAACTTATCGGACGACTCTTTCGGCATGTGTTTCTTCTCCATCTTTCTCACAAACTTTGCCAAAGTTAGCTTGGGAACCTTTGCACGGTGTTGCTGTAATCCAAGATCGTCGTTATCGTCGTTATTCGCCTGTTGGGGGAATATAAAGTCATTGATGTACTTCTCTTTCAATGACAAACGAACGTCATTTGATTCACCGGTGTCATAGTCAAAAATCTTTTTCTCGATCGTCAGCTCCGATTGATTCTCCAACTTTCCGCTCCATTTGATTCTCAGAGATGGTGTCTTGTTCAAGTTTTTCAAAAGTTTGTTGTTGTACAGCTCAAAGTGACTGTTGTCGAAATAAAGAGCTGTTATTACTGGGTCAGAAGTGTACTCATCATCATCGTCATTTTGGTTGTTGTAAATCAGCACAGGAAGGTGTCTCAAAATGGTGGTCTTGATTTCCATTAGATTTTCTGGGTGAATCCAAAATTTGAGAACTTTGTAGCCTGCTTCTTTCTGAGATGAGTTGTGGATAGATGCACTTGGTGTGGTTGAGATTTTTCCAGAAGTTGAAAGCCTGTGAATAGAGTTCTGCAGAGAAGTAGAGAGAGAGCTCGATTCCAGTTGATCTCTAACAAACGAGTACAACGTGGAAATTCTGAACAAATAAGGAGAAGTATCCTCCGTAATGTTGTTCAATGGCAGCGACTGCAACCTGACATTTAAAAGTGCTTTAACAGAGTAACCTTTGTGCAGTCGATCATGCTTTTTGACGATTTTGATGAAACCAGTGAAGTTCAATCGAGCAAAATGATCTAATTCGTTTGCCAAAGAAAGAAGCTCTTCCAGTTTTTTTTGAAACGAATCAGCATCAAATGACGAAGTCGGAGGTTTTTTGTTCGAAGCAATTGACTTCAAAAAGTCCTCGCTTTGTAACTCCAGTTTCGATATTTCATCATCAAGCTCCTTATACTTGGAGACTTGAAAGCTGTACACCTTTTCGAGCTCTGAGTCAAGGTTCGACGCAAAAGTGGACTCATCCTCTTCGGTCCACGCAACCGAAATACCTAAACGAGAATCGTTGGTCACAACCACATTTTCTTTCAGAAGTCTTTTGAGGTTAGCATAGTCGATGTAAAACTTCTTCCACGGTGGATAGATTTCATCTTGTAATTTGACGCCAAACAGCATTTTGGATAACTCTCAGAAACCTTTTCGTTCACCTTCAGCTGTTGCCAATCTCCCATATGACAGGATGCACTTTCTCGCAAACCAAAACAATCTTCACCGCTCTCGAATACAATTTTCCTCACCGACAACTCGGATTATAATACAGAATTTAAATAGATAAGTACTTTTTCGTGCGGCTCTTACTTAGCACACGTGCGAAGCAGCCGTCAATAAGAGTTGGGCAAAAAACTTGTCTTGCAGACGAGCCGTCAACACTGATCTGCTCGGTGCACGGGTTTGCACACTCCAGCTCTTACCTAATCCATACTGGAGATTTTGTTCTTCGTGTGGAAGCGAGAGCTGATTCAGTTTGTGAGATTAAAAGAAAACGCCTCAAGTTTGAAAACTTCGGGAACATTGTACGACGAACTATTGATCATTTCCATCAATAGAAAGACACGGAAAACACCTTGTGTGTGTTCAGGTTCCTTTCAGTACTTTCAATTGAAACAAAGAATCTTACCGCTTGAATTCTTGACGGCTGAGAACAATACCCCCAGAGACTCTCGCGTTTTTTCGGCTGAACGCTTTTGTTGAAATGTCATTCGACCCGGTCCAAGATAGCATCATCACAAACATAACGGAACAAAGCCAAGTGAGGCCTCTGACTGAAGAAACCAATGTTTCTCCGGATTCCAGTTCTGTTCCATCAGTCGCGGGCACGTCTTCGTTATCCCCCTTACTGAATCCACCTGTTCCAGATTCTTCGGAAAAAAAAACCAAAATCTTAGATCTTCTTTCGAAGGAAGTCTCAATGGACAAACACTCGAACGATGACGAGGCAGTGAGCGAAACGGTAACTGTGACCGAGTCGCCTCACTCCTGGAACGAGGAGTCTGCTGTGGAACCAGCAACTGGCGTCGATAAAAAGGACATCAAGCGCAAAAAGCTTCTTCTCAAGGAGTCCCTGAAAGAGTCCGATCAAAAAGAAAGCAAGAATTACCAAACGCTTCTGATCAACTCCCGGTCTCGGCATCTCAAGAAAAGTGATGGTGAACCCTATTGGAGAAAAGAAATTCAGTTTCAGTTCTTGATTGGTCTTTTTTTCAACAACAAAAGGGTGTTCAAAAATCCGTACTTTGAAGCTCCGGACGGCTTTGACTGGCCTGAACATTTCAAATTCTTCAGAAACGATGAGGGAGTGCTGACGGAAAATGAAGGGAAATACCTGACTTTTTTTGAGCTCTACTTAGTCACGCTTTTGAAGAGCAACAAAATTTCCAAGATATTGAAAGACAGGCTGATGCTGGATATCAACTACGCTTTGAATTTCGTGATTATCTGTCTGTTGGTAAATATTGGGCGTTTGAACACCACTGTCAATTTTGATCACGAAATGAAGTCACAATTTAGAACGTACCATTCAATTCCCTCCTTACAAGTTGGTGACCATCTTCATATCATCGAGAAGTACTACCAGATTCAGCCTAACTCTATCAAGCTTACCAAAGATGACGAAGAAACTGCCAATATCAGAGGCGGCAGTGGTTACACAATGTCCACGGTCAAGCAGCTTCAAGACACCCCACGTATCAAATCCATTCTGAAATCTATCAATGATCTGAACCTGGAAATCCCTAAAAACTTCAAGGAGTTCATTTTCGGAATGTCAGATGATAACAAATACGATCTCAACATAATCAGTTTAATTTTTTTGCTGTGTGTTCATGAGTTTGAGATCGGCAAAGTGTTTTTTCCAAACCACGAGCAGCTCACAGAGGATGAGATAAGAACTTCGACAGACTCTGGGTCTCCAATTTCGTCGGGATCCTTGTTTAATGACATTTGGTTGCGACCTGAGATATGTCCCACAAACGAGGTGAATAGGTTTCTGTGGCTGATATACTTGTTCAAAGAGACCAATTTCAAGGTGGACTTGATTTTCTCAAATCCTTTCAACAAGGTCTCAGGCGAGAAGGCGGATTTGGCCTCAGACACTAATATCACTGAACACATCACCACGGGTGACCAGCTTGTCGTTCAGAACTTGAGGCTTTTAGTTCCTGAAATTAAATACCTTGATGAGTCTGAATTAGAGGGATCGGGCAAAGGTGTCAGTGATGTGGACACACCTCAAGAAGTCGAATTTGCCAACCAAATGAAGTCATTGAGGACTAACTTCGTTGACGATGAACAACTGAGTAGTGGTGCGGAGGGCGAGGACGTGCACAAACACAGCAAAACGAGTAATGCTACGAAGTCAGCTGAGGTCAGCAAAACACATAAACAACGTGAGAAAAAAGGCAAACTTAAAGATGGGAAGAAAAAAGAGGACTCGAAGTCTACAATATCTGAAAAAGGCAACGAGTCGGAAAACGTTGAAGGGCTTAGCCCTTCTACTCTTGAGGATCTACCTTCTGAAATGAAGAAAAGAAAAGCCAAAAAAGCGGTCAAACCCACGAAGGCATCAAAACCCACAAAAGCTCCGACAGAGTCGAAAAAGCGCAAAGTGAGTCAAATTGAAGACCAAGTCTTAAGCCAGGA
This sequence comes from Ogataea saltuana, assembly GCA_030674545.1. Lineage (NCBI taxonomy): Eukaryota > Fungi > Ascomycota > Pichiomycetes > Pichiales > Pichiaceae > Ogataea > Ogataea saltuana. Next base: position 381,706 of record JAKTYV010000007.1, read on the forward strand.
TAATTGCGTTGAAGATCCAGATCAGATGGACCAAATGGCGGAAAGTGATCAACCATCTACAACTTTGGGACTGGAAAAATCCAACGGCCCGAAGAAGAAGAAGAGAAAGGCTCTCGAGACACCGATCAGGTTGAATACTACTGAGATTGAGACGCTACTGAATGCGGACATAAAGTCTGGTTCGATTTCTCGTAACGCCATCAACAAAAAGAACAAGAACAGACTTCTGGCCACTTTTCTTAAGGAGCTGTTGCAAGGGAAATTGGACGAACAACAGAGGAAAAGACTGCAACGAGGAAACCTGAAGAGTTTGCGCAACATCGGAAGTTCATTGCTTCTGGCACAGCCTCATGATCAGAACGAGTTTCCGAGCGAACCAGAGCATGACGTGGGTCGCATTGAAGAATTCAAAGTGAGCTATTACAAATTTTTAAAGAAAACTTGCACTTTCATTCAGGAAGAGCGGACTTCGGGAACGCAATCTTCGACTTCTAGTTTCTTGGATAACTTATTTGTGGATCTTTGAAACATACGTTGCTTCCTGAACCGAAGACGTATGAGTTATTATACAGACTAGATATGAAAACAGTATGTGGAGTAGGCTCAAATGTACGGACCTTCAACTTTTGTACAGCATTTGCACTGTTGTATCTGCGTGGTGAAGCTAAGGCAATCCTTGGTAGGCGTTATGACACTGAAAAGAGTAGTGTTCAAGAACCCAAGATCTCAATACTTACTACCGAGTTGCCACGAACCACACAACTACCAATTTTGACGTATTCCACGCTCGGATTTTCTGCCTTGTTTTTGCCTTTCGGTGCTGGCAGCGATACCACCTCAACTGCGTCTGACAGGTTCAAGTTGAGAAAAAAGTCATATCCTGAAAGTCTTCCCGTGATAGTACGGGACGAATTCAATGTAACTTTGAGGTTCTTGTCCACAAATTTCTTCAGTTCCGGAATCGACACCATGTTACTTAGCGACTTTTGCTCAAAATGTAAGAGCAGGGCGTTTACAGAACCTCAGATTAAAGATAAGTCGAATCTTATTTCCAAAAATGCGTTTTAAAGATAAAATTTGTCACAGGAATAAATAAGAAGAGGTGCGAAACTCAGTTATTTGTTTACTTGAAAAAGATGCGACACGAGCTTATTCCTTATTTACCCTGAACCCCACCCGGTGAAAGAATCCGTGTTATGATTGGACTGTGACACCAATGACTGACAAGGAGGAAGCCTTTTTGGGGAGTCAGGAGCCAGTGAATAATAAAGATTCGGGCGCGCTGCCAACTTCGTTTGAACACTCGGATAGTTACGATGACGATGACCAGGACGATGAGGAAGAGTACGAGGTTCTTAAGGAGAAGTTGGCCGAAATAGAGGCAAGGAAAGCAGAGCTCATGGGCAAAATTGAGCATCTGTCATCCGGTAAAGAAAGAGAGGACGAAGGAAAACACTTCAGTCTGGATAATTACCTCAAAACTTGCAAGCTTCTCCAGCTTCATTCGAACCTTCCCTCTTTGGACTTCGGGAAAAGATTGAGGGTGATCAAACTGTTTTATCCCCTAATGGAAATTCTGGATCACGAGCACATCTCCAGTGGTGGGGAAGTCCGTGATCACGATGAAATTCGCTTTGTGCTCTCTTTCAAGCACTATTTGAGCTTCAGAATTGCCCTAAAGTTCGACAAGGTTCAAGAGTCCATCGTTGACCTAGATGTCGAAAGAATCCAGGACTCCATTCTGAGCGAACTCGGTCAAATCAATCAACTCGTTAAACATTGTGAACAGCAGAAAGACATTTCGTTGTTCATGTACGCAACTAGTTCATACGTGACCTTGCTCAAACAACGAATAGCAGTGTGGGCCGATTTGTTCGAAAGATACAGGACCAATTTTCAGATCAATGACATATCGCCCGCTCCTACGGAGGACTCAAAAGCAAACAACAAGTTTCTGAATTTTGTAAGATTCAAAAACTGTCCCTTCTTGAAATTCACAAAGGGGGAAGGGGAGGACAAGAAAGTCCTCATTCTTACATGGAGGCTCATCTTCAATATCGAGGAGAACGAATCTGTTTTTATTGGGGATTGCAACTCGAACATCTCGTGTTTGTTCTCTACTAAAGATCAGTCCATAAATCTTGACGATACCTTAACAGGATTGATCAAAGCCAATGGAATAGTGGAAGGTTCCATTCAGCTGATTGAAAACGTGTTCCTTTGACAGTGTTTATTTGTTGACTTCTTGCACTACTATGTATTATTAAATATCTGAATTTAAGGGCGCAAACGACTACTCGTTCCATCAGAACCTGAACTCCATCTCTATACCGGCTTGTCCCAATCCACACTTTTCGTAAAACCCGATGTTTTTAGGATCACAGTCCAGGATCACTTTGTAGCAACCTTCATCCCTGGCCAACTTTATTAGTCTTCTGATCATGGCAAGACCTAGTTTTTTTCCTTGCTGGTCGGCGCTGACGGCGATGTCTTCAATGTGCCCGACTTTTGAACATCCGTGAATCAGCTTAATTTCCACAATCAACGTACCAACTGCGACCACTTTGTTGTTTGTGTCGGTGATCACAAGGTTCTTATAAATGTCTGGGTGCAATCTCCAGTGGTTGATGACATCAGAAAATTGTTCCCGGCTAACATCTCCGACTGTTGTCAAGATCTCAAGCGTCTGTAAAACCCCATTATCAAAATCGGTAAGCTCGATCTTCCTCGCTTGGTAACCTTCTGGAAGCTCTGGCACGACGACTTCGGCTATTGTACTCATAATCAATTAAAATCGTCAAAGGAAGTACTCCGTTTGTTGGAACAAAATCCCAGAGCGTGTGCGTAAAAAAATTAGCTAAATGTAAATACCGATTTCGAGACCTGTAGGGAAAAACGAGTTTCTCAGCTCAGCTCTGAATGGATTACATATCAAATGTTATAACTTGATGACTAATTAAAACACACATACTCTATTTAGGTTCCACGTTGTATTGTAAACGGATGCCCATAGCAGATAGCTCAGAATCCAAGTACTTCAGAACGAAGGGAATAGCAACAGTGGTAGTATTCCCTCCACCAACAAATTTGGTTCCTTGTCCATCTTCCCAAATATCCAACTCGTCAATGTTAGACAACGCGTTGTCAACCTTTTTCGAACATCTTCTACATCTTGTGGTAGCTGCAGACCCGATTCTAGGAACAGACATCTGGGTAGAAAGCAAAGAGCCACAAGATCTGCAAACCGTTGTTTGGGTGTAGTCCGAACAATTGAGCAACCTGTCTTGCAGCAAGAATGAGGTACCATGGCCGATCAATGCATCTCTTTCCATTTCTCCAACTCTGATACCTCCATGCCTCTTTCTTCCCTTGACAGGTTGCATGGTGAGGGAGTTGACAGGACCGGTTGATCTGACTTGGAACTTATCGTTAACCATGTGCCTCAATCTCTGGTAGTAAACAACACCAATGTAAATGTCGGCTCTCAATTCTTCACCCGTTGCACCAGAGTAAAGAGGTTCGTTACCGTGGTAGTTGTAACCAGCTTTTTGCAGCTGAGTTCCAAAGAAATCAGCAGGGGTGTCCGACTCACTAAACTTCCAAGGCGTTCCATCCTGCGCGATACCGTGCAAAGCACCGGCTTTACCTGCCAGAGACTCCACAAACATACCAATTGTCATTCTCGAAGGGAAAGCGTGAGGGTTGATGATGACATCAGGCTGAATACCGGTTTCACTGAACGGCATGTCAATTTGCGGCCACTTACGCGAACAGACACCCTTCTGTCCGTGTCTCGAAGAGAACTTGTCACCAATAAGTGGCTGTCTGGTGATTCTGTATTTGATCGAAAGAGTCTGAAACTCTGTAGAACCATTATCATCACCGATCAGCTTCACTTCTTCAATAAATGCTGGCTCTGAACTATGGTAAGTCTTGACTTTGGTTTTACCCAGGATATCGTCGTAGTATGCACAAATTGGATCGCCTTCTTCGACGTGAGTACCAACGTAAGGCAGTCCGTCGCCATCAAGCTTTTCTCTCCAAGACTCTGGCCATTCGTCCTCACCCAAACCGAAATGCTGCGTGATCGGGTCTCCTCTCTTTCTGCTCATCGACAAGTCGACTTTTTCGACCTTGTAAACGACACCGTAACCAAATCCTCTTTCATCTGCCGACTTGTTGATAATCATCGCATCATCCATATCGTAACCTGTATAGGAAATAACCGCAACCACCGCATTGGTTCCGTTGGGGAAGTTGTCCATTCCATATTCGTCGTACAAGTTGGCCTTGACGATGGGAGTCTGGCCCGACTGTAATCTGTACAACTTATTGTCACTTCTGTGGCATAAAGCAACACCAGGTGTTCCCATCGTTTGCTTACCCATCTGACATTGATACATGTTTCTGGGTGACTGATTGAAATCAGAGAATGGTGTGAGGTTTGCTAAGATAGACAACATGTTTGTTGGGGCAAATTCAACATGAGTGTGAACATTGTTTTCAATTTCTGCCGGGACGACGGCAACGTTCATAAACACCTGTTCGAATGGACCCACAATGTCTTCTTTGTCCAGAGGTAAATATCTGACTTGTCTCACCATTCTAGAAGCACCTGCGAATAGGTACAAACCAGGGTATTGACCACCAGAAGAAGGGGGAACATAACCGATTTCCAGATCCAGAGGAATGTTATGGGATCCTTCCACTTTCCAGTACCTCAAAGTATCAGCGGCAATTTTACCTTGCTTGTGCGAACACCAACCAACAATTCTACCATCCAGCTGAACACAGCAAACTTCAGGTCCCGAGATACTGGTGGCTGAAGCAGTTGGCGATATACCCAACTTGTATAAGATCTTTGGGACTTCGGAAACGTCAGAGGGGCGAGTAGTGATTTGACACTTGTGGGCCAAGTGATTCAGCAGTCCACAAGGAGATCCATCGGGGGTATGGACAGGACAGAGAAATCCCCATGACTCGGGAAGCAACTTACGGACAGCCGTGGTTTTCAGTTGGGCAAAGAAAGAACCTCTGTGAACCATTCGGAAATGAGAGATAAATCTGTGGAAGTTAATCTTCTCGGCCACAACTGTGTAACCACTGACTTGTTGCAAATCCAGTCCGGATTGAGAAACCAAATTACCAGTAGACAGGAAATATTGCAACTTCTGGCCGATGTTTTCATTGATTCTCAAAAACACCCTTGACATGTATTTCCTATCAGAAAAATTGACTGCGATTCCCCTGTTGATATCCGATTGGACTTGAAGTCTAATGTTTTGCAAGTACTCGTCGATTTTTTCTTTGAGGATCATACCGTACAAAAATCCACCCAAAAGGATTTCTTGATGTTGTGTAGAATCTGGATTGTCTGGAGAACAATCACCTGCCACCAAGGTGTACAGTTTCCTAATCATGAATAAGAGCAAACGCAACTTGTCCTTGTTATCATCTAAATGAACAAGCACAATTCTTCGTATAACTTCTTTCCCGACTTCCACGTCAGACATGTCAGATGTTGCACCAAAGACAACTCTGAACTTATCGCCCAAGTAAGCTAGTGTCTCTTGCTGAGAGTACAAGTTGTAGTTCTTGTAACTTCTCAACAGTAATTCAAGACGATCTGTCAAGAACGAGTTCTCGGTGTCGGCACCCACGATACCATCAAAAATTTCTCTGTCGTTGGTTTCAACCAACGCTTTCAATATCATGACGACAGGAATTAAATACTCATTCTTTCTCCAAGAAAATCTGAAGGTGACATTTCCGTCGTTCAGGTAATGCAAAACATTTGTTTGGGATGTCTGGTCTGGTCTAACGGATCTGATCTGAACACCGAAACTCGAGTATGAAGCACCTCTATTGGCGAACGAAGGCCTAATGATAGCCATTGGGTGATTTCTTCTTTGAACAATTAACATACGGATCAACTTCTCAATACCATTGACAATGAAATAACCTCCCATTTCATCGCTCTCCTCTCTCAGCTTCACTAATTGAGCGGGAGATTGATTTTCCAAGTGACATCTATTTGACTGAAGCATAATTGGAATTTGACCTGCTTCTCTGACTTCACTGATCTCTTCGCCGTCGTTAACAGACCAGCACACCTTCAACAGCAATCTTGCTCTATAGGAAGTCATTCTTTCTCTGCATTCTGATGGATACGTGTTTCTCACAACGGAAAGTTTATCGGTTGATGGAACGGACGGCTTTGCGATCTGAACAGAATCGACTCTGATGCTGAGTTTGTTTCCCAATCTTTGGGTGTCATTGGAGTCAAATATCGTCTTGGTTCCTATGTCTTTGACACCCAAATTGAGCAGTCCTCCGCCGGGACCTTCGGTCAAAGCGTTGAACGACCCAACATGAGGCTTCACTGCTTCGTAAAGCAACGGAAAATCAGATTTGTCTTTGGGAGGGTTCTTGAACCTTTGTTCTCTCTCCAAGGTTCTGAACTGTGCATTCACCATTTTGTGACACAAGTCCCCTCACTTTGTAATGTTCTATTTTTGTTCAAATAACAAATCTTTTTACTATTTGATCATCCTTAGATTTGAGATAAATCCTTTTCAAAAGTAAAATTTTATCAACCTAAAAAAAATTTTCTAAATTTCTCGGTTCCTGGGGGGATCCCTGTACAAACAGTACAGCTTATGTAATCCATTTGAAATACTACGACCAAACGATTGTCGTGGAGCTCGTAAAAGAACGGCTTGGATATATTGATTGGACGTTGACTCAAAACTTAAAGGAGTCAAGCTTTCGATCACTCAACTCCTTCCTTGACGAATTTTTTATTCACCTGAGGATGTTCATTGAAGGAACTAAAATCTTAATAGTGATCACCCTTTTATAAAATTGGATACTTAAGTATCGAAAAAGATAGTAACTCAAGATCAAGCACTTTCTGGGGTCGAATCTTGACGTAAATGACGTTTCAACTGATGAGCTTCTGGTTATGATGATGGAAAGTTACCCTGAGCTGTGATGTTTGAGAAGGATGAGCCTGCGTTTTAATAAATCAAGATCTTCCTTTCTAGAAAAGCACAGCCGTGGTTTTAAAGATACAGGGGAAAAATTTAGACGAGACTATTTGGTAAATGGTAGAAAGAGTGTCTAACCAAACACTGAGAGTTCTGCAATAATCGTGCTGAAAACGATCAGAATGGCCAACTCCCGTTTTGAGTATGTGCGGCACTTTGAGCGAGAGAATATTCTGTTACCTGAAACTCATGTGGTGATAAGGGTGGACGGTAGGGGGTTTCACAAATTCTCAGCCAAATACAACTTTGACAAGCCAAATGACCTCCGCGCACTCGAGGTAATGAACCAGGCTGCACTCAAAACTATGGAAATGATTCCAGAGGTCATGCTAGCATATGGGGATTCTGATGAGTACTCCTTCTTGCTGAAAAAAAGCTGTGATTTATTTGAAAGAAGGGAGTTTAAGCTGATTACCACTTTTGCATCTACGATCACAGCTTACTATCAACTGTTTTGGAGTCAGTTGATCCCAGAAAAACCGCTCGAAGCGGAGAGGCTTCCCACGTTTGATGCACGAGCGGTGTGTTATCCCAACGCTGCCATTGTTAAAGATTACTTTAGATGGAGACAAGTTGACTGCCACATCAATAATTTATACAACACTACATTCTGGACACTTGTTCTCAAGGGAGGACTCACAACTCAGGAAGCAGAAAACCGACTTATCGGGACTCTCAGTTCTGACAAAAATGAGATTTTGTTCAAGGAGTTTGGAATAAACTACAACACGGAGGCCGAGATTTTCAAAAAAGGTACGATATACGTCAGAGAACTTCCCGAAATCGACCCTTGCAAAAGCGACTTCAAAAACTTGAGCTTGAGACAAATAGACAGGCTCAAGAAGAAGCTTCGAAAAAGCAACATCAGCAAGTATCACTGTGATCTTGTCAAGGAAGATTTCTGGAAAGAAAGACCATGGCTTCTTGAATGACCTGATCGCAAGTAACGGTCACCCAGTTTGTTTGCGTTGTTATTAAAATTTTTGATCAGTCACCATATAACTGAACCCGAAACACAGTCTATAATAAAAACGCAGTGAGAGCCCTCCGTCCTCTTTAACACAGCCAAACGATATAAACTCGAAAAGACAATCAACACCAATTCCCAGGACACATACTCATCAGATCTTGTTTTTGGATCCGAAAACTTCAGACATTATTCTTCTTTGAACCTTACCGGTCGAGGTTTTTGGTAGATCTTTCACGATGAAATACTTCTCCGGTATTTTAAAGCTTGCTAATCGATCCTTCAAGAAAGTCTTAAATTCTTTATCCGATGCCTCAGTGTTGTCCTTCAAGACCACAGCGCAATGAACCACCTGCCCATACTTTTCGTCTGGGGATCCGAACGAAACACACTCCCGCACCTTTCCCATAGCGCTCAATGCCGAATCAATCTCAATTGGTGAGATCTTTTCCCCTCCTCTGTTGATGATTTCCTTGATCCGACCCTTAAGGGAAAGTCTTCCTTCGTCGTCAAACTGTCCCAAGTCACCAGTCTTGAAGAACCTCTTGCCCTCGTGAATGAAAAAAGAATCTTCATTAGCTTCATGGTTGTCAAGGTATCCAGCTGTGACATTGGGACCAGAGACGCATACTTGTCCTATTTTGTCGCTGCTTTTCAGTGGTCCGTCATCATCAATAATTAACACGTCAACAGAACCTTGAGGTATACCAACAGTGCCAGCCATTCTTTTGATTTTTCCGTGAAATGGAAGATTATTCGAAGTCACCTGATGGGCCGCCTCTGTCATACCGTAAGCTTCAACAACGGGACAACCAAATTTGCTTTCAAGCTGGCTGAAAGTGGTTGGAGAAAGAGACGACGAGCAAGACCTTATAAATCTTAACTTTCCCTTGACCTCGTCCGGAATTTGCCTGTTCAAAAGAATCATGTGGATCGTTGGGACTGCCGAATACCAGTTGAAGCCATACCTTTTGAAGTGAGGATAGAATTTGGAGGCTGAGAACTTGCTGGGAATAACGGCTGATCCATCGGAAGCCAATGTAGACAACAACATCTGCAATCCATGGATATGGAAAAGTGGCATGACAATATAACTTCTGTCTCTAGTTCTTAACCTGTAAGACTTTATAATGTTTGCAATTGACGAAGTTAAGTTTCCATGTGTTAAAGGAACCCTTTTAGGTTTGCCAGTAGTACCACTCGTGAACAGAATCAAGGCTATGTCGTCTTTCAATGCGGTACCAGTCATAAGCTGGCCTGTATCCCCCGGAGGTAAACGTTGTCTATCTATAAGGGAGTTGTATACTGATGTCAGGTTGTCCGACGAGAATATCTCAAACTGCAAAATCTTCCTGGCCGTATCATACCATATCTCAACTATTAGAGGCTTGGTGGATTCTTTTGCAGCCAAAATCAGAGTTGAATCCTGGCTCAGATGGGTGTATCTTGGAACAATAAGTGCATCCGCGCCCAAGTCATTCAGGTAGTTCACAACCTCTGACTTCGTTGAAGACGGGTTAAGCGGAGAGATTAGGTTACCAGTGGTTGTGATCGCCAAAAATGAGGCAAGAAACTCAAGACCATTTGGCAGAGAGGTAGCGATTTTCAGTGAACTCCTCGAACCTTCATTAAAAAGAGGCGAAACCCTGTTGTTGAATATCGATTGCAAATGATGAACAATTTCATTTAAATTGTTGTAGCTTATAGTGAGATTTGCCTCGGGTATGATGATTGCCGTCTTATCCGACACCTTGATTAAACCTTGAATTGCTGTCATTCTCGCAGTCCGATGAGAAAAGGGTAAAATGATTGCGGCGCTGTAGCCAAATGTGGTTGCTCAATTCAATGAAGTACTGCCCAGAATTCAAACGATACCCGAGTTGGTATCCGAAATTGAGGAAAATCAGCTATTTATATCAATATTGCAAAATAGCAAAGCGGCTTTCCGGCCCCAGATTTTGCGGTCTATTTTTCTCCACACCAAGTATTTTCGCTTTGCCCTGATAAGTTTTAGTATTGATCGACTGAATCAAGCGTTTACGTCATTTCGTTTTTTGCCATGATACAGGGAAGGACATACGGAAGTAAGATGACAGAACAAACACGCGATTTCGGTTGTGGAAAACAGATTATTGTCGGTTCTCGACAGACTCATTAAAATGTAAGGCAAAAATAGCCTATGATCATAATATATTTAAATTTCTCGAGAAAATCAAAACAGAAGGTAGCTATTGTGTTTTGATTCAACACCCCTCCTTTAATGACTGTACCAAATTGACCGTAGACGGCTACTAGCCTTTTGTCGGCCAACCACTGGCGTCGGTTTGTACTTCCCGTTCCTTGCTCTTTTTTGCCAACCAGTTTTAACTCCAATTCACTGAGATGTGCACTGCCCGCTTGTCCGTTCTACAAGTCAAGCTCATGAGAGCAAACCATGAGTCACGTTTACAAAAAGAGTTGGCGGCTCTGCTGGATTCATTGTGTAATGACTGCGTTTTTTGAACGTATCGACTATAAACAGGTAGAAAGGCTGCTCACGCTGCAAACAGCCAAACAGGTTGAGGAGACAAACTAAACAAACTTTTTTTCTGAAAGCGGGACCTCCTTCCGTTCTGGAATCAACGGATTCCTTGATGGAGATGGCCACTCAGGATACAAAATTCCTGCCTTTTTGAGAAGCTTCGTCACCGGCTTTGTTGGCTGAGCACCCACTGAAATCCAATATTTGGATCTTTGGAAGTCAAGACTCACTTCCTTCGTAGGCACGAAACCTTGTGCTTTTTGATCCGGTGTCAAGGCAGTGGGAATTGGATTGTAGGTTCCGATCACTTCTATAGGCTTGCCATCTCTTGCGACTTTTTTGTTTGTGACAACAATATTGTACACTGGCTGACGCACTCTACCCATACGAGCTAGCCTTATCCTCACTAAACCCTTCATGATGTCTGATTGTCTGAAGATCAGGTTCCTTTTGTTCGCTTTGAATCAGGTTCACTCCCTCGAGTACGTAGCTTGAACTTTTCAATGTATGAAAGTTTTTTCAGCTGTTGAGCTTCCGCCAATTCTGTTAATGGGTCAGTTTTAGTCGACGTAAAACACCCGTAAACCACCAAAAAATATTTTTTTTTTTTTTTGAAAATTTTTACCTTCTATGTAAAGCTTTCTATTGAGTAGTGCTTGGAATAACTAAAAAAACAGACTCCATCTACTTCCAAGCGGCCTTATTCAACTGTATATCTACACCATGTCAGGTATAACAGGCGAACAGAGCTTTCAGAGCATGGAGCTAGACGGGAAGCTGGATAAAATTCGGACCCAAATCACCTCCAAGCTTGAAAATCAGCAGCAGTTGGCATTAGTGTTACAGGCCATCGATGAAACACTAGATAGTCAGCAACAGAAGAAAGGTCCTGTGACTTACTTTGTCTCCTTTTTGTCTCTTTTGGACCAGTGTTGCGTTGGCGAGGAGTTGAAAGACCTTGAATTAGCGACAAAAGCTGTGTACTTTCTTGATCTGGTGTCGCCATTTGCTCCAAAACAGCTTCTGAAAGCTAAGTTCAGTGAGATTCTTGCCAGGTTAGCGCCGGCTTTGTCCAGCAGTGATGTGGAAGCTCCGCTTTCCAAATCGAGCATTGGTGTTTTGGAGACATTGTTGTTGGCTCAAGAAACCAGTGCATGGATCAATGCCAACAATTACAAAATCAGCCCCAAAAGAGGTTTGACCGGATTGTTAGAGTTATCGTTGGATCCGAGACCAAAAGTCAGGAAGAGAGCACAAGAGGCAGTTCACAAAGTTTTGTCAACGCTCCCAGCAGGCCCTTCGCTTGAACACCCCGGTGCCTCCCTTTGTGGAGAGGTTTCCTTGAACTCAGTTATCAAGCTACTTCAGCAACAGCAGCAACAACAAGGCAAAGGCAAGAACTCAGACACGAAACAGCTCAATACTGAGATAATCCACAACTTGCAACTCATATCCTCAATTACCAAAGCCAACTCATGGCCATTGAAACAAATTCTACCATTGTGTGATGTGCTTTTGGCTGTGTCTAAAACTTCTGACCAATACTTAGTGTCTGCTGCTTTCGAGGCGTTTGAAGGTCTTTTCCATTCAATGGATGACCAAATCGACGAAGACAAGTTCGCTCAAGTTTTAAACGTCTTGTTTGATCTGAAACCATCTTTGAACGATCAGCACTTGGCACCGTCTTGGCTTGCAGTCATCGCCAAAGCCATCACATCGTTTGCTAAAAACGTCGATTCCCTCAAATGTATGACCAGACTTCCCGATGTTTTCAAAATCGTTGGTGAGTACTTCATGAGTGAAGTGGAAAACGTTAGAATCAGCGCTTCACAGTGCCTTATCGCAGTCGTTGTGGACTCTATTGATGACAGCTTACTGCTGCTTCCTCCTGCTACCTCCATGGATGTCTATGAGTCCGTGGACGAAGTGATTTCCAATTTGGCTCAAGTCACTGGCGAACTCTTGTCAGTCAATTACAGAGCAGCTGCCAAGGAAGTGTGCGACTTGATCGCCATTTTGTTCACAAAGTTGAGATCAAGATGCAACCCGGATTTTATTCCTCATCTTGAGGTGATTGGAGAATGGAGGTCGAACGAAAAGGAGGGCTTCGAGCTTAATGAGATCAGCGAGCACGTCATCTCTGTTGCAATTAGCGCCATCGGGCCTGAAGCTGTTTTGAACACGCTTCCGCTGAACTTGGACAAACCTCAGGAAATCGGAAGGGCTTGGTTGCTGCCAATTCTCAGAGACAATGTCAGACACGCCAAACTTGGTTTCTATATCCGAGAAATTTTACCTTTGGTAGACTTTTTCGAAGAAAAGGTCAGTTCCGGTGTTTCTGGCTCAGTTAACAGCAAAGTCTTCGGAACAGTCATCGACCAAATATGGTCTCTGTTACCTCATTTTTGCGACTTGTGTTCTGATTTGGAAGAGAGTTTCTCCGACGAGTTTGCATCTAAGCTCTCGACTTTGTTGTACGAAAAGGTTCCTTTGAGAAACACCATCTGCCATGCTTTGAGACTTCTGGTGGAGAGTAACCTGACCTATTCATTAGGAGTTATGGACGATCTGGTTTTACTCCAAGAATTCCCAGTGGAAAAGTCGAAAAAAAATGTGGAATACCTGTCTTCAACAAAGGCCTCTAAGCTTTTGTCAGTGTTGTTCAACGTTTTCTCACAGACTCCGATGGAGCAAAGAGGTTATGTACTAGAAACCATCGATGCATACTTGCAGATTTCAGACTCGGAAAGTTTGTGTGCTACTTTTGACAAAGTTTGCTCGATTTTGAAACAGGCTTTGGATGAGGAAAAAGAAGCTGACTTGATAAAGAATGACGACCCGGTGAGCAAAACCAACATTCCTAAGTTATCAATTACAATGCTCGACTTGATTGTTCTAATGGCAAAGTATGTCCCAGAGTCTTGCCACAACGCCCTGTTCACTATTTTCAACCAGACGGTCACGGTTCAAGATGTTCAACTGCAAAAGAGATCTTACAGAATCCTGTCAAAGTTGATTGAAACTGAAGCAGGTTTAACATCCATTTTGAATTTCGTTGCAAACATTTTGGAACTCTTGGTGAAAACTACTGAATCGACTATGACGGCCGCGAAATCTGCCAGGTTAGCATTCCTCCTGGCACTTGTCAAAGCTTTGCCATCTGACCAACTTCATTTCATACCAGCGATAATTCCGGAAGTCATCATCAGCACAAAGAGTGTTAATGAGAAAACCAGAGAGTCATCCTATCAATTATTGGTTGCAATCGGACACAAGATGATTGAAAACGAAAACGTCACTATCAGAAACTCCATTAATGACCCTGATATGCCAGATTCGGTTGCGTCTCTACAAGAATGTTTCGCCATGTGTTCAGCCGGTTTGGTCGGTGCAACTGCGAACATGGTTAGTGCCGCAGTCACGTCTCTTTCTTGTTTGATTTACGAATTTCACAACCAGATGAGCCCACAGCTGTTGACAGACATTTACTCAACAGTCGAGCTGTTCCTGACGTCCAAAAACAGAGAAATCATCAAGTCTACCTTGGGGTTCCTCAAGGTTTCGATTTTGTCTCTGCCTGAGGATATGACAGCCCAAAACATGAAAGGCTTGCTAGCAAACCTAATGACATGTTCACACGAGCACAAAAACCATTTCAAGTCGAAGATCAAGCACATTATCGAACGTTTGATTAGAAAATTTGGTATTGATTTAATTGAACAGAGCATACCAGAGGAGGATCAGAAGCTGATCACCAATATCAAGAAGTCCAAGGCCAGGGCTAAGAGAAAGAAGACAGAGGGGACTTCGAGTGCTGCAGGTGCCGAAACCAGCGGTGGAGCATTAATGTCCGGTTATGATGCCGCGATTCATGACGACTCAGAGTCTGAAGAAGAAGAGGAGGAGGTTGCTCGTGAATATGGAAGAGCAAAGTCTAATGGAAGACAAAAATCACAGCAATATATTTCTGAGTCGAGAAACGCTCCTTTGGATCTGTTGGATAAGCAAACTCTTTCACACATCTCGTCCTCCAAACCAAAGAAGTTTGGTAAGAAGAATCTTGAAGGCTCCAAGTTTGAGACCAGAAATGGTAAACTAGTTATCAATGAAGACCAGGAAGACGGTTCTGATGTTCTTGGTAAGAACTCCATTGACGCGTATGTTGAAGCGGTGAAACAAGGTCCTATCAGAGGTCAAAAGAACAGATTGAGATACAAGAAGAAGGGAGAAGATATTGACTGGGAAGATGGATCAGATGGAGAAGGGAAGCCAAACAGACCAAAGGGCGCAAGCAAAGGAAGCTTCAATCGTAGAAATGACCGCAACTACAAAGTTAACAAATCACAACAGAAGTTCAATCCAAGAAGAAAGTTTTGAGCATCTGTCCGCACCTCTTAGCACTATGCTTTTTTTGTATAAACTATGACCAGAGTTTCGTTCCTCAGAAAGAATTGCATTTTACCTAAAAAGCCAAATTTTTTGGTATTCAGTCTAATATTACATATATAATTGTGTACATTATTCTCGGAGAAATTAGTTGCCAAACAAATTCAGATTATGATTCATGTCTCCACCGTCCTCGTAAAGTCCCAAAGAACCATCATTGTATAGATCATGATGCTCGTAATAATCAAATTCGTTCAATCCGGCGTTGTGCCTCCCGTCGGCATCGTTGCTTGAGCTGGGAATTGGAACAGTACCTTCCGCTCGGGCACCATCGTTGGCCTGGCTGTCCAAGTATTCATCCGCTTGAGAACTCTGGAAATCATCGTGCTCATCACTGCTCTCTTCAGACCAGGAATCTTCTTCGTTTCTCGTGTATGGTAGGTAGTTAATCAAACATTCCGGTGTTGGACCAACAACCAAAAAATCAGGGTTGGGTTTCTTTCTTTTTTGTAATCTTAGCTCCTCTGGAACACAATTTTCCAGGACGGATCCAGAAAACTTAGACTCAGGCCTTTCCCTGAGTTGTTGTCTAACCATGAACTTTATCCAATCTTCATCAACGTCAATCGTTTCCTCCTGTGAAGGAAGATTTATGCCCTCGTCTGTTTTCGTTGCTGCATCATTATGATCGACCAGCTGTGATAAACCAAGCTGGCTCCCCTGTCTGTTTATTGATATCGATGAATGGCGGCTGTGCTGTTGCTGTTGCTGTTGCTGTTGCTGTTGCTGTTGCTGTTGCTGTTGCTGTTGCTGTTGTCCAAAAGCAGCGGTCAATGAGTTCATCTTGTCATGCACACCTTTGAGGTTTTTCGACTCAAAAAGTTCTCGAATGAACTGTTCGTTGGGCCTTGCCACTTCCCTCAGTCTGGAATTAATATCACTCTGGAACCAGTTTTCAAAGTTATCCAGGCCCCTCAAAGTAAGTGGATTAATATCAAAAGCGTCCAGTTTCTTTGCCGGTGAAATGACTTTCAGATCTATGAACGCACTCACAAGATCTTGAAGATTCGGCTCGCTTTCGTTCCGGTTTTCTGTGTACTTGAGCATCGCTTGCAACATCAAGTTCATGTACTTGACATAGAGGTCCGTTAGAACATCTAGAATCCTGTTATTGCATTTGTCAAAACCATGAGCCTTCAGGAGTTGAGCTACCGAGACTCTCAACACGTGAAACTGAAAGCTGCTTTGAGTCATTTCGCACTCTCAACCGAAAAGGCCTTTTAAAACTAGTGAATAAAACCAGCCCGGTCAGGTTCAACCGAGTTCAGTTTTGCTGAGGGTATGATCGAGCACTTGAGAAATGGATTTAATTCGCATCGATACCTCAAAAACACTGATAGACCCGACTATCGACGAGGGTATCTCAGCTGAGAAACAAAATTGGATTGCACACGACGATTCAAAAGCAATCCGAAGAGTAAGCTAAATAACAAGGTAATCGAGTCGAGTATTTGGATACGAAAATCAGTGATAACCGTGCACGACTATCAGTATCACATGCCCGAACTCAAGTCCCAAAATCAAGTTCTACGCTTTACGATTTCCTGACAACCGAAATTCAACAAGCAATTAATTTTAACATGTGATCACCGGCCACATGCGTGTTGAAGCTCTTCAATTGAAACAACTATCGCGTCTGCTGAACCCTGTCAACAATTGCGATTGACCCCGATTGTCTTTGTTGTGGACTCCGACAAACACTTTGTGGATTGAAAGTAGCGGGATTGAACCACGGATGCTGTGCTTGTAAATACCTCGGGGAAGCGATAAAGGGGATGAAATAAAGAAGGGAAGCTCTTGGTTAGAAACAAATACGACTCGAATCTTATTGTTCGGCTTGCCGTATCTATTGTTTTGATTTTTTTTTTTTTCAACAAAAAAATTTTTCAGCTTACTGTGCAAACCCCGAGCGGAGGGGAGAGGAAAGCTTGATTTCACTGGTAAAATGCGTAAAAAAAATAGCTCGAGCTAACACAACACAATATCGGCTCAAGGCTTTATCAGGTCTGTGTGCGTTTGCTTGTATCCAGCGACCGAAACTCAATTCTCTTGGTTTACTCACACAGAAAGCTGAGATAAGTTTATTTCCTCCCCAGGTCGATCTGCTTATCTAGAGCATCGCCAAAAGATATAAACATCACAGCCATGAAGATCACGGATAAGCTCAGCGAGTCTCACAGGGAAACAAACAGCCCCGCAACGTTTTCCTTTGAGTTCTTCACTCCAAAGACGAGTCAGGGTGTTCAGAATCTTTATGACCGTATGGACAGAATGTACGAGCTCAACCCTCTGTTTATCGATATAACCTGGAATGCGGGCGGACGTCTTGGAACACTAACAACTGAGATGGTTCACACCACCTCGACTGTTCTGGGATTGGAGACGTGTATGCATCTTACCTGTACCAACATGAGATTGGAGGTGATTGATCAGGCGCTCAAATCCGCTTACGAAAGTGGCTGTCAAAACATTCTGGCCCTTAGAGGGGATCCTCCAATTGATGGATCTGAGTCTACAGGGGATTTCGTATACGCCAAAGATCTGGTCAAGTACATCAAAAAAATTTATGGGGATCATTTCAACATAGGAGTTGCTGCTTATCCGGAGGGACACCCAGAAGAACCTGATAACGAAATGACATTACAGTACCTGAGAGAAAAACAGGATGCTGGCGCAGATTTCATCGTGACCCAAATGTTTTATGACGTGGAGAAGTTCATATCTTGGTGTGCAAGATGTAGAGATATGGGAGTTACTATACCTATCATTCCTGGAATTATGCCTATATCCACATACTCTTCTTTCATGAGGAGAGCAGGCTGGTCAGAAATTGCCATTCCAAAACATTTCAGTGATGTTTTGGATCCAATCAAAGACGACGACGCGAAGGTCAGAGAGGAAGGAACAAAACTGATCATCGAAATGTGCCAACAACTTCTTGACTCCAAGTATGTCAACCACTTGCACTTCTACACCATGAACTTGGAAAAATCAACGTTAATGATTTTACAAGGTTTGAACCTAGTTACTAAGCAACAGCTGACTGACATGAAGCAACCTTGGAGAAAGTCGCTCAACCCAACCAGGTCCAATGAATCAGTTAGACCAATTTTTTGGAAAAACAGAAAGTTCTCATATATCCAAAGAACGTCTGCATGGGATGAATTTCCTAACGGTAGATGGGGTGACTCCAGATCTCCAGCATTTGGTTCAATCGAGCTGTGTGATTCAGAATTGATCAGACATTCGCCGAAAAAAGCTCTAGAGTTGTGGGGTAAACCTAATAGTTTGAAGGAGCTTGCCGACTTGAATGAGCTTTATCTGAATGGCGAGATCTCTTGTCTACCTTGGTCCGACGGTAAGATATCAGACGAAATCAACTCGACTAAGGATCAATTGATCGAGATTGTGCAAAATGGTATCTTGACAATCAACTCGCAACCTTCTGTCAATGGCATGAAGTCCAATGATAGAGTTTATGGATGGGGCCCAAAAGATGGCTATGTTTACCAAAAACAATATTTGGAATTTTTGATTCCCACTTCCAAGCTGGACGTCCTGATAAACAGAATCAACTCGGTGAATGAGAATTCTGATTTCAACATTCTGTCCTATTATGCAACCGACAAGGATGGCGACTTGATCACTAATACAAAGAATTCCGATATCAATGCCGTCACTTGGGGTTGCTTTCCGGGAAAAGAAGTTGTCCAACCCACTATTGTTGAGCGCATCTCTTTCCTCGCCTGGAAGGACGAGCTCTTTTCCATTTTCAAAAAATGGTTGGCCATTGTCAAGGCAGAAGAAGAATCTGTCTCGACGATCTCTTTCCTGAGCGAATTGTATGAAAACTTTTCACTTGTGAACATCGTTGACAATGACTTTGTCACGGAACCAAACAGCAGAATTTTCCAACTGTTCCAAGGTATGAATCTCACTCAGTGATTCCTCATCATCACAGTCTAGTATCTTTACTGCTAGAGTCCACTCCCAAGAACAAATCACTTCTTAAAAAGAAAACCCCGGATGTTCAACATCAACTGTTGGACATTTGTGCCCGAGAAAAAAGAACAAGGAAAACTCAAAAAAAAATAACACACAACAATACACAAATTCACAAAATGTCACCAGAGAGTATGAGTCAACAGCTCTTCTGGTGGCATAGAATGCAACTCGAATTAACCCAAGCATTTGAAATTCCGAACGGTGTGAAACTAGTTCAGTTTTTTTGCAAATACTGGGAATTCTACATCATGAAGTTTCACGAACCCATATCCTAAAATTCATATCCACCGTTACCACAACCAGATCATCGACTCCTGCATTTCATTGATTGAATGTCTCTTCATTCATTCAGTCTCAATGTCTATATGTACTTCTAGACTCTTTCTGCTCTTTTTGGTCTTGTCATCACTTGCTTATTTGCCTTTCCTAGACTAGATTATTTCGCATCCTCAACGGTATGTTTTTATATCATCAAAAAACAATAGTACTATTCAGTTACAAGCTCTGTCTTGATCAGATCCACTCGATCAGGTCAACTCGATATTAATTTACCCGTTATTAAAAATGACAGAGAAAGCTGTGTGCGGCGAGCTAAACTTTTGGATATCTGGCAGCGTTGTAATTTTCAGGTTCGGGATCTAAAATTCAAGACTATTAATTGTATACTTGGCGTGGAGTGTCGCCTCAGCGAAAAAGATACTGTGAGCTCCAAACATCAGAAGATCAGCCGTCAGCACGCAGGCTATACCTCAGGGTATTTGAGTGACAACGTTGCGAACGCACTTCAATAACCACGAAGTTGGTAAAAACCCCTTTCTAGTTTCACTACAGGTGTCAATTAGGTTGGATAAGAAGGGGTAAACGATTTGTTTGGCAGGAGTACAATTTTTATTCCAAGATGACGGAGGAAGAGATTGATATGAACAAGTTGCTGGATGATGTTGAACGTGGCGACACTGTGACCTCTTTGGTTGGAGAACCTCAGACGTCACCTATCCAATCGCAAACCGCATCCTCCTCTTCGCAAGGCTCAGTTGAAACGCCACCATCCCCTGAATTAGGACTGACTAGAAAAAGGCTTGCCAAGTTTGACCTGCATGGTCTGGATGATGAGGGAGATTACGGCGACAGTGACTCTGATTACGATTACGATGACGAAGAAGACGAAGAGGGCGAAGACAAATATGCGAGCCATACTTTCCTAGGGGGTTTTCTTTGGATTATGTACGCTGTGCTTCCCGTATTTCTCATAGGTTGCATTTTGGTGACATACTATTCATCCACTCCCCCCTCATTTTACAAACGATTCAAGTTGAATGATCGCCGTGGAACATTCTATTATCCTGACTTGCCTTCTGGCTACAAGTCTGAAACCGGGCACTATGATGACTTCAACATCGAGTTTTACGACTTGAAAGACTCGGGATACTCTTCAGCAGACGGATGGAATAAACGAGAGAGAGTGCTCTTTTGCGTGCCCTTAAGAGACGCCGCACCTCATCTCCCGATGTTTTTTGAGCATATGAAAAACCTCACTTATCCTCACAGTTTGATCGACATTGCCTTTTTGATTTCTGACACAACGGACTCAACGATTAAGGACCTGAAAAAAATCATGAAGGAAATACAGTCGGATAAAGATCCAGCCTTGCATTTCGGAAGAATCAACATATATGAGAAAGACTTCGGACAAATTATTGGCCAGTCTTTCTCTGACAGACATGGTTTCCAGGCTCAAGGGCCAAGACGTAAGCTGATGGCTATAGCAAGAAATTGGCTGTTGGCAACCGCTTTGAGACCAGATCATTCTTGGGTCTATTGGAGAGATGCAGACGTGGAAACTGTCCCCGCCACGATTATAGAAGACCTCATGCATCACGATAAAGACGTGATTGTTCCAAACATCTGGCGTCCCTTACCAGACTGGCTTGGATACGAGCAACCTTATGATCTTAACTCTTGGCAGGAAAGTGAAGGAGGAATAGAGTTGGCTGAGAAGCTTGACGAAGATGCCGTTATTGTGGAAGGCTATCCCGAGTACGCCACCTGGAGAACCCATCTTGCTTACCTGAGAGATCCTTATGGAGATCCAGAGGTTGAAATGGAGCTGGACGGTATTGGGGGTGTTTCAATTCTGAGCAAAGGAAACGTTTTCCGTAGTGGAGCCATGTTCCCTGCCTTCTCTTACTTAAAACATGCCGAAACGGAAGGCTTTGGAAAGCTCTGCAAGACAATGAATTTTTCTGTGATTGGTCTACCGCATTATACGGTCTGGCACATCTACGAGCCTTCTTCCGATGACTTGCAACACATGAAATGGATGGCTGAAGAAGAGACAAATAGGTTTGAACGCGCGAAGATTCAACGATTTTATGACAAGATTTGGACGAAGGCTTTTGAAGAGGTGGAAACAGATTGGAAATCTCTGAAATTTAACGTTTTCAAGAATACAGACTTGAAAAGGGAGATCAGCATAGACTGGAGCGAAGTGGATGAGTATTTGCAAGACATGGACGAGGATTGGTCGGAAGATCTAGACGATGATGAAGAGGAGAATGATTTTGGAATTGAGGAAATCAGCAAGAACCTGGAGTCGGCTTTGCTTGAGAAGCTGAAAAATGAAAAGCTGCCGAAAAGAGAGGACCTATACCAAGAGGAACTGTTTGGTCATTTCCCGTTGAACCCATACGTCAGTGGCAAGAACGGCAAAAACTACAAGTTTGTGAAATTTAGAAAGACCTCGGATCATGATATCATTAACTCAAATGTCAATGATGAACTCAAGCATAAGCAGGAGAAGGAGGAGGAGGCGAAAGAAGCAGAGATATTGGAATCTGAGTTGAACAGTGAAAAAGCAGCGGTTGAGGAGGAACAAAAAGAAGTCACGCCCGAACTGGAGCCTGTTGAAGATGAGAATGAGAAGCTCGAGAAACTTTACAAGGAAAAGCTTGCAGAACGTGATCGTGAGCTACAAAAGCTGGAGCAGATATACAAAAATAAACAGGCTGAGAAGAAGGAGAAGGGCTCCAAAGACAAAGAAGAATTAGAGAGATTACACATGCTTGCGGAAGCCAAGAAGGCCAAGAAGCTAGAAAGGCTCAAAAAGCTGGAGGGCGAACGAAACAGGGTTCACCAAATTGCCATTGATAAGGAAGTTGAGAGGCGTAAGAAGGCTGGAATCGCACAAGACTAGGGACCATTAATTCCTCCTCTGAATAATTTAATATACAATAAACTAAGACTAGTACGAACTATATTTATCTTGATATTCATTAAAGACCTATTAATTCAAAGTCTAAAGACATAAACCAAAGTGAAATCTCATTCCCCCACATGCGCTTCATGGACTGAATGAGCTTTCCGAAGAAAAACAAGATCAACTTTCTTCGATCATTTCTAAATAAATCAGTTTTCTCCATAGCTCTCCAGCTTCAACAATGATATTTTCGATGTCCCGATTGGACTTTTTATACTGGTAGCTGTGAGAAGGAGAGCAAAGTGGGCATCCACTACCTGCGCATGAAACGCAATCTCCACTGGAAGTCCCGTCCAGTGTTCCTTTGCCAGTGTTGTTGGGATCACCACCAACCAGAGAGCGGATCTCTGAGGTTCTCAAAGACGAAAGCTTGTTCAACAATTGTTTAATTTCCGATTGGTCTAGCTCCATTATCGTAAACTCCTTCGACTTCAGAAAGGCAATCGAAATGAAGATTAGTTGTATATGAGGATCGATTTGAGAGAATGGAAGGCTAATCTCAGAGAGAGGCTGTTCGTCGATATCATCATCGTTATTGTCCAAAGAAAGCGAGGCAATTGTTGGGGTCATTTCTGTTGAGCCAAAAGAAGAGACTTTGTTCATCAAAGTTTTGATGCTGGAAGATCGACCTTTCTGAGTTGGTTCGACATAATGAGATGAATTAGTTGGTCTTAGCTCATCACTTGTTTCGTCAAGCGGATTCCAAAATAGGTCTGGACCAAGTAATCTTGATTGCTCGTCACTTAACGTGCCAAGCTGCTTCAAATCCTTTTCAAACTTATCACTGCTGCTTCTGAAACCTAGTAAGAGATCCCAAACTCTACCTCTGTCGTATCTTGACCAAACCTTGGATCCACAGAATTTGAGCCACCAAAGAATCCAATCTCCTTTTAAGGAGTCTTCGTCCGAAAGGTATTTTTGGAGCTCTGGTAGAAGTTTCCGCAAACAGTAAAGAAAAAATGAAATTCTATCCTCGATGGAGCCGCCAAACTTAGGCAAATCCTCTGTGTACTCTTTGTCAGAAGAGTCACTCGAGCGTGACCCACTTGACACAGTCGATTTCAACTCATCCTTTACTGTTGGATCTGGTGTGTGCAGTATCACAAGAGCAAGACGTTCGTAAATCTCGGCGAATGTCATGTACTTGAAAGGAGACTGATTGTTATTGCTTTCATCGGATGAAGAATATATCGTGAAGCTTCCAAAACTGGACATCGAAGTGGGAGAGGACGGAATCACTGGTGTGGAGTTTAACGTGGAAGCTAAACTCTCTGTTCCATGCTCCAACTTTTCGAAAGTCTCGTCATTCAGATTTCTCAACTTGGTTCCGTTTTTAGCAACATCATCTTTCCCGCACAAAACGATTTGAGAGTTGCTCAACGGAGGAACCCACTCCGCCAATCCTAGAGCAATCCAGGTTAGACCGGAGTTGTAATGAATGATGGAACCCCATTTTTTCAAAAACTTGACTATAGCTTGCTCTATCGTCTGGAAAATTTTGTCTTGTATCTCAAAATAATCTTTCAACTCCGAGTTCATAGTTTTGGGTTTGTAACGCTCAGCATTCCTCATGTACTTGTTCAAATCAAACTTGATTTGACCAACAGGTATTTTGTGGGGCGCGCTTTCTGACTCGCCACCTGCATCTGTGTGGTTATCCACTCCATCATGAATTTCACCCACACTTTCACTTTCGTCATCATCGTCATCATCATCGGGCTGTATGAATGGATGCTGAACGTAAGGGTGATACTTCAAAAGAATCGGCCAAATTTTATATCTCAGTGACGGTGGGAGACCTCGTTGTCTTGCAATCATCGATAATCCAGTCACATTTTTAGACTGAATAAACTCTTCACAGAGATTTACCAACTCCGGGACTTCAGTGACGGGAGGGCGTCCTTTGTATTTTAGACCATTGAACTTCACTTTAGACGGCGTGGAGGACGATGTTGATGCCTGCGATCGTATGTCTGCTGTTAATCTATTTCCCGCGCTTCTCGGTATCTGAGACGACTTGCTCAGGGGTGAAACGTCTTTTGCTTCTGATGCGGGGTTTTGGAAACTTGTCTTTCCTGATGCTTGTAGTTCTTCCTGCGTAGAGTTCTCGAAACTCTTGTTCAACGCTGATACCGACATAGTATGCTGTATTTTGAAATCTTTATGCGAGTTCTTTCTCTCAGCCGTCGCGCTTGCAGAGAGCAATATGTGAAGAGCTAACTCTCAGGGTTTGGCGAGCTGGAGGGGGGTTGGTCCAAATTTCTTTGGGACCGGGCTGTATTTCGATGTGAAGGGGCTTTTGCAGAACGGGTTGAGACCGATCAAGCTATAGCATGAACCTCCAGCTGAATATGTCCAAAGGCAATTGAAATTCAAGACGGGCCGCTGTGCTTGGCAATCTCGATAACAAAGCAGTACTGCGCTCAAAGGTGTCACCTATAACGGATTTCCAGCGGGTTCACAGGCAAAGAAAATATCAGGCGGAAACACAGATAGTACCGCTTGGCCGACAGTCGATATCGAAATGGACTGTCTTGAAATGAAGGCAACACTTGAAATCTAATTGGTTCGGATTTCAACGCAAGTTTTGACAAACAGATGATTCCGGATCTTAATATCTATTTGTGAAACAAACCAGATGCCTCTGTTATAGATCCGATTGCTTCTCTGCCAGTGCCGACAGTACTAGCTGCTACCTCTTGACGATAGCTTCAGCTTTTGGCTCACGCTTCAGGCTTTGGTTAACCCTCTAAAAAGCTTAACCTCGGTAAATCAGATTTAGTGCGACGCCGTCTCAAAAGTTTATCGATCTTTTTTTACTTCTGATCCGAATTCTTTTCCAGTCAAGCGACCGCTTTTTTTCCTTTTTTTGCCCTTTTCCCACGCGAGGAGCAAAAATTTTCCCACCACGCAGGCCAGCCCGCTTTCTTCGAGCACAATTCTGTTCCGTTGGCAGCATTTGAGCAAGCATGCCTGTGCGGAAATTTTGGCCGGCTCGAACTCCGGAACTCACTGGCTAGTTTGCAGCGTTGGGTATGTCTAGGGGAAAGCGGGGCTGAACCTCAGTAGGCGCAAACTGAAGCCCCGGTTGCTGCTTGCTCTGTTGGTGTTAAGCGTGATCCCGGCCGGCTTGTATTGCGATCGATTAGCACAGCCACAAAACCAGCACCTCCTTTACCCAGTCTCGACTGCGTGCAAGGATGTGTGGCGTATCTGCTCGAAAATTTTTTCCCACTGCTCACGACTCTGTATCAGAACCATTTGAGATACGAGGCAAAAAGTGAAACAAATGCTGAACTTGGTGCAAGCGGAAGATGCCATAGAGGTCCCGATACTCAAATGATCTGCTCAATATCCGGAGAGCCGGCATCCGAGCCGGTGGTTTCCCCGAAGTCGAACAGAATTTTTGAAAAGAGACTTATCACCGAGTATATCGAGCAAAACGGTACTGATCCTATCTCGAATGCACCTCTTAGTGTTGATGAGCTGATTTCAGTTGATTTGACGTATTCGGAAAAGCCGTTAGTTGTGAAAGAGTCGAATTTGACTTCTATCCCATCGCTTCTCTCGGTGTTCCAGCGCGAATGGGACTCTTTATCATTGGAGATTTTCGAACTTAGAAAACAACTCAGTGATGCAAAGAAGGAATTGAGTCTCTCATTGTACAGACAGGATGCTGCAATTCGAGTTGCAGCCACTGCGATCAAAGAGAGAGACGATGCCAAACAGACATTGCAAGAACTCGCGGTGAAAATAGGTCAAGGAGAACCACTATCTTCGATAATGGATCTTGACGAGCAACCTCAGAATAATACCGATGGCCATGTTTCGGAGAGCTTGCCGGTAGAAGTGACTAACAAACTCATGCAGGCACAGGAGGCACTTTTTTTACAGCACAAATCGCAAAAGTTTACGTCGCCTTTCTCGGACAAATCAAACCTGGCGACCTCATTGCAGAATTCAATTAAAATCCGTTCTGACTCGAAGAAGAAGGTGAAGGTTACTTTGGCACAAGCAAACGGGAAATCTTCCAAAATAGCTTTGTGTTACTCTGACAACACGGTGGTGATTTTTGATTTGATTCAAGGCGAAACAGAGTCTCAGCATACATTAGCCAAGAAGATCAAACCAACATCTTTAGCATGGTTGGACGACTCGCAAATTGTTGTTTCATCAAGTCAGGGAGATTTGCTGCTACTTGGACCGGAGAAAAAAACCTCTTCCAAAGTCGGAAAAGAAGCTATTGTCCAACTACTTGTTCACCCATCTTTGCCATACTTGATTGTGATTCAGAAGTCGCGGTTGTCCATTTACGAAGAAGAACGGCTCCTTTTTCAATCCGAGAAATTTGAAAGCCCAATAGAAAGCGCAGCCATTCATCAAGATGGTCTTTTACTGGCGTTAGCTTTGAATAACAACCAGGCCCTGATTTTCAACCTTCCGAAATCCATCGTTGATTTGACAGTTACTTTGGAAGCTATTCCAGACGTGCTGACCATAAAGAATTTGCGGTTTGCTCCCAACGGATACTCTCTTCTGATTCTCACGTCAACCTCTGATGGAGACAAGGTTGGGGTCTTTGATTTGAGAAAGAATCTGTTCCAAGCGGTGTTGAGCGTTTCATCGTCTAACGGTTCCGCTCTTCTAGAAATAGATAAGTCCTCAACTCTGCTTCTGTGCTCTTCTTCTCTGTTTCGGTATTTCAAAAAGGGAAAGAAATGGGGAGACGAGATGGCACAAGTTTATTCTTCTATTCCGGCAGACGCAGGTAACCCGATGAACATCGATATCAGAGAAAACTCCGAGGGATATAATATTGATTTGATTACCGACGATGGTAATCTTTGTCAATTTAGAATTTCAGCAGATTGAGCTTCTTAGAATCCCGAGTCCAGTCTTTTAGGACCGTTTTCAATGTTTATAATTTGTACTATACACCATCATTACTCCCAATTAAACCCGGCAGAAGTCGGAATTTTACAGTTGGTTAATAATTTTTTGCTGAAGTTGGGTCTCTCTTAGTTTTAAGGATCACCCCTTTCATTTCCAAATCCGAAACTTGTTTCGTGATTCCGAAAACTTGCTGCCCTCACACTTCCAAAACAGTAAATTATTTGATAGCTTAATTTTTTTTTGGCGTATTTGACCGAGCCGACCCTAGAGGTAACACAAAGAGAGGAATTTAATTCGCTAGCTTTGTGGCAAACTCCCAGTACTACATGAACCAGGTTGGAGCAGTGATCACGATAGACTTATGACACTTTGGCAAGATAAAGCGGTGACCCTCTGAACTACGGAATAAATCATCTTCTGCGGTATATATCTGAATTTTGTCATTCTGAGTCATGACGAAGCTTCGGATTAAGATTTTGAGGAAATCCTCCCCTAGTGAGGGTCTAATAAAAGAATCAACGAAAAATACGCTATGGGGTCCAACTAGCTCTGAGCTTAATCAATTATCCAGACTGTCCTTTGATCACCGCGAGTTACCGACCATCACGAAAGAATTACACAGTAAACTCAAATCAAAAAATGCAATTCAAATCTTGAAAGCTCTTACAATAATATACTATCTTCTTCAGACTGGGCCGGGAAACTTCATAGAGTGGCTGAACGAGAACAAATTCGCTGTGAAAACTTTACGTGAATACCAGACCGCCAACGCCAAACACGGTTCCAGCCAAGCTCAATTGAGCCTGAACATACGAAATAAGGCCAGCGACATCATGAGACTAGTTGAAAACCAGAATGAACTTGACTTGAAAAGACAAGAGTTCAAAATTTTGAGAGAGGAGATGAAGCTACCCACTCCAAGATCGTCCCTAGAGATACCCACCCGGGTAGCAACATCCACAGATAGAGGCACTAGATCTTTGGATATCAATCGCGCAGAGCTGTTCAAAGACATGGACCTGTATTCATCTTCATCTGACGAAGGCAGCGAGAAAGAACGCAAAAGGAGTAAACTCAGCAACATCTTGGAAATAGAGGAAGACGCTCCCATGTTACAAGACGACTTGCCATCTCTTTACAATCGTTTACAGCTCAACAGATCCAGCACAATGCCTTCAAAGAGAAAAATCTTTGCTCAAAACAATCCTTTCCTCAATACTGACGTCCCGTTCTCCTAATAATACTGTTTCTCTTGGATGGCCTATCTTCCAATATTACATCATACTACTTCTGCTGCTGAATCAATACTTTTCCTTGAAATCAGCAAGCTTTCCGAAAATCGTTCGATCATTTCTATTTCGATAACCCGAGGTATATTTGATGCTTAATACATTATAAGACTATTTTGATTCCGAAACGACCAGTCGTAATTAGCTTCAAAAGGTCGATCGTCCAAAAATCGGCGTGCGGGCTTCCCGTCATCTCCACAAATTAAACGTAGATAATTAATTGAGTGTGGCTGGTAAAAGAAGCCGCGTCGCCAACGATATATGTTCAATACTGATCAACACGAGCTTCCAAGAAGTGTACTCCAGAGATAGTCTGACCTCGTGATAAAATGCTTGCTTCTCGCCAAGAAGCTGACCAAACTGAGGGATGTTTCCGCATCCAAGCTTGGTTATTTTCACAGCTTAGGCCAGCCTGCAAACCGCAGTCTCGAATGTTATCGAAAATCAGCTAAAGTGGCGGTGCAAGCCCGTTATGTCTTTTTATGCAAAAAGCGGAGAAATGTTATCAGCCGTGGCTGGTGCGTAATTCTCCCTTTAAACTGCTTACTCGTTTCTTTTTGTCCCTTTTTGCCACCGAGATTGCCTGGTTTCCTAAGAACTGCCTAAATATAAATACCTCATAGTTCCCATCTATTCTACAAAGATCGACCAGTTATACTATTTTATCCAGGATACAATATCTATCAACTACAACGAAGAAAACGATAAGTGAAACACTACAACAATGCAAATCTTTGTTAAGACTTTAACGGGAAAGACAATCACATTAGAGGTAAGTCCCGATGGCGTTTGGTGGTTTAATTAATTGCACATACTAACAAGAACTTAATAAAGGTTGAATCGTCAGACACAATCGACAATGTCAAGTCTAAAATCCAGGACAAGGAAGGAATTCCTCCTGACCAGCAAAGATTGATTTTTGCTGGTAAACAACTGGAAGACGGCAGAACATTGTCCGACTACAACATCCAGAAGGAGTCAACGCTGCACTTGGTTCTGAGATTGAGAGGTGGTATGCAAATTTTCGTTAAGACCTTGACTGGTAAGACTATCACTTTGGAAGTGGAGTCTTCGGACACTATTGACAATGTGAAATCCAAAATTCAAGACAAGGAGGGTATCCCACCTGACCAGCAGAGGCTCATTTTCGCAGGAAAGCAATTGGAAGACGGCAGAACGTTGTCTGACTATAACATCCAAAAGGAGTCAACTTTGCACTTGGTTTTGAGACTTAGGGGTGGTATGCAAATCTTCGTCAAGACTTTGACCGGTAAGACGATTACTTTGGAGGTGGAATCTTCCGACACAATCGACAATGTCAAGTCCAAAATTCAAGACAAAGAAGGAATCCCTCCTGACCAACAAAGATTGATCTTTGCAGGAAAGCAATTGGAAGACGGCAGAACATTGTCCGACTACAACATCCAGAAAGAGTCAACGCTGCACTTGGTTCTGAGATTGAGAGGTGGTATGCAAATTTTCGTTAAGACCTTGACCGGTAAGACAATCACGTTGGAAGTGGAGTCTTCGGACACAATCGACAACGTGAAGTCCAAAATCCAGGACAAAGAAGGTATTCCGCCTGATCAACAAAGATTGATTTTCGCTGGTAAACAATTAGAGGATGGTCGGACCCTTTCTGATTATAACATTCAAAAGGAGTCGACATTGCACTTGGTTCTGAGATTGAGAGGTGGTATGCAAATTTTTGTCAAGACCTTGACTGGCAAAACTATCACCTTGGAGGTGGAATCCTCAGACACAATCGATAACGTGAAGTCTAAAATTCAAGACAAGGAAGGAATTCCTCCTGACCAGCAGAGACTTATTTTCGCAGGAAAGCAACTGGAAGATGGTAGAACGTTGTCTGATTATAACATCCAAAAGGAGTCGACTCTGCACTTGGTTCTCAGACTCAGGGGTGGATGTTGATCACTTTTCGCCGGTTAGGATATACTGTTAATCGCTCTACGCGATCTGTACTAGGGCTTTTTCATGGGCAGGTTTTTCTCGTGTCATATTCTCTTCATACCCAGAATTGAATAGCTGAGCGAACTTTTTCCTTGCACAGGGAGTGAGTATGTATTAAATCGAATATATCGTACTTAACGCCTCAAGAATCGAGTGGAGTCAAAACTGTTTTTACATGAACTCTAGTGCTTTTTGGGTCTCAACATTCACCACCGTGTTGACTCTCAAATCCAATATTTTCTGTAAAGCAACCACACAAGCTTCTTTCTTTCGGGAATCTTTAGCCACAGGGCTTTTACCTAATTGTTCAGTTAGACGGATGAACGCGACAAGTACATTTTGTAAATTCTCCTTCGAAGCACAGTGTTCCGCTATTGTGCTCCAGTTGCTAAACAACAAATCAGCTACGTCTGAATTGTTGAATATATCAACACTGCTGCTGGTGAGAATATCAATCACCTTCCCAAGAGAAGAAATCGCGGATAGTTGGGACTTGTATGTCGGTTGAAATTGCACATCATTGAACAATTTCTCCAGTTCTGATGAAATGAATCTCAATAGCTTCAGTGAAGGTTCCTGTTTGTTAATTGCTTCAACCAGATTCTCAATGAGCGTGTTTTTGGACTCTTCCAACCTTGCGTCTCTCGATTTTTTACTTGATTTTTTCCCTGGAGCTGATACTGAATTGTCTGAATCAGTGTCCATTTCCGATTCCCCTTTCACTCGTGGACTCAGGTGGGAGGAGATCACCTCAATGTACTCATTGTACATTGACTCTTCAGGAAAAGTACCTAAAAATTTTCCCAACGACTGGACACTGTGAACAGAGTACGCTTTGTTTTTTCTTTTCGCCTCGACCAAAACCAATCTTCTGATTTGATCCAACACTGTTTCATTCTCGAGTTGCTTTAGGTATCCAGGAGTACAGACCGCAAGTAAAACGAGGGATTCTAGGAGATTCTCCTTCCCCTTGTAAGAACGGCCTTTCAACGATTCTAACAGAATCTCGAATAAATCTGATAAGTACAAAGTCAGATGACTGAACTGATTTTCCAACTTCGAAACGATCTCGATGATCGATAGGGCAATAGTTTGCCGCAAGTGGAAATCAGTGCTGTTTATGTGACCTTTGACCAAACCAATAATCTCTTTAAGGTACAATTTGATTGGAGCGGCACCTCCTGAAGAGGATTCGTCCCATGCTTTCAAGAAGTACTCTCGGATCTCTTTTTGCGGATCATGTTTACCAACAAATGCTAGTGGCAAAAACAAAGCTGAAATGGATTGAAACCTGTCAGTAGAATGTCGAGTGATGGCTTCAGTTGTGAGAGCGGAAACTTGCTTCAGCTGAGTGTTATCACCTGATTCAAAGTAGTAGGCGATCAACTTTTTGGATAATGAATGGATTCTTCTCGATGAAGCAATTCTAATGCTGTACCCTGCGGCAATGGCGTAAGACTTCGAGACAGTTTCATTCCTATCTCTCAGCTGGCTGGAGCAAATTTTCAAAAGATCATCGCCAAAATTTTTGGTAATGAAAAAGTGTCTTGTGATCAGATTGGTTATGATTCGAGAGCCCGTGACCTTAGACGGAAGACCCACTGACGTTTTCACAGCACTTGAAAGACTCTGGATGAAATCCGGCATCATACTCTCATCCAGCAAGTCCAACAGTCTTTCAATGGCTTCCATGATCGGTGAGTTACCAACAATGTTCAGCCTTTGACTGTCGATGTCTTCGGACTTCATATTGTATTTGTCGGCGTTTAACGTCAAATAATTCACTATCTGAGGCTCAATGGATGACATCAAGATTGTCAATTGTTCGACTATTCCCGAGACAAACGGTTTCAAAGCAAGAGAAGAAGTCTTTGACAATTTCAAAATGGTATCAAAAGCAAAGTTTTTCACATCCTCTGATTCACTGAGTAAACCATTGGATCCAAGAAGGAATGGTAGGAGTTGCTCTAATACTCTTTGGTTCTTATCAGAACTTTCGCTGCTGACACTTGAAAGTTTGTTCACCATTGTCGTAGCCAGGTATCTGGTCAAAGAGTTTCCTTCTTTTCTGACGCTCTCTTTTATGTCGTCCATAACTCTGAAAGACATCCGCCAAATTTCTTCAAGTCTCGATTCGTACGTTTCCAGCGAAGCGTACCGAAGCAGATCTTGAATGGCAGCAGCACTAGCTTGTCTCACTCTCCACTCTCGGTTGCCCATGTTCATCAAAAGTTCCTTCAAAATAATACTGAAGTGTTCGACCACGATCTTCGAAGAGTCTTGGATCAGGGTGCTCCAAATATCGTTCATAGTTCGTGAAACAGCAGGACTGGGGTCAAACCTGTATCTGTAAAGCTTTGGAATGAGCCTTTCAGCTAGCTTTTTATCTCCCGTAATCATTTCGTCTAGTTTCGACTTATCCATTATGGCCCCTAGACCGAAAGCTATTCCTTTTCTTGAAGACCATAATGCTGAGCTCTTTGCCAATGACATAAATTTGTAAACCAAACTTGGATCTCCAACTTCAGACGCCAGGCTCAAAACGTCCTTGTAAGTCGACACGGAACCCTCACCAGTGCTGAGGGAACCAGGGTCAAATAACTCTGTTTCATCACCCAATGATCCTGCGTTCAGTTTGGAAGCTTTGTTGGAATCGGTGAAAGATTCCAATAAACTGTGAACTAGAGTATCTTTCAGCTCTAGATCACCCATCTCATAAACTATGCTCAAACCTCTTGAGGCAGAGTCTTGGACGATGTCATCTCTATCTGAAAGAAATCTCAGAAAAGTTTTCTGGATTTCTCCTAGGCTTTCTTGCACCGATTCAGTGTGCCCACAATACTGAACCAAAGACAACAACCAGATGCAGCCTGCTCTTCTCAAAGATGGCTTTGTGTTCTTGCAAGAATCCAATACCATTGAAAGTACGGTCGTCAACCAGCTAAGGTTTCTTAAGACTCTAGGCTTGTAATCCACGTTTCTAATATCCAACTTATTGTTGAGACACTTGGAGTCAAGCCCAGCACCTAAGATCGTTAATGCCTCACCACTTGCAAACAAAACGTCAACTTGCTTCGAGGTATGAGTTTGATACAAAGCCTGCTGGAACACTTCAACTTCTTCTGCTTTCAAAATGTCTTTGTTGTAAGTCAAACTAATTGCAGACAGTGCAAATATGACTCTGTCATCCTGCTTTTTCACCATAGACAAAAGCTTCTCAACAAAATCATTTCTGTAAGACTCAACTTGAGACGATATTAAAAGGACTGGGCCTAAACAGCCATAAATTGCAAGTTGGGAAACACACTCCACTGCGGCTCTCGTGTGTTGCGATAAAGAGGAACTCAAGTTTTCCGCGACTAGGAACAATAGGGCGTTGAACGATTCAGCAGAAACGGTTGATTCTCTGCCAAACAAAACTAGTCGGGAGACAGTGAAACCGAGAGCTAAAAGATCCTGTCTCTTCATCATCCAATTCAAAACGACATGCACATCATCATCACAATATTCGGGGTGAGAGCAAAGAATACCAAGAAGTTTAGAGACGTACAGCTTCGCCTCATCAGAATTTGCTTTAGAAAGAAGTCCCTTGACCTCTTCAACTCGAACCACTAGATTAGCGACCATGGATAGCGGACACATTGGTAGCAGCTTCGCCAGTGTCTTTCCTGTCTGACTATCAAGCTTTGTTGAGAAATTCGACAGCTGAATCTTTAAAAATTCACCTAAGGGATTTGCAGAGTTCGAACTCTTGCCCGACAATCTTTCCAACTCCTTCACAACGAGGTTATTCACCTTCTCATCATACTCCAAGGCATTTTCCAGCCGGATCTGCCACTCCTGATCGAGAGCAATAACCGTTGATTGATTTCGAACTGCTTGCATAACTAAACAGTGCAACGCGAAAATAAGGGCCTTTTGCATATGCTCCTGACTTAGATCAACTAGAAAAGGGATTATCGTTTCGAAACTCGGGAACTGGATATTCGTGGCATGATTTTGAGAAGGCCAATGAAGTTTTCCTTCACTTTCGAAATTGGTGTATGGCTGCAGTAGGGTAAACCAATAAGGATGCAAGCCCTTTTGAGCCTCCTCAAGAGTTTCCGGTTTGTCTTGAGGGGTTTGAACGACGATATTGAGAATTCTGGCTTCAGCATCCTCAAAAGGAAAGCAACAGTTCACAAATTTGGTAGCGATATAGCGACAGCTATATAATCCAGCGCTGTTTTCAAAATCTTGAAAAGGTTCTTGTCTCCACAGGTAAATTTTCAAAAAGGTTTTCAACTCTAGTTTTTCCGATTCAGAAAGGGAATGTAAGTGATGTATAAGGCTCGAGAGAGTCTCTTGGACCGTAGACCGTAGTTCAGTCAGCTCGTTCTCTAGCATTCGGAAAAGGAATTCGCTATACTCCAAAGTGTTCAACTTGGTCAGCTTACGAAGTAGCAAGCCTAAAGCTTCGTATTGATATCGACGCTGCAACGAATATAGGCCTGTCCTCAAAGCGGGATCAATTTGTATCTCACTTGAGAGATTGGACTTCAGTTGCTTTGCAACGTTGACTGTGAAATCCTCATCATATTCAACATTTTCGGTGGCCATTGTGGTGGTTATCCATTTAATGAACCTAACGGTTGACTGCTTCAACTTGGCAAAATCAGATGTCAAGCCAATCGAGCACAGTTGAGCGGAACGGCCAGACAAGGCCGCACGTTTGCTTTGAGTCATGAAACCCATGATTCTTTCTCTCAATTGAGGAGAGCCTTCAGGTCGCGAACTTTCTGAATCTCCGACAAACAAGTCAATCAGGGTTTCGACAACGAACTCATTCTCATAATCTAAAGATTTGTTTTTTAACATCGCCTGGGCAACACTGGATGAGGACGAAAAGGGATCAGCCGCTGCCACAAACGCCACTATACGGCTTTCGGGAGCAAATCCGAACTCCACAAATCGAATGATGGAGTTCTTGTAGGACGTCAAGACGCCCGTATCAAAAGTTACCCCTGCGTCATACGTGAAAAATGAGCAATCAACCTTTGATAATCCAGGAAAGTTGAGATCCTTGGGTATCCCACTCTCACTATTCGGAAGCACAGGTTTCATGAGCATAAATTTGTAAAACTTTTCTATCAAAAACAACTCATCCTTTTCATGATCATCCAAACGCAGGAATTGTCTGAACTTTTGTTCGTCCTCCGGATTTTTTATATCGGAGTGAAACGTCAGAAGAAGTTTGCACAGAATATTGAAAAGTCGAGAGGCAATCAAAGGCTTCATACTGGAAATTCCAGCCATGACTTCTGGTATGAGCTCAAGTTTCGCTTGCTCATCCAATCTTGCAATTCCTTTGGAGATGAAAAGTAGCGTGTATGATTGCACAACGGTAGGATCGGTGCCATCAGAAACGCTCGGGGACTTTACTTGGTTCAACAAGGCAACAATTGGTAGCTGGACATTTCCGGAGGAATTGATTCTTGTCAGCAAGTACTTGACTGTTTTGCCTATTCGAGAGCGGACTTGAGCATGCGGTGAGGCAAATTTGAGTAGCAGTGGAGCTAAGTATAATTTCAATGACTCTTCAAGTTTTCCATCTGTGTTCGCGAGGGCCAAGCGCAGCTCAACTCTTTCTATTAAGGCTGTTTCTGCCTCCGCCATTGCAATTGTATATGTTGAAAGTTCAACAATAACCTGATGTCGTCAACAGCTTAGCTCTCTTCATCGTAATTCTTTTCAGTGTGTAGAAGGGCAAAAAATCAGCGCGACGATTCTAGGTGCCAAAAAATAAAAAATATAGTGGCGTCAGCTGCGGCACCTCGAATTATAAGCGAGGTTCAAGGGCAATTTAACCGCAAATGATTCTGGAAGCGCAGGAGCTACAACAGCTCTATCGGGATTTTTATCGGCAAAGATAAAGGCAAACTCACTAAGCCAACAGTAAAATCAACGCAAAACAATGAATCAAAACTTGTACTTTTCGAGGTTGAACCGGGATTAATAGTTGTCTACAGTGATCATTCTGTTCACAAAGGTAACTTTGCCAGGACCAACTCTTACTTCAGATGGTGCCAGTGTGGAACTTTCAGTCTCCTGATTCGATGGCGTAGTCACTATCTTGTCTTCGATGCAATGTGAGATAAAGCTAAATTGGCACCACGCACAAGTTTTCTGTACAAAACAGCCAGGTCGGGGATAACTCTCGTTGCCCGTTTCAAAAATTACGTGATGAATTTTTGAAGCCGAATTATGAAATCAATCACGATAAAACTTCTTCACCACACAAAAAACTCACTCTGTCGAGTGTGAAATCGGCGCACTGAGATGTGAGTGTGGAATTCTAGCGATCTTAAACTCAGAATCCCTTGTAAAAAGCTACGACTTTCACTGCTTATTTCCGGCCAGCCATCAAATGATCTGGTAAGCCCACACCTTCACATGCGTTTATAGGGAGGGAGCCCTACATACTTGTGCATGCAGCACGGACTTATCAGCGGGGCGTTGAGATAAAAATATGCGCAAAGCAGAGAAGGTAAGATGTTAGATTTACAAAGAGGGGCTACAAATGTCAAGTGGCTTGTTCTCTTTTATATCGACCCCGCTTCAGAACTCGCCGATAGGTTGACTAGATGCCAAACTTATCGAATAGCTGACACACCTACGATGATGATTCATAACTTACGATTATTCGAAAAAAAATATGGCACTCTTCCACCTCTCTGAGGTTCTTGCTTCGCTCGATCATAGCGTGAGTCTTATGCCTCTTCGTAAAAGAGAAAAGATATTTCCAATTTGCAAATCATCAGTTATACCTCGAATACGGGACGGCTTCCTGGCATCGATAAATTCTTATTTCGAAGCCGAGGCGGTGCGGCTGGACACAAAGTATGCTTATTCTGCGTTAAGTGCGCGGCGATGTAGATCAAAAACATTTCCTGATCTGGAAGACCTGATCTGTCGTCACTTTTTATAAGCTAGCAACAAGGGCCTTTCAGTAGCCGTGGTAGTAGCTATGGCGCCCCCACTGCTGCTCTTCAGTCGAACGAAAGAGTCCAATAAGCAAAGTTATTGTCGCATACGACATTGCACCTCAGATCTGCCTCGTTAATTTCGCAGTTCACAATAACTATACTCATTCTCTGTCAAAGCTGCCTCTTTGTCTATTCTGTCGCGATCAATATCAAACCATATCCTATAGGGGTGTAGGTACCTTGAGTGGGGACCGCCTAATTATGATTTCAAAATAAGAGAGGTACTAACTTTCGATATTGAGTAATTGTTAGATCATGCCTTCATTTTTTAGAAGCAACTGTTGAATAAACAGTATAGGGCGAGAGTGTTCCTATGCCGAGGAGTCTTGTGTCTTTTCAGCAGAAAATCAAGGATGTGTCACATTTTGACATGTTCACGTTTTTTGTTTGTTTCCCCAATCGGGATCGATCTAATATTAAATATATACGAGGTTTAGCTTATATGAGCAGCGTCGGTAGCCAGACCGGTTTACTGTGAAGCTTCTTACGATTGAACGCCGAGAAGAACAAAGCGATTGCTTACACTGCCCTTCACACGAAAGTTAAATTGAGATGGGCTTTTATTCCCTTCAGATTTAAGCTCTTTAAAAAGAACCATATTCAGGCCAACCCGAAACAAGGACGATACCTTGTGTTGCGCGCTCTTGCATTTGGCCGATATACTAACTCCTCTCTATTTAGCTTCAAAAACGTAGGCCGCTTCCATCACCATCTGCAAAATTGCGTGCTTAATCTTGCTCTATTAGATGTGACACGACAAAGATCTGCTCACCAGATACCACGGGAGGTTTTTTAACCTGCCGGTCTATAACTCAGCTTCAAGGGAAATTGGTATTCAACCTTGTGAATATTCCACAGCGGGCAGATCTCGGCTTTTCCACCAGCTTATGCATGGTCTCCTGTTTTCTCCTCTCATGTCTCAAACGCATGTAAAGTTAGCGCAAGAATTAGTAGCTATTACATAGAAGGGTCGTATTTGTGATGAAAGCCGTCCACAAGATTTTTGCCAAGCCCAACTTCTGTCGGCGAGGACATCGTAACAAGACTTAGACGAGCTCATGACCAACTCATAATGCAGGATACATGTTATGACTTGTTTCGATGGATCAAATCACACAAAATGTACCTCACTAACCACACCGTAAACCGAAAAAGACAATTCAGTAGACGTAATAAATTAGGATTCAGTGGGATCAGTCACTGCTGTTTATAAAAGGCGATGTCGCCATAGCTGTCGAGTCCTGTGGTAGACCTTTGTTTCCTGACGGCACAATCACTTCTTGCTACCACTTGATACCAAGATCAAGTAGATCGAATTGCTTGTCTCTTAGCAGTTGGCTAACTTTCAAGCAGATTGCACCGAGAAGACTCAAGATCACACTTTGGGCACACAAAAATTTCCCCGAATTGTAAAATTGACTAGAACCGACGAATCGCGCTGAACACAAAATCGGCCTTTCAACTCAAAGCAGGAGAAAATCACAGATAACATCTCCCAAAAAACCTCCCTTGCATCGCGATTCAGGATTATTGTGCCAAACTAATTTGACGGAAAAAATCCCGCTAGCGCCCAATTATCAATTGCACGACAACACAAAACGACACATACCGCCCCGGCACTAAGATTTCAAACCACAAAACGCACATAACTCTGAATCGATTGGGATTCCTTTGTTTGAAAATTTAGGCGCTTGATAACTGAAAAATTTGAATTGTTTCGTCTGGAAATCCTAATCCAAGCATTTCTTAGTGCCTTTAAGTTTTTGTTCCCTCTTTTGTTTCAAAACTTCTTTACGAAAATATTTGAGCAACGCAAAAATTTGATTTCCACTACATCAATCGCAAGCACAACAGAGGTCAAAGTACTATCAGAAACAAAGCTGACATTTATCCTCGAAAGCCGATCTTGTCTTTGAAACAGAGCACTATCAGCTACTTCGAAAAAAAAATTCTGAATCACTTTACTACTGAGTTGATCCTGCATTCTGACGCCCAAACCGCCTTTTTCAACCAATTTAAACCAAAGTGCTATCAGCCAAGTTGAGTCTTCTCTTTTTCCGGATAAAATAAAGGAGAACGCTTACACCGAAGAAGCCAATTGTTCAAGTAACCAGTCTTTGAGATAAAAATTCAGATTAAACAACAACCGGAAGACGACTCATTGGCCGGCAGTTCTCTCATTATGGAAGGAATCGAGGATAGCAGCATCAGGCTGTACAAAAACTCAGGAATTGAGAAGCATGCAGAGTTAGCACCAATGGGAGATACCTCTCTTCTCGATAATCATGATCTACACTTTATTAGTGAAAGTGGAAGTGAGCAGTCTTCAGACAGTTCAGATGTTCCTTCTTCAAGCGGCGAAGGGGATGCTGAGGCGGATGAAG
This sequence comes from Ogataea saltuana, assembly GCA_030674545.1. Classification (NCBI taxonomy): domain Eukaryota; kingdom Fungi; phylum Ascomycota; class Pichiomycetes; order Pichiales; family Pichiaceae; genus Ogataea; species Ogataea saltuana. Next base: position 421,512 of record JAKTYV010000007.1, read on the forward strand.
ATGAAGAAATCGAGAGGTTCGTTCAAAGCCACGTGATCACAACCAACGTTAATGATCTGGGCGAAACCCCTGAACAAGAAAACGACAACCAAAATAGAGGCAAGCGAAACCAGAAAACTGCACCAGGTGATGAAGAGTTGAGTGAACCTCCAAATCAGCAGGCAAACACAAGTGGTAGCATGTCTTGCGATGAGGACAGTTTCAGCAAAGAAACTGACAGTCCATCGACAGAGAGGGGACGCCCGTCGGCATGTGTTTTTGTTGCTAGTTTGTCATCAAACTTGTCTGATGACATATTGTGTCAATCAGTCAACAGTCATTTCAAACAGTGGGGCACAATTTCTTTGGTGAAAGTTTTGCGTGATCCTGCAAACAGACCATACGCATTCGTCCAGTATAAAAAGGAAGAGGATGCAAAAAGGGCAATTGCTGAAGGTCAACACTCGTTGCTCAACGGAAGAACCATAAGATGTGAAAAAGCGAGAGTTAACAGAACTTTGTACATTGAAACTACCAACAAAGCATTGGTCGAGTCATCAATCAGATCATTTTTGGAAAAGTTCGGTGAGATTGAGAAATTGGTGTCAGTGGATGAAAAAAGCAACCTGGTTGATTTGCACTCTGGTGCACACTCTTATTGGTTTTGCAAGTTTGTCTTTAGGCAAGATGCTATCAGCGCCTATGCTAATTTGAAAGTCAAGCCTTTTTGGAATGTTGAATGGGCACAAAATTTGGAGGACGAGAACAATGATACTCCAGAAGTCACCATTGACAAATACTCCATATTCGTTGGCCAACTTGATCCCAGAATCAATAGAGAGGAACTGATTGAAAGATTTGAACATCATGGGAAAATTAAGGAAGCTATTTTGGTCAACAGACCTTTGAACAATTTTGCATTTGTCAAATTCGAAACCAGAAAGGCTGCAGCGTCCGCCGTTGAAAGAGAAAACCACTCAATGTTCAAATTCAAAACCATCCATGTTCAGTACCGTGAAATGTACAACAACTATAAGAACAAATACTCAAACGAGAGTGGTCCCAAGCTGAACCTTGCCCCTCCCCCAGTGAGTTTCAGGAGAAGACACTCTTGCAGTTCGAACAATAAGCTAAAGAAACCTCCCTACTTCTACCGTACTCGCTTCGGTAGCTTCAACGGATTTCCAGAACAGCAAGAGTTGCAACAGTCCCCATTTTCCAATTTTAAACGGAATGTTTCAAATCCACCACCTCTAAGAAGATTCTCGTTTGGCAATACTTCACCCAATAATCTGCCGAACAAAAGCCTCAAAAGCAACTTCGACTTCTCCAACAATTTTGCGGGAAAGAATGGAAACGAGTCATTGAAGGGCCCTCATTTTAGAAGGGCGAACTCAAGAGAATTGCGTGAGGAAGAAAGCGAGATGATGGGTGCAAGCGATGAAGAAGGGCCAACAAATACTGGAAATTGCAAGATTGACGAAATCGATGAAGGAGCGGTTGCCCGTAACACACACACTGCATATTCATCCACCACCACTGGTGCGCCAAAAACAAATTATTCCTATACCTCAGTTGATATTGAAGAGTACTCTCCAAAATTTCCGCAGAACCATCAACTAGCAGACCCAAAGCTAGCTCCACCGATGGGAGCCAATAGTGGACCAAACTATTATCAGTCGCCAACCCCATACTATTATATTCTCCCATCCAAAGATATCGGTAACTACATGAGAAATCCGATGTCTTCTGGAGTTTGCAACAACAGCCCTGCTATGGTTGGCGTTCCTGGGACGGGCACTGGAGTCCCAGGAGTGGGAACTCCACCTCCCACTGGATATTATTACACATATGCACCATACGATATGAACACAAATCCATCATTGTATCCGTGCTACATGTATTATAATCCAAACCCCGTGCCAGGTACGTCGACCGATCAAAACCAGGGTTATATGCCGGAAGTGTACGAACAACATCATTGAAGGAAAAATCTTCAACCCGTGAGGACTTCTTGGTTATTTTCGTCACTTACTCTCCACGGAACTCTACATCGGTAGAAAAACATGGAGTTTTCCAACTTGGTTTTCAAGGTCAATCATGTAGTGCATTGTTTCGTGTTTGTCCTGATGTTCTTTATTCCTCCCAGTTCATGATTTTTGATTTTGCTAACCACAATGAGCGATGTTTGGATTTCTTGATTTTGTTTCCGGAGTTTGATCTTTCTCATTTTTGCTACTCAGTGTCCTACTGTTTTGTTGTGTGATTCTTTGTGTTTTTCATCCGGCGTTTGGTAGTTGTAATTGCGGACTGGCTCACGCGGTCGCTACCTTCGAGCTACTAAAACCGAGCTGTTTCTTTAAAGCTCTAGTCAGCTGCGTCTCTCCTGTGTTTTTGGTCTCCTCCTTCCTTTATACAGTTCGGTAATCCGATTGTTGTTTTGAGCCAATAGATAACATCCTATGTTTGATTAATTGGAGCTTGTGAGGGGAAGCCAGAATAAAAAAGGGCTTCTCGTTACCCATAACTCGTTGTGCGATTTCACAGATAAACGGAAATATTTTTTTTTTCGATAGAAGAAAAGTTTCGGTGCTGAAACCGTGTGATAAAACGGCTTCCTAGGCGTCTCTCGAGCAGTTGAAAAGCAGTGATCAATTGAAATGTCGGGCTCCAGCTTCTACCATTTTGGTTTTGAGAAGCTTGCTAGCTCCGCCAGGACTTCCAAAGCATTTGAGCTTGTCAGGAAGTCAGGAAACGTCGGCGAAAAATCGTTTGACAAATTGGATCTTCATGAGTTTGAGCCGTTGCGTTTCCCTGAATTTGTTAACATAACCGATGTGGTTCACTCTTCCAGCAGTGGTTTGGATGGGGTGTTTGTGACCAATGGGCAAAGAAGTGGAAGTAGTGAAGGGAACGGGGTCAAAGATGGAACCAACGCGATCGACAATGGCGCTGATAGCAGCCAAACAACGACAAGACCAGATACTGTTGAACTCGATCGAGCAGAGGAACTTTTGATAGCGGATGACTACGAAGTGAAGCACTTTAGAGATCTCGCAACATTTCACGAGTCTTTGGATAACGTTAGCGGCTCTTTGGTCGTAGCTTTAGAAAATCTTCCGGCTGTCATCGTCAACTCTAACATTTTGGCCGAGAACTTATTGGAATATGTTGTGGCAGATCTCATTCCCAAAATGAGACTAAATTTGAAGAACCCTACGCCGTTGTCTGGCGGTCAAATTGATCAAGAATACACCTGGTCGTTCATTGCGAACGATTTTCTCGAAAGCAAGACTGTTTTCATCCAATTTAGTGATATCTTGACGTTGCACCTGTTCTACAGGCTTGTCAGCAAAACAACTTGCTCTGTGGATGATGAACTCTGCGAGCTTAAAGTGGGTATCAAGCAAGTCGCAGTTTTGGCTTGCAAGAAGCTGGAAGAGGCGATCGACGTCAAATCCACTGAAGAGTCCTTGACTCTTCTTAAAGAGAGTTTACAACGGAGAATAATCGCTCTAGCAAAGGTGCCAGTTCGACTCAAAAAGATTGCACAAAGATCGGATAATTTGTCAAAATATTATGACCAATATGAGGTTGATGCTAGTGAATTGCAAGACGTGCCCAGCGAGATGCTGGACGGAGTGAAACAAAACATCGTTGACTTTCGACTGCGGGTGTCAAAGTTGGAGAGCCAGAAAAAAGAACGGCAGTTAATCAACGACAAACGAAATTCTAGAATTAAGTTAAAACGGCTTTTTCATGACTTACAACGAACAGATCGAAGGAAGACCGCTGTCAATGATCCTATGGACGTGGACAATGAGTCTGATGAAAACTCAGAAAACGAGAACAATGAAAACGCTGATGAACTGAACGACGAAGAGTATTATAAAGAAGAACAGGCTCAACATAAGACGAAGAACGAAAAGCTTTATTTCTACAGATTGCAACAGGTCAGGAAAGGAGATGCGGTGAGAATAAAGAACCATGAGGCTTTTACAACGTTGATTGACAGTCGAGTTTATCAAGATAATTACATACCTGCATCCAGAAGGCGGTTTTTGGAGAGTTTTGTCGAGGGAATCAATGACTCTGACAACAAGATTGACTCTAACTTGAGTTACTATGTGAACCACGGTAATTACTTGGCCTACCGGAACAAGTCTAGAATTGAGGAGGAGAGGCTGGACGAAATTGACCGCCAAGAGGAAGAAAAAGAGGCCTCGATTAGTCAAGAGAAGAATGAATTTTTGTCCTCTTACGAAGTGAGGGGCAAGCCTGTCAAGTTGTCGTTAAACAAAAAAGGGGTCCATTCTGTCAAAAGCCAACCCGCGGTTGGCGCCAAAAAAGAGCTTGATGACAAACTACTGGAGCAAGTTAAAACCAAGATTGAGTCAGTTGTGGAAGAGTATCTGGGTATGAAAGAAGACTCTCTTGTCACGTTCATCCTCTCCTATGTGCAAAAAAATTACTCCAAAGGAAAACAATGCACGGAGTTTGACACGTTTTTGAGCGAACTGACGGAGACTCTGGACGAGGACGCGCCGGTTGCTGTCGAAGAAGTCTACTCGTTTATAGCAGCTCTTGTTTAATACTGAGATCAGATCTAGTTTTTGTAAAATCTCAGATACCACGCGGAACTATACCCGACACCCGTGCACCATCTAGAGTAGGAGCCTCGGAGTTTGGGATTTGACTTGATCGAGAAAGGGATCATATGATATAAAGTGCGTACAACAGCATCTGTATTGTTTTGTGCCCAGCAACAGACCTGCCTTTTCGGATGAATTAACGCACTGCTTGGCATTTGATGAGTGATACTTACTACTTGGAGCGGACGATATTTCCGTCGAATTTAGTTGAGTTCTACTTCACCAACTTTAGGGTCCGCGTCCTTGGGAAGAACGATCTCGATCGATACAGCAAGGGAAATCCCTCCAGCTATAAGAGCAAACGCCTTTTGACCACATCTACCTGGCAAGATCTCACTGAACCATCTGACTCCCTCGACCCGTTCATTAACGACGACGATGACTTTGAGCAAGTTTTGAAAAGGACAACCAGGAATCAAGACAGTACGGAGGAAACCACGGAAGTTCCGAAAGGAGATATTTCAAGTGGAAAACTTACGTTTGTCAATGTTTTCGTGAGGTCCACCTCGATCTCTGTGAACAATACTGAGAATCATCAGTTTTACTCTACAGTGTTGCATGCAGCAGTGCTTCCCGGGTGCGACAGATCCAAGAACGAAGACGCTCTTTTGGTGACTCTAAAAAGCGGGCATTTGTTGCTGCTTCGAATAGTGATCAGCAAAGGAAGTTTTGAGCCGGTCATTGTTCAAAAAATCAATCTCACGAATGACCTGAACAATAACAAGTTGTTAACTCCCGGGTTTAAGGTTGCGACGTTTCGACTTGGAAATATGGTTGCAGTATCCGCTTTTTCAAAAATCATCAAGCTTTGTACTGTTGATTACGACGAGGCAGGTTTGCCGTCACTCGGCAACTCCATAAACCTAATAACCACAGGCATGATCCTTCATAGTGTCTTTCTGGAACCCATCGACAAGAATTTCATCATTCTTCTCAACCTCATATCCACCGACGAGAACATAGTTCAACTTGAGCTCAACGAGGTGTTTTTAGACAACAACTTTATGAACAGCATAAAGAAGCAAACGCTGTTGCTTCCGAACACTTTTGAGCTGCCTTATCACATGATTCCCCTTCGAAACACCCAATGTGTTGTGATGATCCAAGAGACCAAGTGCACTTTGAAGGGTATCAATTTTCTTATGTTACACGATGGAGTCGACCAAGCAGAATTGGATTTCCCCGCTGACAAGCTTTCTCCTCGCCCCTTTTGCGTGAACTCTTACTACACTCCAACTTCGCTCATTACCTGTTTGCCCTGTGATGAGTATTACGACCGGGATATAAGGTTTGACCAGGTTCTGTTGACCACGACCGGCTCTGTAATGTGGCTTCTTGAAGTGTTCTATCACACTAAAAAGCCCGAGTGGACCATGAAACTGCGGCGACTTTTTACGCAACCAACAATCTTCAGTAAGTTTTCAATGGAGGAGATCGGAGAGAGCCACTACTCCCTGACTTACTCAAACGAAAGAGGCTCATTGGATTTCAAGATTATAAAGCTTTCCATTAGAGGAAAGGGCAAACAAACTCTCAAGATGAAGGTCTTGGAAGATAAAGGGACGTCAATCAATTGGTTCCCGTCCTTTGACTACAATGTTGTGGAACCTCTCAGGCCTAAATTCGTGAACTCAACCTCATCAGAGGAACTTTGGTGCGTCGGCCGTTGTGATAACAGAGGGTCATTGCTAAATCTCAGAAAAGGATACGGGGCCGAAAAGTCAGCACCTATAAAGGAGTACAAAGACGTGGAAAAGATATTCCAGTTCGAGGCTGATGGGGGCAAGTTGAATCTAATTTTGAGTTTCCCATACAAGTCTGTCCTTGTTGTGCTTGGAGAAGATGATCTTTCCGAGTATTCCAGCAAGTCAGATGGGGGATCTGACGGCTTTGACCTTAGCAACCAAATGGAGGAGCTGAAAGAGTTTTACATCGACGAGAGAACTGTTCATTTCGACAAGCTTGATGACGAAAATTATATACAAGTGTTCGAAAAAGGTTGGAGAGTAGGTGACTTCAAAAGAGCGCAAAATTTGACTGTTTACGATGTTCCTTTCACCATCACAATTGCTGCGTCCTTCGGAAAGTATGTGGCGCTGGCTTACGACGCCGCTATAGACGGGAAACTAATGACTAACGTTGAAGTCTTCTGGATGGACGATGGCATCATTCATCCGCTGGAAATCAAGCCTTTTCTGGAAAACATCCAACCGTCCTTCATAAAGTTCGCCACCGTCGAGGGCTCTATTTGCATGCTTTTGGCCACTTACTCAAACAGAATCTACTTCTACAAGCTTCATGACGGCTCGAAGTTGGATCTCGCGGTGGTTCTTGATATCAATTCGTTTGTCAGTAAAGAAAACGAAACTTTCGAGATCCCGCATGAATTTTTCATGGTTGATCCGAATAGATTTCTCATCACTTCTAAATGCGGGTCTTTCATGTTAGTGACCTTTTCCAAAAATGAGTTTGAGAGAGTCGCTTTGGTGAAAGTGGGTGAGGTTCCTGTCGATATCATTGATACCGGTCACTCGAGCTACTACCTTATTTCAAAGGCAGCTTGGAAACTGGATCTCTCGAAATCGTTCTATCCAGAAAGAGTTTGGGTATCCGAGACAACAGAAAGAAACTGCAAGAACGCTATCCTTTTGGATCGCTTTTCGGACCCATCGATGTCGGAATCCTTCGACGATCAGTTGCTGTCGGTGAGAGACGATGGACTGTGCAGCTTGTTCGTGTCCAAGCACTTGGAATGCAGTGTCAGGAAGATATCATTGAATTTCACGCCGTTGAGATTGTTCTACTACAAACACTACACGTTGTTCATCGTGATTGTGAAAGTTGTTGACGAAGCTAATGATGAGAAATTGCTTTTTGTGGACCACAGGTCCAAGAGTCTCATGACTATCAAAATGGAACAGCCTATATTCAAACAGGGAGAATACCCTATCTCACTTGCCAGATGGCAAGTCCAGTCAAGAAGAATGGAGCATTATACTCACAACCATCTCTTGATCGGTTGTTCAAGCACTCTCAATGGATCCGGTTGCGTCAAGATTGTTGAAATCAGAAAGACGAAGGAAACAGTCAATCTGAGACTGCTGAACTCTTGGACTGAGTCTGGTCCGGTGCAAATTGTTGAGCAATTGCCGGACTCGACAATAGTGTTTGCAACCGGAAACGTGATATACTTGAAGAGATACTTGCCGTCTGAAAGCAAACTGAGCGATTCTCAAAAAGTGTTTGAGTTCAGCTCGGTCGTTAAGGATATCAACGTTTTCAGTTCAGACGTGATTTTTGTCATCACTGCCAAGGAGTCGTTTTACTTGTTCAAGTACGACGGAGAGAAGCTTGTGCATGTTCTCAATGATTCGATGAGCCGCACTTTGGTGGGATACTGTCTGATTTCAAAAGCGGAAGATTTGCTCTTAACCATCGCTGATCTCGAGCACCGAACCATTTCGACAATTTCTATCAAGGACTCCCCCTATGTTTCGCCGACGACGCAAGCCAAGGTTAACGTGCCGTTCTTTCCAAGAATCAGATCCTGTCAATTCAATGCGATCTGGTCAAAAAAACAGACCGATACGCAGTCGAATACCATGGCTATCGGGTTAAACGGTGAAGTGAAAATACTCGTCAGAATCACCAAAGAAGAGTTTGATTTGGTAGTCTCTCACTCAGAGAGACAGTTGCATAATAGTAAGAAGCGATCACCGTTGAGGATATCCGACCTCTCGCCGCTGGAGTTCCAAGAGAAAGACAGCTGTCGTTTTAACGTGGTCAACGCCGATTCGTTGACCGATAAACTCAGTGAGTTTAACGATCCAGAATTGGATCGCTTGCTTCATGAGTCACTGATCTAACTGATCTGTGTTTTTGTTTCAAGCTATATATATACCGTTCCCCAAATTAATACTAATTCATATGCTCATTTTTTGTCGCCATCCACTTCCGCTTTGATTTTCTCCAACAAATTATTGATTCTTGGTGCCATCAAAGGCTGTCCAGAACGAGTTTTGGAGTCTCTCAAAGTCCGAGTTTGCTTCTCGCGTCTTTTCTGTTTCTCCGTTATGATTTGCAACGTTTGTTTGGTTTTTTCAATATGCTCTTTTCTTTTCCGTTCCTTTCTCTCCTTCTTGATGTTGATTCTTTCTTGGAAAGTGAGGGGTTTTCTTACGCTAGGGGGGTCCCTAGGCTCATCTGGTCTGCCGTCAGCTTCTCCGCCTTCCTTCTCTATCAACTTGAAATAGTCTCTTCTGAGACTCGCTCTGTGGGTAAGGGCCTTTTTGATATCCTTCGCTATTCAGAGGAAACAACATTAGTTAATATAACCGAACAAGCATATTCATTGACAAAGTAAATGACAACTTACTCTTAGTGTCTCTTCCATATTTTTTGGTTCCTTTGTGATTCATCAATCCAACCGAGGGTTTTAACCCTTGTTTCCCATCATTGTACGCCATTTCGTGATGCTAAATTCCAATTACACTTGAAATCAACTTCTCATTAGTATAATGGATCAGTTTCTTGTAATTTCTCAGATAGCACGATAAATTTTTTTTATTTTTAATGTACTCGCCCAAACGGGAAACGGCCCCATCAAACTGAACTTCTTGAAATTTTATGGAAAGCCTAAAAAATTTGCGGATGAAAATCAAGTACGATCTTGAATACATTGTATGGGCTCACCCGGACTTGATTATTAATTGCATCTCAGTTTCTGATTGCTCTCAACTCTCAAGATACCTCTCATAGAAGAACAACAGTGGCTCATGACTTCATCTGCACTTCGACAACAATGAGCAACATAAAATTAGCATTTCTCCGGTATATGGAGATGCGAACGATCCAGCGAAGAGAGCTCACTCTGCAATGGTGTTTGCAACTCGGAAGCGAACTTCCGCTTAAGCCTAGTCTGGATATACGACAGAACAGCATCCTACCGTTGATTTCCATCACGCGAGAAAAATTAAGACTAGCAAGCAACCATTGGTCTCTGTTCAAAAGGACCTTTTCCATGTCAGAAACCAAGTTCTTTGAAAACAACTTTGATATACTGGTAAACAATGACTTTTCACCTCCGAAACATCTGCAAAAAGCTTACTCCAAATATGAAAGTTTTGCCCGGCGGCTGGAGAGTTGCCAGAAGGCTGACGAATATAAGCAGTTGAGTACGAAGCAGCGAATAGATCTATTCGACGCTTTCTATAAAGACAAGGTTTTCAGCTTGTGTTATAAGACCCTCACCTCAACACCAACAGCACTCTACAACGGCTTCGAGTACGAATCGATGAAAAAGTTACTCCACGTTTTAGACTCCCATGGCACCGTTGAAGACCTGTCGAAGCTTTTGGAGCATTTCGAGTCGAAGCCGACACTCCGTTGTTTTAACGAGCTGAGAAATTTGTCTCGAGATAAAGCGCTAGTGCCGTTGCAAAAACTCAGCATCATTGTTCAAAATTTGAACTCGTCCCAAGACTTTTCAGAAGGTTTCAAGCAAGAGAGTCAAGTTGTTATAGAGCCTGAAGTCCAAAGTGAAATTATCAAGCTATTCATGGAAGCAACAAATCACGCCCATCTCAAAGGATTGGACATTCTGACGACAAAACTTTGCTCCAGGATCCTTGAGAACTCCCCGACTTGCTCGCCATGGGCTCTCGAGCTAATCGACGTGATTAGAAAAAACATATCACCGCATCATTACGACTCCTTATTCATTGGTCAGGTTTACAGACACACGAGGACCCAGACTCTCAAGCAAAGAAACGATCTTGTTGTGAGTCTCCTTGGTAGCGACCCCTCAGACAAAAGGAAGAGAGACATTCTATTTTCAGTTCTGAAGCATTCAAATAGGGTTGAGAGTTATTATCTGTGGTTCAAGACGTTTCCGAACGTGAAGTTGGACCAAGAAAAACCTCCAGTGGAACTGCTGGTTCTCAAGCATCGCTTTCTTCTTGCCTCGAGACCTCCCGCAAAGCTGTTACAGAAAATGGACTTGTCCAGCAACGAGCTGTCTCGCTTTTTGAGTGTTATGATTTACTCTTTCTCCAAGTGGGGAGACAAGAATTTTGCAATCGAGCTTTACAACATGAAAGAGACTTTAGGGCTGGATCCGGTCATGTCCGACAAAGTCGGTTTGCTCAGGTCGCAGATTGCTCTCCGCAATTACAAAGATGCTTTAGATTCGGTTGTTCATTTCGCTCGAACAGATTACGAATTTTTGAATTCACAGACGTACGACTACGTTTTCGTCATCCTCTCCAAAAACAAACGGTGGAACAACCTAAAGGAGTTGTTTGACTCTCTCATGGAGAGAGGACAAATCACCACTAAGGCGCAGTATTCAGTGATATTTCTGGCTCTCAGTACAAGAGGTGCCACCGAACAAGTGTTGGACTTGTGGGAGACGTTTCTGAAGCGAGGTTTCTATCCTGATGACTTTGTCCTTTGCTCTGTTATTTCTGCGTTCAACAAGATCAAGTCCTATAGCGAGTCTTTACAGTGGTTTTCGGCTTTCTCTCACTACAAAGTCCCGCTGACTCCAAGGGCTTACGGTTTGATGCTTGATGCCCTCTCAGGATCTAATGATATTGCTTCCTGTTTCAAGTTACTGGACGAGCTGTCCGCTTTGTCACCTCAAAATCTCAAAAGAGAGGATTTCCACGCATTTCTCAACAACTGTTCGCGCTTGAGCGATTACAAAAGCGTTGATCTGATTCTATCCCATTACTTCCCCATCTTCAGAATTGATCCGTCTCCTGCCGACAATATATGGAGGTTAAAAGCCCATTACTTTGGATATCGATTTGGTACTGTGGTCAAGCTCTATGAACAAATTGTTGCCAGAGGAAAGGAAACCTACAAGGACAGTCTTTTAGCTTTGGAATCCTCCGCGCATTACAGTGAACTTACGAAGTTCCATCAGATTTGGCGTGAAGTCTCACTCAAGTACAAAGACAGGCTCACCATTGACGCATATATCCCCCTTCTGATTGCTCATATCAAGAAAAATGGTCTCAGTGGACTCCCAGCTCGTTTGGATGAGCTTCAGGGAAAGTTTGGCAAAATTCCCGCTAAGGTAATCAATCAACTGATTTTCACTTGCCTCCGGATGGGAAGGCCCAAAAGCGCTTTGAAAGTCCTCAAGATTGGACTCCAAAAGAAGGCTGAAATTTCCTCCAAAACTTACGCTTTGATTCTCCAGGCGAACACTTCACGTCACAACAGATGGAAAGTTCCGGTTGAGACCAACATGAGTTTGTTGGATGAGCTACTGATACACAAGAAGAAAGACCGGATAGGTGTTCTGGAGCGTGACTTGAATCCCGTTTCGTTCAAAATGGTGATTTCTCATATACTGAAATCGAAAGGTACCTTATTGGCAAGGAAGTATTTTGAGGCTTATATTGAAAACTCCAAGTCCTACCTGCTTGACAACGTTCAAATTCTGAGCATCGAACTGATGATTCTGGGAGAAGAGCAGCGTTGGAAAGAGTTTGAAAGTTGTTTCAATAGATACTTGACAATCGTCAAGTCCAAGTTGAACCTCGCAAGGTCGACAAATCACGGTTACCACGGTAAAATGGGTGACAGTCCATCTCGTTTATCTCAATTTTCAGCACCGCTGAACGTTTTGGATGAGGAGCGCTTCCTCAATGACACGAGGCCTTCGGCAAAACTTCCTTACCAATTACGACATGCATTATCGGCCGTCTGGCCTTACAGATTGCGTCAATTGCAAGAAACTAACAGACTGGGAGACATTGTTTCCATCATTGAAGATCTTCGGTCCGAAGGTTTCGTTCTTGACAGTGGCTCATTCGAAAAAACAGCTCTCGTTTTGAGTTCCGAGCCCGCACTTTTGCAAACAACTGTTTCATTTTTGGACAAGTACATGTTGCCGAGCGTGCTGCGTCAGAAATCAGAATGGCGGATGAGACTTCGTCTCAAGCAGGATTTCGTGCCAGGCGCAAAGAACGGTGACATAATGTTTTCAAAAACGGTATACTTCCGTGTCTTGAAAAACGTTTTCTCCGGCTTGAACTCACAAATGGAACCGCTCGAATTACGAAATGTTCTACGTTCAATTGATGCATCGCCTAACTACTCGATTCTCAAAGACGTGACTCGAATCATGGCTGCCACCAGGTTGGCGGTGGCTCATTCGAGGAGATTGCGGGCCAAAAAGACGCACTTCCGTCTTGAAACGAGTTCTTGTCGCTTCAAAGACCCTTCATCTATACGAAAGAAGATCATGGCCCACAAACAGATTTCGTTCAGCAATATCAATTACTACGCAGAGCGGAAAAGACTGATTGCCTCGCTGAGAGATGTCAAGACGAAAATTGCCGAGACGTCCAGCGAAGAGGAGTTGAGCGGTCTTGATGCAGAAAAGGAAAGAATAAGCACCGAAATTGCTGAGTTAAAACTAGCGAGGGCCAAAGTTCTCAGAGAATCAGAACTTATCGATGCTGATATCGCGACAAACTCGGGACGCAATCGTTTCTATCACCGGCTGGCCAATGAGAGACAATACCCAGATGATAAAGAAACATCCGAGCACCTTATTGGAATCCCGAATAGCACACCAAGAGGTTCACGATAACCAATTGTATTATTATCTACGTGAAATCTGTACATACAAACCACTCTTATAGATACATCCCTACGCGTTGGGTCTCAAAATAGATTTTAACGAACTCGACAGTTCAAAAAGCCACACTCAAGTCGCTGGTTCTGGCAAAACGTACTCAATCGCAGGTTCCAAAGCCCCCCATATCAATGGTCCAATGTGGGGCTGTATATTGTATTCCAATTTAAGGGAGGTCGTTCTGTTGGCCAACTTCTGGTGATAATCCCAGACCGAGTATTTGGACTTGACACTCTTGAGATCGAGGGCCGCTTCGTCTTTGCTGGTGATGATCTTATCCCAGAAAACCACTTTTGAATGCTCTTCGTCGCCATTGGCCTTCGAGTTCGATCCGTCGTACTCACCGACCAAGTAAACAAAAACTTGTTTTGTGTTCCAGTTAAAAAGTGGTGAGAGATCTGTTGTCAAGTCAAAACTCAGTCGAACGTTTTCTTTGCCAACGTTAGGACGTCCTCCAAAATTTCTCGAAAATTTCAAAGTGTTGATGGCCTTGTTGATCTCAAGACCCACGGCTGAGCTGCTCAGATCACAGAGATACAGTTGCGCTAGCCACGAAATAGAAATCACTGCCGCCATCGAAATCAACAGTGTCAGAACATAGTTGGAAGTGTTCTGGGCCCTTTGGGCAAGCGAAAACATTTCTTGCTGAACCAGGGATTGTTAGGAGCCTGAACGAGAACGACTCCAAGCTAGAGATTTTGACCTGTAACTTTGTTTTTCAACTAGGTGTAAATATCTCGCTGAATTTTGAGTCGAGCCAGCACAGCCCTGAATGGTTTTTCGCAGAGTTCTTGATAATCCATCTCGGCTCAGGAGACCTACAAAGTTTGACGCCGCAGGGTGAACTTGAATCATGAGACATGGGAAGAACGGAGAATCAACCTAAGCTGGACTGTTCGCCGAGAGGAACGAAAATTAGGTGACTTTGCTATCAAACTAGAGGAGCATAGAAACTTCCTTTTTGGATCCCCTTTTGAAAAATTATTTAATGACTTTTTTTGATTGGAACAAATGTTTCACGCTATCTTTTGTCTGTCCCTCAGTCCGAGCTATAACAGATTGTTATATATCACGAGAAGGTGTTAAGTTACCATTCTCCGAGAAGAAAGCTTTGCAAAACTTCTGAAGGAAGGAGCTAATGCAGGAGCGGCTCGCTGCCGCAGAGCCGCATCAAAACACTCTAGCTGGACTCGAGCACGTGATCTGAAGGACCGATGAAAAATGTCTATAATAGCTTTCAAAATAAATAACCAGACCTAACTGATTCCACTTCACCGCATAGCGAGCCCCCTTCGTGAATACAGAACATGCCAAGCACCTACTCCATGCAGTATGAAGTCAATAAGATTAGTGCTAACATCGCTTCTGATTCTTGTTTTCGTGGTTCTGATCATATTGTTCGGCGATCTTCCTTCTTGTAAGGGCACCGTTCTCCACAAGCTGCGGATTCTACTGCTTGACACCATATACAACAAATATTTGAGACGAAGCTTTCTGAAAATTGATGACAAATATTGCCACGGCTATATTTCCAGATTCTTGCTTGGAAAACAAGCGAGATGGCTAGCTGGGTGGATCGTGCCGTTGTTTTATCTCATTGTCTTTTCTAAATGCCTAGACTTATTCTTCAGTCACACTTACAAGGACAGGACGGATTACAGCATTGTATCGCCATTTGAGCTCTACTGTGTTATTATTCCTACTCTTGCTTTGAATTACTACGTATTCATTTCCGCTGTCCTGAGGGATCCGGGCTCGATCAAAACTTTGTTTGACAGCGGCTCGAAACTCAATGAAGCGAAATTGAAGAGCCGTTTCGAATACGACGAGCTTATTTATTTCTCCGGGAATACTTGCAGTACTTGCGATAATCCCAAATTGGCAAGGAGCAAACATTGCTCTTCCTGCGGAACCTGTGTGCTTTTGTTTGATCATCACTGCATCTGGCTCAACAACGACGTGGGGTACTATAACTATAGGTACTTCTTGGCTTTTTTGGCCTCAATCAACTGGATATTCATTTACGGGGGCACCATATGTTGGAGAGTTCTTCAATCCTCGTTGAGGCAAGAAAAGTTTGATCCTCGCCTGACTGGCTCAGGTTTTTTCAAAAAACGCTGGCTCTTGATAACAACAACCTCTAACGATAACCAGATTACTGGTATTTTATTCTTGATGTGTCTGCTGCTAGCGCCAGTGGTTATCTTGTTTCTTGCCGAGCACTTGTGGTACTTATACCTAGGAGTGACTACAAATGAGACCTTGAAATGGGACTACGTGCGACTGCTCATTGAGAACGATCTCCTTTACAAGTGCACAGTCAAAAACGGAGAGAAAGTGTACTTGACTGCCTTGTTTCACGATTCAGGAGGCACGCAGAACTCGCGTTCAAAGTTTGCAACAATTGCGAATGAAACTCTAGAGTTCAAGTTTCCGCCAAACTATGAACTCACAAAAGTCAGCAATTGGAGAGATCTCGATAACATTTACGACAAGGGTTTCCTGAACAACCTGAAAGAACGGATTTTCCCCGAAAATTTTATAGAATAATCCGAAACAATTGAATAAAACAATAATGATAAATGTACATAGATCAACAAACGTGAAATAAAAAACAAAAAACTGAAACTATCATTCGATAGTTCATTCATAGATCGCATGCGAACAATTAGCAGACTTGATTGCAATGAGAACGGGTGAAAGAACGACGTATCAAAGAGTGACACTGATGTAAAAGTTAAAGTAGAACCACCACATTACCTTCTTTTGGTCTCTTCTGACAGCCGGCTTATAAGAGAGTCAGCCGTGGTCAACTCAGGTAATTCGAGACTAGTACGAATGCGTTCCAGCGAGCTGACTCTCCCTTCACCATTCGCATGAGCAGCCTTCGCTCTTTCAGCATCCAAAGACTTCTTTCTTCTAGAATCCAAAGATTTTCTGTTGATGCTGTTTCTCATTCGGTTGAATCTTTCCGAATCCGTTATTAAATTAGGGTTTCTCTTGACAGTGAGAGAAGGTCTGGCTAACGCCCCATTTGTTGATCTCTCACCACCTTGAGTAAACTCCATCTCGATTTCCTCTGTTGCCAGTGTGTCGACGGACGGCGATATAGGTATTAAAGGTAATGCAACGCTCTTTTTCTTGGCAAACATACGCTTGAAAAGAGAACCTCTTGAGCCTCCAGTACCATTGATCGAGTCCCTGTAATCCTTTGTGTAAGCAGACTGTGGCTGCTCTTCAATTTGAGCCTCAATGGACAGCGTTCTAGTGTACTTGGACAACTTGGTACGGTTCGGATCTGTAGGGTCGTAGGTTTCCGAATACTCATCGAAATCACCCTTAGCGACACGCTCTCTGATAATGTCAATGTCTTGCGGATAATAGAGTTTTTCAATGAAATCGTAGGTGAACCGTGGAAGAATGCAGATCAGAACGCCAATGAACAAACCCGCCCAAAATGCAGGTGTACCATACATGTCTGCGGCAGACTTGTAAAACTCACCTGCGTAAGTGGAGGAGGACCACACACCTGTCCATGCGAAAACAATGATGATCGAAAGAGAAATAATCAGTACGGACAGCCAATCCCATCTGAAAAGGTGGAAGAGAATGTAGAGATTGCATGAAACAGTGGCGATTGTAGCAATCAGAGCACCCACAAAGTATCTGTGGTCAAGCGACAATCCGTTGAAAGTGACCACACCATTTTTGTAGTACATGAAATATGGATAGAAGAATGAAATCAAAGATTGATAAAATCCATCCACCATGTACCACCAAAACTTCTCCATGGTCCACTCTGTTCTCAAGATACCTGTTCTATACAGCTGAGGCACCAAGAGAGAAATATGACCCGGAACGTCTTGATCGAAGATACCCATGAAAATGACAGGGAGGGAAGTGAACGCCAAGTTGTAGAACATCAAATATGTGTACTCAAACAGGTACGAACCATCGAAGTCATTGTAGATACCATACCAGAACAGCGCAAGGGTGAAGACCACATTTTTGTAGAAGAAAGTCGGTATCATCTCAGCCAGTCTTTTGTAAGACCACCGCCCATGAATCAACACCAACCTTGCCAAATATCTAAATTGGCCAATGGCATAATCTGCAGACATGACCGCTTGCGTACCTTCCTCACCGGCAATACCAACACCGACATCGGCGGCTTGAATCATTGCCACATCGTTGGAACCGTCTCCAATTGCCAAGGTCATGACGTCAAGGGTTTCTTTAACCAACTTGACCACTGCAGCCTTTTGAGCCGGAGAAACACGACAACACAAAACCGCTTTGCACTGCTTACACAGCAGCAAGAACTTGAGCTTGTTTTTCTCACTCAGTGACAATTTCAAAGCATCACCATCAATGACAACTCCAAAGTTTCCACCAGGGGGAGAGTGGTCTTTCTTGGCATCATCAAGCTCGCTAAGAGACCCGTCCATACCGAAATGATCTCTCAAATATTTGTCAAGGAGAGCACTCACAATGTCCGACTTGCTTCCATTCAAAGATCTCCATTCATCCTTGCTGAAAACAGACTCAACGTCTTCTCCATCAGTTTTGATCACCAAAAGATCCATTCCGTTCTCTAGCAAGTTACAAGAGAAACCGATGTTGATAGCAGTTTCAACCTTGTCACCCGTCAAGACCCAAAGCTTGATACCGGCCTTAGCTAGAATCGAAATGGATTCAGGAACACCATCTTGTAATCTATCTTCAATGGCAGTTCCACCTAGTAACGTGAGTTCTGTTTCAATTGAAGAAGCAACCTTCTCCATTTTCTCTTCTCTGTGATCTAAGGCAGCCGAGGCCACTGAATGTCTTGCTTGCCACTCCTCGTACTCAGACCAAGTCAGCTCTCTTTGCGCAATACATAGAGTTCTCAAACCTTCGGTAGCAAACTGTTCTAAGTGAACGGCTGTTTTGTCCAACAATTGTTGGTCGTTCGAATCACTCAGCCTTGAATAGATAATGGAGTCAGCACCTTTACAAATCAACAGAACAGTTGGCTCGCCATCTCTTGAAGAAGGTGGAATCTTGATCATCGCACTCATTCTCTTTCTTGTTGAGTTGAACTCCAAAATGTTGAGAATTTGATACTCTTTTTCAACTCCTTGAACGCTCAAAACAAGACCTTTCTTGGTTCTGCGCAAGAACTCATATCCAACGTCTTTAGCCGTGGCCACTAACGCAGCCTCATCAGGACTTTGAGCCTTCAACTCCATCTTACCGGGCTTGGTCTCAGAAGGTTCAGTCAAGACACTGTGACATAATGCCAGGGCCAACATGAAATGCTCAATGGAGACTTTTTGAGCTTCGCCTTGTTCCCCACTCAGGTCTTTGGCAAATGATTTAGAAATGAAAGTAAGCTCGTCGTGGATGTCAGGGGACACTTCACCTTTATTCAGGTCCCGAAGCATGTCGATCATTTCCACTTTGTCTTTGGCAATTTCCTCCTTCTCTCGGGCGGACTCTTCTTCAACATCTATGCCTTGTCTTCTTCTGATACCGGCATACGCCTCAGTATAAGCTCTGCCGTAACTGACACCATTGATGGTACACTTTTTGTACTCCATGACATTTTGCGTCAACGTACCAGTCTTGTCACTAAAAATATACTCAATTTGACCAAGATCATCAGAGATGTTCCAAGACTTTGGAGTGCATGGATAGTCAAGTTTTGGATAGTACATCAGCACATCGGAGTAAATGAAATACGCTTGAGCTGTCTTGATGATCTCAATGGAAATGTACAGGGAGATGGGAACCAAGGATTCGTACAGGATCAACGCCACGAAAAATCCAACAATTCCGTTTGCCACGGCTGAACCTGCAATGGTACCAAATTCGTA
This sequence comes from Ogataea saltuana, assembly GCA_030674545.1. Lineage (NCBI taxonomy): Eukaryota > Fungi > Ascomycota > Pichiomycetes > Pichiales > Pichiaceae > Ogataea > Ogataea saltuana. The sequence goes on from JAKTYV010000007.1 coordinate 440,654, forward strand.
ATACTCTCTTGAAGTATTGTTCTTGTTGTAGTAGATACCGTTCACAATACTACTCACCAAGCACAAGATGAACAGCAAAAGGAAATTCATCACGACGGACCAGTTCAGTTCTCTTGAGATTCTTGATTTCTTGGTTGGAGTGGCACCGGCATTCATCATGATCTTTGTGTCATCCCCAGTGAAAACCACCATTCCAACGACCCATTTGGTATTTCTGAGAGTACAGCCTCTCAAAAGCATGTTGTTGACAGTCACCGGTTCGTTTGCAATCTCGTTGGACGAATCGTCACCCTCAACGTAGTACTTCAAATTTCCCTGATAACTGTAGAGGTTTGATTTTGGACCCTCACTTTCCACCCAGAACTTACATCTAGCCAAGTCATTGACAGATTTTATGGATGAGGAAGAACATTTTAGAGCTTGTTTCACTTTCAAATTCGTCTCACCATCCAAGTTCTTGGTCTCAGTATAACAGCCACCATCCGAGTCAGAGGTGGAAAGAATGAGTAAATCAACGGGAACAGATTCGTTATTTTTCACTTTGATGATATCTCCAACGTGAACGTTTTTCCAGTAGTCTCTCTTGAAAACAGGATTCACTCCCGCCGTCGAAGCCGACGGAGGCGCAGTGAAACCCTTGATTTTTGGTGCATATTGTTCAGCTGCTGTTGCTGATAGATTGCTGTCTGCAAACGGATTAGCTGCCTCGCTGCTGAACGAGGCCGTACTGCCCCCGTTCAGCTCCTGCTGGAAACTTTTTCTGTAATCGAAACTGTCGTCAGATTTTCTGGCTTCGGCGGGATCCTCTTTGAGGGGATCCACGATCGATTTACCCTTCAACTTTCCAATTATGGAGAATGTGATCTTACTCGTTGTCTTCTTGATTCGTCTCCAAGCACTGATGTTTTCCCCATTGAAATTTGGGTTGTCCATTCCTTTGAGAAGGTGTGTGACTTGATTGTTCACTTCCAAATCCAAGCTCGTTCTTCTTGAGTCTTCTAAGGCGTCTTTGAAAGCAGTGATACAAACAATGACAATCAAAGGCACCGACGAAAGTGCAGGATTCGGAACACCAAAAATCTCAAACGCACCCATTATGATCACCGCCAGGAAGTAGATGTTTGCGACATTACCAAACTGATAGTATAAATTCTTTGGAACAAAAGACAACGGAGTGTACTTTGTGGTCCTGATCTTATTTCTGGCATACTGTGTGGGTTTCCCGTCTTCATCCAACTGGCTCTCGGGAACGGGCAGATTCCAAAAAATCTCTCTTTTCTGGCTAGAGCGGTCAAGGGATGCGTCACCATCCTCGCTCTCTTCATCGTCATTTGGTGTCTCATGTCCGCTGAAAATTCTTCGTCCAGGAAATCTTTTTGACAGAGTTCGTCCAAACGTCTTATTTCTTTTCAATGGATTTCCGTTCTTGTGTCTTTGAGTACCCCATCTGTGTCTGCGAATCGAGGCATTTCTTGTGTTTGGCAGATCACCTAGTCCCTCCTCGTCTTCTTCACTTCCAGATTCCGCACCTTCAAAATTCACGTGAGCATCCTGCAGATTCACTGTGGCAAATGTTGGTTGTTGTTTCGCAGCCGGCGTGGGCTCTATACTCACGTCGTCGAGGAAGTCACTAGCATCGGGACCAAAAATGTCGTCTCCATCATGATAAGAGCTATCGTGGAGTCCCACATGATCCGATCTTTTTGAGCCAGATCTGCCTTTTAGAGGCACGTCGGACCGAGGCGAATCAATCAGCCCATTGGCGGATGTGTAACGGACACCGTCTTTGTCTGGGAAAAACTCATTGCTGTCATCAAACGGACTGCTCACACTGTTATTTGGATCCTGCGGCATTCTGCTGATTGGAACAATCTATGTTGGGTTTCTCTGCTATTGCGGATTTCGAAAACTCGATTTGTAGCTTTTTGCGCTAATAGCTACAACACCGGCTCACAATTCTATTATCCGGGATCCTTCAGTTGTCCCAGGTTCGGCGCAATTTGTATCCTCAATCACGGACCGCTGCGTTCCTGTACCTTTTTGCCTCCCGGTGTGTTCAAACTAGTTTCTTAGTTCTCATCCCTTACCAAAAAGACACCTTCTTGTTAAAACACCTTTTTGAAAAAAATTACATACACCTTTTTTTGTTTCCGGCAGTTAGAGCATCACCACGCCCTGCAGCTGATCTTCCTCTAAGAAATACGTGGCGATTCTGCTGCCGCTCCCGCGAAAACCGCGGAGAAAAAATAAGGATTCAGGGGCCCGACCCGATTTGGACCCCCTGGTCGCGAGCCCACTTGTACGTGTTCTACATGACGAGCCGCTGATTACCGTATGGGTTCGGGCGGCCTGAAAACCGCGCACTTATCCAGCCGGCTCAACTTTTCGGGATTGGAATTTTCACCGATCGATAGGGGGCCGTGCCCCTGGATAGAATTGACCCCCAGGCTCTGAGGCCAAGAGCCACCCTCGTAATCAAAGTTCAAGGAGCTTTGCGCCTGATACGATACATACGAGTCGTCCGGGTGTCTACAGGTTTCTAGCTTTGGGATATTATCTCTCCATGATCGTGGACTCGGTTCTGATCCTTTTCTAGGAAACTCGCCGGTCGTTACCGAGCGGAGCTCAGTCGCCACGATGCGTCGATCGTCGTAACCGTCAAAAACTTTATCTTTTTCTCTTCGACTCCTGAATTGCGTCGATCGACTCTTACGATCTTTGCTTGTTTTCTGCAAGGGTCTCGGTTTTTTTAGGGGTTCAGATAAACAAAAGGCTTTCTTATTTTCTTGCCTCTTATCTACTTTGAGCATACGTCTGTCACTATTGTTTTAGGGACCTTATTTCACGAAACTAACTCGTGCTTAGAGACGAGTCTGCGGATGAGAACAAGAATACATACTGGACTATAGCGTTCCCCAGTAGTACAGGCGTTTCTTTCCTTCAATGGATCCGATCCCTCAAGATCAGTCCGATCCAGAGATAATTAGCATTCCTTCAAACTCCTTCACCGCGTTTAGACTTCGGCATGATATTGCTTTGGGTTTGAACAGGAATTCATCCGTGGAATCACTGGGCGGCATCCCCAAATCATGGATGTTGCACCAAAAGTCTGCTCTTTTGACAGCTCTTCACAAGCTCTCGAAAAAGGGGGAGGGCTCCGGAACTAAAAGTGCCAATGCATTCCACGGAGTTCTCAACAGATCAGCGCATGCAACTTACAACAGCAGAACTCATGGAACGAACGCGAAAGCGGAGCGCTCACGTTTCACGGATGACAACACGTTAGATAGCTCTCCCGATACCCTTGATGTTGACTCAGAAGCAGCGAGTATATACAGCCATGGTTCAGATCAAATTTTGGGCACTCAACAGGGCGCCCTAAGGGAGCGAGGCCATAGGAAAAAAGGGCTCTTCCGACAACCAGCCACGGGAAGGAGTCGTGACAGCTCGGACTCAAACACCAACGCATCGGCTGCTGACGACCCAACCCATCTCGCTCGGATCTCTTCAATTTTGAAACCCAAAGCACGGAAATCGGCCACTTTCAGGGACCAATCGCGAACGCTTGGCTGGTCCAACGATGATTTTCTGGCTTTCCACAAAAGATTGACCTCGGAAGCAAGCTTGGGAACGTATAGAGCTAGAGCAGCTGAACACGATCCCGCTTCAGCTCACTCAACTTACTCCCCAACCAAATTGAACAACGATATTGAGAAGGCCAGAAGATTAGGCAACGAATGCCGAAACGTTGAGCCATCCAACTCATCAATGGCCTCGTTTGTCACCGCTGAAGAATACATTGACGAAAACAGCTTGCCAGATCCTGCCAACTCGTCTCAAGATTCGCCTGCTAGAACGGATGGTGATAAGGAAAGTCAAAGGTCCAATGAAGCGACTTTGGCCTCCGGTGTGCCAACTGCTACTGAATTTCCTGCTTTGGCTTTGAAGCCTCTCAAGGTTGAGACTTTGAACCAAGGTAAAACAGTCGCTTTTTCTCCATCGATTACGTCCAAAAAGGCTAAAAAATTGCCTAGAGCTCACAAGAAAAAGAGGAAGGAGTCGACGAACATGCTTTCGATGGCGAACCCCAGTCCGGAAGAAGACTTGGTGGGACCCTTTTCTCCCGTTACATCGAATCAACACCATTTCCAGTTGAGGAATTTTTACGAGCAGGCAAATGGAGAAATGATTAACTTGTTCAGCAAGTTACAGAACAAGACCGTTGGGGCCCGTCACAGAATCAACAGCGAATACTCGAAAATAGAGCAGAAACGAAAACTCAGAAGAATGTTTCAAGAGTTTTCAGCAGGGAACATTGTGAAGATGGAAAAAATGCTGGTGATGGTAACCATGAACGACGCCAAAGATGAACCAGGATCTTCTCCAAGGGTTATCGAGAAATGGAAGGAATTCATAGTTGTTGCCAGATCCACTGGAAACCACGACTACCCGATCGTTTTGCAATTTTTCAAGAGCCGAAAGATCTCAACAACTGATTTCTCGGCTTTGGACAACTTGGATGAAGAGAATTCCAGCGAAGAAGATGAGTCTGAAGGAGGGAACTTTCAAGGCATCAAAAAAGTACTTTATTCAACAAGAAATTTAGAGCATCTGGAGTTTGACGTTCTTCTTTCGACTAAGGACACAACTGTCAAATTCCGCAACGTCTTAGACAAGAGTATATCGGTGTCTAAGCTGTCCAAAAAGCGTCGAAGCTTGGACTACATTTTCCTGCCACAAACCCAATCGGCGAGTATCCGATGGTTGAGTTTTCTTTCAACTGTTTTAAGCACAGAGACTCCGAACCAACACCGAACAATCTTATTCAAGATCCCGGCATTGGATGTTTCGTTGACTGTTAGAAATTTGCAAACGATTTTGAACCCGGAAGACTTCAAGTTTGACTCTGAAGTGATGGATGTTGTTTACTACGAATCGGGCTACCAGGTTCCAAGACTCAATGCTTTCAACAAATTGGTGGAGCTAATAGTCAATGATATAGCGAAGATGGATTTCCAAAAGTCAAAGATCGATTCTGCGGCCGCAGACTTCATCCGAAAGCTGATGACCCAAAAACACTTATTGGCATTTGCTGCCAAGAAGTATGACAGGTTAGAGTGGATAATGGGAGAAAATGAGAAGTTATTGCAGGCAGTTTGGCTGATGCTGAGCGACACCCACGATATAGAGTTGCGTGAAGTGAAACATGATCCGGGGAGGCTGGCAAGCGAACCGATGATTGAGCCTACTCCAGTTGAAGGATTTTTGGCCAGACTGTCGAACAGGGCAGGCCAATTGACTTCGTCATTTGGTAGGAACTACTATAAATTGAGCTACTTTGGGACGGTTGACAACTTGCTGCTGTTCCAAGAGTTCTATTCTGCAGTCCCACTGTTTGAAGAGTCTATGGTTCACGTCCTATCCCCGTTTGGAAAAGTCTTGAATGAATACCTTTTAGAAGAGGCTGTCAACAAGAGGAGCTTGCGTTTTCGGAACTCACCGTTCCCGTTGAGCTCGGACTCCAACCACGTTAAATGGTTGAGGCCTGGCCTCACTCCTGTTTCCTTCGAGAAGCACGACACAGAGGCGTTGTACCAAGCGGAAAGAAGGTCCTGCATGATAGCAAACAGCTACGGTGTGATTGACTTATGTGAAGTTCAAGAGATCCGAAACGTTCACTCTAGCGAAGTCCCAAACTTGGTGAAACTTGCAGGAGCCCTCTCATGGGGAATTCCGCGGTCTGAGCTTGAGAACGATGAGCAGACAGATTCTTGCTTTGAGATAAAGCTTACTAACGGCTCTATCATCAGGTTACAGGCCTGTAACAGACAGATTCGAGATGAATGGGTTAATCGTCTGCAACAACTGCGAGACTACTGGACTTTGAAAAGGCAGGAGGATTTGCTAAGGGTTATGAATCTAAGGGAAACGAATATGAAGCTGGCTAATCTACCTGATGACTTCTACGAATCGGTCGTCTCCACGGACGAGTCGCCCAACAAGTGGGAGATATCAAGAGCGAAAACGGATCCTTACATTTACAACATCTCGTCCTGGTCGATTGATAAACCGATTATGATAAGTGGCATTCTGTATCAAAAGCGGAAAAAGCACAAGAGCTTTCGCAAGTTCTTTGTTATTTTATGCCCCGGATTCCTGATCCTTTACAACATGTTTGAGCGAAGCAAAAAGTCTGGAACCATCAAACCCACGTCATACTACCGGCACTACACCTCGATCAGCTTGAGTAACTGTTATGTCTTTTGCAACTTTTCTAATGATCTAGATCTCGTCTCCAAAGACCGGATGTTGGGTCACATGACCCCTGCTGGTCATTCATCTCCAAGAATCTACTCCGATGGCTGGAAGAGTTCTGAAGATGAAAACTCGCGCCATTTCACTGTTTGGTTCGGCTCGAAACGGATGATGTTGAAAACGTTGAACACCGATAACCCAGGGCTGAAAGGGTTTTCTCACGAAAGCGACGACTCCGAAAGTTCGGGAGACGACTCCGACGAGTCGAGCGCAACCACCGAACAGAAACGTTCCAAGGGAAAGCGAGGAATGTTGAAGTCCGTGTCGAAACTTGGTGTCACTGGAAGAAGCATGGTCTTTCTAACGAGGTCTAGAGTCGAACGCGATCTATGGGTCACCAAACTGCTGAATGAGATTGAACGATTCTCTTTCGGAGACGACGAAGAGATACAATTGTCTTGAGTTGAAAGATCGCTGTGCGAATGAAGCTTTTTCACTATTTATAAATTAATTTGCTTACGTCGAAAGTATTACACATTTTGTAATTATCAGACGGCTTTCCAGACATAACACATCTCATCCCAGCCAACGCTAGCGGCAAAGCCACTCCCCCACAACGACCAGTCACAACCTATAGCAAACTCCTTGTGCATGTCGAAACTGTTCACCAATGAGTGTCCATGGAACAATCTGTTGTTCAAAAATCTAGCCTTGTCATCGGTTTGATCCTTCCAGACTTTGCACGTCATGTCGTATGAGCAACTCAACAGAGTGTCGGAATGGTGTGGTGACCACGAAACCCTCCGAACAGCAAAGTCGTGTCCCATGAATCTGTTCAGAGGTGACGGCCCATTTTTGTTCCCGTCCGGAAGTACCTGATGCAGTACGCTGGGCACCACTCTCAGATCCCAGATCTTGATCGACTTGTCGACGGATGCCGTCGCTATCACCGAGGATCTGTACTTGTTGAAGTCACACGAGAGAATTTCCAACCCGTTGTGGGCAATGAAATCCAGTTGAAGCGGCTGCGGTGACCGGATGTCCCAAACTTGACAATGTGACGAGGAATTGACTGAAACCAACACCGATGGATCATGGGGAGAGAAGGTAGACTGGTAAACGCAATCGCGGTCAGGGTTTTCGGGAGTTGATTTCGATGAGGAAAGGGGAGGATTGAAGCGAGAGTCAGCCCGTGTTGTCAAATCCTTTGCACTGCAAAGAGTCATCATTGACTGACTTCTATTTGGAGTCCAAACTTTGATTGTTCCGTCCCACGAGGAAGAGCAAAAAGTGGACTTATCAACTAGGTTCCAGAAAACTGAAAAGACTTCTCGCTGATGCTCCTGGTACTTACTTATGGGAAAGTTCTGCAGTGTGGTATCAAACAGCGAAATAGAGCCGTCACCAGAACAAGTGAGTACCTGGTTCTCGTGCAATTCTGACCAAGCGACATCAAATAATCCGTCCTGAGTCTCGAAACTCACGTCCTCGGTAATTGCTCCGTTATCCTGAATCGTCAGTATCGACAGTTTTCCGTTGCCCGCTAGGCCATAGTTGGCAGCACTCGCAACAGCCAGTTTGTTGTCGTAAAAGGGAGAGTATTTGCACGAGTAGCCATTGAAGCCTGTTGTTCGATAAGAAAACATGACGACCAAGAAAAAAAATAGAATGCGAATTGGTTAGGCAAAGTCTCTGTATCTATAACAAGTGTCCAATGAGCACCATTTGGATTCAAATGCTGATCGTTTGCGTTCAGGGAACAGTCAGGGTCTCTTGATCAGGTCCGTTTTCGTCCTATTCTGATCACCCTGTTTAATTTTCGTTATCAGCCGTCACGAAATACTTTTTCTAATTTGCGGGTCGCACCGCCACACAGAGAAATAGTCCCTGTGGCTGAGATACGGGAAATCAGAACCTAATGGAGGTCTGAAGGTCTGATGGGGGTGTCGAATGCAATGATACAATTTGGTTAAGGGAATATATCAAAAGGAGGAGGTTGAGACCGTGAGGGATCTGTTGGGTGTACGAGAGACCCGCTAAAAGCTGAGGTGATTCAGCCACTTGTGAACTCCAGTAAGCTATCTATGCAAGAAAAATGCACACTTCGTAGGGGCACTCCTTGCTCATTTCCCATCGCAAACGGCGTCGGAGGTCACCGGAGACGAGACGTTATTCCAGTTCCCTGTTGAGCTGAATTTGTCGGTTCTAGAGGTGTCGACTGTTTTCTCGTCGTCGTCCAAAGCCGACCGCGAATTCTCATCGGCCGTAAGCGAGAAGAATGGAGAACTTGGCATTGTGATACCTTGTCTGCGCTGGTCTATGTCTGGCATACGTGTCGTGCCCAAGCTCCCCTTCTTACTGTCTTCGCCTGCCCCGACAAAGTGCTGAAACATCGCTCCAAAGTTGTCGTTCGCATCCAAACAAGGCTGTGTAGCTCCGGTGTCGGTGTCTTTTGGAGTCACGTCAAACTTGTCTTTCGGGGTGTTTTCGAACTTATCCTTCGGGGTTTTCTCGAACTTGAAGTTTAGCGGTGAGACTGATTTCGGACCCCGGACAAAACCGTGAGGCCTGCTGGCCATGACGCGATAAAGTTCCGGGTCGTCTTCAAACTGCCCGTCTGCGGGTTCTTCCTCTTCGTCATGGGTGAACAGATTGTTGATCCACTGGTCATTGGGAGACCCTTTCGTCGGGGACCCCGGATGCTCGACATTTGAGAAAGACTCGATGAGACGGTGTATGCTGGGCGATATCTCGTGTATAAGTAGCGACTGAGGAGCGTCTTCCGACTCGCTTTGTGTCTCGTTCGAAGCCGACGGAGGCAGGTTTTCCTTGTCGTCGTCGTCCAAGGGAATCAGCGTTGTGTTGAGTTTGGTCGCGTTTATGGGAACATTGTCGTCGTCCTCTTCGGGCGGAGATTTGGCTTTATGTGTCCGACCGAGGATGTCTGAAGGGTGTGCGAATTTCTTGGCTGTGCTGTTCAGGTCGATGGAGTTTCTAGATGAGTTAGCTTGGAAAAGAGGGTCCAGATCGGTTAGGGGATGTTGCGATGGCGATGACTTCCCTTGAGAGCTATGCGAACCTTGAGAGTTTTCGCTCTGGTCGCCCTCGTGGCTAAGATCCATCGCGTGGTTCAGCCGAGCGTACTGCGGCGTAGTGATTTTGAATCCGTTGCGCCCCGCTTTGCTTTTCCCAGCGACAACTGTTGCAAGCGGGGAGGAGCTCCCGTGGGGGAAGAAGTCCTCCTCTGTTGCCTTTGCTCTTTGTATTTTCTGTCTCTTTCTCGACGAAACAACAGATTCTAATGAGACGACCGGCAGAATAGGCTTCGCATAGGGACCGTCCACCAGACCTTTCGAGCCCAGCTCTCCACGTTCGCGGAGGAGTTTCACCGCGTTGCGCGAGTGCAGATCCGTACAAACGGTGCAGAGAAGCCCAGAGTTTCCAAACTCGAAAATCCCGTCGCGGTGGAATTTGTACGGAGCACTGGATGTTGAGGTGCAATTTATGCATTTTTGTAACGTTTGTTCTTTTGGGTTCTTGGCAACAGCGGCCGTGCTGACGTCTCCGATCTTCACTACCGAGCTAATGAAACTCTTGTTTTTCTTGGCCCTTGTAGGAGGATCATTGGCCTTCATAAGTTTTTCAAAATTCGAGAATCTGGATGCGATAGCGTTTTCCCGAGACTCCAGCGACTCAGAGTCACCGTTGTTGGCTCCCTTAAGGTCGGCGAGCATGATTCTGTGTGCAAGGGTGTTTTCACTGATGAAAGGGAGCGATTGCGTCCGAGTGGCCAATAAGGGAGCGTTGTTTGCGGAGCATGAGTGAAACGGTTTCTTCCGACAGGGCGGCTTAGAGATTGGATCGCGGTCTTCTGTTTGTCCGACATATGGACTGCTGGATTCTGGAATGGCCAACTCCGCGCTGCGATTCGACGACGCGTACAGGCCCGGTTCTTGCATCTGTCGTTGTTCTCTGTGGACAGCGTTCAGTCGCAGTTTCACCTCTAGAGTGTCTGTTCCTACGCCGCTTCCGTTGTATAGACTGACAAAATTTTTGCAAATTCTACCCGTGATAATCACTGGGGAACGTCTTTCCTGCAGCTTCGAGTACAGACCGAAACCGACAAACGGCTCGTCAGGCTCAACAACGTCTTTGGAGTAGATGGAGTAATCCAAACCTTTTTGAAAACACTCGGGAGACATGTTGGACACGAGCTCCATGCACTTCTTGATATCGATGCACCCTATGACAGCTCCGTTGTGAGGAGCTTGCGGCGGAAGTTGTATTATTTTGGAGCTCATGGGACGCTTGGAGCGCACAAGAAATGTAGTAGTGTTGTCAAACGTGTACAACACCTTCAGTATGATGCTCTGCGAGTAAGTCTGTACCTGTGCGTTACTCATGGTAACTGATGAAATTCGCGTTCCTATTCGTTTGACGCTCCTCCTCTGTACCCTGGGTAAAGGTCTGATCAAACCTTTGGATATGTCTATAACTTTTTCCAATAACAGTTGACTCTCTATTCAATATGGAACTGTGCTTAGTCTCACAAACTAGCCAGACCCTCTGTTTTCGTTACTTCCCAATTTGTTAAATATTTCGTGTCTCATCCTTTGCAAAGATAAACAATAAAGCCCTGGTACTCTACCGCGAAACAGGCCACGGATCCCGTTTCCGCCAGCACACAATACCCTGCTCCCAGCCTTTGCGTCCTGCGATTCCCCGCCGGTTTGCAAATTTCTCCTATCGCACCTCTAAATCACGCCTGCGACAGGACTGAACCGCGTTTTTCCCGATTTTCTCGCCAGACGCGTCTGGCTGCAGTCATTGAAAATCGCGTATCTCCGTTGAATTGTCGGGTGTTTCTGGTGGTTTGGGTTTCCGTTCTCTTCCTTTCCCGCCGCCCCTGAATCCGGTAGAGCTCCGATCTGGTTACCGGATGATCCCCTCCCACTTATGGCGACTTTTACTCCCCTTTATGCATAGTGCTCGCTTCAAGGACTCTTGATCGAAGGTGATCGTTATAAGCGATCGCAAATAAACTACTATCCACCCTGCCGGCACCAAGCAGCCGATCCAGGTACGACAATGTCCGTGGTGACCCTAGTCACCCTTGACCGGTCGGTTTATCACTAGCTGCTTCGACTCCCCTCTTCTCTACTCAATTTAGGCGTGACTGCCACAATTTGACACGGGTCAAAAAGTTTCACAATTGGGGATCGATTTCTACGACATCGATATAAAGCAATTACTTCTCGCTGATTTTGGTGTTGAATTAGCAATGCAGGGAGTTGAGATGACAATCAAAAGCGATGTCAACACCCAGTGTCAGAGCACTCATATGAATGAGCTCGAAGGAGAGCGAAGTGATACTGGGGACTCCGTCTTCTAGTTGACCTTGGTAACAGAAGCGTACGGAGGGTGTTCAAGGCTTTGGATCGGCTTTTGATACCTCTCTGCCACCTCCTCACTAGTGATCCTTTTCAGTTGCATTGTTTCTGCATCCTCCAAAATCAACGTTTTGTAGTAGCTCCACTTGAAAATAGTCCACCAAGTATGGTAGAACTTGAACTTGGGCCACAACACGTTAGAGAATTCAATAACACAATTCTCGTGAGATTGCCATAGCATGTAATCACTCAGCCGAGTGTGCCCCGATGTTCTGACCAGGATATCAACGTGCTCGGCCTTGCCCTCGTAGTAAAAGTTTTTCTCCAGCTCTTTTTCGTCAATATCCTCCACCGCCAACTCGTTTTTCTTGACCTTGTGCGTAATCTCGGTCACCGAATGAACAATATCATCTCTGGAAGTGTATGGAAAAGCAACGAAAAGAGTTTTCTCAGCGAACCCCCCAGTCACTTCCTCAAGTTTCTCCAAGTCGTCCATGACATCTTCAGGGACCAAGCTTCTATTTCCCACAATCTTGATCGCAATTTGGTATTTCTGGCAAAATTTGTTTTCATGAACGATATAGGCAAGTCTGTTCTTTAGCAACTGAAAGATTGTGTCAACCTCAGCTTGGGGTCTGTTGAAGTTCTCAATAGAGAACGCGTATACAGTGATCTGCGAAACACCAACTTTCAAGCAGCATTCCATCACCTTGGATAGAGCCTCCGCTCCTGCTCTGTGACCCTCCTTCAATGGTAATCCCGCTTGTTTTGCAAATCTTCTATTTCCATCCATAACAAATGACATATGGTTAGGAATTGGACCTTGTGTCAAGTTAGTTTAAAAGATCAGCTCACTCTCTCTTCCTGGTACAACACTTACCTGTTTTCAGGATCTGGACTAGAAAATCTTGTACAAACCCGTTGGCATAATCAATCATTGGCAAGCGTGAGATTAGAGATGTAACCAGCGCTGACATGCTTGTACTTGTTGAACTCTAGATGATGGGGAGACAAACTTCGAGCTGGAAGTTTATAATGTGATCTAATAAGACTGATTAGTGATGCGCTAGGAACTGACAAAATCGTCGAAACTTACCTTGGCCGTTTCAGCAAATCTGTACGATTTGAAAGACCTTGTAAAGCTCACGAGATCGAGTGAGACAGTTCTGATACAAAAGACTACCATGATAGCGTTCCCCCTTTGAGGGTTAATTTGATCCCCTTTTTGATTAGATTTTTGACACATAAAGTTGTGGCAACCGTAAACACAATTGGCAGGACTTCTACAGATTTTTTTGAGTCGCAGTTTTGCACAGCCTTTTTGGCTGCTGGTAACCGAAAACAACGAAAGATCAAATCCAGCATACATCAACAGATGCTAAACAAAAGAGTACAACAGAGTAATTCAGCATACAAAACGAAAGAAAAATGATTCAGAGAACCACCGCTTCAAAGTGAAGCCAACACGGAAGCAACACCAACTAGTCCAACCGCAAGCACATAAGGCAAAGCATCCAGGTTTTTGCCAACTGAACCACTGCTTGATCCCGAGGAGCTTGATCCTCCCGAGGAGCTACTACCAGAGCTTCCTGAGGTCGAAGAACCTCCCGAGCCTGAACCTCCGCCAGTACCCGATGCTCCACCGGCACCACCCGATGCTCCACCGGCACCACTAGAAGCACCTCCTGCTGCTCCACCGGCGGCACTAGAAGCACCCCCTGCTGCTCCACTCTTCGAAGCTCCACCAGCACCTCCACTATTTGAAGCGCCTCCGGCTGACCCACTCTTTGAAGCACCTCCGGCTGCTCCACTCTTAGAGGCTGCTCCACTGCTTGACGCGACCCCACTCTTGGAGGCAGCCCCACCGCTCTTTGACGCAGCTGCTGATTTCGAAGCAACGTTACTGTTGGATTCTGCTGCAGCTGCTGTCGTCTTGGTTTCAGTAGCTAATAACCTACTTGAATACCATGGTAAACCAGTGGCAAACTCGCTGATCGAAGATTCAACCTCAGCGTTAGCAAGAGTGGTGTACGAATCATCAGTATAAGTTTGGGCTTGTTCATACAGCGACAAAAGGCCGCCAACATCTGCCGTTGAGTGTTCTTGAATGTAACCGAGGTATTCACTGTAATGTCCACCAATATCGCTAACTAACGCAGTGACAAGCTCACCGTTATCGCTGTTTGCAGCTTGTGAAAGAGAAGCCACTAAGGCCACTAAAACCGTCTTTGAAAGTTGCATTTTTGCTTGAATTATCTTTTACCAATGTACAAATAACCGAGTGCAGAATATACATAGATTAACAAGATAATAAAGGAAACCTTACCCCATTTATACGTTCAGAGTCATTCCCGTGAAATTCCCCAATTTTCTCCTCTTCGGCACCAATACCACCAAACCCCGAGTCTGTGGTTCTTCCAGATTCTCACGCCTGCCAATGCATGCAATAACACGACTTCAGAGGACTGCACCTGCACTAAATTGCTAAATTAATGCGTTTTTTTTCTGTTCAGCAAGCAACTTCCAAAAATACGCACAAGGCCTCGCTTCTTTTTGCAATCACGAGACTCAGATTGAGTTCTCTACCTGCACAGAAAAAGACATCATTCTCGCCCAGCTAGATATCTTTGGTTTCCACTCTAGGATGTCGGGACAATCGTAATAATCACACTATTCTTGCTAACAACTGATCCACAAAGTTGGAAATTTTTGTGAAACAATGCGTTTTGGGTTTTTTGTGGGGTATACAGCCGAGGCTTTTTTTGTCTGTAGCAAAAAGCATCGAAATATGCAGAAGCTCCTCTTCGGTTCTGAAAGCCATATTAAAGCTCCGAACTAGAATAATTGAAACGACCCTGCGCCTTGTCCACTCTCGAGTCATCGTTGGCTAAATATGCGCTCTACAGAAACAGGATGTAATTCAACTACGAGGCATTGCACAGGAGCTAGAACAACCTGGAATTACTCGGGTTTTCTCCTACGGAAACCGCATAACACGGTTGCTTTTCGGGCTAAATATGTTACGCTTTTTGTCCATCCTTTCGAGAAAGTGCCCCACCTCGAGGGTCATTACAAACACAGAGTCCCTCTTGGGGTATTCCTTTTTCTTTACCCAAACAAGTAACAATCTCTGCTTGACTGAATCGAGCCGACTGTTAGTCTTTACCAAAAATAGCTACAGATCTTATAAGCAGGTACTACGAGCCGAGTTGCGCCTGTTAACGAATCAACCAGAGTACTTGCTCCCATACTCAGAGTACACAAATGGTGCACGGGTGTTTAGGGAAATAGAAAAAGCTCCTGATGCACGAAATCTCTACACCGATAACTTTACATTTTTGTTTTTTTTGCCATCGCTAATCGAGCTGTCGTGGTTCAAGACGAGGGCAAAGCGTCGTTGAATCTGTATCCTTTATCTTTATCAGGAAACAATTGAACTTTCGAGTCGGAATCTGTGGATCGCTATCTGACTATAGAACATTCACAATGTTTTTAACTAGAAGTGAATACGATCGTGGCGTGTCCACGTTTTCTCCAGAAGGACGTTTGTTCCAAGTTGAATACTCTCTAGAGGCTATCAAGCTCGGCTCAACGGCGATTGGAATCAGCACTAGCGAGGGAGTTATACTGGGTGTTGAAAAGAGAGTCACGTCTTCATTGCTAGAGAGTGACAGCATTGAGAAAATAATGGAGGTTGACAAACACATAGGTTGTGCGATGTCAGGACTAACTGCTGACGCAAGATCGATGATTGACCACGCTAGAGTTGCTTCGGTGCAACATGACTTGTACTACCACGAACCAATAGGAGTCGAGTCGCTTACGCAGTCTGTGTGCGATTTGGCGTTGAGATTCGGAGAAGGGGCGTCTGGAGAGAAGAGATTAATGTCGAGACCTTTCGGTGTTGCCCTCCTCATCGCAGGGTACGACGAGAATAAAGGGCCTCAGTTGTATCACGCCGAGCCTTCGGGGACATTCTACAGATATGATGCAAAAGCTATTGGATCGGGTTCCGAGGGAGCGCAAGCTGAGTTGCAGAACGAGTACCACAAGTCTCTGACACTAGCTGATGCCGAGTTGTTGGCCCTCAAAGTGTTAAAACAAGTGATGGAGGAGAAGCTAGACTCTAAAAACGCTCAGCTCGCCAGTGTGACCAAGGAACACGGATTCAGAATCTACGACGTGAGCGAAATAGCCAAGATCATTGAAACTCTAAAGGAGCAGGAACAGGAGAATGCTGAGGCCAATGAGTAAGCTTCGTACTGTTTAAGTTGATTGAATGTATAGTCTTGTCGAACAAAGCTAACTTTGGCTTTCTATTTAAGCGTCGCTCTTGCCTTACCCTTGTAGCATATCAATGGATGATGAGTATTCAGGGAAATCCTTAAGCTTTGTTGCAATTGCCTTCTCCAACTTGTTGGCGTTCTTGTAGAAGGTTGTGTTTTCGCCGTTGTATTGTCGACAATTGTTGAAAATCAGCTTGCAATCGTAAATGAAGTCGTCAATATTTTCGTACGCGTTGTTCTCCAGTTTGACCTCCATGGTGTTCAAGTCCATTGGTTCTTTGATCACCTCGTAATAATCAGGAACCTCCTCCCTGTTAACGGGCTGCAGAAACGGCCAGTTGGACGGATGGTTTTGCATCTCAGTCAACAAAGTCAACATGACGAGATGGTGCGGACCTCGCTTTGGTTTCTGCGCCAATTCGTCCATCTCTGCTGTCCAGCCGGCTTCTCTCACTCCGGGAATGGTCATAGGATCAAGAGGCTTCGCATTTGGCTTGAGATAATGCTTTAGACCTGGGCGAACAAGATGCGATTGACTGAGCGACCTGATCTTACGCAAAATGGCAGCCTTTTGTAACGTGAGGATTTTTGGAGTGTCAAGATATCGTATTCTCGGAAGTATCGAGCATTGCATGAGAGTTCCACCCTCATAGTCCTTGATATACCCCATCCACACTTTCTTTGCGAGAGTAATTTCCTTTGTGAATCCCTGTTTCTTGAAGTAGCCAATGGCGTAGTTATCGGCATACGTGAGAAAATATTTGATCTTGGTGGTCGAGGTAACGTAATCTTTCAGATGGTTCATCAAATGAGCACCATAACCTCTCACTTGTTCAGTTGATGATATGGCACAGAAAACAATCTCTGCAAACTCGTGATTCTCGAACGGTCTGTACGTTATTCCACCAACCACAGTCATGGGCTTTCTTACCACTGCAATCGAAACGTGAGATCTGTCGTAAACCAATCTGGCTATATACGCCTTTGGCATCTCTGGTAATTGTTTCTGGAAAATGTTCTTCAATCCTGTCAAAACAATCATGTTGTCTTTGGTATTATCGTTGTTCACAACTCTAAACTCAATTCGTCCCTCTTTCTCTTCAATGACCGACGGTCTCTCTTTGTACGTGTAATGATGTCCGTCGAATTCAAATGACATGATCCGCTTTTTCTCCTCCTCATCTGCTGCTTCCTGGTCCTCTTCAGCTTCCTCTTCGACTTCGTCTGCATCCTTTTCAGCACTACTCTCATTTTGCCTCTCGTCTTTCACGCCATCCTCTTCGACTTCAGCCTCGTCGCTATTCTCTCTATCAGCTTCTGCTGGAGGACTGTCTTGAGCCTCCGTCTTCACCTTCAACTTTTTGGCCGCATGCTGTGTATTATTCTCCACATCTTCCATCCCCTCGGCTTTTCTCTTTGAGTCCTCAGCCATCTTAGCTTCCACGGACTCTATCAATGAGCTGGTGTTCAGTCACTGGAAAAAGGTTCTCTCTCTCGCCTCTATCGTCCGGAGCGCATTGTTTTTCATGGTCGATAACCATTTTCAATGGTCGATATTATCATGAAAAAACAGGAAGGAGAAGGTGCACGGGTGTGTTGTCGACGCTATTTTGTTGAGTTTGTCGACTGAAATTTTAAGCGATCGGCACAGTCAACCTGTCGATCGCTACAAGAGCACAAAAAAAATAAAAAGAAGTCAATTTTAACCCAAATTTAATTAAACTACAAATTCTCATACAATTTGTTAGACTCCATCTCCATCAATTGGATTCGTCAGTACCAATAGATCGAGTTTTTTTACTCATCCCTGCTTAATAGCTCCCTGGTTCCTGGAAGAGTGCTTGGTTGAGATCTCGTCCGTTATAAGTGAAGGAAAGATGGTGTTTGGTAAGATGCTAGTTCTCCCTGGGCCGCAAGCTCTATCTAGCTTCAGGGTCTCTAACCTTGTCGCCGATATTGATAGATTGGTAAACTCATCGGTGGTTACTTCGGTTCGTTCGTGCCAGGTTCACTACATCCATTACAAGAACACGATAGATCCAACCAGTCGGGCCAAACTGGAGGCATTGTTGAAGTATGACAACGAGCTGGATCTTTCTGATCCGTTGAACAAAAAGCTAAGTGAGCTGGTTCAGCTTTCTGGAGACGACGACGAGTCTGTTCAACTTCTGTCACAGGGGCTGGACTCTGATTCTTACTTGATTAGGGTCTTGCCTAGACCGGGTACTATCTCTCCGTGGTCCTCAAAGGCTTCCAACATTGTGGAAGTCTGCGGTCTTGGAACTGAGGTGGACCGAATCGAAAGAGGCCTTGCAGTTTTGCTGCAAGTCAGACCTGGATTTCCAATCATGGAACATTCAGCCAAAGAAAATCACAAATGTCTGGCTTCTGTTTACGACAGAATGACCCAGATTTTGTATATCAACGAGCACATCCCAATGTACAACGATTTGTTTGAGGAACACAAGCCAAAGCCCTTGCAATACGTGGACATCATCTCCTCCAAAGAAAACTTACTTGTTGCTAACAAAAAACTCGGTTTGGCATTGGACGAGGGTGAGATCTCGTACCTCTATGAAGCCTTCAAAGATTCTCTTGGCAGAAATCCTACGGATGTTGAGTTGTTCATGTTTGCTCAGGTCAACTCGGAGCATTGCAGACACAAAATCTTCAATGCGGAATGGAACATTGACGGCAAAAAACAAGACATGTCTCTATTCCAGATGATTAGAAACACTCACAAACTCAACCCCAACTACACCATCAGTGCCTACAGCGACAATGCCGCTGTTTTCCAAGGTTCCGAGGCATACTTCTTTGCTCCAGATTCCAAAAACGGCTACAAATGGAGTTCCAAAAAAGAAACCGTCCACACATTGATCAAAGTGGAGACACACAATCATCCTACGGCTGTTTCTCCTTTCCCCGGTGCCTCTACTGGTTCGGGTGGAGAAATTCGTGACGAAGGTGCTGTTGGTAGAGGATCCAAGTCCAAGTGTGGGCTCTCTGGATTTTCTGTGTCCGATTTGTGTATCCCTGATCTCAGACAGCCTTGGGAACTCGACATTGGAAAACCGGCTCATATCGCTTCTCCTTTGGACATAATGATCGAGGCCCCCCTCGGCTCGGCAGCGTTCAATAACGAGTTTGGAAGACCTTGTATCACTGGATATTTCAGAACTCTGACCACTTCAGTGGTTAATGGCGATCAAAAAGAAGAAGTGAGAGGTTTCCACAAGCCGATCATGATTGCAGGAGGAATGGGTGCTGTTAGGCCACAACTCGCCTTGAAGTCCGATCTTAAGATCACCCCTGGTTCTGCCATTATCGTTCTTGGAGGACAGTGTATGCTGATTGGTCTTGGAGGTGGTGCCGCTTCCTCTGTTTCATCAGGTGAAGGGTCAGCCGATCTTGATTTCGCATCGGTGCAAAGAGGAAACCCAGAAATGCAAAGAAGAGCTCAGAACGTGATTGATGCTTGTAATGCTTTTGGATCAAGTTCCCCTATTCAATGTATTCATGATGTTGGAGCTGGCGGACTTTCTAACGCTCTTCCTGAACTCGTTCACGACAACGATTTGGGTGCCAAGTTTGAGCTGAGAGACATTTTGTCTTTAGAGCCTGGTATGTCTCCAATGGAGATTTGGTGTAACGAGTCTCAGGAGAGATACGTCCTCGGTGTCAGCCAGCAAGACCTGA
Source organism: Ogataea saltuana (assembly GCA_030674545.1). Taxonomy (NCBI): domain Eukaryota; kingdom Fungi; phylum Ascomycota; class Pichiomycetes; order Pichiales; family Pichiaceae; genus Ogataea; species Ogataea saltuana. Next base: position 460,284 of record JAKTYV010000007.1, read on the forward strand.
ACCAATTCAAAGAGATCTGCGAAAGAGAAAGATGTCCCTACGCGGTCGTTGGTGTGGCCACCAACGAGCACAGATTGGTTTTAACCGATAAGCTCCTTGGAACCACTCCCATCGACTTAGAGATGAGTCTTCTTTTTGGAAAACCACCGAAGATGTCAAGACAGGACAACACGAAACCTCTCTTGCTGAAGCCAGTCAGCCTGACCTCGGAGGTCAATGTCGAAGACGCCTTGACCAGAGTTTTACAACTGCCATCTGTCGGATCGAAATCGTTTTTGATCACTATTGGAGATAGGTCGGTCACTGGTTTGATCGACAGAGACCAGTTTGTGGGTCCATGGCAAGTTCCAGTTGCCGACGTCGGTGTCACCGCTACCTCTTTGGGTGAAGAACTGATTTCTACCGGTGAGGCTCTCGCCATGGGTGAAAAGCCAACGTTGGCCTTGATCTCTCCTTCTGCGTCGGCAAAGATGTGTGTTGCCGAGTCTCTTCTGAACCTCTATGCTGCTGATGTCAAGTCTTTGGACTCAATCAAATTGTCTGCCAACTGGATGGCCCCGGCAGGTCAACCTGGTGAGGGTTCTGCTCTCTACGAGGCTGTCCAAGCCATCGGTTTGGACCTATGTCCGAAACTTGGCGTCTCCATTCCTGTCGGCAAAGATTCAATGTCAATGAAGATGTCTTGGGACGACAAAGAGGTTGTTGCCCCTATGTCTTTGGTGATCACTGCGTTCGCTGGCGTTGAAAACACTTCCCGTACTTGGACGCCTGTTCTGCAGAGAAAGGAAGACACGGTATTGATTTTGGTTGACTTGGCTTCCCAGACAACCAAGTCTTTGGGAGGCTCTGCATTGGCCCAAGTTTACAGCCAGTTGGGAAATTCGTGTCCGACTGTTCACGAAGCTTCTGTGCTCAAGAGCTTCTTGAACGCTCTCTCGAAGTTGCACAAAGAGCTGGACGTGCTGGCTTATCATGACAGATCCGACGGTGGATTGATCGTCACTTTGCTGGAGATGGCGTTCGCCGGAAGATCTGGTCTGAACTTGGACATCAAGGACACTTCAGCAGACGCTTTCACCGCTCTTTTTAATGAAGAGTTGGGTTCCGTGTTCCAGATCAAGCAATCAGATTACTCGAAGTTCGTTTCGATTCTGAGTGCCAGTGGTGTTTCTGAAGAGTACATTTCTGTTTTGGGCGAGCCTGCGTTTGACTTCGAGCAACTAGTTAGAATATCTGTCAACGGTGTTCCTGTTTTAAACAAGTCCAGAGGAGAGTTGCAACAGACTTGGGCTCTGACCTCGTATCACATGCAAAGACTGAGAGACAATCCTCAAACTGCAGAGCAAGAGTACCAATCTATCCTTGATAACCATGATCCAGGTCTGACATACAAATTGACCTTTGATCCAGCGGACGACTTGGCTATTTCGACACTAGCCACCAGACCAAAAGTGGCTATTTTGAGAGAGCAAGGCGTCAACGGACAGCAAGAGATGGCATGGTGTTTTCAACAGGCTGGATTCGACTCCATTGACGTCCATATGACCGACATTATTTCCGGAAGAGTCACTTTGGACAAGTTTGTGGGTCTTGCTGCTTGTGGTGGGTTTTCATATGGTGACGTTTTGGGTGCTGGAAATGGTTGGGCTACCTCCGTCTTGTACAATGACAATGCCAGAGAGCAGTTCTCCAAGTTTTTCCAAGAAAGGGATGACACGTTTGCTTTCGGAGCTTGTAACGGATGTCAGTTCTTGTCAAAAATCAAGTCCCTCATTCCGGGTACTGAAAACTGGCCTTCATTTGAAAAGAACCGGTCTGAACAATACGAGGCTAGAACCACCACTTTGGAGATCATTGAAGAAGACACTGACAAGCCTCTTGTGTTCTTCGATGGCATGAGAGGTTCTAGACTACCTATTGCTGTTGCCCATGGTGAAGGTAGAGCCTCCTTTGGTGAGAATGAAAAGAGCTTGAATGGATTGGTCAACCAGGGTTTGGTGGCCGCAAAGTATGTGGATAACTACGGTATCCCTACAGAGAGGTATCCATTCAATCCAAACGGATCGCCAAACGCTATTGCTGGAATCCGGACTCCAAACGGCAGAGTTCTTGCGATGATGCCTCATCCTGAAAGAGTTTGCAGATTGGAAGCTAACTCTTATTATCCTTCTTCGGAGGCTGAGGCCTGGGGCGGATATGGCCCTTGGATCAGACTTTTTAGAAACGCCAGAAACTGGGTGGCCAAGAACGGCGACATATAATGTTTTAAAACTGTTTTGAGCGTCCTCGTATTTATAGAAATGCTACATCGATTGATTAATTAATTACGACAATTTCGCCAAAGCAATCAGCGATCCGTCTTCAACTCTGGCTCCAGAGGGAATTTCCAGTCTCGCATCGAACATGTCTTTTGGTCCTTGAACGTTTTCCAATCCAGCCTTCACCTTGTCAAATGCAGTCTCCAAATCACTCCATTTGGAAACGATCAAAAGAACATTTGGCTCCTCAACTTGTTTGATAACGGGCAATTCTTCGCCGGAGTTGGCCCTGTTCGAGAAATAGTCCCCGCTGTTGACGTATATAGACTTGTCGTATCCTTGAGGATACCCCGCCTCGGTAAAAACCGCAGTGAAGGAGGTCGCCACACGGACGTGGTAACCGAATGTGGACTTGGCCCCAATAACACCGTACGCTTCTATCGGTGAAACAACCTTTTTCGTCTTGAGATTGACTGTCACCCTGACACTAGTCGGAACATCCATCGCCAACTCAAACAGTTTATCCTCGCCGACGTTGACAAACTTAGTGGTGTGGCTCTTTTTGGTTTTTTTCACTTTACCCGAGGCGGTTTTTTGCCTGGAAGGAGGTTTTTTAAACACCGTGAGTCCTTCTTTGAAATCTCTGTAAACTGTGTTGTTCTGCATGAAAGGTAACGTTGAAATCTTGGGTAATCTCTTTGCGTACTCGAAGCTATTAAGCGTACTCTTGTCAAAGGTGGTCTTCACCAAATACGGAGGGGTGACAAAAAACTGGAGCAAAGTAGCCAATAGAAGAGAATCGGGGTTGAATTTGGGCTCCTTTTGGTTTGTTTCTTCTGAAAACACCTTCTTGGCTGCAGTGGAGTCGTGGTCTGCTCCAGAGTCCTGGGGCACCTCAAGAACCACAACTTCTCCCACATTGTATGTACAAGCTGCCTTAGCAATTTGGTAGGCAGTGTGGGTCACCTGCTGAAGGTTTTTGCAGTTAGATCGTGATATACATGAGGAAGGAACACACAGGGTGAACTGCTGTTTCGGTAACGACTTTATCGGTTTTGTCTGGCTTTTCTCTTCGAAAACAGCTTCTGCTGCTTGATCTGATTTGGACTGTAATATATGGGTTAGTTTCTGGTGCTCCACGGACCCTCCAAGAGCTTAACTCACCATTCTGCGTTCAGTAAGCTGACTGAACTTTCGTTAACAGAGATCGATAAAGACCCTCTTTGTATTTTCTGAAGAGCCTGTATTTTTCAAGATCAAAAAATTTTTCTTCGGCACCCGCCACCGTCACTGTGGCTGTGCAGAAGATAAGGATTTCCCAAACATTCGGAGTGTGGCTCCTGAAAAGACCGTCTACAAAAAGCGACACTCAACAGAGTTGGGCCACTAGACAAGTACTGCAAGCGCAAAACCCACTAACGAAGACAAAAAGGAAAAATGGTTCTTGTGGCAGCAGGACAATTATGTGCGTCATCAATTCTGAAGGACAATGCAGTGAAAGCGATTACTTTGATTGTCAAAGCGTCGGCATTGAAGTGTAAAGTTCTGTTCCTTCCAGAGGCGTCTGATTACATAGCCAAGAACGCTGCGCACTCCAAGGAAATTGTGAAGAGTGTGGACCAGTCGCCTTTTGTGGTTGCCATTCAGGAGAAACTAAAGGAATTACATGCAACCGGGGACTCGTTGGCTGTGTCGGTTGGCATCCATGAACCTTCAGAGACCTCAGACCGAGTCAAAAACACCTTGATATGGATCAACGAGGCGGGCGAGATTATTCACAGATATCAAAAGATCCATTTGTTTGATGTGGATATCAAGAACGGGCCCATTTTGAAAGAATCGCAGTCAGTTGAGCCTGGTAATGAGGTCTTGAAACCCTTCAGCACTGCTATCGGAAAGGTTGGGCTTGGAATTTGCTACGATCTACGATTTCCTGAGCTGGCGTTGCGTCTAAGAAGTGAAGGAGCGCAAGTTTTGACGTACCCATCTGCGTGGACAATGAAGACTGGCCCGCATTTCCAAGTGCTGGCACAGTCCACTGCCATTTTTACTCAGTCTTACGTGGTCATGCCTGCGCAGAAGGGACAGCACAAGCTTGATGGTAACGAGAAATCAACCAGAGAGTCGTTCGGCCATACTTGTATCATTGACCCTAGCGGAACCATTTTGGCGCAATGTTCGGACATTGACGATGTCGAGGAGATCTGTGTTGCTGACATTGACCTCGACAAGCTTGACATCATCCGTAAAAACATGCCATTGTGGGACCAACGCAGACCAGACGTGTTTGGCTACAAGGTGTGATTATGTAATCAACCTATTTTTTGGATTTTTTAGCGTTTCAACTATTTTGAAGGCGTGAGCGGCTTTAAACGAAGATTTGACTGAGCCTATCCGGGTCGCCAGGGATGCTGCTCTTGATAAACAATTGAACAAAATCTTCTCTTGAATATGGGACCATTTGTCAATTCTCACTCAATCAGTATCAATTATTATACCAGAGACTTAAAATAACCAATAGCAATGTCTATGTTTAAGTCACTTCAAGGCCTACAAGGAGTCGTGACTATATTGTAAGTTGGCTTATCAATTGTGAAAAGTCCAAAACATTTGAATTTGACGAGCAAATCCAGCCATGTATCATGGAACGACAGTCCCATTGGCTGTTTTTGAAGGTGAAATTACTGCTCTTGTGGTAGATTCAGTGTACTGACAAACTCACTATGTGTAGCCACTCTCCGAAAGTGCCGCTTTCTATCAAACTGCTTGAAGTGCTGAATAAAAACGCAACCAACAAAGTGTCAAAGCCAGAACCAAGCTCATTTTTCAAAAAAGCACTATTTGGGGCCGCTGACACTGGGGTCCGGTACAAGTACCAAGTGGACGTCTCCACAAGATTCCCAACGGTGGAACAATTTTCTTTCATCAAGCAGACTTTATCGATAAACCCAGCATGCAAAAAAGCATTTAAAGATGCGTTTCCCGGGATGTCGTCCTCGTTGGACCACGTGATCGATTTGCAAACACTGGACAGTCCAACGTTGCAGAAATTGGAAACCAAATCGCTAGAAGAGCTGGCGGAGCAAGGTATTTTCCAACCTCCGTTAGTGGTGGACTGGGACAACAAGCTGATTGCATCTGACCAAAAAAATCTCGAGAAGCTGCTCAAAAACTACGACAAAAACGAAGAGGAAATCTGAGGTTTCATCATCTCTAAACCGAGCAAGTCAAAAAGTGATCATTCATTATATAAAAAAAAAAAGAAAGTTACCCCCGAAGAGCCCTCAATAACCCATTCTCTTGATGATGTAAGTCTGAGCAAGAACGCCAAACGTCATGTCGAGACCCCGGTCGATCCAGTCGATCACCCATTCGCTTGGATCCACGTCGTCGCTCGTCTCCCCCTCCTCAAACTTGCCGTCCAGCCAGTTGCACCATTTCAACGGGAACGGTTGCGATCTGTTCACAATTGTTAGGTTGTGAGTTTTGTCAATCAACACGGCAGTAAACGAAAACGAACTGGCCTGGTACTCATCGATGGTGACAGTCTCGCTGTCTGTGGAGGCCCCGTCGTCCTTGTTGATGGTTGTCGCAAGAAGTCCGACGTATAGCTTTGACCGCTTCACGTCCTCGCCGTCTTCCTCATGTTCGGGCTCAGGCTCCGAATCCTCGCTCTTGATGACACTGTCAATGTTGGCATTGATAAGTTTCTCGCCGTCCGAAAGCTTTCCCGAAAACAGACCTAGGTTTTCGTTAGAGTCTGTAGACTCTGCAGACGACGAAATGATGCCACTTTCAGTAATGTTCACCTGAATATCGCCATCGACCTGGGATCTCATCACAGTCTCGAAATTGCTCTTGACGTATTTGGTCAAGTTTTTGTAGTTTTTCAAGTCATGAACCAGCTTGATCTCTATGATTTCGTCCCTATTTGCGTCAATGTCATGCTGGATTCTTTCGAGAACGGTGGTGAGCTGTGAAGACAACAAGTTGAAACCCTTGTTGAGCGATCCAAGGGCATGTTTCGTGTCCGGCAACCTCAGAACCTTCTCTTTCTCATCGTCCGTCAATTCTCTGTCACCTTCTAAAACACCAGTGATTCCAATTTCTTTGAACGCGTTCTTCAAGTTGTCTTCAATTGACTGTTCTTTCGCTAACTTGATGGCCGACTCAGCCTGTTTTTGGGCTTGTTCGCCCAGCGATTGGGCCGTTCCCCATAACGAAGAGAACTGCGAGCTCACCTTTGCCGAACCTTCTTTGGACCACCAGTTTGACAGCGAGGTGATAGGATCATTGACCGGCTCGCCGTCGGCACCAGTACTGGAGGTAGTTTCAGTAGGGAAAGAAGAAACCGTGGAATCGTCAACTTTGGTCTCGGTTTTCGTCTCAGTCAATATTTCGTCTTTCTTTTTTTCCTTCTTCGGAGCAGTTTTTGGTGCTTTTTTGTCAGACGCCTCTAGTTCGTCCAAGAAGTCTAAAATGTCCTCATCTGTCTTGCCAGCTTGGTCTGTCTTATCTGTGTTGCCATTTTTGTCTTCGGGCAACGAGTTCAAAAACTCAAACACCTCGTCTTCTTCTGTCGACTTCTTAGACATTGCTTGTCTACACCTGAGAGTTTCCCCAAACGAACCTTGTGCAATGTCGCCTCAAAGCGCCACATATCCAACAAATAAAACGATTTCATTTCCAATTTCCTACTAATTTCTTAGCGAAATCGACAAAAATTTTCTGGCTTTAGGAGATTAAAATTAACCAACTGAGGTGTACTGAGACCATTGGTTCCATTATTGACAAGTTCACACAGAAGGATAAGCAAAAGTTCAGCAAAAATGCATCCGATCTTGGATAGAGATAAGTTCATGAGTAAGCGGTTACAATTTGCGGCGTTTGTGCCCCTGACCTCCTGAGTTCTGTACTAACAAGTTTCCTAGGATGCGAAGATCTCATCGATGCCCTCGAAGAGTGTCACAGATCAGACTTCTTTGAAAAGGCGTTTGGAAAGTGCAACATTGTCAAGCAAGACCTCACCAACTGTCTGCACAACGCCAGACTGGCCGCCGACCGAGAAAAGATTCTCGAAAGAAAAAAGAGAAACAAGGAGTACGAGCTGAAGAAGAAGAAGATGGAGGAAGAGGAGTACGGTAAAAACGGATACTTGAAGAAGGTGATTGAAAAGGAGTACCAGGCCAAGATGAAACAAAAGGAAAACTGATCAAAAACAACCGCTCTTGTACATAGTGACAGCCGCAATACGGCTACACCCCGTTTGTTCATGAAAAATTGAAGATAAATTTGATATACAGAAGCAATAAGTGAATACTTAATCTTGACGGGACTTGAGATATCTTTTAACCACCTTGTCCTTGGTGATGATGTAGACAACAGCACCCCAACCAGAGAGCGCGTCTCTGTCAGCTGCGTTCAATAGCGCCTGCGAAACGGTCTCGAACAAGTCTTCAGGCTCTAAATCTGGTTCATAAAGAGCCTCGCACATACCGTAGAGCTGATCGGTGGCAGTTCCCGAAACAACAAAGTCCTTAGCGTAATCTATGCATCCAATGAAATCGAATCCGCACACGAAAGGCTTGTTCGTCTTGGAATTGAGTCCGGCCACAATTGGACCAACAAACCACGGGCCAAATCTGCGCTCGTACAACGACGATGACACCAGGTTTGCAAAACTTTCTGGCTCAATTTCTCTTTCTTCTCTCATTTTGTATAGGTTTGTTTTCAGTCTGAAGTTCTCGTGAACCGTTGTCACGTCTGTAGCCAATCCCGTCAGCCCGAGGAACACGTGCCCCAGTTGGAACACCTTTTCAAAGTTGTTTGACACTCCCAGCGACTGGTTTCCCAGTCTCAAGTCGCACGCAATCGCCACGCAGTCCTTTCCCACCATTGCCAAGGCACTTCCTCCTGTTTGAGTGTTAGTACCAACCAGCTACTTTTCTAGTCCTTTTGAGTCACGTACCATTGATTGAACTTGGATCCGACATCTTTGTGCAATTCTAAACAAACTCTGGTCTTTAACTGCTATGCTAGTGCAGTCAACACTGGTAAATTTGCCCTTGTCTTTTTATCTATCAGTCTGATTTTCGCCACCTTGAACCTCTTCGCTGAAAATAATATTTTAGATTTTATTTTTCGGGTCTGATTATTCAACATAATGACAGACTCGAGAATATATAAGCTGGGAATTAAAGACAACCCGACGGTGAGAATTAATTATTATAGCGAGATTGTAATGAAGGAGAGGATAAGTGGCGTTTTGCGCAATATTAGACCCCTGGGTCAGTCGTCTTCCTCCAAAGCGATGAAATCGGCTTGCAAATGTTGGCTTCTCAGCTTGATGGCCTTATCCAGGATAAGAGCGTATCTCTTGAACCTCAGCAGTTCGTTGTCGAGATAGTTCAGCTTGTTGACGTAGTTCAGCTTGACCAATTGGATGTTCTTCACTGTTTGTTCCTTGGCTTGCTTCGAAGCCCTGTTGAACAACATGGTCATGTACCCATTGTTGCTCACGTTTTTGCTGTAGATGGAGTTGAGTCTTGAAAAATGGGTCTCCAGCTGTCTGTGCCTTTCGGAAGCCTCGTAGATCTGCTGGTAGTAAGTGCGTAGATTTTGAAGTTGCTGCAACATGGTCACCTCAGCCGGAATCATCCCGTTCGCAGTAGGAACCCATTTGGTGATTTTAGACTTTGTCAGATAAGCCTCGATCTCGGCCGTGTTGTTGGCATTGAGTAAGGAAACCAACTTGTCAGACCAGCCGTAGTCGATCGAGGAAATGGACTCCTCGGGCGGAATGGCCGATGAGCGCGCCGACCAGAAGTTGCACGTCTCAACAAACTCAAGAGCAACCTCCTTGGTTCCCGCACAGAAATAAATGCTTTTGAAATTGCGCACTTTCATAAGCTCATTCACCGGAATGTTCAGCGCCCAGTACGTCTCGTATCCAGTGGTTTTTGCCGGTGAGTCGTAAGACTTGATGAGTCTGTTGTAAACCTTGGATCTGGGCTCCACGATCTGCGCAAAGCACGAGCAGAGGTTCATTTTTCCCACGCTGTTGGCGAAACTCCACCAGTTACCGTCTCCGTGGGACTTTGCGTTGTTAGTGTGGTTCTGCGACGAGTCAAAGGAAAACAGTCGCAGCTCCCCTTTGGAAACCACCGTGAACAAGTTCTGCCACTTTTTGCTTTTACTGCCTGGTTTCTTCGTGAACCAACTCGACGGTTGGCCTTCTTCGGGGGTGGCCACTTTCAACAACCCTTCTTTGATCCATGGGGGACCTTCGAGCTCTAGTTGCAAGTCTCCTTCTTCCTCAATAACAAAACTAGACTCGGGAAAATGGCTGAAATCCGAGTTCAACTGACTAGACTCCTCATTGAAGGTGGGGTATCTGTCAAGAACATTGCTTCCCTGAGAATGGATAGACAGACGGCTGCTGTCCATCGAGGTCATTCTTTTGAGCTTTTTCTCTGTCATCAGTGCTTTGGCGAAACCGTACGAACTGACTTGCGACATTGTCCCACTGGCAGTGGACAGTGCAGTCGACTCCGTCGCGTTGGAGTAGATGGACTTGTCATCGACGAATCGGGAGGTTCTGCTGGAGCGGATTGTGTTGAACGAGGAGATCGAGGATCTTTTGGTGGGCACGTGCCGCGCCGAAGCCGGGGGTGCAGATGCGGTTTTCGATTCAGAAAGACTCAGTGGAACGAGCAGCAGACTTTGGTAAAATTTCTTCAGCTCGCCGGAAAGGGTAGTGTTCTCCTCGATCGGAACTTTGTTTTGTTGCAGAGCAGCAAGGGTGTTCTTCACAAACCTGGCTTTCGTGATTTTCTTTTTCTTTTCAATTTGCGAGGTGTGCAAGTCTGTGTTTGATAATATCAACGAGTATGAGATCAAGTAGACTCCGTTAGCGTTACCGAACAAGACCCTGTTGTTCTGAACTCCGTAGATCTGGAACCAGCTCTCCGAGAAAGAGTCCAAGATCTTGTCGATAAACTGGGATTCCCCTTTGAAGAACAGCTTTTGACATAGCAGTCTTAGGGAAACAAGCAAGTCGTAATTCCACCTGAATTGAGCCATGTAAAAACATCTGATGATGTCGATGTCGAGATCAGTCTCGTCCAAAGAGCGTAGTCCGCCTCCCAGATATGCCATGTAATCCACCCTATTGATCTGGGAATACGTGGAGCTGTACAAAGACTCTGCAACCAATCTGAGTTTCTCCAGGGCTTGAGCAGAAACTCGTGGATCAGACCGTTCTATCTTATGCCGCCGCAATACCTTGGACAGGGGTGATTCTGGGTCGTCAAGATCTAGCACAACCGAAAGCTCCTCGTCTGCTGTATCTGCCAGTAGTTCTTTGGTGTGTGGAGCGGTGATTGAAGAGATGTCTGGCGTGGTTAACTTCGTTGATTGCTCGCTGAGAGCAAAGACGGACTCTGCCTCAGTGGGGGAATCATTCAATTCAAGCTTTCCAACAACCCTGACAATCCCCTTCGAGGTGTTGGACTGCAATGTGACACGGTTGGTTTCCAAAACAAGAGGTTCTGTCATTTGAATCAGGCCGATTATTCCTGCTGTTCGTTACAGCTATTGCTCACCACACTGAAGGGATATTTGGCTCGTTTTAATCATATGGCTAACATTTGCACAATTTCACCTACCCCTTTTTTTGCTCGAAATTTTCCCTTTTCGGCCTAATTGAGCCAAGGCGCAGATCTGCGGCGGGACCCCAAAAAAACGTTCGACTACACGGGATTTTGGCAGGCGACAGACGCGCTAGCCAGTCTCCGGCAGGGCAACGGGCGGCCAAAGTGGAAGGGTCCAAACGGCAGCCCGAAGCAACCATAATAGGTGTACAGCCCGGCCAGATGAGCTCGTTAGACTGGCACACCGAGAATGACCATGGCTTACGAAGACTGACAAAGAGGGGGCAGCATTGGACTACATCGCCGGCTTGCCAGTCGTGGAGGGAGTGCCCAGGAGCTGTCGCAATGGACAATCTCACCTTGAAGCTTTGCTCGGCCCTTTGCCTGGCGATGAGTTTTGCGGAGCCAGTCGGCACCGTTTCGCGTGGTGTCGATCGACGCGTCGATTTGAGCGCTGATCCGGCTGCCAATTTTTTTACGCGTTGTTTTGGTTTGATGAGGGCAAAACGGGATTGATATGAAAAAGGGAATAAGAGGGCTACTTAGTTTAGCCATTCTTTCCTCTCGCCTCAGAACGTGAAAAGATTAACATACACAATGGCAGAGACCGCACAAACAGAGTACCTTGTTTCTGGCAGCCACGAGCTCCAAACGGATGCGAGCGTGGATCAAGGCCTCGAATACGCTGAGGGCATGTCCGAGATAGCTGCTGACGAAGATGAAGACTACACAAGTGGACCGGTTCCGGTGCAACAGCTTATAGGTAACGGCATTACTCCAGCAGACATAAAGAAGTTGAAGGAGGCGGGTTTCCATACAGTCGAGTCCATTGCTTACACTCCTAAGAGGCACATCGTTATAGTCAAGGGGATCTCTGAGCAGAAGGCCGATCGTTTACTGATGGAAGCTGCCAAACTCGTGCCGCTGGGATTCACAACCGCTACTGAGTTTCATCAGAGGAGATCGGAACTCATTTGCCTCACGACCGGATCGAAGCAGCTAGACACTCTCCTGGGAGGAGGAATCGAAACCGGAGCTATTACCGAGGTGTTTGGAGAGTTCAGAACGGGTAAATCGCAGCTTTGTCACACCCTGGCTGTCACTTGCCAGCTCCCAATAGACAGTGGAGGAGGAGAGGGGAAGTGTCTCTACATCGACACCGAGGGAACGTTCAGACCCGTTAGATTGGTCGCCATTGCCAGAAGGTTTGGTCTAGATGAGAACGAGACACTTGACAACGTTGCCTACGCGAGAGCTTACAACGCCGACCACCAGTTGCAGCTGTTGAACCAGGCAGCAAGCATGATGACGGAGTCCCGGTTCTCATTGCTGATTGTCGACTCCATCATGGCTTTGTACAGAACAGACTACAGTGGAAGAGGGGAACTGAGCGCCAGACAGATGCACGTGGCCAGGTTTATGCGGACTTTGCAAAGACTTGCTGACGAGTTTGGTATTGCAGTTGTCATCACCAACCAGGTGGTTGCGCAAGTTGATGGGGGTGCGATTTTCAACCCAGATCCTAAGAAGCCAATCGGTGGAAACATTGTGGCCCACTCTTCCACGACCAGATTGTATTTCAAGAAGGGCAAAGGAGCCAACAGAATTTGCAAGATTTACGACAGTCCTTGTTTAGCAGAGAGCGAGACTGTTTTCGCTCTGGGACAAGGTGGTATCATTGATCCTTCTGACGAGACCGAGATCAACGAAGAGGAGTCTTAAGACAAAATAAGGGCGGATCGTTAGTTGCAACTACCAAGTTCGTGTCGTTTAAAAAGGTTTTTGTTTAATTTTCTCAGTCTTTTCGAATTGACTATATTGATATAAATCGTTACGCTGGTTTCTCCGATCCCGCTTTAAACGCTGATAAACATCTAGGTTGCTGGGAATAACGAGTTGGACACACTCAAAACTCAGGGGCCATGTTGATGTCGAACCAACCAAGAAAATCATCGCCATTTTCCATCCAGTTGACCCCTCCCTGTTGCTGAAAGATCGAGTCTATAAACATATTGTTGTTCAAAATGTCTGAATTTGAGGGTGATTGATTGTTTGAATCTGCTCCTGAGTTGGTATTGTTTGTCGACGGAGACTGGGACGCGATTCGATGTTGCAGCTGGGAAAATTGCTGCGGTTGAACAGGTTGGTTCGGAGGTAGGGCTTCCGGGACACTGGTCATGCTTCCAGATCGGCCAACAGACGATGGGAACAACGGAGGAGGCGGTAATCCATTGACCCCAGCTGCAATAGATGTGGTTGTGGGTGCGCCACCTGTCAACTGACTTGAACCATTCGAATTGATGGTTTGGCTAATCGATGCCGAAGGTCCCTGAGCGGAGTTGGATTGTGAAACAGTTCTCTTGGGCTTCGATTTGGCCGTCTTTTTCGGTTTCGCATGCAATGTGGTCTTTTGCTGAGACTCAGGCCAAGCGGTTGGCTGAGGAACGACGGGTTTGTCTTGAGAGTTTTGCGCTTGGTCTGTCTTGAACGGCAGAGATCCAGTCGCCTTGAGCATCGCCAGTGGAATACCGTTAATCTCGGTAGGATCAGACAGCCCTGCAGCAGAAGCTGAGGCACGAGCATTAAGGATAGCCTGGTCGGTAGGAACCAATGTGGTAACCGTGGTACCATTAGGAGTAGTGGTGGTTATGGCCGTGAAGTCGTCTTTGGTGATTTGGTTGTAAAATGGTAAAGGAAGCACTTTCCTTTTGCTTTTCGACTTGTCTTCCCGCACTGCTCCATTGTCCTTGCCCGTTTGGGATTCAGAAATCAGTCTTCTTCGTGCCTCGTGTATGCACCACACAAGATCATAGAATAGCGAGCCCGTCAGGTGCGATCTCATACGCACAATAATGCCTTCTGTGTCTGTAAAGAGTTCCGGGTGCGTAATGACAACAAAGTTCAATTTCTCCAAAACCGTGGCCGTTCGGCTTATATCGTTCTCGACGTCTTTCCATGCAGCAAGCATGTTTCTGAACAACCGGTGAACAGTCACAATAGATTGTCTGGCCGAGTCGATGTACTTCGGCAACAAAAACGGCGTCAGGTGTAATCTGAACAAAACCAAAGCAGCCATGGTGACTGACTGCCTCACGTAGATAGGGTACTCTGTCAGTTGACGGGATTCCGTCAACTTGGACAAGATGGTAATAATCCGAGTGGCTGTCAAGTAGGCTTGGGTCACGTACTTCGTTTGATCTTCACTGGGGGTTTCCGGGAGAAACGCAAAACAGCAAACCATGAGTTGCACGTAGAGATAGTATATCTCAACCACGATGTCGTCAATCTGTAACTTGAAAGCTAGTCTCTCCAGCTCTCTCTCTAGAATGGCAAGGGCTCCTGCTCTGTTTTTCGGCTCCATCAACCCATCTGGGCTCGTGACACTCAAACCCATCACACTCACGAGTTTGGCCTGGAAAATGGCCAAGGAGATCAGACACCGGAAGTTCTTGGGCAAACTTTGATCTATCCTGGCACTTTCCAAGAGGAAATCGGTCTGCAATGAAGAGGGAAGTCCAAGATTTGACGACCAGAACTGCTCTGCAAAAAACACGGCCAGCCATGTTCTCGTTCTCCATTTTTCTGCATCGGGAAGAGCCACTTGCGTTCTCGAGAATTCGCTGATGAACTTACCCCTGTGCAATCCCAACTGCAACGACAGATTTTTGGCGAGTCCGACGAATCTATAGGAACAGTCGTCAAGAACTTTTTGGTTTGGTAGAGGCCACGTACCCAAAATGAGCAGTGCCTGAATGATGTGGGTGGACCTTGGGGTACGAATCCAGCATGTTTCAATAGCCAATTGTTTGATCAACGAGGCCAGGGAAATGTACAGCGAGGGCTCCGGATCCGACAAACACGCAGTGAGCATGATGGTCCAGAACAACAGTTGTGATTGATGATACAGCTGGACACAGTCGTTAGAGATCATGATCGGCAGGTAGGGCAGATAGTTTAGAACAAACCTTTGATGCAATTCATTAGCCTTTTCCAATGAGATCTTGACGTCTTGAAGAATAAACTCGGTGATTGACGAGTTTTGCAGCACCGAGGCGGTTTGCGAGATCGGTATTGGATTCAAGGGAGTCACCGCTGGTTTCGCCGGCTCGCTGGGGTTGGGACTGCTGAAAACAGGCACTTGTCGAGCCAGATCTTCTGACGGCTGTTTGGACGTTTGGTCCGACGTCTGCAGAACTTGAGTGATGAGGGTCTCATTTCGGGTGAGAAACTCGATTTTTGTTCTCAGCTCGTCAACATCGTTCCTAAGGGATTGCAACTGTGACCCTTTTTTGGGACGAAACTGGGGGTCGATTTCGCACTTGAGATCCATTCTCTCGCACCGGGAACACGAGCTCGGAAACCGCTCAGAAGCGTTACATTTGATCTTGTGCTGTCTGCAGTGGGTGCATGACGTCACAGGGCGATGACCTGCGGCCTGACCCGACGCAGGCGGGGACGTCTCCTCCTCTTCCTTGTGTTTCTGCTGTTTTGACGCTTTATTCTCCGGCTCCAGCGAAGACGAAGTCCTCTTGATGGCAGGTGCTAGTCGCATCACTTTGGAATTGGCACCGCCTTTGCTGGACATCGCTGTGGCCTGAGCAAACAACCGGTCGTCCGTCTCCTCTAATTTGGGTGCTACCGGTGGTACGCTTTCTGTTGGCGTGGCCGTCGTGGCTGGTTGCGCGTACGATTCGTTAGTGGACATTGCGGACGATGAGCCTGGAAGTGATCTAGTTGACTGGTCGGCTTGGTCGGCTTGGTAAGCTTCCTACTGTTCTAAACGTCCATCGGCAAGCAAAATTTGGGTGGAATTCAGTATGTACGTCCGTGTTCACAGGTTCCGATTTGTTCTGCGCTGCGGGGGACACTAGGAATAACAATACCGGATTTTTGAACGTCTCGCTCTTGCTCTTGCTATCTGAAAAGGCCTGGTAACCCTTAAGCCAAGTAGATGCTGTTCGAGTCGCTAAGTCTTCGTAACAACGTATTTGAGCCGGCGCAAATCCAGATTGCAAAGAAATATACGAACTGATTGTTAAACAAGACCTCTCTACAAACAATCCCTTCCTCCCAGCGCGAGCAAAATTTTAATTTTTTTGACTCCCCTGCCCGGTCAACCAAACCTGCCAGCGGGGTGACAAAATGGCGGAAAGGTACAAGCTAATGGGAAAGAAAGCGGCGAAAGTGACACAGACATGTTCGAGATCGCTCTCTACAATGCTGTCTAAGAGCCCTCGATGAGCTCACTCCTCAGGGGAAAGCGTGGTCTCTCACGCGATCTATTTCACGCCCTGTTGCTCTCCACAGCAGAGCGCCGCTCGGAACGGAGTAGCAGGCCTGGTTGGCACACTTCCTTTTCATCCAAACGAAATCAGTGAAAAATCGAAAACCAGAAAATGGCCTTGATCTCAAGGCTGTGCCAGCTCGACGCTACAATTCGGCCAACGTAAACAGTTATACTTTATTTCGGATACAAAGCACTACATCACACTCAAACTTTAGTGAATCTCAAGTATGGCTTGATCTCTCTGAACTCACCAAACTTCTTCTTGGCGTCCTCGTTGGAGACGACAGGAGGAATGATCACGTCTTGGCCAACAGTCCAGTCAATAGGAGTGACAACACCCTTCTTGTCGGCCAACTGCAAAGCGTCAATGACACGCAAGATCTCAGCGGTGTTTCTACCGGTAGAGGCTGGGTAGGTCATGAACAGTCTAACCTTCTTGGCTGGGTCAATGATGAAGACGGTTCTGATGGTGGCAACAAGACCTCCGTTCAAGTTCTTGAATCCTTCCTCGTCAACCATATCGTACAAGTAAGCAACGTTTCTGGACTCGTCACCAATGATTGGGTAGGTGAAATCCTTTCCGCCCAAGGAAACATCTTGGATATCCTTGATCCAAGCCTTGTGCTTCTCGACACCCTCAGCAGAAAGACCAATCAACTTGACGTTTCTGGCATCAAACTCCGGCTTGAGCTTAGCGAAAGCACCGAGCTCGGTTGTGCAAACTGGGGTGAAATCAGCTGGGTGCGAGAACAAAACAGTCCACGAGTCTCCAATGTACTCGTGGAAGTCGATGTCTCCCTTGGTGGTAGGAGCCTTGAAGTTTGGAGCAGTGGAACCGATTCTGATTCTTGGCTGGGTTGCAGCGTCGAAGGTGATGGATCTGGCAAAGGCCGGAACGGTCACTCTTGGGGCAGCCATAGCTGGAGCGGCTCTAACGGCCGAGAGTCTCAGGAATTGCTTGGTGAACATGGTTGGAATTGCTGATTGTGCTTGTTCTCGAGTAGGAGGGTAAGTGAAAAGATTGTCAAATTTAATTCATGTTCGCCTGTTTCCACTTTATATTCGTTGAACAGATGAAAATTTCCCCAACCACGACATTTCACGTGATACCAGACAAAATTTCACCAAAAATCAGTCACGTGCCCTGTATCACATGCGTCTCGCGTTTCCAAAACTTCACGGTGCTCCCCCTGTCACCTGGTTCCCCCGGATTTTCTGTCCCCGCACTACGGATTTCCGCAGCCCTCTCTGCGTGCGGCCTCGGCGGGAGTGCGGCGGCATCAAGCCCCAGCTGCAGACCGCGAATACCCTTCAGTGCAGGGCGAGGAGCTCGCGGGGCCGGGACCTCAGTGAGACCGCGTTGCGCGCGAGGAACGGATGGACAGCCCTCCGGGTTTTCACTGCCTTCACGGTGTTAACTCCCGCGGGCCAGTCGGTTTTATAAAATCCGTGCGCCATCTAACAAAGTTGGGGAAAAAATTATTTGTTCTAGTTAGAAATGGGGCAGATTGAGTTCTTTCCGAGTATAAGTGGCCAGCGCCGTGACGGAGAGCTTTCGTGTAAGAGAGCACGGGAAACAGTCTCTTCGCTAGTCGGAGTCGTTTATAGAGTCGAGCGACGTTTCAAAGATGATGCCAATCAGCTGCATAGAGTGCAGGCGCAGAAAGGTGAAATGCAATAAGCTGACTCCGTGCAACCAGTGCATTGTGCGGAGCAGAGAGTGTGAGTACCCCCCGAAGTTCAGATCAATCAAAGTGGAGCAATTCTTTGTTGACGACCCCGAAGGTGGAGCAGCGTCGACTTCCAGTCGTATTAGTCCCTCGCACAGTGGCAGCACAACGTACAATAGTTCTCCTTATTCCGGCTCGGAGGGCTCTGCTGAGCCTGCTCTGATGGCAAGGGTCAAGCAGGAGCCAGAAAGTTTGCAGCCAGCGTTGTTGAAAACAAGCACGATGAAGCGCAGAGCGGACGATCCCGTGGCGGTGGATGGCGCGAGAATTGCCAACCCCGAGGACGAATCAATTGTGATGGCACTGCGCAAAGAAAACGAGGCGTTGAAGCTCAAACTGAAAGAGCTCAAACTGAAAAACAAGAGACAAAGGCTCAAGGACGCGGACGACGAGGACGACAACAGCACAGCGTTCAATGACAACGAAATAGAACACACGCGCAGCAAAGACGACGTGGACCAAGCATCGACCTCTAGAATTTACTACGGTCCAAACTCCACTAGATACATGATCTCTACCCTCACCACAGCCGACGTGAACGAGTTTGATGATTTCATCAAAGTGAAGAAGCAGATGAAACAACGGAGACAGCTCCCGATCTTGTACAACCCTCCAACGAACGGATCTGGTAAAGCGATGTCGTCGAAACAGAGAACTCAGGAAAACGTCAAGCTGATTATGAAGCTGGTTTCCAAATTTTTTCATCTCCGATTATACTACACAAATTACTTGGACCTCGAAACCCTGACAGACTTTTTGAGCGACTACCAGACCGCCAAAACGTGGAAAACCGACGACGACACTCTGCTGCTCATTATCATGGTGATGATTGTGTCACTGAGATCGCTGCCTCCCACTGACCCCGTTTTGGTCGAGTACGATCTGAGCTACGAGAAGTCCAGACCTCTTCTGTACAAACAGTACCGAAACTTGAAAAACGGAATCCAGATAGAGACAACAACCAGTTTGAGAGCGTACGTGCTGGAGTGCGAAGACTTGTTTTACAACGATCAAATCGAAAGATGCTGGAATTCTTTGTTCAAGACCGTGAGCTCAGCATATTCTCTAGGTCTGCATGTTTACGATGAAAACATCGTCAAACCTTTGAAAGTGGAGGAACACGAAAAAGCTCTCAGCGTGATACAGAGGAACCCGAAAGCGTCTTTGTGGTTTGTGATCAACTTCATCTCAGCCACTCTTTGTTCAGTGCTCGGTAGACCGAACCCCGTGACATTCAACTTCCAACCCCTTCTAAGAAACTACGAAATACGATTAAACTACAAAATTGGCCTGGCCGAGCTGGTGAAAAAGTCGACAAACGTTCTCATAGAGTCGTACAAGATCCAGATCTCGTTCGACACTATACTGGAGATCGATGAGGCGTTTGTCAATGAAGCGCTAATCTACGAAAAAATTCTGATTGATACCAGGGTCACCAGAAACCTGGACCGCAGGGATGCAAGCAAACCAAGCTACATATCGTTGCCGGTCATTGACAAGAAAAAAGCCAAGAAACAGAGCAACTCGTTCAAGTCTTTGAGCCAGATCAACCTGGGTAAGCTTCTCAATGATTGTCCGCTGGATATCAGGTTCACCATTCTTCGACCTTGCCCTAACCAGGATCAAGGGGAGGAGTTTTGTCTTCTCCAAACAGATTGCGACACCCTGTCTGATCTGATTCTGCTCTACGGAAACAGAGCTAAATTCCACCAACATTTCATGTCAACCTACCGAAAATCGCTCGAGAGTTGTCTGGACTCGGTCTTGAAAGTCTTGGAGCACAGCCTTGAACTAGTTCAAATCCACAATGCAATTTTTGAGACAAGCCGGTTCCAGCAGATCTACCCCTTCTTTTACACGTTTCTCTATCAGACTCTGGTTGTCATGTACACCCTGATGCACTTGGGATATGGAAAGCTGTCTCCTTATTGGCATGCGGTTGGTCTTGTCAAAAACAAACTCATCGAGCTGTTTGAAACAGTGGGCTTGAAAAATTGGAGACCCAATGTGATCAGAATCATACAATACATCAATGACATGTGTGACAATTTCTTCAAAATGTACTGGGAAAACGGCAAGAGTCAAGCCGAGCCTCCGAGCTTTCCGATTCAAAGTCCGCCCGGTCAAACCAAGAACGCTCCTTCGCTCATTCCTCAGAACCAAAGCAGAGTCGTTCTGGGCAAACCGTCTGGTCTCTTCCATCTTCCCATGACCCCTGCGAATGAATCTCCCAAACAAGTGAACACCGGTGGTGACTACATGTCGCCCGGTACGCCGCTTCCATCTCTGACGTCATTAGCCGGAATTCAGCTCCACAACATCCCCGAGCACATCAGCAGTGACCTTTCTCAAGACCCCTCTACGCAGACAATTGATAATATCTTTCCCCACCAAACCACCCCTTCGCAGCTTCCAACATACTTTGCTAACAACACCAACTCGCTTTCGCAAGTTTCGTTGAGCAATTACAACCTGGACTATTATGACCCGAAGGTGCAGTTGTTCCCTCTTCCGCAGTCTCGATCGAATGACCTTGATCGTGACCCAAAAGCAATCAACAGTACAGACTCCGCCACCTTCACGGTGGACCCATTGTTAGGCTTTGATCTCAGTGACCCCTTCTTCATCCAAAACCCATACAATTTCAACTATGCAAACCCGTCCGCGGTGGACGTTGCAACTCCGGGTGTTGATGTCACTACCAATACCAGACCTGGTGCTAATAGAATGAACTCCAATGACTCAAATCAGTTCACCAGCTATGTGATTCACAATTCGAAAGGTCGCAGCGAAAGTGTGGACAGAACAGATAACGATTAGTTCAAGCTAGATATCTACTAGAGCAATGTAGTACGCGGAAACGTTATCATATCGCAACTTTCTTGTAAATAACTGTGCTAATGCACGATGACGTATCTTTTTTTTCAGCCAGAACGCGAAATAACCGCAACTTCGTACAGATTGTATTTCCAAGCCGTTGAGATACTAAGCTTTCGAGATCAAAAAAGGCATGGCCTCGAAACGACGTTGAGATTAAAAGATAAGCGATATACTCTGTACTGGCTGAAAACCGTGATGGTAGAGCAATTTTAGCCGCTTGTACATATACGAATTGACTACGTCATGTTAGGGATTCGGCGATAGAACTAGTTATATTGTACGGAGTCGCGCCGTATAGGGGAAGGCGAAGCGAATCCCGTAAAAAAGAGCGAACCGGGCTGTGTTTTTTGAATTTAGAACCTGATTTGAAGGCTAGGATGAGTAAGGTCATGCATAAACGGGCAGTACTTCCTTGTGATTTGATAACTGGGTTGGCATGACAGAACAGCATTTTGATTGGTGGCGTGATTAGTGACGCCTGCAGCGTTTGATCTGGCATTGATTCTGTAGTATTTTGCCGTCCAACAATCAAGGGATCATAAAAGAGCAATGATTTCGCTTTAGAGGATCCGTATCTCGTTCTCGGATTTCAGTAACAAGCCTGAACCTTCTATGGCAGAAAATTACAACAACGAAATGGACGCAAGCGACGAGGAAACGAATGACGATGTTGCGCAGCAAAGCAAAATCAACGCCAATAAGCGTTACATAATCACGAAACAACCCAAGTCAAGAAGCGAGATTCAGGCTCCTTTTGCTTTCGAGTGGGATACCCCCACCAAAGGAGGATACGGCAAGTTTATTGACTCTCTTGGATTCATTGTGGGGCAAATTGGGCTGGTTCCATGTTGTCTGTGTTTCCCTAATCCTTACAAAAATGTGCAGCAGGGTAACGTTGGCCTTGTGACGAAATTTGGTCAGCTGTACAAATCAGTGGATCCAGGTTTGGTCAAAGTCAATCCGTTCAGTGAAAAGCTTCACACCTCCAATGTGATGTTGAAAACCATGCAAATTCCGGCCCTCAGTTGCTACACTAAAGACAACGTCTCCATCTCGACTTCGAGTGTCTTATATTTCCAAATAATTGAACCTCACACGGCGTTTTTCACCGTGGACGACATTGATGAAACCTTAAGGGAGCGTACCCAAACCACATTGAGACAGGTTATTGGCGCGCGGAACCTCCAGGATGTTATTGAAAGGAGAGAGGAAATAGCTCAATCAATTGAGGAGATTATCTCGGAGCCTGCCGCATCGTGGGGAGTGAAGATTG
The DNA here is from genome assembly GCA_030674545.1 of Ogataea saltuana. NCBI lineage: Eukaryota > Fungi > Ascomycota > Pichiomycetes > Pichiales > Pichiaceae > Ogataea > Ogataea saltuana. Next base: position 482,363 of record JAKTYV010000007.1, read on the forward strand.
AAAGTCTTTTAATCAAAGAGCTGAACGTTCCTTCCAACGTGTCTCACTCTTTGTCGATGGCCGCGGAGGCCAAGAGGATTGGAGAGTCTAAGATCATTCAAGCCCGTGCAGAGGTGGAGAGTGCAAAGTTGATGAGAAAGGCCGCCGATATTCTTGCCTCAAAACCTGCAATGCAGATCCGGTATTTGGACGCCATGCAGAACATGGCCAAGTCCTCAAACTCAAAGGTGATCTTTATGCCGAGCCAAAGTGCAATTGAGAGCTCCGCAATGAGTGCTAGTGGCGGGGCTGCTGCTCCAAACACCGCTGAGTCTAACCAAATCGCTCAAATGGTCTCTTTGACCGAAGCGATGAACGAGACGAACTAAGTCTGCTGGGCCTAGAGCCTGTTGGCCACCAACAGCCAACTTTTCAGCTGCGTCTAACTTCCCGATTTTTTCTCTGTAACGTTGTAATCTTTTTTTAATACGCTGATTGTCTCTATTATTTCCGCCCCGTCCTACTCTCTCGAATTCCCCTTGCATGCCTTGTTCATCGCCACCTTCCCGTTTGGTGCTGCTGAAATCTGGTCTGGGCCCCTGGTCTGAAATTATTTCATGCATCGCAGATCGGGGCCCGTATTCTGCCATCGCGTACGCGGGCACGCGGATTTTCAGGTACCGTCAGGGGAAAAAGCGCGAGAAGTGAAGTTTGAAACCTACCTCATATCAAGAAGAAGAGAATCGCTCTATCATAGGATACACGTTATTAACCGTTTCTGACACTCCAAAATCACGCCAAAGGTCATCACAGAAGTTGGTTGTTTCTATTGCTAGTGCTGCTACGATCGAGTATACCACAAATCCAGACCACTACCGTACTAATTCTCAACCTGCAACAGCAAAAATTTGTCTAAACCCCGAATGGCCTTCCCTGTCTTGAAATGAGTAAGGTAGGCGACTCCAACAGAGGCTACCACCTCAATACGAGTGGACTACTCGGGTCAGAATCACTGGATAATCTCACGGCCTCGATTGAGAAATCGTTCACTTCAACCCCGAAAACCCCCCATTCGAGAGCCAGAAGACAAAAGAAAGACACCCTATTGCCTGCAGCCATGATCCACTCCAAGCCACCAGTGTCGCATCCCAGATTTATCAATATGAAGAAAATTGAATCGTCTCCACTTCCACCGCCCCCACCGCCCCCTGTCGCGCCAAAGCCCGGTACTACAGATATATCTCCAACATCGTTTTCCTCTTACGAAATCTCAAAAAAATTAGGAAAGTTTACAGAAAAGTTGAGTTTCGGGTCTCCGAAAAGCCCCACCTCATTCAAGTCTCCCCACTCCCGAAACACAAAACCTTTCCATGCTAGAAAAAGATCTGTTGGTTCTCCATCACTGCGAAACGGATCCGCTTTCGCTCAAACAACTCCAGCACCCCCAAATATTACCCCGAAGAAGTCTGTTACCCCTCCACAATGGCACAAGCATTCACACGCCTCCCCTGGACTGTCAAATCCAAATTTCTGCCCAACACCATCCATTGACAGTGTAGATTCTCACCGAAAGCAGAACAGATTCAATGATAACTGTATCTTTTGTGATCTTCCGATGCAGAGCACTCTCCTGTATGAGAACCAAGACCCGGAAATAATAATCAGCCTGAAATGTGATCATTCCTGTCATGAGAAATGTCTTCTCTTGGAAATTGAATTTTCCAATCTGTCTTTGAAATCTTCCAAAGAGTTTTCTTCATCTTCTTACTTCCCATACTGCTCCAAATGTGGCAGCGTGAAAGCTGTGCCAAAGAGTCAAGAGACTTTTGATCTTATGATAACAAACCTCTTGACGGTTCCTATTAGAGTCCCGGACCCCATGAATGTCAAGGCACATTCTAACAACACAACCCCAAAGTCATCGATGTCCTCGGCATCGTCTCCTCGTACACATCGCAGAAAATTCAACTCAGATTCGTCTACCCCTTTTGGGTCTCAGATTGCTCGCTCGATCCCTGACAGCTTTATACCCAACAAACACACTAAGAAACCTTCCCGGGGCTCCTCAATTTCGGCAATTTCCTCAATTATATCTTCAGTTACTTACACGTCCCCTCCCGCTCTCGGAAGCTCGTCCGCTTCGGCCTCAGAGAACGCTCAGGAACAAACGGCTTCTTGGACGGTTGATTTCCCGCTATATCTGCTCCGGGCAAAGTTTACCGAGGAACTTTTATTGTTGATAGCGCAAAAAGTAGTGGTTTTGTTGGGTGGCGACTTGGAGCTCAACAGTTCGACTGCTAAAGCGTTTGGCGAACTGAGGTTGTTTGACAAAATTCAAGTTAGGCAAACATTTGACTCAGAATGGACTGACTGCTACTGTTACTTGTTCCAACACAAACTAATCATTGTTAACCTGGAAAATGCTTCTTGTGAAATGAAGTCGATTGACCCTTCCATTGTGTCCAACGTGTGTTCAAACTCTGTGATTACTTTCAATGATATTAACAATGATGAGGTTGTAAGTCTCGGCTGTCTAGACTCTGAGGTTTTGGAGAAATGGATCATTGCTTTCAGTAATCACACGACAGAGTTTCCGAGCGACCTCATCACCTCCACCATCAAAGAGAATGAGTTCTATAACACCATTGACTTTTCTAGTAAGAGTTCCAAGCCAGAAGTGGTCAAGAGCTTACCTAAAGGTGTGAATCCGAGATTTTACGAATCCACGATCAACACCCTGGTATTCAATCAAAAACCGTCGAAAATGATCGTGATTGTGAATCAGATGGTTCCCTCGCCTCATTCTCTGGTTTCAATCAAAAACATTGTCAAAAGTTTATCAATGGTGAAAATTGACATCTTCCTGGTTTTCACTTCTACTGCCACCTTGACGGCTAATGCCAGAGTTCTTGATACCCGGGAGATATCAAAACTGGAAGACAATGAACACAAATGGCTGCTTTTGGAATCTGTCGATAGATATCACGAACTACTACGGGTTGTCACTCCCAGAGCAGAGGAGCTTTCCGATTCAGCAATCAACGACGATGATACTGTTGATCGTTTGTCTGGTACTTTGTCTTCGTATCTTTCAAACTGCGATCGTACTGAGTTGGAAGAAGTCACAACAGTTGTTTTATCAGCCTTTTCTTTGAGCAAGCTGACAGATCTTCCAACAATCAAAAACATACTGGTTGAGATAAGCACTACGCCAGATTCCTCGATTCAGACCAGCCGGCAGGGAGTTTATAACGTTGCTGGTTGGGACGACGCCATGGAGGCCATCTGCGGTTACACGGGTTTGGAATTTGACGACAGCGATTTTGAGAGCGGTTCCGATGATGATAGTGATTCTGATGAGGATCAGATTTCTAGAGATCTATCCCGTGTAGGACCCAAAATTGACAAAACCATACAACAGGTGGGTGACGAAGACTTGATGAACTTGAAAGAGAATATCAACCAGGATACCCGTTGGAGCACGTTGTTCCACGATCTTGACCAGGCCTTGAAAGAGACAAAAGATTGTTTATAATGCAGACTTACTTGCGATCTTTTATTTTTGCCCCGCAGCCTCTCCTCGAACCCATAAGGTGGGATGAAATTTTAAAATGGGCACTTTGTGCGACAACTTTTTGGTTGTAATTTTTATTGATCTGTACCATTTGCCCCCCTCGCAGCTCTGAGAAGGTTGTTTGTCACCTTATAAATTGATGACGCTGTTCCTTTTGGTTTGTGCTTTCAACCCTTCGGTGGCAATCATTAACCAAGAAAGCGTAATTTACTATACGGTCTTTGAGAGAAACCTAGCTCCTTCATAAAATCAAAATGAGAGCTCATAGCATTCTATTTCTTTTCAATTTGCTACCGTGTGCCTTTTCTTACACAACAAGAGTGAGTTTCCCCCTATTTACCAGAACGACTTGCCCTTTCTCGCTAGTCGGAGGTGAAACAAAAACACGCCCATGAGGCAAAAGCTTATTTCCACGGACTCTAACAACCAATAGTATAACCCTGATTTTTCATGTGATGGATGTGTGCTTATAACTACTGCCTCGTCTTTGCAAGGTACTATCAACACTGATACTTCAGTGACCAGTACCTCTACTAGCACCACTCCAACTACCACTTCCACAACTCCGACAACCACTTCAACTTCTCCAACAACCACTTCGACTACTCCGACAACCACTTCGACTACTCCGACAACTACTGCACCTACGACCACTTTGGCTATTCCAACAACTACCGCACCTGCAACTACCGCACCTACAACCACTTCAACTACTCCAACGACCACCTCAGCCACTACTCCAACAACAACTGGTACCACTGCTCTTACAACCACGTCTACCACCGAAGATAATGGAGAGACAGTCATCACGACAACCATAGGCAGTGTCCACACCAACACTTACACCGTTTCTACATCGTCCGTTGCGGTTTTGCTTGTCACCCATACCCAGACTTTTGAGTACGTGGATACTGTCGTTAGCACTTCTACAGAGATTAGCGTTGGGTCTTCATTGGTGATCACTCCCGTCGCTACTTCTACTTACACAGTCCCAATCTCGACTACCACTTTCGAAGGCTACTGGAATTTGTCAACCCAATCGGTCATCGATGAAACTATCACCACAACTGTTTTCTCCTCTTACTATACTTCCTTCACGAGCTCAGTTCTTGACTTCTTCACCAAGTATTCCACCGAGCTCTCGGAGTCAGTGGTGACTTCGACGTACTTGGTTTGGGAAACTTCTGACATTGAGTACTTGAGTTTGACTACGGGATACCAAACATTGACTTCGACCTATCATCCGATCACAATCACGTCCACGAGCCACCCTTCGTCAACTTCAGCCACCTTTGCGGTTTCCACCACTCAGCCAACCGTTTACTCTACCGTTACTTATTCTACTTCCTACACTGTGACGTCCTACGTCTCCACCGAAGAGTCTTACTGTCTTGTTTATGCCAACTCAAAGTCAACTTCGACAACCAAAGAGATTGTCGCCGTGACTTCTGAAAGTTCGGCAGACGCAGGAGCTACAGCAGCGGGAATTGAGGAGCTAGTCAATGCGGGTGAACGGAGATCTGTACACCATTCTGCAAAATCGTTTACGATCTTGAGCTTCCTGGTCGCTGCTTTCGTCATTTGATTTCAGGACGTCAATTTGCAATTTTAGAAAAAGGGGTATTTTTTTTATTTCGAGCTTCCACATAATTCGGTGAGTCTGAGCTTCCTTTGAATTTCCTTTTCTGCAATCGCTTCTTCGTTTGAGTCTTTCACAGTCAACCCACGAGCTCATCTGCTATTTCGCAAGTCTTTTTTATTCAATCTTTTCTAATAATGGTATCGAATTTAATTTTTATTGATTGCAAACCTAGTAAGCGGATTCAGTATATATGAAGCTTAAGAATATATTAGCAACTCCATCCTCGGCGGTGATTACTCGAGAACTTTTTCAACGCTCAGAGTATCCAGCTCTTCACCGTCAGCAACCGAGGGGAAAAGCCAGTCGCTTCTGTACACAAAGTAAAGACTCTCATCTTCAACTGAACCGGAAGCGCTTTCCTCCGTTGCGTCACCACCCTGAACCGTAGGCTCCCCTTCGCCAGCCGACTCCTTAGATTCCTCAGCAGACGATTCCCGGTTTTTTGCGGATTCTGCCTTTTGAGTCTGTTTCTTCCTGTACTGATTGACCAATGAGACTCCGCTGGCTGTCAGAGTTCCCGAGGTCAGAACGTAAGCCGCAAAGATCACGATTGATAACGACATTGATGCCTTCTTCAATTGACAATTGCTTCCTAAGGAGAGAAGCAACTTCGATTGGAGCTCGGCAACAGTTGCATTATTCAAGTTGAGATCTGAAAGCTCAGAAAGAATGGACGAAGTGCTGTTACCCCCCAATAAGTCCTCAATGTCATCCCAGAGGTCGGATGTGGTACCTGTGTCGTTGTCTTGATCAAAGATATTGAAGTAATTGGACAAAATGGAATCGCTAGCATCACCTGTCAGGTTGTAGTGCGTCAATAGACTCTCAACGTCTGAACAAGAAACCGAGGCATACTCGCTCACTTGTAGAATAATGTTAACGATCCAAAGAGCATGTGCAGAAACCTCCGAGCCTAAAAGGGAGGCAAAGTAGCTCGTCTGGGTGGCCGAAATTGAAAAGGCAGATTGAGAAAGAAGGGAAGAGGCCTTTGCCGACAGAACTCTGAATGGCGAGGAAGAGGAAGCAGTGAAAAACATGTTCGGAACTGAACCCTTAGTGGTTGTTTTTTTAGTAAATACCTTAGGCAATACATAGTTTGCCGAATTTGAGAACAGACTGACACATGAAGAGGACACAACAACGGCTGATTTTTTCCAGGAAGTATCGATATTCAAGGAGCTGTCTGAGTAGTCTCTCTTGCTAAGAGAGTCAGAAGAAGAGTCATAGTAACTCGCAAGCTCCTCCGCTTGCGAAGAGAGAGTTCCTCGTTGGTTAATGATCTTTCCAGAAAGACCCAGGAGGGTAGTTGCCAGAACGAGTTGAGTAGCCCTGCCAGTTTTTGAAGTTGATGATAGGGAAACCATGACAGATATTTTTAAAATAAACTTCTTATACTTTCTCAACTTCCGAAGTTCAAATTCAACAGTTGAACCGGGAGGAGAAAAAGAGAGGGAGGAAACGACTGAGGAAATTTTCCTAGTAAAGGGGAAACTCAAGGGCTTATAAGGTTTTTGCTGAAAGAGGGAGAAAAAAAAGAGGGATCAGTTTACAACAAAAAATGCATTACGAAGTGTGTCGTGAGAAAAGGTTACCCTGACAAACCCAAGTTTTCTGTCTGCCCTTCTCGGACCCCGTGGATCGAGGTGTCTCAAATTTGATGTTCGGGGCTGTGCTGCAGCGCGCCTATTATACTTTAGATATGAGCTCTCGAGTACCGGAAAATCACGTGCGATTAGGAGATAAGATTGAATCATTTCCCTCAAGAACTTGCGCAATAGGTCATGGTGAAGTTGACACTATTGAGCCATGGATGGCTTTTGTGGGCGAGGGGGAAAACGGGAGTTGGGTGAACGGAAATCCAGTCACTCCATGACTCGACACGAGGGGGTATAAAACCCGGAAGCGGCCCGAGTTCGTGAAAATTGTTTCTCGACTCAGAACATTACCTAAGTCGTGTAGTTAACCCATACAGACAATGTCCTCCCAAGGTAAGTGATGCACAACGTTTATAAAGGTAGTCAGTCGTGGTACTGACCAAGTTGTTAAGAATTGAGCTTCGATAGTAAGTGTGTCCAGGCTGGTCAGGAAGAGCCGGACACCGCCACTAGAGCTAGAGCAGTGCCAATCTATGCCACCTCCTCTTATGTCTTCAGAGACTCCAAGCACGGTGCCGACTTGTTTGGCCTGCGCGAGCCAGGTTTCATTTACTCTAGATTGATGAACCCAACTACCGACGTGTTCGAAAAGAGAATCGCGGCCCTTGAAGGAGGATCTGCTGCTGTTGCTGCTGCTTCTGGTCAAGCAGCGCAATTCTTGGCTATTGCTGCCTTGGCCCACCACGGCGACAACATTGTCTCCACTTCGTTCCTTTACGGAGGCACGTACAACCAGTTCAAAGTCTCATTCAAGAGATTTGGAATTGACGTCAGATTCGCCAAAGGCGATTCCCTCGAGGAAATTAAGCCCCTCATTGACGGAAAAACCAAGGCTGTGTACCTCGAATCCATTGGAAATCCAAAGTACAATGTTCCCGATTTCAAAGCTATTGTCGATTATGCTCACTCCCAGGGTGTTCCAGTTGTTGTTGATAACACTTTTGGTGCCGGTGGATACTTTTGCAAGCCGTTTGCCCACGGAGTTGACATTGTGACCCACTCTGCCACCAAATGGATCGGAGGTCATGGCAACACCATTGGTGGTGTTGTTGTCTACAAGGATGTCAAGAAGGACAATGGTTTTAAGTTCACTGACTACCCTGAAAAGTTCCCACAGTTCTCCAAGCCATCCGAAGGTTATCACGGTGTTATTTTGAACGATCTGCTGGGCGATTTGGCGTACATAGGGCATGTGAGAATTGAACTGTTGAGAGACTTTGGTCCAACTTTGAGTCCTTTCTCCTCTTTCTTGCTCTTGCAAGGCCTTGAAACTCTCGCTTTGAGAGGTGAAAGACACGCCTCGAATGCTTTGAAATTGGCCAGATATCTGGAAAAGTCTCCATACGTTTCTTGGGTTTCCTACCCAGGTTTAGAGACCCACGAGTACCACGAGAACGCCAAGAAGTACCTTGAAAACGGTTTTGGTGCTGTTTTGTCGTTCGGTGTCAAGCCTATCGAAAACACTAGTGGTGATCAGTTCAAGGAGAGTGGTCCTAGGTTTGCAGACAGCTTGAAACTGTTCTCGAACCTGGCTAACGTTGGTGACTCCAAATCGTTGATTATCAACCCTTGGACAACTACTCACGAACAGCTCTCTGATGAAGAGAAGCTGACTTCTGGTGTTACTCCGGATCTTTTGAGGATCAGCATCGGTATCGAAAGCATCGACGACTTGATTGCTGATGTTGAGCAGGCATTTGACAAAGTTTTCAACGCTTGATGTTTCCTTCAGATGGTTATATATCAATCAAGGAGGTGTTATGACTGTTCAGTGCAGAACTTGTAGATGGATTTGTGGCGCGGCAATGTGGCTGTGCGGCGATAAAAGCTAGTACCCTTGATTTTTTTTTGATCTCGCTAAAGTAAATGATTGACAAACATTTGTTTTGTTCTCGGTAACTCAGCCTATTCCTTAGATTAATTGACACCGATACGATGGCAACAGTGAAAGAGTTTGTGCCTTTCCCCAATACCAGCTTCAATGCCTGCACACAAGTACCGGTGAGCCTCGTGAACATGCGACTGTCCATGAGTTCAAGTAAATTGATGAATACCTCAAACAACTTGCACGAGCTAATAGAGGCTCTCTTTCAATATGTTGTCAGGTCTGATTCATCACGGACGTTTTCTTCTGTTGGGGATTTGCTTGAGGCGTCTCAGTCGATCGTCATGTTCAATGATTTTCCCAAAACTTCGCAAACCTTAACTCCGTGGACATTCTACGAGATCAAATTTCCTCTTGAGAGCTGGAGCATTTACGACGAAATCGTGGCCAGTGTAATTTCCTTGTCGCATATTTACAATCTACTGACGCTTGATGCGTTGGACCAAAACTACGAGAAGGGAAATCTGACTGATGAGACGTGGAAACGCTCATCTAACATGTTGAAGAGCTCCTTCTCTCTCATGGAGGCAGTGAAAGACTCTGTCTACAGCTCACAAGCCGACTCGCATTCCGACAACTTCACATATATCTGGCACCTGAACACCTCTTTGACGCAATTGATTGTCGTTTTCAAAAATATCCACACAACGTATTCAGAGATTGACTCAAGATTTGGCAGTTTTGAAAAGCTGCCTCAGAAGCTCTCAACCTACGTAAAGATTACCATATTCGTTCACAACGAGTTCTCAACCCTTGAGCAGTTGAAAAGAAACAAGGATCACGTGACTTTAGCCAAGTCATGTCGCGTTTTTCTGGAGATAATCTACTGCTACTATTTGAGTCTGGAATACTATAACGCCAACAAGCTGGGGGTTGCCCTGGGACTTATAAGATACGCCCTTGCAAACTCAATCGACCAGTCGCCCATTAAATCTAAATTGAAGGTCAGTTTCAATAAGACTAAACTGAAAGAAAAAAGTCTCTGGAAGGAAAAATTGCATCTGTTGAGGATATTCGATCACTCCAACTTCCCATCGGTCTTTAGAAAAAACTTAGTGATGGTTGTTGGAATTCTCAAAACGTTGAATCATAAGTTTGAAAGAATGAACAACAGCATGAACTTCGAAACGATTGTTCCAATGGCGGAAATTGAAAAAAATTACTTGTTTGGAGCAAATAATCTTCCTACAGGTTTACAAGTTCCTCTCACTGATCTAGTGCATTACGTCCCCTCATGCGTTGACCATATTGATCACAAAAACCAGATTGCCGAACCTTATTTCTGATGAGCTTTTGAAACACCTCATCCAAACAGAAAACCAATACTGTTACACCAGGACCCCATTCTCCCAAAGAATCCGAAAAACGCGGCCCCTTGCGGGAGCATAAACTTATGCTGTCCTCCGCCTTCATGGCCGAATAGCTGACTGGATCTCTTATTGGTGATAAATTGTATCCCGTCAACCCATTGGCCAGACCGCACAACAAACCCAACGATCTTTTCGTCAGAGGCAAGGTCAAAATCCGTGTAATGGCTTTTTGAATTCCCAAAGTCCACGTAAGAGGAGTCGTCGAAATACAATCTGATCCCGTCCAACGCTAACCCGTGTGTGACTCTGATTTTAGACAGACGCTTGGATGGTTGGATGGCTGTTATAACTTCTGTTCCTGGACCTTCTCCAAACGCAGGGCTCTTTCTTGTGGGAGGAAGACCGGCAATCGAGTACGGTCTATTGCTGCTGGCTATAAACTGAGCAACGTTGTCCAGCGTTCCTTCAACAAATCCTCTGGCCAGTACTTTGACTTTGATGGTTTTAAAAGGGAACTGCTGTTGCATTGCTTTAAGACTCAAACTGGTCGATACTGGGTTCCCCGGGCCACCGAGAAGTTTCGGCAGAAATTCAACGAATGTGCTTGGAAACTCGTTTCCAGCGTATATTTCGATCAAATAAATCCCCGATGGTGCTGTTATTTCCAAAGTGTCGGCGTTAGCTGCTGCAAAGCTGGGGTTATATTTGAGGTTGTTTGGCAACTTCATTCCTTTGAACACTCTTGTTTCCGTTGGTTTGAAGTCAGTATCGCGAAAGTCGGTCGGCAGCGAAAACGCTGGATGATATAAGAAGCGGAGCAAATCCAATCTGTGCCAACCAGGCTCGCTGCTGCTGGGCACCGGGGACCACTCAGATGCATGAGTTTTGGTACGGTATCTTTCTCTGGTTAGAAACTTTCTGTCCATCGTAAGATAGTCTCGCAACATGACACCGTTTTCCTGATGCGGACAACCTAACGCATGTCCAATCTCGTGCATGAAAGCTCCCAAAGACGTGGTGAGACACTCCCAGTAGGAACCGCAATCGTTGCAATCGTTGGCGACCTCCAGAGTGCTCAGTGGAGTACAGTCGGTGAAGGCCTTTTGCACGGACTCTATGTTTGTTGGCCACGAGTGTAGGCCTTGAGAGCCGAAAATCGCAAGTCTCAAGTCTTCTCCGCCTCCCCCTAGAGCGGCATGACCTCGTATCAAGTTTTTGGATCGATCCCAATGCGCGTCCATGAAAATCACTGCTGCAAGGGCAGGCTGTTTGTCAAGGGCAGCTTGGCTGAATGGGCCTCCGTACTTGCGGAGACTATCACCAGCAATGGAGAAAAGTTCACCGGGCTTGCTGGCATTCCTATTCTGCTGAGCATAGTTTTCATCTTGAATCTCGGCGACCGTCCTGTCGGACACAATCACGTGAACTTTGATTTCTCTAGATAACACTGCGTTTTTCTCCTCGCTGTAACTGATCGTGGAAACAGACTCTTCTTCCACAAATCGAAAGCAACGCTTCCCGAGTCCAGCTTTGACCATTTCGTCCTGGGTGAACGCTTGCATTATACGACCTCCAGTGCGGAGTTTCCTTACCGCTGTTTCGACGCCATTTCCCTCGTATAGTTTGTTCTGTGGACAGTCGAAAACTCCAGGGGAGTCTCTGGCCAACAGGAGACACAAATCCAGTTTGGGAACCAACGCCTCATCCTTTATTGGATTGTAGTGGATTTTGACAGTCGTTGAATCGTAGACTTTAGGTCGTGAAGAGCCCAAAAACGACGGGTAGCCACTAACCAGGGCCCCATCGATGTGCTGGAGAGAGAGCGTGTTGACTCCCTCTCTCAGGTGGAGAAACAGTTTGAAATATCCGTCATTGACTTCGTAAAATTGGGCGGAGAACTTATCGCTATTGACGGCTATCAGTCCATCTTTTTTGGCGGGAGAACGGCCCTTCAGAATATAGACAGGAGCTTGTAGCTGCTCGTAATCGCGAGGAAGATTGTCAAGTTGAATAGGCATCTCCGCGATGCAATTGAATGATCTTTCAGATCATGGTTGCGTGTTTCCAAAACACGAGACAGTTATTTTTTCGCACGAATGCAATCTTGCGGCGAAAAAAACCCCCCGATCTAAACGGCGCGACTATCGACGCCATCTGCTACTACTAAGAGAATCAAAATCTGTTGGGGTTGGGGCAAGCCGAAGCAAAGTCACAATCGCGCTTAAAAAGGCTAGCGAGAAGTGTACCTGATCCGACGAAGCATCTTGCAGTTTCGGAGGTTCTATACATGCCAATGTATTATTAAACACCATGAGGGAGCCGCAGGATCGATAATCATTCTATTTTTAGTACGGAGATCGGAAAAAGTTCAACAGATTGTAGTAATCGGGAAAGTTTTTCTGATCGCTGCAGATTTCAGGCATTTTGTCAATCTTCTTGGCATTGTCGGTTGCTGTTACATTGCAGATTAGGAGGCACAACCACTCATAAATCTGAGATTGTGCAGACAGTCTCGCAATAAGCTTGGGTTCGGCTATTATTAGAAGCGCTCCGCATCGTGAAGACGGGGTAAAAATTTCTTATAAGAGCAATAAACTTGCGATAATCTGGCTTTCTTGCATATCACTTGCAGAAAAATCGGATCAGGAAGTAAGGTGAAATGTGCGATCTTACTTCGGTACAGTCGAACTGTTATTCAGCCCGACGGAGTTCCAGTAGAGCTGTAAAAAGGAAAGTCTCAATTGTCCGAAAAACGTCTTCTGAAGAGTCAGCGAAGACAGATTAGGGTTCTTATTTTTAGAAAGCTTTCGACAGGGTGGTTTGGGTTTGTACCGCGGCTGCAGTCCTGCGACTGCGTTCAAAAGAGTCAACGTTTCTTTGGGACCCTTTCCGGATGATTCGGAACGTCTTGAACGTCGCTTAAAATCTGAGGCATTTCAGCAGTGCGCCGAGCTTCCTGTAGTATTTCTCGACGTCCTTCGACATCTCCTAGCAACTCCACCGCCCCCGGCCCCTGGTTGCGGCATTGCACCTTCTACTTCTGCCTAACGCAACGTTCCTGTGATGTCATGTCACCGTAAAAACAAAGCACGCACTACGAGCCCTATGCTATTGTGAGGGATCACTGCAGAGCTTTCTGGGGCAGCATGCGCAGTTGCAAAAAACTATTATTGGATGATTCAGGGGAAACAAAACCGCTTATTTTACTTTTCTCTGCCGAGTTGCTCTGCGGCATACCTGAGAAGCCTGCTTCTGAATCCACCGCAGCTGTTTGTCTTATCTATCTATCCCGGTGTAAAATCTAGCGTAGTTATTAATAGCCACCACCACGGTGGGCATCCGTTGCGTTTGTTTACAATGTACGGGCACCAGATCTGTGAGCGGCAACTAAGGGGCTGTTCCATTGTCGCAATGTGCATTCTACGAGGTTAGTAGTAGATTCTGTAGGCAGTTAAGCGGTCCCTGCTAGGGGTTCCTAGCGCTTGTACATTCTCAACAATAGAAGGGCTGTAATGCAGAAGGGGTCTTACTGCCTAACCGATTCTCTGAAAAACACACAATTAAGAAAAAAATAGTATGCTCAGGCCAGATATATAAGGCTAGTGTTCGACCTCGAAACGGAGCCCCTTAGCGCCCAACAGAATCAACCCGTTTGACTGTAATTGGAAAGTCCCCACAAAAAAGCCGGAAGTGCGCCTGGCCAATCTGGTATGTACACCTTGCTAATCCACCTTTTCTGCTTCTCACTTTGCCTTGCGAGGCAGTGTCAATAGTCTCGTGATTTTCTTGCTGCGGCGATCTTTTGCCTACCCCTGTCCTGCTGGCCCGAGAGACCCACCCCAGACTCACACGGAGGCAATACAGGGCTGGACCCTCAGTGGAAGCGGTCTCGACTTTGCCTTCTACAACTCACGTGTCCCTACGCTCTGATTATTTGCTCGCCATTTTGAGTTTGATCTGTCCTTTTGGGCTCTTTCTCCTCGCGCATAGCAAACGTATTTTGGCATCTAGCGCAAAGCATTTTTTGATGAGGTAAAATTTTGAGGTGAAAAAAAAAGACATACTAACAGGAATTCTGTAGTAATTTCGCCACGCAAAGAAAAGAGTTCTCTTTCGATACCTGCTACGCTTACGTGTTTTGGTATTTGTTGCTGAGCGAGAAGGACCTGATTATCATCCCGTTACATCCAGCACGGCACAGTGTACTTTGTCAGACAACGTCGTCGCATTTAGCGTGCCAGCTCGAGCAAGCTCGCCACTCTTCACTACTTCTCTCCTTTGAACGTTCCTTTGCCGCACAGCAGGCACAATCAGCTGGTGACTTTCCCTTCTACATTACCCCCACAGGCTTATCAACGGACCGTAGCGTTTATTATCATTGAGCACTGTTTTGCCACCGAGGCCAACACTAATTTTTGACGGCGGCCCAATAGCAACCTTCAGTCCTGTCCCATCGGTGCCGCGTTTTGGTCCCCTCATAGCAACGACGCGTTCCCCTAGCGCCTACAGATCAAACGTCCTTTTCGGGCCCCCCCCTTTCTACCATGACGTCCGAACAAAACAACAACGACGTTACAGCAAAACTGCAGGACTTGAGTATCCACAACAGAGGCCTCAACGCAAACGCGCAGGCTAAGCTACTAGCATTTCAAGCTAAAAGACAGCAACAGCATCATCAGAGCCATTCTTCAGCTAAAGAGGAGGATTTGCAACAATCTATGGGATTGTCCGCGCTGAGCTCTCCGTCCACTCCGCGGACGGGCGACAGCAGCGGTCAAAATACCCCGATTTTGGAGTATCCGGTCAAAGATGATTCTCAGGTTAACGGAGGTCTTATGAGACGAACCTCGTTCAGACTGCCAAAGAAGCAGTCGGACCAGGAAGAATTCCAACACTCGGCCACCACCACCGACGCGCCAAACATCTCGAGAAGCCGCAGTCATAGTATAAACCAATCATTCAATAATGGTGGTGTCGCCAGTGCATCCAAAGACGGTTCTGGCCACCACACGTTGCTTCCGGCAACCTCCTTTGTGTCGGAAAGACGCCCATCCAACACGCCGCCTCCGAGCTCCAACCCGCCTAGTCTCGACCCGCAAAGAAGGTTGAACGAGCCAACTAACTTAGCCACTACATTACCAACAGGAATCAGTTCGATGCCGGATCTTTGCCAGCCTGCGAGACCCGACCTTTCCAAACTCCACTCTTCTCCAGTGAGTCCTTCAGTTATTCGAACGTCTGGTGAGCAGGAGCAAGTCACGAAAAAACCGTCACTGTCTCAGAGGAGAGGTATGAAGTTGGACATATCAGCTTTAACGGGGTCCTCGACGGGGTCGGCATCACAGCTTGGCGCTGCTGGAAATCTACATGACCCAGCGATGGACAAACTAAAGCGCAATATGCTCCCACAGCGAGGTGTTCCGGCAGCACCTGTTCCTAGTGGGCCGCAGCCGGGAGCTAGATCAAGTTCGGCCAACATTAATACAACTGGGATGAAAAAGAGACCCAACTTCAAGCTTCCACAGGCACAGGCGAAACCTTCGGGTATGTTTGCCAATTACGCCAAATACGTGGACATCAAATCGGGCTCGCTGAATTTCTCAGGGAAGGCGTCATTGCATTCTAAAGGAGTGGATTTCTCCAACGGTTCTTCTTTCAGAATCTCCCAGGATGACTTGGAGTTTTTGGAGGAACTCGGACGCGGAAACTACGGAATTGTTTCGAAAGTCTTGCATAAGCCAACGGGTATCATAATGGCTATGAAAGAGGTCAGACTGGAGCTGGACGATTCCAAGTTCAGACAGATTTTGATGGAGTTGGAGGTTTTACACAGTTGTGTCAGCGACTGTATTGTTGACTTCTACGGTGCCTTTTTCGTGGAGGGTGCCGTTTACATGTGTATCGAGTACATGCAGGGAGGATCTTTGGACAAGGTTTACGGTAATGGTTTGGAAGAAGCGGAACTCGCTTACGTCACGAAATCGGTCGTGAAGGGCCTGAAGCAACTCAAAGACGAGCACAATATTATTCACAGAGACGTGAAGCCTACGAATATTCTGGTTAATGACATTGGGAAAATTAAGCTGTGTGATTTCGGAGTGAGCGGAAACCTTGTTGCGTCGCTTGCGCGAACCAACATTGGCTGTCAGTCCTACATGGCTCCTGAACGGATCAAGTCGATGAGTCCTGACGTAGCCACTTACTCTGTCCAGTCCGACATCTGGTCTCTTGGACTTTCCATTCTGGAAATTGCCAAAGGAATGTACCCGTACCCACCGGAGACCTACGACAACATATTTTCTCAGCTCAGTGCTATTGTGGACGGTGAGCCTCCCACGTTGCCTGACGACCGTTTCTCACCCGAGGCCAGAGATTTTGTGTGTCTCTGTCTGAACAAGAATCCAAACCAGCGGCCTGTCTATGGTCAGCTGCTGGGCCATCCGTGGCTCAACAAGTATGATGATCTGGATTGCCAGAGGCTAATGTCTGACCTAGTTCTAGCGAAGTCAGACCAGAAACAAGCTGAATCCAAGAGTATAGGAGCAGTGCCTCCTTTGCATAAGGCTCAGATGAACAACTAAATCATGAATCTGTGAATAAATTTGTGTATTGCTTTTCCGACAGGACGAACTTGATTACATTATGAAGCTAGCTCTAGCGAGCTTTCCGTAGTAAAGAGGAGTCAGAACGGCTTAGGCCGTCTTTGACTTCGGTCTGCCATCTTTGACTTCGGTCTGCCGTCTGACTTCTTTTTCCGGACTGACCTGGTGCACGATTACGTAACATTTTTGAGGCAAAAGAAACATGCGAAAAAAAACCGACTTCAAATATGCAAATAATCAGTATGCTCATCTCTGTGTGCTCACCTTTCAGGATCCTTAACTGCGTTAAAGCATAATTGATCGATTCTTCAAAGATGTTTATGCCAGGTCGAACACTACAATGTTCCAGAGTTTCATTGGGAAGAGCCCAGTTTGCGTCTCGCGGATTGGCTTCTGTTTCTAAGTCTTCGTCGGGTATCGATGGGTCTTCGGGAGACGAAACCCCCAAGGTAGTGACCAGAAGAAGACAAGGAACAAGACTGTCGGAGAAGTTGAGCCAGGGGCCTTCATTCGACGATTTTTTGACTGGAAAGGCGAAGGATGCGGTTCTTGATCCGCTGGAGATGGCCAGAAAGGATCCGAACGCCAGGCTGCCTTCGTGGCTGAAAGTGCCGATTCCAAAGGGAAAGTCTTTCCATTCGGTGAAGAAAGACGTGAGAGAGCTGAAACTGGCTACTGTTTGTGAGGAGGCAAAATGTCCGAACATTGGAGAATGTTGGGGAGGAAAGAAGTCAGAAGCCACGGCAACCATTATGTTGATGGGAGACACATGCACCAGAGGCTGTCGTTTCTGTTCAGTGAAGACCAACAGAAATCCTGCTGCGCTGGATCCAAACGAGCCGGAGAACACTGCCGAGGCCATCAGTCGTTGGGGCCTGGGATATGTGGTTTTGACCACAGTTGATAGAGACGATTTACCCGACGGAGGAGCTCATCATTTGAAGTCCACAGTGGAAAAGATCAAGCACAAAGCGCCACAGATTCTCGTTGAGTGTCTTTCCGGAGATTTCCGCGGAGATTTGGAGATGACGAAGGTGTTGGCGTCGTCTCCGCTTGATGTTTTTGCTCACAACTTAGAGACGGTAGAGGACCTGACCCCATATGTGAGAGACCGCAGAGCCACGTACAGGCAGTCGCTTTCCGTGCTGCGAACTGCCAAGGAGACCAATCCGAAACTGGTTACTAAAACCTCGATCATGCTGGGATTCGGCGAGTCTGAGGAGCAGATCAAGCAGACGTTGACCGACTTGAGGGAAAATATGGTTGATGTGGTGACGTTCGGGCAGTACATGAGACCAACAAAGAGACACATGAAGGTTGTCGAGTACGTGAAACCGGAGAAGTTTGAATACTGGAAGAATGTTGCACTGGACATGGGCTTTTTGTACTGCGCTTCGGGTCCATTGGTGAGATCGTCTTACAAGGCTGGAGAAGCGTTTATTGAAAACGTGATCAGAAAGAGAAAGAGAAACGTCGGTGTTGCCAGAGAGCTGGAAGTGGGCGACGAGGGTTTTGTTTCTAAGGATGTTTTGACGAAGGGTTGATCAAGCTTGCATATTATTAATACATTCACACAAACACTGTGGTGGTGCTAGAGTTCGTCATTTAGTCAGTCCCTCTTACGGGGCGGGTGATTCTTCCCCGCTGTGTTTTTCATAACGTTGCGGAGGATCGTCCGTTTATAATCTACAGCAAATCCGGCCGTTGCTGCTTCGCTGAGCCGACGCTTCATACAGACGTCCTGGCGGTCTCCCATCTGCTGATGGTTCTTGAAAAGAAGCGAGTTTGACTCCGGCAGCTTACCTTTGTTGTGCGCAGCTGGACCTCCTCGCCAAGATCAGCGTCGAGTCGCGTGTAGGCACTAGTTACAAACAGCCCAATTGGAATCCAGTCGGTTCAGGGATCAGACAGTTAAAAGTAATTATGACAAATCAATTCAACAAAAACAAATGGAAGGAAAAGTTCTTCCTTTTATGTAGAAAATCATGCCCTGGAGACCTCTGGCAATCCCAAAAGAATCGCCTGTATTTCTTTGTAATACAAAAACCCTCCTTCTTCACTCCTGAGCAGTCTGCTTCTCTTCCTCCTCTGTCTCGGCAGAGGTTGCTGACTCAGCAGGCTCCACAGCCTTGGTCTTCTTCTTGCTGGCCTCCTCCTCAATTTGCTGCTCAATCTCTGCGATGTCGGCCTGTATCTTAGAAGCCTTCTCATCCGCTTTGGCGATGTTCTCCTTGGTGGTCTCCTCCTGTCTGGACTTGAAGTCAGCTAGTTTGGACTTGAGCTCTTCAATAGTGTTGGAAAGCTCCTCGGATTTTGTTGGCAGTGCAACAGAGAGCTCAGAGAGTTGAGCGATGACATCCGGTTCGATGGTGAACTTGGAGGACTGTTTTTTAGGTTGCGACTTCTTGCCCTTCTTGCCCTTGCTTCCGGCAAAGAAGTTCTCTTGCTCCTTCTTGATTATAACGGCGTCGGCAGGCATCTCGATCACTCTGCTGGCCTTGTTGTTGACTGGAACAGAAACTTCTTGCAAGAGAGGCTTCTCCGCTCTGACGTAGGTTGGGTCGAAATGGACCAGCAACGTTTCGGTCAGAGAGATTTCATGAGAAAAGGCCGGCTTTTTGGCGGACTCTTTCAAAATCTCAATCTCCGATTGCAGATCTCTCTTTTTCAAAGACAAGTCGTAGATCTTCTCCTCCTCTTCTCTTCTCTTGCGTTCAGCCTCCATGTCGGCAACAAACTTTTTGTTTTGAGCCTCGAAATCAGCCCTGACTTTGTTCATCTCCTTGAAAATCTCGTCTCTCTTAGAGTACAAAGCCTTTCTCTTTGCGTACAAGACGTCCCTCTTCTCCTGGACTCCCTTGTTCTTCTTGTTCAGCTCGTCTAGTTGTTTCGAGGTCTCTTCGAATTGAGTTTGAACCTCCTTGTTGGAAATCGCAGCCTGCTTCTTCTTCAGCTCTTGGATCTTGAGCTTGTCGTTGTCCACAGACTTTTGCAACTGCTCAATAGAACCAAAGTCCTTTCTCAGTTTTCTCAACGAAGAAATTTCTTTCACGTATCTTCTCTCGTCCACGATTCTCAACGTTCCTGATCCAATGAGATCATCCAATTGAGTGACTCTCTTGTCAATCTCTTCGACGTTCTTGAAACTGTTCTTCGAAGTCTGAGCTTGCAAATCAGAGATTTTCTTCTTCAGCTGGGAATCAATGCTTTTGACTTGATCACTGATCTGGTTTCTCTTGTTCTTGATCTCAGACTGTTGTTTGATGATAGCCGACAATTGAGCAGTCAACTTCTTTCTCTCCTCCTGTTGCTCTTTGGAAGCAACAGTGGCCTCCATCTGCTTGGTCAAGTCATTGAGGGTCTCCTTGATCTTCTCCAACTCGGCCCTCAACTCGTTCAACTTGGCGTTCTTGGCCTTGGAATCTGGCTGCTTGATAAACTTTCTGGCCCTTGGGGCATTCAACTCCACAGCATCGACCGACATATCTGTGGTTACAGGACTTTGTTAGTACGCTTTCACGACTTCCGTGAGATCTTTTGAAAGCTGCGATCCGGTTTTGAAGGTCCCGAGCACAGTAGTCGACAGATCCAGAGGTAACCAAATTTCTCTGATCAATATGAATCTACCAAGTATTGGTGCTAGCGGTGGCTTCAAAGCGATAAAACCGTAACATTTTCAAACTCTGTATCCAGGACTTACCGTATCAACAATCTAAACCTAAAATAAATTGGTACTGAATGTAAACTATTGCCTCTCAAGCTTATTTGAATAGTATGTTTTCTTCGATTTTTCACACTATCGCTTATTCAACAACGCATCTTGTTCATCCATCGATCAAAATTTTGGCTCTCATTTTTTTGTTCACATACACGACCTCTGGATGAACCCCGACGATTCAGGAGATGAAGGAAGCTCAAATGCGGTGTCAAAACACGAGCTGCACAAATACTGGGTGAATAGCTACAACCTCCGAAAGCGCTTACTCATTCAATCCGGTAAATTTGCAGTACCTTTTGTACAGAAATGTCTCGACGCAGAGTAACCAGCTTCAAACGCTCAGATCCCAGATCTCGACGCGTAAAACAAAACAAAAAATAAAAAAAATAAAGCCCGTAGCCGGGTTCGAACCGGCGACCATCAGATTTGCAATCTGGTGCTCTACCACTGAGCTATACGTGCTTTATACATGGTAACAGGTTTCGCTTTCACCATCTTCACATCGCCTTGTTTTCAAGAAAGCTTTCAGTTTGTTGATAGAAGGTAACAGCAATCAGCATCTCCTTAAAAACTATCAACCTATGTTTGAAGTCACCGTAAACAGCATAAAAGATGAGGAGCTGTCGCTGCGAATTGTTCTGAATATTGGCAAATTTTCATTCATTGCATGAGTATTCTACTTAGGCAGAATATCCAGCGAGACTTTCAAGGGTGACAATTATACTGAGCAGAAACACATTACACCATCGGTTTCTCTTCCGAACTGAGCGGACTCACCACGTTCTCGGATATGATTTCCACACCTTAAGCCTCATATCCTATGTTCAGGTGATAATTAAAAATGTACATTAGATAGAAGTCGAGACAATATATTTTCAAGATTTTACAAATCTCCAAAGAAACACAGCTTAACACCCAACGAAAATCCAAGATGACAGAGAACCAGAGTACCAAGCAGAACAATCGACTTTTTCTTGTCTTCTTCAGAAAATATCCGGCTGAAGTATTGTGAAATTTTGACAGCTATGCTTAGTCCGCTCAGCAAGCAGCCAATTCCAATACAAACCCATTTGAGTGCCGTATCTAGAACATGGTGGTTCACCAGGAGACCTCTGAAGATACTCAAAAATGCTGCGGGGATCCACATAATGTTGGAATAAGAGTATATGGAGACGAGTTTGGTCATTGGGATCAACAGTAGCACCTTAAAGTAGAATCTCAACAACAGGTACAAGAGGACGGGAATTATCACAATGTAACCATACAACAGGTTGATCGAAGTTATAATCATTTTGAAATAATTGATCTTGAGCTCTGAACCTTTAATAAACCATTCGCTTATAAGTTCAGCGAACGAGTTGCAAAAGAATAACAGAAAAACCAATGTTGCAGTAATCCAAACGGAACCGTATAGATCTCCCACCTCACGGAATTCATGATCTTTCAAACTGACTAGAGGATTAAGACTTTTGTAGCAATTAGTGAAAAAGTCTTGAGTTTCCAGATCAAAATACTGTCGATAGTAGTTCAGTGTGAAATAGCCACCCGTGTAGGTTTTCTTTGGGGACCGCATGTCTCCCTCCGTCGATGCCGTAGGTATATAGTCTGCTGCCGATGGGGCCTGCGAGGGAACAGGAGGCTTGGAACTTGCGGCCGCCTCGTCTGGCTGAATCAGTATATCATCGTCCTCTTGCTGGTATCCAGATCCCGGTGCGTGTGTCTCGAGTGACGTGTACTGGGACATAATAGAGTAAACAATTGCTAAAACAACGCAAACTCAAGTCGACGGTGCTCTCATTCAAATAGTGACATTTAAGAAACGTTTGCGTAAATTAGGCCAGCGGAGAAATCTTGCCGGATACCCGGTGTATGGGTGTTTTTCAGTTCTTTCTTCGACGCGTCTTCGACGCGACAAATTTGTCTCTCGGTCTGCTTAGCTCATCGGAAGTATGAGCGGCGCGAGGGTCAGCTGAATTTGGAGCGGCGCGGTCTGCGGACGAAAAGGAGAACTGCGCAATTTCGGCCAGACAGGAGGTTTAAAGAGTCAGGAGCCGCATTAAAGGGACAAACCTAGTTCGAGAACAAAAGGATGCAAATAAAATCCAGATTGAAGATCATTCGAAAAGGCTGAAATGGGCCAGGGGGCCAGAACTCGCTACGTCCGGAATTTTAGGGGAAAATCTGAAACATATGGGCTGGGCTCAATTATTTAACGAGCGTCGCAGAATTTACCCCGGTGGTCTCACGGAGAATAGTTCTGGAAAGAAACGTTTATTACGCAACCGGCTATATGCCGAACTAGAAACTTCACGGATTGGGACGGAGTTATCTCAAAACGGCAAGCGCAGATCTGGAATGGTCGTGCACAGAGCGCGAAAACCCCTTTGAAACACTTTTCCCTTGTGGAAAGGGAAAATCAAAGCGGTGTGGCCCCATAGCATCCCCAAAAGCCCGCGAAAACCTGTAACAGCGCTCCGGCGGGTCCGCGTACATCGCGGCCCATCCCGTCTAGGCGTAGTCCCGGATTGATTGCGACGATCGTTATAGATTCCGAGGGAGAACCTAGACTTGAAAAACATAAACATAAACAAAACAGCGAAAAATATGCTGCCACAACGCTTATTGGAGAATGCACGCCTTAGATTTTGGTAAATTTGGGATTTTGGACGCCAAATTACTGGGCTAGAGCTGAGGGGAAAAATTTGAGAAAAGTAGTGAGAGGAGATTTTGGCAAATTATCGTGCTCTGTTGTGGGTCTTTTCTCTGGTCTCCTCTTGTATTCTTTAGGCTCTGCAGCTTTTGTTATACTTAGCTATAGGTATTTGCTTGACTGAAGCTTGTGCAATACAGTGTATATCTGCTGGGTGGATATAGACGTTGCTGGCTTATAGTGTTTCATCAAGACACATACAAACACGTACCCAGACGTGCAATAGAAATCTCTTTCTCATATTTTCCCAGAGTGAATACGAGTATACAGCGACAACAACAACAAACAGCGATTTGAACAATACTCAGAAAGTTCCAAGAAATACCAATCGTTTCAAACATCGTTAACTTGGAGGCTTTTTTGGTTACGGAATTATACTAGCTCGGCCATATTGATACCCAAATCGAAGCTGTATTCCCTCCGCTCCAACAATCCACTCATTCATTCGTTACTCAGTCCCAGATTGCCAATATTCGTTACGCTCTTTCGCATACTTTTATGAGCCGACACCTGTCTTTGGTCCACACATAACATGACGCAAACTACTCATATATCCAAGGCCAAAGTAGCCTTTATATTGCTCATATGGGCGACACTCATTGATGCATTGTACTTGCCATCTCTTCTCAATCGAAGACAATCTCAGAACTTATTCAAACGAGAAGCACTTGAAAGAGATGCCAGTTCATTGCTATACGCAAATACCACTTTGGGTCCAACGTTCAGCAGCAGCGAGACCCTACCAGAGTCGAGCCCAAGCAATTCCTTTTTAGACTACCTACTTTCGCAGGTAACTTCCTCAGAACAAGAGTCTTCATCGACGCCAACGCCAACCAGTGATAGCACCTCATGGTCACCTAGTTCCAGTGAAACATCTTCTAACGAAGCAACAAGCTCGGAGTCGCCACCAGATTCTGCCTTTACGAGCAGCGCAGTGTCATCGGAAGACTCACCTGCATCCACCACAACATCGCAATCGTCTAGTGCTGTGTCCTCATCGAGTGAAATTACGCCGACGCCTGAAATAACAAGCACGGAACAGTCTTCGAGCTCTGATGAGACCAGTTCATCAGCAACTTCAACGCAAAACACAGACCAACAGACGTCCTCCGATGCAACAATGTCTGCATCTGAGTCATCCTCATCGTCATCTGAGTCTCCGACCGTGATATTTGCTCCTGTAGAGTCCTCGGACTCCACGTCTGAAATCTCGTCAGACTCTGCGACTACATCGGCAGCTTCATCATCAGACGCCCCAGACACTTCGACGACTTCCTCCTCGTCCGAAACCTCGTTAGACTCAGTGAGTACTTCGACAACGTCTTCAGAAAGCTCAAGTGAGGCATCAACGACTTCGGAAGCTTCTGAAACTTCGTCCAGTTCAATGACGACTGAAGACTCCTCGACGACTGAAGCAAGCAGTTCTATTGTCTCCAGCGCACCAGAGGAGACTGAGTCCAGCACTACATCTAGTTCCTCTCAATCTTCTAGCACTGAATCTTCCTCTACTCCTATGGTTGCAGCTCTCGCGGCCACAGACTCAGCCTCATCTGATAGTGCGAGTGCAACGTCTAGCACGACTGATTCCGTTTCTTCTGAATCATCCACATCAGAGACTGAGTCTTCTTCGACTTCCAGTACGGAGAGCCCCACACAAGCCACCGAGGACTCTTCGTCAACTTCCAGTACTGAGAGCTCTACACCAGCCAAGACAGATACCTCAGCGAGTGCAACTGCAAGTACAAATACAGACACAAGCACAAGTATCGACGGCAACTCAGTGGGTTCTACGTCTGGAGATGAAGCTACGACATCAAGCTCAGAGTCCTCGAGCTCAGAGGCTTCAAGCTCAACGTCTGCTTTTTCTTTAGAAGCCTTGGGCAACGCTAAAACAACTTCTGAAGACTCAGCGTCTTCGACAACTACGCCATCGGCTTCTTACTATTCGTCATATTGGCCTACAACCACCTCGGCTTCCCCTGCGTGGTCTGATGAGTCCACTTCGTCGACCTCGAGACAAAATGCTAAGACAACATTGACTCCTGATTCCTCATCCTCAGACTCTGCGTCGCAAAGAACTTCCTCCCCCGACTATTCTGATTACTACACTGGGAGCTACACGGGTTCATTTGCGAGTGAGAGCTCAGAAGGTGCCTTTACGCCGACCTCATCCACTTCAGCAAGTCCAGTACCAGTGACAGACACAAATTCTAGTTCGTGGTCTGAATCAAGTTCGGAAAGTGCAAACTCTCAGCTAGATCAGTTATGGAATCAACCATCGACATCTTCAACTGCGCTATCATCTACCGAAAGTGTTACGTCTGGCACTTCTTCAGAATCAGTGGGTGAGTCTGCAACCTCATCAACTGAGAGTTCAAGTGACACCTCGTTGACGGAAACTGCAGCAACCACGGGTTCCTCAGTTGAAAGTTCAAGCAGTACTCAAAGCTATTCAGCTGGCACTACTACTCCATTGATCTCGACTAGTTCGACCCTTGTGAGTTCAGATACTCAGTCTACATTATCAGTCGGCACGATATCCAGCGAGCTGTCCAGTCCATTGCAGTCTTCAACCCTTACTCCAGTTGATGTGACAGGAAATACTCAGCCTAGCACCTCTTCTTCAAGTACGAACCTTTCTGGAGTTAGCCCATTATCAACAGCTGCTGAGCAGAGTACTTCGTCGACATTTGACTCCGCTTCTGTGACATCCGCTGGTACTTCGGGTGTAACTGACTCGTCCGCAACCTCAGAGAACACTTTATCGTCTACGTCAAAGACCACAGCATTGTCAGCTGCGCCTTTGGTGACGAGCTCAGGAGTTCCTACCACCAAAGCGGGTTTTACGTTACCGAACAGCAAGTCCACAACGTCTTCCGAAACCCAGGAGAGAATCACCGTTTCGAGCAACGTTTCATCGTCATCGACTGGATCAATGGATGTCGCGTCAACTTCGGTTAATCATTCTTCGGGTAGTGCAAGTGTTGCAACGGGAATGTCCGTGACAACCTCAACGGACTCTTCCCAAAACTATCCTGAGGCCAGCACATCTGCAGTGCCGGTTGTCAACACCGTGACAGCCACTACTTCTACAGGTGTTCCGGCTGCGGAACCTACGGGTGCTACGACTAGTGTCACTACAAACTGGCTGCCGTCGAATATTGTTTATCAGACCCCGACTTCCGATGTCAGTGTCGCAAACACTGCAACTAGTTCAATCGCGACCTCTGCTCTACCAAAAGCCATTTCTCCAATTCAAACGGCAGAGGTTGCTGTGGATTACGAGCTGATCACAATTGGATTCAAGCAAGGTTTGAATTACGCTTTTGTCGTTCAAAATTACATCTCCTCGGCTCAAATATTTGAGTACCTGCCCGGTGTGTTGACTTACGCCTTCCCAGATATAAACGAGACAACCGTTTTCGTCAAACAATTGGTGCCGTACACAACAATCGATGTTGATTATATTATCACCGTGGCTGAAGTTTATTTCAAGACCAGTGAAATTGACTCGTTACAGAATCTGATTACAAACACTTCCTCATTGCTGTACGACAACCCAAGCTCAGCTGAGAATGCACTCGCCGTCTTGATAGACAGCAAGGTTCCAATTTCTGGACTCCTGGACTCACTAACATCGGGTTCATCAGCCACCGTTGGCAACGGCAGCGCAAGTACTTCTTCGGACTCTGACGGCGGCTCTGAAGATGGTGACCTGCAGTCACTCGCATTGGGTTCGATGGATCAAACCTCGTACTCAACTTCTGGAAACTCCAGCAACAGTGTCATCAAGGTAGAAGGTGGGAAACTAGCTGGAATTATTGCGGGTTCGGTTGTGGGAGCTGTCCTTTATGCTGGATTAGTTGCTTACATCTACAAAATGAGACGAAACAAGTTACAACAACGGTTGCAATTGGAAACAGGTTCTGACAGCTCGGGTTTACTCAATGGAGAATACGGAGATGGTGATTACGATTCGCTGAACTACACTAGCAGCGCCGCATCCAATGTGTCCAGTCCTGATGAAGGTGCTGGAGCTCAAAGTTTGATGTCAAATCCAAGGGGTTCCAGATTCAGTACCTCTAACTCGCATTCTTCTCTTGGGAAACTGTTCACAAGGTCCTCAGTGTCCCAGCCAGAAATGGAACAGGCTAAATACATACCTGCCATTTCGAATCCGACCAACGTGAAGAATTCTCTGGGATGGTGATCCACGAATTCGCTCATGTTCCTCCAGTTTACGGTTTTGTATTATCCTTCTCATTTCGGTCCCGTCTTTTCTATGTATTATATTGTTAGACAGCGTAGATGGAATGGGCTGAATTCGTCGAACTAGGCATTCAACGTTATACCCCCAGTCCTGCGCTGTCTACTAAATTTTGATTTTGTGCTAATATAATAAAATTCTAGCAATATCTTTTTGAATCCGGCATGCAAGGTGTAAATTCAAAGAAGCAGTTTGGAGGCCTCATTTAGTAAGGCCAAGCTTCTCTCATATTTGGGGATCACTAAGCAACTTTCCCAGATCACCATTCTTTTTTTTGGAATCGAGCTCTGGTTTTGAGAAAAAGAGGCAAGGTAATCGTACCAGTGGCTTGGAATTTTAACTTGTTTTCCTTGGGCTTTTCTCAGCTGTCTAATGTCTGCAAAATCGTCCAAATTCGGAACTTGAAATTCTTTGACGAGCTTGGACATCAGCTTTGAATTTTCATGTTGCAACAAAGAATCTAGAATTCTGTACTCCGAGGTCCGCAGAGAGCTTGAGTCTTCTTTGATACCTGCGTTGTGTACGAAATTTAAAGTGTTGACCAGTCGCTCTGCCAGTTCGTCCTCGGATAGGGGTCGTAGGTTTGAGACAGACGTTCCCAGTAAAAGTTTTCTCCTCACTTCGTAATCTTCCACAAATCGGAACTTAATGTAGTTTCGGAGCAGCTTCTTGAAGTACTTCTCGAAATTCACGAACGGGAGCGCTCGTAAAATATTGCGGTATACTATTTGCAGCTGTTCTCCATGTGGAAATTGTGCCAAATACTCCTTTGTCAGCCCCTGGTGTCCGTAGATCTTTCGTACTGGAGACTTTGCGAAAACAATTTCATTTTTCTTGAGTAGGACTCGAGCCCCCGAAGTAACATCAAATGCAATTCGAGATACTCTCATCTCAAGAAGCCAAACGCTGCAATCAATTGGGATATCAGAGCAGATTGGACTTCAACATTTATATCGATATCAGCTTGGATAGACGTTTGTGTTTTATACTTACTGTATTGTCAAATCTGCCCCACAAAAAAAAGTTCCGGTGAGAAACACCCGTTCACCAGAAAGCGCGATGGTTTTTTAAAAGATTGTGATATTTCAACCGATCCCCAATAGCCAGCAGGTTGGGAAATTAGTGCAAGAAACTTTTAACTAATTATTATTACATACTACCTTTTTCCTATTCTATCAACAGTTTGTCAGGTTGTGTTCAAACCATTCTTCCAATCCTTGATGTTTTTGTTCCAAGTTTTTGACGTCTATGATGCTATTGAATATTTTCAGGTAAGTAACTGAGGTTTTCTCTCTGAAGGAAACCGCAATGTTGTAGGTACTTAGCGCACTTGGCGTTTCAACTCCCGATACGGGGTCATTACTGCGAAAAATGGGAATGCAGTTCTCAGGAGCAGCAGGCCCATCGTTTTGCATTTGCGTCATTTCGAAAATATTATGATGCTGCTCGGTTAATGATGATGCGTAACTGAATTCTGGAATACAAATCTCCACGAATTGCAACTCTTTGTGGTTTTTTCCAATGTGGGAAATCAAGTCGTCGATACTTCTGAACGCCAAGTTCAGTTTTAAACTTTTCAGCTGCTTGAAACTAGGCATAAATCTCGACAGTGTTTCGAAATCAAGTCCGAGGAGCTTAGATTTTGATTCATGAACCGAATCAATCAGCAGATGACGCAATCGGGCGTGCTTTGTCAAAGCTTCGAGGTGATCGTATACGAACTGGTCGAAGCTGAAATCGAAACACAAGTCTCTGCTAAAATTCCATCTCAGATTGATGTAGACTGACTTGAGATCATCAATTGACTTGATTATAACAGGGGCGCGGTTTTCAAAATCGTTGTAAAAATCCAACGCTAATTTCTCAAGACCTCTCATACGAGGGGCCAGTTGGCTAAGGAAAGAGGAATTAGCGTATGAAGAACACAGGGTGTTTTCTGAATTGAAGGTTTGTAAAACTTGATTCTCATACTCGATGGGGTCCACGCCGTCCGGTAGCTCAAAGTCGTCCAGGGAGCAAAATTCGGCAGAAGATGTCTCGCTCAGTCTGAGTAGTTCAAGAGACTTCAATTGAGCCAAGTCTATACTGTTGAGTAAAAGGTTGGCATCTTCGGTGACCACTAGGAAGTCAGAAAGGGACAGATGGTCCAGTTGAAGCAAACCGTCAGCTTTGGAAGAGACAACTTTTCGCAAGCTCTGAACGTTGCAGCCCGATTTCTCCTGTCCCAGCCAACGATCGGTCTCACTATTGAAAGCCCTCGTCGGATAGCTCGTTCTATCACCTGCACTCAACGTTAAGCTTTTCATTTTTCTTGGTTCTTGAAGGCTCAACAAGGACTTGCAGTTACGGAAATTCAATTCCCTAAGATTGCAGTATCGAGCGGAGTCAAGAGATAAAGAGTCACAATCGATGAACTCCAAATGCTCACTTGGAATTAGGTTCACAAACATGTTGGCATTCACATACCTGGTATTGTGATCAAATTTGAGAGACCTCAAGTGAGTGAGTGAAGGAAAAAGTGACTCAAACAAGCCTGAGAGCTCAAATTCAACGCACGGAAGTTCTTTTGAGATCTCTAAATGTTCAATCAACGAGCACGCTTGGGATTCGACAACATACTTGAGAAATCGCTTGAGCTGATATGAAGTCTTGATGACCGAAGATTCAACAGGAACTCCTCCGATGATCCTCTTATTGGTGAAATCTTGCAGTTCCTTGTGAAAATACTCTTTGCTCCCGTCAATGATCACTGACTTGTACAACTTCCTTATACTGCAAGTGTATAAAGCTTTGCAAGTGAGTAACGATTGGTAGCAGTCTCTCTGGGACAAACAGTCAACCACCCTGATCTGCAATTCCAAGGGTAAATTTTCAATCATCATCAAACGGGACAAATCTAACTGACAATTCGGAGTTGTGTTGTACCGGGAACGGAATCAACCCTTAAGTGTATTTTTTAGACCTTTTCAGGGTTTTCCAAAACGCGCTTCTTTCTCTTAGCTTTCGTCACTGAACAATCTTTTTAAAACCATCGGACAAAAATCATACCCGAATTCTATCAACAGTTCATCTTGCGCCGTGAAACGGCTCGCTTCTCGAGGAGCCAATAGCAGTATATCATACTGCTTGATTTTTTTAAGATTTTCGCTTTTATCGGATTTCGAAATAGCCTCGAAAATTTTGAATAGGTAAAAATCAAGAACACCGAGTACTAGATCGACAAGCATTTTAGAAAATAGATCTTTATCTTGTATTCATGAACCACGAAAGATTTGCAGACGAAAAGATAGATACCAAAAAAATACCCCAAGCGTGAGAGTAGCGTAAATTGAAGTGACTCAGTAAACAACCAAAACCTTGTCGTTGTGGCTAATCAACTCCTCCACAAAAGAATTCTGATCCTCGCCGCCAGCAACAAGAATCAGGTCACTGATATTTGCATGAGTACGGTCATGCTCAATAAGCTCTATAATACTGGATTTATCAGAGCTTGCTGCCGAGTTGTTCGTCACAACATTCACTTTAGGGTTTTTCGTAAACTCGGTCTGGTTGCAAATGACACCAGCGACATCGTTGGCGCTCGGAACCAAAACCGTTGCAGAAGTAACTCCTTTGTGGTCAACCATAAGACTGAATATTTTCAACGCAACCAAGTCAATATTCGTGAGCTCTGAATTGTACAGTACCAATGTTAGCGTGGTGATTTGGAACGATTTTGGGTTCAAGATCGTGGCATTTGAAAGCATAGAACTGTTGTCATCGTATTCGAGATGACTCTTTTTCATGGTATCGGAAGTCTTTACGATTTCCTGATTGTTATTAATAAACAAACATTTGTAACAGTTCAGAGAGTCAGATAGCCGGCCAAATTCACGCAAAAAGCCTGGGTCTTCGTAAAACTCTCTGTTAGTCACTGTCAATATCAAGAGGTCGTTATTCGAATACGAAGATCCAAACAATGTTGTGTTCAAAATGTCTTGCGGCAAGCTGAATAAAATCTCAGACGTAAACGGAATCGAGTTCAAGTCACTGAAAATCTTCAGGATGCAGAGCATAGAATTGAGACGATGCTCATCTGTTTTTTGGTCTCCATCACGAAGCATTGAAGCGTGCAACAAATCTGCGGTTCTTTGAGTCAAGGACTTAACATTGATGCCGTGAACCGACAGCTTGGTAGGATTCGACAACAAGTCCAACAAAACCAAGTCGTTGGAAACACTCTCCAAGTTGTTTGCCGGTAGAACCAATCTGTCGAACTTGACGTTGTCCAAGTTGAGAGCTGGTGTATTGGACCCATTGGTTACAGAACCTTGCTTGTCTTCCAGCTTCTCCTCCTCCAACTTCTTGAGTCTGGACTGAACCTCATCCCTGTAAGATTGGGGATAAGACCAAAGAGTCAATGGAGTGGTAAGGAACGTTGCCACTATTGCCATGACGATGAACATTGAGAACATTTTTTGGGAGATGATTCCTGCATTCAGACCTGTGCTCAAAACAACAATCTCAACGATACCCTTACAGGACATGAGGATACCTACCGTCAGACACTCTCTTTTGTATAGGCCAAAAAATCTGGCTGCCACAAAACCGCCGAATATCTTTCCGAACATAGCCACCACCACGATGCAGACTATATAAGCCCAGTCGATACCGTGGTTCAATAAGCCAAGATTGACATTGAGACCGGCCAACGCAAAGTAAAGCGGCACGATCAAGGTGTTGACGAGATCCTCAATTCTTTCTGTCAGCTTAACCACGTAGTTATTTTCACGCGGCACAATGGTCCCCACGATGAACGCTCCGAAAATTGGGTGAACTCCTATAATGTCGGTGAAAAAGGCAGAACAAAGAGTCATGAGCAAAATGAAAGTGGTAGCTAATTGTGATGGGCCATTTGGATTCTCGATATCCTTCATCTTGATCAGAATGTATCTGAGACCTCGTCTCACCGGATACACGATAAACAGACACCATCCGATAGTGACCAAACAAATATAGGCTGTGGTCTCTGATTTCGAGGAGTTCGCCAAAGTTATACTAAGAGCCAAAAGTATCCATCCCAACAAGTCGTTGGTGATACCGGCTGCCAGAACAATGACTCCGACTCTGTCCTTGACCAATCTGAGCTCTGTAAGGATTCTCGCAAGAACAGGGAACGCAGTAATACACATGGCAACAGCAATGAAAACCATGAAAGTTGTGAACTTAATTGGTTCCAACGACTCGTCATTCACTCTGTATTCGTTCCACAGACCCACAGCTATAGCACAGCCCAGTCCGAACGGAACTGCCATGTTGAAAATTCCGACCGATAGGGCAATCTTCAGGTTTTTGCGGATGAACTGCACATCAACTTCACATCCCACCATAAACAGCAACAGGCAAACTCCAACGTTGGCCACCAAGGTGATTCCAGGTATCGAAACCTCCGGGAAGACAGTGGCAGTGAAGCCGGGGATGTGGCCCATTACAGTTGGACCCAAAATGATCCCCGCGATAACTTCTGCAATGACTTTAGGCTGTTTGATGTAAGAAAATGGGACGTAGATGGCCTGGGCTAACACCACAATGAGAACCATTTGGAAAATGAACAGGGTGTAAGGCTTCGAGGCTGAGTATTCTAGCGGGTTCAGCCCAGCGATAATGCCGGCTGCCGCAGCTGTCGAGACTGCCATCGCAAGTATTCGGTCAGCGTCTACCGTGCAGTTGAAGCCTTGTTTATAATTACGGACAAGGTTTGGGCAAACGTGTTAATAACTATTTAGTTTTGAGCAAAAATTTAGAACAGAACCCTGAAAAAGATATACTCATCATTTACACCAAAAAATGGGCCGAACTCAATACCGAGGATCTCCACGGGGTGCGACGATCCTAAATCGACGCGACGGTCTGTGGCAGGGGCGCGGCGAAATTAATCAGCTAACGATGACTCTGTGGGGTTAATGATCTCGACCGAAATTTTTTTTCTAAGCGATAATAAAACGTTTAAAACGGTCCTGAGAAACGGAACTAACGGATTCTCAATTCACAACAATAACGAAATACACAAGAATGCTTGCGCCTCCAATCGACATACCCAAGTGGATTTCTGAGAACGAACATATCCTCCAACCACCCGTGAACAACCACTGTTTGCATAGAGGAGGCTTCACGGTGATGATCGTGGGTGGTCCCAATGAGAGAACCGATTATCACGTGAACCAGACCCCCGAGTGGTTTTACATGTATAAAGGAGACATGTTATTGAAAGTTGTGGATGAAGGAGAATTTCGGGATATACCAATCAAACAAGGAGAATCGTTCCTGCTCCCAGGAAACGTTCCGCACAGTCCCGTTCGTTATGCCAACACAATCGGGCTAGTGGTGGAGCAAGACAGACCGGCCGGAGTTGATGACAAATTGAGGTGGTACTGTTCAAATTGCAAGGAGATCTGCCACGAAATCCAATTCCATTGCGTGGACCTGGGAACGCAAGTCAAAGAGGCTATTCTGGCCTTTGACGGAAGCATTCAGGATCGAACCTGCCACCGTTGCGGAACGCTAAACTATTCTAAACCCCAATAAGACATTTCATGACTTGCAAAAAGCAGAAAGCAAAATATCAGCACCGCAAGGTAGGAAAATCAACTCAAATATCATAGTAGTTTACAAATCGTCCATTTTCCGGTCGAATGCGTCTTTCAGCCAGGTGAAGAGCATCTCGAAGACAACGTGGTTGACGTTCCGATGATTGATGTTGTGGTTTGAATCGGTGAACACATGCATGTCGAAGTTCTGCACCCCGTTCAAGTCAAGAGACTCCACGAGCTGCAAAGTGTTCTGGAAGTGAACGTTGTCATCAGCCGTTCCGTGCATGATCAGGAACCGATTAACGTTTTTGAAGCTGTCAAACTGCGTGATTTTGGAAGTCTTCTGGTAGTTTTGGTTTCGCGAAGGAAGACCCATATATCTCTCTGTGTATATGGAGTCATAAAACAGCCAATTGGTGACTGGGGCAACGGCCATTCCATATTTAAACGTCTTGCCTTGGTCGTATTCCAGTGTTTTCAAAGTCGTAAACCCACCGTAAGACCAGCCCCAAATCGCCACATTGTCCTCGTCAACATATTCGGACTCATGGATGAGTTTTTGAGTAGTTTCGACCAAATCTCTAGGTTCCCAATAACCGATTTTGTCCTTGGCAAATGACTTGAACTTCCAGCCCTTTCCACCTGTTCCTCTTGGATCAATGTACCACACAATAATGTCCAAAGCAGAGACGGAGATCTCTTCGAATCCGTATGAAAACTGTGAGTTGAGCTTCTGGGCACCTGGCCCACCGTAAACACTCACCAAGACAGGGTAGTCGTTGCTAGGATCGAATCCTGAAGGCTTCACTTCGATAACGTCAATCTCAATACCGTCGTCCAGCGTGACGGTGCGGTACTCCTTGCTCGGAACCTGGTACTCCTTCAGTGTAGTCTCTGTGTGAGAGGCTGTATTCAGGTTTTTTCCCTTGTCGTAGTAAGTTTTGTCTGCCACAAACTTGTCTAATTCAACGAGCTTGTCGCTTGGCAGTTCTGGCCCTTCGTACGAGACAAGTGCGTATCTTCCGCCACAGGAGATTGTAATACTATAGGAGCTCACGTGATTTGTGTCAGTTACGTTGGTGACACTGACGGTATCGTGATCCAGATTAGCCTGATAAATATGTCTTTCCAAAGCATTGCCAGCAGTTCCAATAAAATAAACCAGCTTCTCCTCCTTATTGAATCCTGCGACGCCTCCGACAACGTCCCAGCTACCCTCAGTGATCATCTTGGGGATCTTAGAGGCCGCAGACTCGAAATATCCTAAGTGGTCGTGATGATCCACCACAACTGTGTCAATGTACCCGCCATCGGGAAGAACAAACATGTTCCCGTTATTGGTGTACCAACCGTCGTAAGCGGTAGTGTTGATAGATCTGACTAGCTTAGATGTCTTGTCGCTGCTGCTGAACAACCGAACATCAACAGCTCTGCTCTGTCTGTCGGACTCCTTGATCAGCAAATCGTTGCTGTTTATCCACGCCACTTGGTAAACTACGAAATCTTTCCCGAGTCTGGAGTCATCGTGGTTCACCTTCGAGACCTTGCCAGTCTTGAGAGCGTAGACGTTCACAGAAGCAATCGGATTTTTGTAACCGGGTTTCGGGTATCTCAGGTCCTCTGTGTACGGATAATCGCGGTCGTCGTAGAACTCCAGTTGATAAATCGGAACTTCAGTATCGTCCAGCTTGAGGAATGCGAAATGAGACTCGTCCGGGCACCAATAGATTGCTCTGTCGGTGGATAGAACCTCCTCTTCATAGACCCAATCAGGCCTTCCGTTCAAGATGTCTTTGCTGCCGTCTTTGGTCACTTGGGTAAGTTTTCCTTCCGGAGAGAGATCCTTCAAGTAAACGTTGTTTTTATAAACGAAAGTGATGTAGTTTCCTAGCGGAGAGAATTGGGCAAAGCTGATAGGCTCGGCCTTCTTTTCAAGTTGGAAAAGAGGACCAATTTCCCCAGAGTCGAGGTCCAGAACCCAGTAGATTCCGGTGCTAGAGTGTCTCCATTCCTGTTTTTTCTCTGAAACAAACAGAACTTTGTCCAACTTGGAATTGAGCTCAACAACTGAAATCGTGTGGGTCTCTCCGTTGAAAACAACGCTGTTGCTGGTGTACAGATCCTTGCTGTAAGATGGGTCCGAGGCCTTTTTCAATGTCTCGAATTCACCTCCCCGATGGAGGTAAAATCCTTCGTCATCTTCGAATGATAAACCGGGAATTTGGACAAAATTGAGATCGTACCCAAAGACATAGAAAAGTCCCTTTCTTTGATCTTCAAGGGTCATTCGTTTCAGCTCGGTATGAGTCTGTGTTGATTCCGGGTCTGAAAGGTCGGCCGTTCCGTCGGATTTGGTCGAGTTCGAAACTGCGGGTGTTCCTGATTCACTGTTCGAGAGCTCCCCTGTCCTTGCGAAAGCAACCAACAGAACAAGCCAAATCAGAAACACAACCAGACTGATAATAGACAGTCTCTTCTTGTTCCGAGGAGAACTGAGAAACGAGAGTAAATTCTCTTTGAATGTAGCTAATCGGTTACCTGGAGGCACATGGTAACCGGGTTGAACACGGTTGGGATAGTAGACGAGCTCATCTTCCTCGTCATTGTCGTTATCTTGTTCGTCAATGGCAAATTGACTGATCTCCTCGAGTTGGAACGAAGCTTGACTCGAACTTTGGTCTTGGAGCTCAATGTCGTCATCCCGCTTCCTTCCCCTGGACATTGTGGCAGTTTGGAAGTCGTCTTGACGGAGAGAAGAGGAAATTAGCCAGCCCGAGTTAAAAAAAACGCTATCGTCAGAACTTCAGACACCACATCGTACAGAAAAAAAGGAGTACCTCAGTATCTACACTGTGGCTGTGCAGTTTGAAAACGGCACTCTGGAGAAAAAACTGCGCCACGTAAAGTTACCCGCCTCCAGGGATTGTGAAAAATCTTTCGCAGGATATAGCTCTATGTACCAAAAAGAGTTCGAAAGAAGCTTCTACAAGGTGAAGCTAAGTCATCCGATCAACAGCATCCCTAATGTCGTCCACGCTATTTGATGACATTTTCAGCGTCCAGTCGGTGGACACCGCAAGATACGACAAAGTGTCAAGAATCATCGCTGGCTCAACCAGCTCATCGGACACAAAACTGACCCTGGACATAAATACTGAATTGTTCCCTGTGACCTCGGGGGACTCGCTGTCCATCTCGCTGGCTAAGTCTTTGAGCCTAGAAGGCGCGGAGGGAGAGAGTGAGTTTTTGTCTAGCAATGGGTCGTGGAGACCTCCGAAACGCAACCAGAGATCGCTGATGGACGAGTACGACTACGTTATGCACGGAACGGTTTACAAGTTTGAAGAAGGCAGTGACGACAAGATCTCTGTGTTTGTGTCCTTTGGTGGATTACTCATGTGCTTGGAAGGAAACTACAGATCGCTGTCGTCGCTCAAGCAGGAGAATCTGTATATCTTGATCAGACATTAGAACGGTGAACTCGGATTGATTGTATTTTTAATGCAGATGTGTATATATAATATCGGCAACGAGTACCCGCATCTAGAGACCCTCTCTGAGGTCGACTTCACTGAGGCCAATGCCTCCCCCTAGTCCATGATAGTTCTTCATATATATCTTCCTCTTCAACTCTTTCAGCCTGACGAGCTCATCCCAGTATTCCTCGTGGGCGTAGTCGAAATTAACGTCTCCACCGTAGTTCAGGGCCAGCTGTTCAGACGGAATGAACTCTTTGAACGGCTCGTCAAACTTGCACTTTTGCTTCGTGAAACTGTCCACAAACGGCCAGCATATCTTGAGGAAACCCCACACGATGAACGGAATATTGATAAACAGGGCTCTTCCTAGTCTCTCTGGGTAATGATACTGCAGAATGTGTAAGACTTGCTTGCCCACAGAGACAGCCGGAACTTTGGGCTCGACCAACGACGCCTCTGGATACTTCTTGAAATCAACACACAGGGCCAATTTATCCTGGCCTTGCGGCATAAAGTCAATGCTTGTCTCCAGCATGTAAATCATGTGCTGAATCTGTCTGAATGAAGTTTTCGTGTTCTGACGGCCGTTCAGCAAAATCAGACATGGTCTTCCGCCATTATCGAAGCCAAACACCTGGTGTTTTCCTGTTTCGTTCTCCTCTTTCACCAAATCACCCGTCACTTTCTCGAACTGGCCTCCTGCAACTCCAAACTCCCGTCTCCACGCGATGGAGGTGGTCAATCTCTTGATGGTTTCGTCTGTGTTCCAATCACATGCTCTCAGATATCTTAGCAGACACTCCTTGGTGAGCCACGACTTCTCCTGGTCGTTCAGAGCGACGTACTGCGACTCCTCACAATTCTTTTCCAGGACAGGGAACAACTCCGTCTTCTGGAAGTGTTCTAGAACGAGATCGTACTTGCCTTGTCGTTCGGCATCTTCTATATCTTGGAATTTGGGCTTGGAGACTCCTTCTGCCGGATGTTCAAACGGCTTGGAAACTATTGGTTTCTCCTCATCAACAATCCATAACTTCTCCGGAGTCGCAGTCTTCCTTCCGAACCCCCACATTTCCGGTCTGAGTTGCCAAAGTCGCAAAAACAATCGTCCTTCTGATTTCCACGCAGGTAGTTTATTATTTTTTTCGTCTAACCGTTTTAAGTTTTTTTACGTTCGCTTGACGCAACAAATAGTTGGTCGTGGTAGCTTCACCATAAGTATACCCAACTACTCAAGTTTCTTCGAATATAACTCGTACCCCTTGTCAAAAACTTGGTCGATAACATATTCAACCGGCTCATCAAACAGATATGGCAGCAATGGGACAACGGCTAAACCAATTCCGACAGGTCCGTAGGAGCGCAGGGTCTTGTTGGAAGAACCTTTGAACAATATCGAGGAGTATCTCACCGAAGAGTGAATGGTGAATGCAGGAAGACCCATGGATGCAATCGACTGGAAAACACCTCTTTTGAGTCCAATCAACTTCCAATCCATCCCCGTGTATGCAGCAGCAGCAACTGGGTCCGCAGCCGGCTGAGTGTGCCATGGCATCAACCCGGGAGTGTAGCCTCCTTCCTGTCTCTTCTTGGCCTTCCAGGCTTCCAAAGAAACATCTCCCAAAACATACGACCACGAAATACCGTAGCAGAATCTCACAAACGTCGGGTGCACCACCGGTCTGAACGATTCACCGATGTCTGATGTGTACGCAACATATCTGTGCGAGGCAAGCAGAATCGTGCGGAATCTGTTAGCATACGCTGCGTATCTGAGAGACGAGTCCGTAGACGTGTCGTCCTGTGTAGGATTTGTCGACTCTGCGATCTCTTGGATCTTTTCACTAGCCATTACTGTGATGATTGTATATGGGCTTCTCTTGACACGAACAATTAGTTGTCGTTCTGCTGCTCACTTTAAATACATTTTTGAGTTCCGAAATTTTGAACACTGCACCGCCTCGAAAAAGTTGTCCGAGCCAGATCCGAGCCAGATTCTGTTGACGAATCTGGAGCGCAGACGCAACCCTGATTCAGCACGAGCGATCCTCGTGATACCTATCTGCGACCATTTCATACATTCAAATACTTAGCTATACAACCATGTAGTTCGACCTTGCGACGTATACCTCCAGTTGACCCCTATTTAAAAACGCTCCCTCAATTCAGGACCACGCCTTGGAAGCTCCAAAACTCAGGTTCACAAACACCCCGGCAATTACCGCCATCCTTGTCCGTTTGTTGAAACACCCGCCAACCTCCAACTTGATCAAAAAGAGCGCAAAAATGCCAAGAAAATACCCGATTGTCACGCCCAGTAATAACTCCTTGCGAGCATCAGAGTCGCTCGACCCTGCGCCATCTCCAGCGGGTCGACCTCCACCGGCACCTTCTCCAGTGACGCTGGCCGGGTTCAGGTTGGCGGGAAACTCATCAATCTCGTTGTTCACTGTGCTGTCAATCCAACGGTCTTCGAGCTCCTGTAGTGCCTCTTGCGACTGGTTATTTAAACTGCTCCCATGTATTTGCTGGAATTGCTGACGTAACTCAGCCACGTCCTGGGGCGAAAACCCTTGAGATAACAACCGATCAAAT
Source organism: Ogataea saltuana (assembly GCA_030674545.1). Taxonomy (NCBI): domain Eukaryota; kingdom Fungi; phylum Ascomycota; class Pichiomycetes; order Pichiales; family Pichiaceae; genus Ogataea; species Ogataea saltuana. The sequence continues at coordinate 522,348 of JAKTYV010000007.1, forward strand.
CCCTTGGGAGCCTCTGTAGTGGATTTTTCAGGCTGGTGCTCCAGCTCTTCCTCTTTGGCCAGCTCGTCGCGCGACAATTCCTCGCCAACAATGCAGTGAACATAAATTCGCACACTTTGCTGTTGCTCTCCTTCCGACAAAAACCTCAGCTCCCTGCTGAAGTCCGTGTGACTCAACAGCACTTTACCGTTGTGAATAAGTTTCAATCGATTTCTCAGCAGACGCGGATCTTTTTGTCGGATCTCTCCACGAATGTCTCGCGTGGAAAGCTCACGAAGCTTAGTTCGGTCAACAGGTATCACCACGTCTGGCCATCCGTTAGCAAACCTCACCACCAACTCCACAGATTGAGTAGAGAGCGCTGACGGAGAGCCCGACTGGCTGCTTGAAGAGCTTCTATTCGGCTTCTTGATATCCCCTTTGTGCAATGGTAACATAATAATATTCAAATCCATATCTAAAAGCACAATAGCGGACGGGATGTTCCGATCTTCAAAGTTTAATATGCCTTCTGATAGAATTTAATATCTTTTGTTACCCGGCATGAGGCTCAAGATTTTTTTTGTCCGTGGGAAAATTTTCGACTATATAAGGAGCGTTTTCAAACCTATTCTCTTATATAAACTATCATGCTCTTTCCTCCTTTCTTTAGTGCGGACAACCAGTACCTTCAACCGTGTTGCTTGCTCATCCCTTTCCCACGGGTGTCTAGGCGTCAGGTACTTGGAGAGATTATGAGAGCATTTTGGGACCATCTAAATGCCCTTTTGTGTGGTTATGTTTATCGCTCTGTGCGTCCGCAAGACGTTCAGATGTGTTGAATCACACAGGGCTGGCAGGTCCTACATTCTGTAACAACAAATCCAAGTAATAATTTCTGTACACATCTAAATGCTCTTCTTGGTTGGGACGGTGGCGGCGACGAGTACACCAGGCAGCTCCTCGCTACCACATTGCACCAGAAGTTTCACCCCGGCAACAAAAGTTGCACCCAACACGAGCGTAGTCCAGAAAATCAAGTTGAACTCGGCACTCATGTCTTTCTTTTGACAGAACGGACCAGTCCAATGGCTTGTGCGGCCAGATTTTTGGTCCACTGTCGTGGAGCAGACACATTTCCAGCATTTTCCCATCTTTGAGCACAGACCATGGCCCGAGCATGCAGTCGTAGAAGAGATACACACCTCTTGTGATGAGAAACAACCTGCGGAATTCGAACCAAACACGGTAGCCTCGTTCCTTTTGGCAAGCGAGACAGCTTCTCTTTTTGTTTTGACAGCCTCCTCCTTAAATTTGAGGGTCAAGGCTTCCTGTTGCAGTGGCAAAACCACCACTGTGGCGTCGTAGGTCTGCGAGTCCTTCAAGTGCGTAGAGATGATCTCGCTGACAAGTTTCTTACATGCATTGTAGGTCTGAGAGTCGCCTCCGGTCTTCTTGAAGACCTGGGCCAGAGACTTGAGGTTAATCACCACTTTCTCCTGGGGAAGATTAGGCTGGGTTTTGAGGAATAAATCCAACTGGATCATTTCCTTCATAAACAGCTTGTCGGCCACCAAGTTGAGTGCTGTTCTGCTCAGTCGTTGCGGATGTTGAGGGCCCCGCGATCCAAATGAGTCCACCAATCCGGTCCAGAAAGACTCCACCGCGTTTGTTTCTTCCTGACGGAAGTACGAGTCCCACATACTGGCCAGCGCCTTATCTGATTTGTGTCCAAACACGGAGATTTCGTTCGACAGCTTGTTCAACTCGAGGTCGCTGTCCAACGCCTGCAACTTGGCAGGCAGTTCTGCAATCAAGTCTCTCAATTGCAGCGCCGAACGGTCGTCCTTTGATTCGATTTCAAACACAGGACTCTCGGGGAAGAACTGCTCCGGCTTGTCCACGCCAGCCACCAACACAAACAGTTTGCTCTTATCTGAGTTCGCAAGGGCATTCTCTTTACCCCACTGGAGTGCCTCTGGGCGGTCAGAGTCTTCCCAAGAGTAGAAATCAGAAACATCCAGTTCGTCTGCCAGATTCAAAACAGATTCCCTCTGGCTCAAAAGACCGATCTTCTTGTCTGAGTTATCGTTAAGCCTGCCGTCAAACTTGTACACCGCAGCGTTTTCCAACGCAGAACTCACGGCACATGCCAGTGCCACCAGTCCCGCAGCCTGCACACAGTTGAACTTCATGACTCTTGTGTCTGATTCCGAGCGTTTGAAATGTCAATGAAGTGTTTGTGAAGCCTCCTACTTGTTTCGGAAGAGGGAAGGTTGTGTTTTGTGCTGTTGCGTGCTTAATCTTGCAACGCTCGTTTTTTCGTCTAATTTGGCTGCTCGCGAAATTTGGCAGACAAAAAAGTACTGATTCGTTTCTGGGCCGGGAACCCTGAAATAACTAGACAGGGAGGAACCGGTACTGATGTTGGGTGCTCGAGAAGTCTAGAGAGACAAGATGGAAAAACAGAACCAGCCCCTCTTGGGACCGCAGGTTCCCTTGGAAATACAGAAGAAAAGGGACCAACGACTGAAAAGAAGTCAAGAAGACCAACCAGAGCAAAAGTTGTCCAAATTGTTCCAGACGGACCAATCTCTCAACCAGGAACTCAAACAGGAGATGCTCAAGAACGTCAAGACGGTGTCCTCGAGATTTACGGAATGAATCAAAATGAATCGGCGTATCTTAAAGTACAAAAAACACAAAATTTAGGTTTTGCGGACTCGTTTCTTGCTCTCATTTTGAACCTCAAGAAACTTCATCCGCGGTGCTACATCAACAACCTCCCTTGTGACAGACCAGCTCCAAACCACGCTTGTCTTGAGTGCAGGATCACTGCGACTGTCGTCTCCAGACTTCTCTATGGGCTGCTTCCCGCTCATTATTTCTTTGGAGTCGATCTTCTGGATCCCTTGACAAGCTCAAGGTGTCCCACACGCGAAGCAATCAACTTCTCTGTACTTGCAGCAAGAGTGGCAGAGGTCTTTTGGGTGAGCTTGATCACAGCCTTGTCGTTCTTGGCCTTCTTGGCTTTGCAGATTTTCGGAGCAGCAGCTTTCGGGTTCCGTTGCAACTTGGTCACCCGTGCAGTCTTCTTCTTGTTGAGCTTGAGGTTTCCTTGGGCCATCTTGGTTCGTACTCTTCCAGAAAGATGAGTTTAGTGGTTCTTTGTACGGGAATTTAACAAAATTAAATTTTTCTGTAGAAATTAATCGGATTATCTAATCAAAGAAGAAAGGTACGGTTCTGGCTTACACTGGTCTGTCTAATCTAAAAGTCTTTCAGTTTTTAACCCAAAAGAGCTTAGTCTTGGAGGGCTGTAGAGTGTTCCCCGTTTTACGGGTTTTCCGATCACTGTTCACATCATTGTCGCTCCCTCTTATTCTTTGAGTCCCCGTCTCCATATAAACACCCTTACACCGCTTCGATTGGCTCTTTTCCGGAGTTTTCAACTCCAAGATGGTCCTGTTAGTTCCTTTTCGTTGTCTCGTTTCTGCTGGTGATCTACATTCGCTTGCTCATTTTACTCTAAACAGGCACAATGGTCTCTCCAGTTTACTCATACGCTGACTCCAAGGACGTGGCCCATGCGGTGGCTGCGTTTGTCATCGAGCAACAGAACAAGGCTTTGGCCGTCAACTCCGTGTTCAGGGTGGCCATCAGCGGAGGTTCCCTCGGCAAAGTTTTGCACAACGGTCTCATTGCCGACTCAGACAACTTCTCGAAGATTCAGTGGGAAAAATGGGAAGTTTACTTCAGTGACGAAAGATTGGTTCCATTGGATCACGAAGACTCCAACTATGCTCTTTTCAACCAGCAAGTCCTGTCTGCTTTAGCTAAACGGAACGTTGTCTCTCCAAAGACCGTCACCATCGACGAGTCTCTTTTGAAGGACGATGGATCTACAGACGCTGAGATTGCCGAAGATTACGAGTCCAAGCTGCCAGCCTCGTTTGATCTCGTCCTGCTCGGCTGCGGCCCAGACGGACACACCTGCTCCTTGTTCCCAGGCCACAAGCTCCTTTCCGAACGTTCGAAGAGAATTTCCTACCTGCAGGACTCGCCAAAACCACCTCCAAGACGTATCACGTTCACGTTCCCAACCCTGGAGAAGAGTTCTTCCATTGCCTTTGTGGCCGAAGGTGCAGGAAAGGCAGCAGTCCTGTCTCAAATATTTGGCGAAGAAAAGTCGGGTCTTCCTTGCGAGTTGGTCAACAACCTGGACGTTCCTGTTTCGTGGTTCGTCAACGACGAAGCCGTGAAAGGCGTCCCCGTGGAAACCACACAATTTAAGGCCTAATAGAATTACTTTGAATTATCAAATATCCGTAATTTTTGCTTCGATAATGGAAACTAGTTGCTCGACCCTCTTTAACTACTCTGGTCCGATAAGTCGTCGTCTATCTCGATTTCTATCGCGTCGTTCAGATCCAAATTTTCAACTTCCCAACTGGTGATATCTCCCCGTCTTTCGTAAACCTCCTCGTGTTCGTCCCTCTCCTTCGCGAGGGGGCCTCCCGTTAGGGTTCTCATGATGCGGAGCTTCACCTCTTCAGACTCGTCAGCCAGGTCGCGGTACTCTCTCACAAATTCAGGAGTGTCTGGAGTATGACCAATGGTCATTCCAACCTTAATCAACGTTTCTATCGAGTTCTTGGAGTTGGAAACCAAGTCGGAATCTAAGGCAATCGCGCCTTTCTCAAACAGCAACAGGACAGTTGACCCTCCGAACTTGAAATAACCAACCTCTTCTCCGCGCTTCAGTTGGTCGCCAACCTGGCACGTAAGGATCGTCGAGCCGACCATCATGGCACCCACGCAACACATGATAACTTTGCCAAAATGAACCGAATCGATCTCAATGATCACTCGGACGTTTTCGCCGTAAACGTCTAGTTTTGACCGGATCGCCATTGGATTTACAGTGTAGTACTGTCCCTCGATTTTCTCTATCCGTGTGATGGTTCCGTCGACCGAACAGTGGAACCTATGGTAATCTTGCGGCGCCAGACGGAAGATGACAATAGAACCGTCCACGTAACGGGCTGGGTCAAACTTAGGTCCAATCAACTTGGCGACAGTGAAATTTCGTCCTTTGATCCACAGCTTTTTCGAAGACTCTATCGTCTCAAAGACACAACATCTGCAATCCGCCCCGCTCACGGCCATTTTTGGGTCGTCTGAACCCTCCAGAGGCCGGGCGTCTGGCTTCAGCCTCCGGTAGAAAAAGTCGTTGAAACAACGGTACTCAGAAATATCCTGCACCAGACACTCGCTCAAATCAAGGCTGTGGAACTTGATGAAGGAGTCGATTTTGTTGACCGACGCTGGAGAATCAAACTTCAAACCCTGCTTGAGGCTCAGGTTTCTCAGAATCTTCTTCACCTTATCACTGTTCTTGTTCCGCTTAAAAGACCGGTACAGCAACCGAATTCCCAGACGAACGTAAACACTCATCTTCTCCTCGATGATCAAGCCCGTTGTCCGGTCTTGGACCAAGATGTTGGCGTTGTTCTTGCCCAGCTCAATCTTACCGTACGCGATTTTGATCAGCGCCTTTGTGTACCATCTCCGGGACGCCGAGCTGGGCGTTGCAAACGAAGGCTTCAAAATCCGCGTTACCGAAGACCAATCTTTGGAACAGCAAACAGCTAGGTGTTTGATTATGTCGGAGTCGTCTGAAACTCTCGCCTTGTTGAGACATGACGGACACTTCGAAATCTGGATTATGTGTTTGCGACTCGATTCCAGAGCCCTGGAATTCTCGTTGCGTTCGAAAAACCGCTCAAACTCATCGATTATCTCGTCGAACGAAAGCTTGTCTCCCAACCAGGCTCTTTTGTCGTATCTTTCGAAAAACTGAACAACCTCTTCGTCGTTTAAGTTCGACCCGAGAGAGTCCAGGAACGAGTCCAGCTCGACAATGTCTAGCTCCTCACTCCCGTCGTCTTGAAATTCGCACAACAGGTACCGGAATAACTGCCGCCGCAGAGAGCTGTATGTCTCAAACTTGACGCGGATTTTCAGTTTCGGATCGACGTCGTGTAGCTGTTTGTGTTTCTGGATCGCATGACCGTCCAGCTCCATATTCAGAACCACCGTCTGCAATTCCTCCGAGTCGTTGTTTGTGAGGTTCTTTTTCGGATTTCTGCCAAACAGCTTCCGACGGTAAACCTGGTCGGTCTCGTCCTTGCGATCGACAACAGTGAAGTCGGCAGTGTCTTCCATCGAGGCTGACATCAGTCTCCGCACCGGTATGGACTTGGTGCAGATGTGGTCGTTGAAAGACAGATAATCCTTGTCCAAAACGTTGAAACAAATATCAAATGTCTTCTCGTTGTCGAGTATCTCAAAGGCCAGTCGTTCGTTGAATGTCGGGTTCAACGTGTGTTTCCTCCAGGACGTGCGAAAAACCTTGGTTCCAAATGAAATCACGACAAACGGGTCCATGTCGTAGCCAGTTCGGGTCGAGTTCTTGAGCGCTGGAAGTCCGCTGGCCGAGATAACTTCCACGAACAACATCCCGATAAAGCTTCGTTTCATCGACAGATGGTAGCTTTGAACGGCAGCCTTGTTGGCACGCAGTCGACTAAACCTCTTCTTCTTTTCCCCGGACAGCGAGGCCGACGAGGGAGGTGTCATGTCGGACAACGACGCCGTCGACGTGTAGTTAGCAAGCTCATCTGTCCCCGATACGAACGAGCTGAGCGAGTCCTGCGAGTCAGACAGCCGTTTGTACGACTCGCTCGTCCTGGGCACAATTTTCTCGTGAAAATTGATTTCCTCTTCGTCGTCGTCCTCCCCATCTATCGGGACGCAGGGGGTCGGGTTGTCAGCGTAGAATCCCTGTTCATCGACCACCAGCAGGCTCAACGGATCGACTTTCGAGCTTTTCACCAGCAAAAGATACTCCTCGAGCAACGAGATGTACGTCTTCAGTCTGTCCAAAGTGACCTCCAGCTCAGACGCCTTCTCGTCCTGGATGCTTACTGATTCGTCTTCAGACTCATCGTACTCCTCGTCGGACTCGTGATCAACCACAATTTTAGGAGTGGGAAGTTCGTGTTTGGACATGGGCGGCGAGAACCTGGATTTCCGCAACGAAACACTGAATTGGCACCGAACAGACCCCGTCACAAACCGTTTCTCTCCCCGGCAGGAGTACAATCGGTACCATTGAGGGTCTGTTTCAGGCTTGTGCACCATTTTTTTCAACAGGTCCAGCACCGATAACCGCAGTTCGCCCAAATACCCCTTTTTGAAGCCCTTTTTGTCCCAGATCACGAGAACCAGAACCACATAGGAGTCCACGGGCAGCTTACCTCCAGCCTTGGAATGCAACTCGTGCCCAGACGGGGGTCTTTTCAAGCGCAGAGTGTGGACCGAGTTCCAGTGAGGGTCTAGCGTGTTTCGGGCGCGACTGGTCTTCGCTGCCGTCGTGGGATGGATCTTGATATAGCACTTTGGGTTGCATTGTAGGGAATGAGACGGGGTCTTAGGACTCACAAGGTCTCTGGCCTCCAGAACTGAAACCCCCAGTTCCAAAGACGCAGAGTTGTGGCGTTTGAGAGACACCATGGCCGGTTGGTATGACGGACTTGATGAAAAACGGAGACTGTCCTGTCCCCAGAGCACATAGATGATTCCTTTCTGCCCCTGTTTTTTTGATCTGCTTGGTGCTCCGCCGCTGCTCCTAAGCTAAAAATCAGCTCCGGTTTCGACGCGTCGATCAGGACGTGGTCGGTTTTGCGGAGAAAAACTTTTCAGAGGCAGCCGGTATTATTTGGCTCGCTTTTGAGGACCGCACGAGGGGAATAGTCAGCGAAGAAACACGATCCAGCACCCGATCCAGCGCCTGCGCCAGTCTCGAAACCTGCGGAGTACCTTTTTGTTGCGGTTGGAAGCGGAAACAGTGTGGAGATACACACTGGAACGCTGAAACATACGGTGTCTGGACGCAGATAATACCCTCGGGATGACCAGTGTTGAACAGGACACACCAGGACTAACTAGGTCGGCGTCGCCGTCCAGCATATACGTCCACAACCATTGCAAGAATCCCAAGCCATTGAATGTTCTAGATGCACGCATCGTTCATGACGAGAATGACTACGTCAATAGTCTGCTCCCGGAAACCAAAGACATTGCATTACCTAATCACGAGCAGAGAGTGAACGAGATATCGGTAGACATCGGCGGATCTTTATCGAAGCTCGTCTTCTTTACAAAAAACGACCACGACGAGCGTGGTGGGCGGCTCAATTTCTACAAGATCGAGACGGCAAGACTAGACGAGCTGCTGACATTTATCCAGCAGGTGTTGAAAAATCACTACAACCATGACGGAAACACGCTAATAAATTCAGACCTGACCCTGATCGCGACGGGAGGGGGGTCTTTCAAATACGCTGAGAAGCTCAAACAATTGAAGTGCAACATTCAACAAGAGGACGAAATGCAGTGTCTGATAATAGGACTCGACTTCTTCATCACGCAGATCAAGAACGAGATCTTCTACTTTGACGAGATCAATCACAAGTACGTCGAGTTGGACTCGATAGACTCGGAAAATGACAAAGACAACATTTACCCGTATTTGCTGGTCAACATCGGCTCAGGTGTTTCGATGATCAAAGTGACGGGATCTAACCCAGACAACTTCATCCGGGTGGGAGGATCCTCGTTGGGCGGTGGCACCTTGTGGGGCCTGCTCTCTGTCCTCACGAATTGCAACGATTTTGACGAAATGCTCGAGATGGCCTCCCAGGGAAACAACGACGACGTTGACCTGCTCGTTGGAGATATATACGGAAAGGGATACAACAAAATAGGGCTGAAGTCGAACCACATTGCGTCCTCGATGGGCAAGGTTTTCAAAAAGGTCTTTCAAGAAGAGCGCGAGACTCCTCCCGAACAACTCAAAGGAGACAATAGAATGGATAGACTCAACAAGTTCCGGCAGGAAGACATTGCCCGGTCGTTGCTTTACGCAGTCTCCAACAACATTGGTCAGATTGCGTACTTCCAAGCGCAGCACCACGACCTCAAAAAAATCTATTTTGCTGGCTCTTACATCAGAAACCATTACCAAACGATCCGCACTCTCAGTTATGCCATAAATTTCTGGTCGCAGGGCTCCAAAAAGGCATATTTCCTCAAACACGAGGGCTACCTCGGCAGTATGGGCGCTTTTTTGAAGAAAGAACTTGAAACCGCAGACTCAACGTGACCGCACATCACGTTCTCTTCCTTGCTAACGAACAGCGATTCCTGATCAGTCTGCCAAACTCTTCCATAGATCAATCAGCTGAATGAAGTAATTGTACTTGACGTCCAATTCCGGGTCAATGTGCCCTTTAGACCTCTTGGCAACGTAATCGTCCAGTTTCTTTTGACTCTGTTGGTGATTCGTTTCTGTTTCCAACAGATTCTGTCGGAGCTGCTGTAACTCGTTTTTGTTGGCTAACTTTCTCTGATGGAGCTCTTGCAACTCTGTTTCCAAGACGCTATTTTCGGACATCAATCCGTTTAGAAGTTGTTCCATTTCGGCAACGGAGCCAAACTGATGCGTCCCAACTTTCAATGTGTTTCCTTGCTCCAACTCCTCCAGCTCCGACAAGAGCTTGTTGTTGTTGGCGTTGAGCTCGTTGATGGTCTTGTTGAGCTTACTGACCTCGGACAGCGACTTCAGAACTTTCCTGCTGCTGAGCTGAATGTCTGTTCTCAACGTCTCGATCTCAGACTCGGTGTTTTCGTACTCGTTCCGCGAATCGACAATCATTTGCGTCGTGGTGTCCATCTCGGAAGCCGTCAGCTTATGCCCCTCGTTCAGAAATCCAAGGAAAATTTGCTTTGATTCGGTCTCGAGAAACTGGTATGTGAGCTTGTTGAGGTAGTTTTCGTTGTTTTTTGTCAGATTGGCCAGCGCTTCCGGGTTCTCCTTCAGCTCTTCCACGTTCAACTTGAGTCCCCTCACGGACGCGGACTCTTCCACATAGTGCTTGTAGATATCGTCGGACTTGAGGATCGGAATCTGGTCAGCCAAGTCCTGGATGGAAGACGTGTTGGCAGGTAGCGAAGAGTCCAGCATGAGTGGTGATTCGTGGTTTAGAAGGTCCTAGGTGAACAGAAAGACAAAGAGGGCAATGATCGCTCGATTTAATTCTCAAAACAAAAACAGACACGAAAACCAACTTTTTCCGCTTCACCGCCACGAAGACGTTTGATGTGGCTGGTATGAGAGGAAAGGAGGAGGGGCGAGGAAGGCCCCATCAAAGAGGTACAGTTCAGCGGACCGTGAGCCCAGTTGTCCCAGATTGGCTAGTTGCACGGTGATGCATGTGACGCGCCGCTTCCGATCCTCTTTAGTGCACTACTATCCGGAATATCCCCTCTAGTTGTGTAATTGTGTGTTTTCGCTTGGACATTTCGCACCCTTGTATAAAGCCCCATTTGTAGGGCTGAGATACTGAATTTCATCGCTCCTACATCCCCACACATGGAAACAGGCCCATCCAGTCTCTGCCTAGCTACGGTCGCCTGCCTATTCAGGACAGCCCTGTGTTCTCCCTTTCCCCGTGTACAACCCGGCTTCCCGGCCTAATCGCCTTCAAAATGGCGTAAAAGCAATCAAAAAAAAACTAGCCAAAATATTTTGAAAGATATGCCCTCACTGCATCGGCTGTGAGTGATTTCGTTTACATTGAGCATTTACTATTTGGAGGTCTCTGCGCTAAAACTGCCTCTCTGTTGCACCGGATCGCAGGCGAAATCAGATGTCATTTATCCGAAGACCTCATAAGAAGACTCGGACGGGATGTTCCACATGCAAGAAAAGACGGATCAAAGTAAGTTGAAAGCTCTCGGTTCAAGGATGGAACAGTCGAGAACTCGTCAACCGGTCGAACGCAAAACTAACAGAGCGCTACGTGCCATCAAAGTGTGACGAAGCCAAACCGGCATGTTTGAGATGTCAAAAAAGAGGATTGCAGTGTGTTTATCAGACAGCTCCCTCCGGCGGACGGCTGCATGAGCGAAGAGAGTCGCATTTCTTACACCGTGGTCGCAATGACGAGTCTAGAGAGGTCGGATCGGGCAACATTTCTGGTTCATCGCGGTCGCCGCCGTATCAAGCGTCATCTCGCGGTAGCAGCAGCACGGGGTCCACTCCGAACGCGGCGATTGCTTCGAGACATTTTGTGGTGGCTGATGAGACGGTGTTGATGGCGAGCAAGGATTCTCTACTGTCGGCGTCGACTTCGTCGTCTTTGTCGTCGTTGAAAAACACTCGAAACAGCCCTGTTTCGTCGCCTTCGTCGCTCCACTCTGGCTCCAACGAGGGTCAGTCGTCAGCACTGCCGGGAATCAAGTTCAACTCGGCCTTTAGACTCTCCCCTACGTCTTCGCTCTCTCCCGAGAAAAAACATGGACCGGGCGCATATACAGAGGAACCAAAACAGTACGTTGTACCACCGGAGTTCCTATCGAACAAGACCAACTTTCCCCTTTTCACAGGCACCGAGGCACCCAGAGAGATAACGAACTACTCCTTTTACGCGGATTTTGGTCTCAAGCTGCAATACCACTCTATGAACACGATGCCCTACCGAGTTAGCACAGACCCGGCCAATCGACAGCTATTGATGTCGGGAATACGTGTGGCACCCATGTTTGACTTTTTGTGGCACGCTTATATCGCTGTGACCTGCTCGGACCTCTATTATCAGCAGGTGATGTACAATCACGATGAAGTTCTCAACTTAGACAAGGCAACCTACCTCAAGCTGGGAGACTATCACATCTCGCGGTCGATGGTTCTGCTGAGCGAGGAGGTGAGGCTGCAAGAAGATACCGTCAAAGCAGTGGCTCTGACGTTAGCGACAATGCTCCACATATACTACTCAACGGCGTCGCCAAATCAGAGCGTTGCCAGCAAGAGCTACTACGAGCTCGGGAAAAATCTCGGGCTCTTGTTCACGGAGTATGCTCTGGTGTTTAGAGGCTGCGACCTGTTCAACGTAGCTTGTGCTAGATATTGCTTGAACGAGTGGTCTGAGAGCGCGGAAGACTTTTTCCCGGAGTTTCTCTACGGGCTCATTGACGTTGAATACGTCTCCACACACGAGCCAAGGAAAGCCAAACCTGCAGCATTAGACGAGCAGGCCCGACTGATGTTGCTCGGAATGATTGACAGGTTGAAAAAGGAGTACCGTTCGTACTCGAACCAATCGCCACCGCTTTCTGGGATTCTGCCAAGTTTGTCTTCGTCGCGCTTTGTCCCCGTCGAGTCCCTCGTGAGCTCAGACTCGTGGACTGAGCCCAAAGACCGTGCAAGGACCAACGCCCGAAACGAGGTCAGATATCTCGAACACGACATGTACGGAACCATGTCCAGATACATTGTGGAAGTTCCCGAGCTGTTCTCTGACATGTTGGACCAGCAAGACCCGCGATGTCTGGTGATCGTCGCGTACAACGTGATTGCCCTTGCAAGCCGTCAGTACAAGTACTGGCCTGTCTCTGTTTACCGTCGAGAAATTGAGCACATAGAGGCCATGCTCGAGAAGTATGAGAACACTCACTATTGGAAGTGCTGGCTGAACGTGGCGAACGCTATGCTGGACGGTTTGGAACAGGCGAACTGATATCCGTCTGTTTGATTGCATGAAAAAAAGTATTTGTAATTTACGATTTTTTGGGGTAGATATGTGGCTGGTACAAATTCTGCTAGAGGTATTTTTTTTTGTAGGAAAAAAAAAAAAATAGATAAACAGGGTTTATTATACAAACAGTTCATCTTGTCCTGAGACTTTCCAGCACATGGACGCAAGCAGTTCAAGTTTTAAGTCAGTGTCGCTAGAAACGTGACAAAGTTATCCGACAATGGTGATGCGATGCAAGAGCTGTGGGAACACGGAGTTTCTACGTGACCATCTGACGGCCTCTTCTGATCTGGCCTGTTCCAAGTGTGGTACCGTCATCGAGGAGAATCCGATCGTCTCGGAGGTGACTTTTGGTGAAGCTGCTTCCGGGGCACCCGTTTTACAAGGTTCGATTGTCGGGGCGGACCAGACAAGAGCGCGTTTCGGAAACAACAGGGGCTCCCTGGATTCCAGAGAACAGACACTTGAGAACGGTAAGAAGAGAATCAAAAACGTGGCTGCCGCGTTGCGGATCAAGGACTACATTTCCGACGCTGCCTGTCAATGGTTTCAACTTGCCTTGACCAACAACTTTGTACAGGGACGGCGGTCCCAGAATGTTGTGGCCGCGTGCCTCTACATCGCGTGCAGAAAGGAAAAAACTCACCATATGTTGATTGATTTCTCGTCAAGATTGCAGATCTCGGTCTATGCGGTGGGAGCGACTTTCCTGAAAATGGTCAAAGCTCTACACATCACTTCGCTGCCGTTAGTAGATCCGTCGTTGTTTATCCAGAATTTCGCGGAGCGGCTCGATTTCGGCAGAATGCTCCCTAAAGTCATCAACGATGCCATTAAACTCGCTCATCGGATGAGCGAGGACTGGATACACGAGGGCCGTCGACCGGCTGGTATTGCTGGAGCGTGCATTTTGCTGGCAGCCAGAATGAACAATTTCAGAAGAACGCACTCGGAGATTGTGGCAGTGACGCACATTGGAGAATCAACGATCCAAAAGAGACTAAATGAGTTCAAAAACACCAACGCCTCGACACTGACAGTCGAGGAATTCAGGACCGACGGAAAGGTGGAGTCGACTTTGCCGCCTTCGTTCCAGAAAAATAGGAAGAGCGAAAAACGGTTGAAGACCCAGATATCTTCCAAGACAGAGACCCAGGATGATCTTCTCGGGGACCCAATTTTGGTAGCCATTCTGGAAGATTCCAAGCTGTCGGAGAAGGAGATTCAGGATCACGTCAAGCGGGTCTTTGCTCGCCAGAAGAAAGACCGGATGCGGAAGCTGAACTTGACGGTAGAGAATTCGAGCGACGAGTCGCTAGCTGCGGACACGGAACTCAGCAAAGAGGAGACAGAGTTCGAGAGAATGATTGAAAGAAATCGGCCACGGAATCTTTTGAAAGCACTTCCCAAGACGGAACATTTGCTCTCGAGAGTTCTGGACGACCCGGAGAACCTGGACGACGTTGATGATGACGAGATAGGCACCATTCTGCTGACCGAGGAAGAAAGCAGATTGAAGGAACGGCTCTGGGTGGGTTCGAACCAGGACTTTCTACTGGCTCAGGAAACCAAAAGACTCAAGGAAGATGCTGACAAGATAGCAGGCCACAATCAGCATCCAAAGAGAAGACGCAAGACGGCTGTCAAGAACGAAGACAAGTCGCACGAGATGAAGAGCGAATACGGTGAGTACTTGTCCAGCAACCCGTCGCAACTCGGTCTCACCTCTGCGTTGAACCAGGAATTCTCTGCCGCAGACAGCGCCAAAAGCATGCTGAAGAACAAGTCGCTGAGCAAGAAGATCAATTATGCTGCCGTGAATGATCTCTTTGACGACAACTGAACAAATTGTAACTTATCAGATATACATCAGCGCTGATACTCATCTGGAGGATCAACCTGGAACCCTACCTAGTCCGTTGCAAACATAGCAAGTTTCCTCATCCAAGAAAAAGTGCACCAGTCCCCTTCCCCTACACCTCGGACACAGTGATCCTCCTATTCTTGGGTCTCCCGGTCTCACCACCACGGGAGCCATTGGAGGCATCGGTGCCGTTGATGCCGGATGGCCCATCGCAGGGACCGGCTGATACATCGACACAGGCGCAACCAGTCTTCCCGGAGGAAGTGGTATCACGGCGGGGTTAAGCGGCCTTGGAGCGGGTTGAACTTGTGCCACATTCGGTGTCGGTATTGCTGGTCGAGGTGGGGTTGATGTTGGTTTGACCTTGTTGAAGTCTCTCCAACAGGGTTTGCACATTTTCCCATCTTTGATTCTGTAGCCTGTGTTTTTACATTTCGAACAATAGTATCCTCTTGGGTATCTCCAAGGCAATGACAGATTGTTAGTGTACAGGTCTTCCGGTTTTCTTCCCGAAGAAGAGTCGGAAGCCTGGAATCGCGGGTGATGCGGAACATTAGACCCACCAGAACCTGCCGAGTTTCCCGAGCCGTTGGTATACGGTCTGCTGAGTGGGGAGTTGTGAGTTGGCGTAGTCGATGGCGTTGAGAATCCCACTGCTTCTTCGTACGATGGAGGCAACTCCGAAGGTGCCTCCTCGTTCGGATCATGCAAGTTTTCCCAAGGTTTTTTCGAATCCACCATGATTTGAGCACTGAACTTTGGCAGGGTTATCTTCGGGAATCCAAGACAATTGTGTTATGTTTGTTTTGTTCCACTTAATTGGTGGGTGTACAATGTTCTTTGGGGCAATTGGGTTGAGGAAATCAAGATTTAATATTTCGAGCGAAGCAAAAAGGGCTCAGCCGCCGCTTCGCCACATGCTATAAGTTGGGTGGCGCAGTATTTTAGAGGCGACAAAATATCAAGTTTCGTGCCTGTGGCGGTGGAACACAAGCGTTGATCATTGCCGCGTTTTAACAACTACCTCCAAAAAGACAAGTTTCCAACGGTTTTTTTTTCGTAATCACCATCCTTGAGCGATAATCAAAAACACAGAAGACAGCTAAGAACATGATTTGGCTAACAGAGCTCCAAAGTACGTATATTCGAGCGGAAATGAATCGTGAGTTTTATATGTGACTGACAATCGTGTCCAGAGTTTGGTGTTGGGTTCACTGCCGGGGGATGTTTTCTTTTCTTTCTCGGAATTATGATGCTCTTTGACGCAGCGTTGCTGGCAATGGGTAATGTTCTGTTTGTGATTGGTTTAATTTTGATTATTGGGCCGCAAAAGACGATATATTTCTTCACCAGACCCCAGAAGTTGAGAGGGTCGATCTGCTTCTTGTTTGGAGTGTTTTTGATCCTGATGAAATGGCCGTTTTGGGGTTTCTTGATTGAGAGCTTTGGAATACTGGGGCTGTTTGGCGAATTCTTTGCCACTCTGGTCCAGTTCCTGCGATCCCTCCCATTCATTGGCCCATTGCTTTCAAACCCAGTGATTGGTCCTGTGGTTGATAAGCTGGCTGGAGTCAGGGTTCTACCTGTTTGAGGAATAATTTTGTTTTTCTATGTTTGTACTATTAGATCGAATTTACTGTTGTTAGACTGAGCACAACTATGTACAGCTTTAGCCGCCATCTAAATGGGCTTTCAAGACCCGAGCAAACTCCAGCACCTTGTAGTCTGAGCCAAATTGGCCCGCGACTTGAAGACCCATCGATCCTCCGGTCAATCTTTTTGCTGGTGTAGGGATGTTTATGGTCGGAAGTCCTGCAAGCGAAAAGGGAACGGTTAGCACGTCGTTTCGGTAGGAATCCACCGGCTTCATCGTTAGGAAGTCAGACACAAGCGCAGCAGACTCAGCTGCAGTAGGCGAAATGACGAAATCGACCCCACTCGCGGAATTGGCCGACTCTTCACGATTTAGGGAATTTTGGTCCCTAAAAACAGCGTTGAACTCCTGTATCAGGCGCGATCTCACGCTTGTCGCTCTAACAAAATGACTATCGTATCCATACGAAGACAACGAAAACGCCCCCAAGGTAATTCTTCTCTTCACCTCCGACCCGAATCCCTTCGAACGCGTTGTGGAATATTCGGGCTGTGCGTCCGAAAATTCTCCCGATCTGTAGCCGTATCTAATACCATCGAACCTGCTGAGATTAGAGGAGGCCTCCGAAGAGACGAGCGTATAGTAGGCCGGGAGTGAGTTGTTGATGGATGGAATGGAGACTGGGTACATTTCCACTATTTTGGAGTCGAGTAAATCTTTCAAGAGTTCAGACCAAATTTTTCCCGTCTCTGGAGACATTTTTGAGGCATCGAGCTGGATCGGTATACCAATTTTTATGGTTCTTCCTAAGTTCTTATCCGATGACCTGTTCGCCAATTCCAAACAAGTCGGGTCATTTTCATCGTACTTGTCCAGGACTTCAAACACTGTCTTAACGGTGTCAAGTTTCTTTGACATGATTCCGACGGTGTCCATGGACTGCGCGTATGCTATCAGCCCCCATCTAGAGATCCTGCCATAAGTGGGTTTGAACCCAAAAATCGAGGTGTATGCCGACGGCAATCTGATCGAACCACCTGTATCTGATCCAACTGAAAAATCCACAAGGTCTGCTGCAACAGCCGCTGCTGAACCCCCCGATGACCCCCCAACCACACGCATTTGTGGGTCGATCTGGTAGCCGTCCCGCAGAACAGGCCTCAGATACGAGCATTGGTTGAATTTTTCTGGATTCCCCGGGCAATCAAAACGCAGATCTTGGTTGATCAGACTATCTTTCGGAGTCCAAAAACTGATTTCCTTGTATTCGGAAACCAACGGGTCCGATTGTTCGCAGAGCGGGTTGAGAGTTGGCCCAAAAAACGAATTCAGATTCGAGTTCCCCATACCGAATTCGTCCATATTCGTTTTTCCCACGACTAAGGAGCCAGCCTCTCGTATCAACTTGGCCACGGTCGACTCAAACGGCGAGATGTAGTTTCCCAGGATTTTGGACGAACATGTGGTTGGCAGGCTAGTCGTTGTGAAGTTGTCTTTAATTGCCGATGTAGTGTTTTTCAGGGGCCTCGGCCGGAGGCTCGAGGGGGTACTTTTGGTGGGCTCAACAGCTATGCTTGTAAAGATGTTGTACTTGGAATTGATTGCCTTTATCCTTGCAAGATGCTGGTGGTACGACATAATGACAATAGGTACTCTTTGGGTGATTTTCCACGATTAAAGGTGATCGACGGAGATTTCAATAATTTTTCAGGCTGAGATATTTTTTAATGCGATACTTTTTCGGTACTAATATTTTTCGATACTGTTTTTGCATAGTTTACAACCTTCACCCCCATTCTCCAACAACCGACCATGAAGGAAAAGAGGTTCGTCGCGCCGCGACTGAAACCATTGCCCTACTCAGTTCAAGATCTTCAGGCGAGTCTCCGAAAACCTCCGCTCGTCAAACAGACAACGCTGCAGTCAATTGAGTTCTTCTCCAACGACGATAACCCTTGCAACCGAAGAGCCTTCAAATACAAGCCTTGTCGGCCGAACCCGCTGTTCAAATCTACGATGTACTGCACATCGGATCTTCCGCCGTACACGGGCCGACTGTCGTACTTTGACAAGTCGCCGGGGGTACTGATCAACGAGTCGGCGTCCACAGCCACTGCGTTACAAGGGTGGAGAAGCACGCGTGCCAACCTGCCGTTGCGCGAGGGCAGTTGGTATGTCGAGTTCAAGATTATCAAGGCGAACGACGGGGAAAGCAACGTCAGGTTCGGCTTTGCTCGCCGCGAGGCCAGCCTGGAAGCTCCCGTTGGGTTCGATGGATACGGGTATGGCCTAAGAGACAAGCTGGGGCAGACTGTTCATTTGAGTAAACGGGGAGATTTTCTGCAGCAGGAAGAGTTCGTTTCGGGGGACGTTGTTGGATTGCTTATCGAATTGCCTGATTTGAGTCGCCAACAGCGGACAACTCAGCTTCAGAACCAGCAAAAGACCGTTTCGCACCCAATAGACAGCGCGGAGCTACTGCAGCCGGTACACTCAGACGTGGTCAGAGATCAGATCCCCATCAAATACAAAAACCAGTTGTTTTTTGAGCAGTACGATTACACCCCGTCAAAGGAGATGGACCATTTACAGAATCCAGTGACGGTGTTTGGGGAAAAAGCCATTAGAGACACTCAAAAGTTCAAACCGTGTATTCTGGAAGGGTCGTCCGTCACCGTTTACAAAAACGGAGTGTGCAAGGGTGTCGCGTTCAAAGACCTGTATGCGTTTCTTCCTCCCTCCTCTGAACACAAGCTGCCGAAATCCACCCAGGACGATGGGTCTCTCGGGTACTATCCGATGGTGAGCTGCTACAACAAAGGGGTGATTGAGATCAACCCGGGGCCCAAACTGGAGTTCGTCCCCGAGGACTTGAAGCAGCAACTAAGCGAGAACAGGGTTCAATTGTATTGGCAGAGGTACGACGAACGGGTGTTGGAAGAGTATGTGTACGATCTGGTAGACGAGGTGACCAATGGGTATTTGGACGAGATGGAGAACGAGCAACTGGCAGACCACCTCAATGGAGCAGCTGTTGTGTAATCTAATAGAATTCAATCATCGATTGCAACGACGACTCGCACGTGTCATTTGGACAATTGTCCTCGTTGTGGGACCGAGTGTATAGGTCTCTGCAGTTCTTATGGAATCGGACGTAACAGTCGCCGGAGGTACAGTAAAGCCCTCTGGTTATGAGTCCGTTGCAACCTGCGCACACCGACACGGTTCCGGAGGGAGTCTCTGGGGATCTGACGTCAAACTTTCCCACGAGAAAGGGTTCCAGCTCTGCCAATGCGCGCGCGCTCAAGGTGTAGTTGTTGTTGTACGTTTCGAGCCAGCCGTTGAGTTCGAGGTTGCTAACTAGGCCCTGGGCCTCAGTCATGGTGTTGAGCGATCTTTTGGCGATGTTGAGTGCCTGGAAGTGTTTGAGAGAGTAGGAGAGGTTATTTTCATCGTCGAACGGTGTCTCGAACATCTCGTCGATCAATTGGTTGATGATCTCGATCTCTTTCTCGGAGTAGGAGGTGGACAGTTTGATAGAGTTCGAAGATTTTTTGTTGACAAAACTAATGTTTGTGAGCGTATCGTTGTCCTGGTCGACGGAGGAGACGATCTCAAAGTCGAGCGGAGCCAGCTGCCGGTTGAGAACGCTGATCGTTTGCATGAGCTGTTCCACCGAGACCCGCGGGTCTGACCTGCTGTTGGTTCTCAGGTCGGGAGGGATCCCTTCGTCGCGCTGGGCCAACAACGCTTTGACCGACTTTTTGAAAAAACTTAACAATTCCGTTTCCTCCACGTTTTTGGCCGACATCAGAAACTGAAGAAGAGCCCTGTGGAGGTCTCCGTAGATGGCCACCAGATCTGCTACCGAAATGGACTCACTGGCGGCCCCGTCGGGCGAATCCGGAGTTCCAGAAGAAAACCGTGTAGCATAAGATCGCTGTTGTGAGTCTCTTTGAGAAAGCTGACTCATTTTCCGCGGAACAACAGTATATTGATACCTGTTTGCTTCGGTAAGCTTGAGCAGATACTCCTATTTTTCTCCCTTATTTTTTTAAACGTGTACGAAAAAAAAAAAACATTAGTTCGGTAGTCTGAATTTATTTAGCAAAGCAAAACGAGAGAGTGAACAAGTGCATGTTAACAGACCAGAGACGCGTAGTTCAGAGATGTCTTACTACCAGCAGCCGAATCTCAACTTCTACAACTCGGCTGAGTCGCCAAGTGTCACGGGGGCGCCGTCCGGATACTTCAATGGGTCAATTCCCACCGGGTCGATGCAAACAGGGTATTCATACGGGTCAGGGGACCACGAGGGGACATTGAGCACAGGCATTTTGGCAGCATTTTCCACGAGCGGATATCCAGGTGAGGCTCCATTGCTGGAGGAACTCGGAATCAACTTCAAACACATCAAGTCGAAGACCCTCGCGGTGATGAACCTACGATCCAGCAGCCTGGGAGAAGACGTGATCCAGGACTCGGACCTGGCCGGACCCCTGATCTTTTGTCTCTTGTTTGCTACGATGCTGCTGTTGTCCGGTAAGACGCATTTCGGCTACATCTACGGAGTGGCTCTTTTTGGAACGATCTCGCTGCATTGGCTGTTCAAACTGATGTCAAACAGCCCGGCAGAAACAAACCTCGATTTCTTAAGAACCGCATCGGTGATTGGTTACTGTTTGTTGCCTCTAGTGTTGCTGAGCGGGCTGGCCGTGGTGGCCAGACTCGATAACCTGCCGGGATACGCCTTGGCCACGGTTTCAATTCTGTGGTGTACCTTGTCGAGTTCGGGCTTTTTTGTTCGTGTCTTGAGCCTCAGCAATGCCAGACCGTTGATCGCGTATCCACTGGCAATGTTTTACTCGGTTTTTGCGCTGATGGCTATATTTGCAGAAAAGAAGGAGTGAACGATGAGGCCATTGAACCGGACACCTGCGGTGGAGGGTGCTTTACAGTCTTACTGTCGGCTGGACAGCTAGAATAAACAGTATCTTTCGAGAAGATAATTAGTAAAACAAGTAGTACAACAAATGAATGGGACTGGTAGTCATTAATCACCAGTCTAGATTATGGTGATAGCACCGTCTTCCCTTATTTCTGGCCGATCCCTTCCAGCATATACGTTCCTTCCAGCTTCGGGATCAGCACCTCGTAATCGTACGTTTCCGAGTCAACGTCCTTCGAGTCCACCTCAAAATGGAAGGTGGTCACAAGCGAGTTCTCGTCCAACGGATATCCGGCCTGATTACCATCCGTTGACGCAAAGTCCTCTTCCGTGAACTGCGTCAGACTGATCGATGGGCCTGGGTTGATCAAGTCGCCCGGCTGGAACTTCTTGTAACGCTCTGTCGACTTCAGATTTTTGTAAGGAATCAGATCGGCGTAGTTTCTGCTGTTCAAAAACAAGTGATTACCCCTTGGAAGATCTTGCGGGTCTTTGGTGAACAGAGGAACGACGTCCTCATCTGTGTGGCGATCGAAGTGGTGGATCTTAGCCCTCTTCTCCAGCAACAAAGCCATTCCATCCGGCGGAGGGGTGTTCACAATGGCTGACGAAACCACGTTGAAGATCAATCTGGGATCCTTCTGCGGAGCCTCCAGAATCTTTCTGTTTTCTGCCTCTTTTTCTCGCGCACCGATCACGTGATGCTTGTGGAACTTTGATTTGAACCGCGAGAGACACCCCAGGTGAACATCTCCACTCAGGATAGTGACTCTCACCCCGTTCAGCGACGAGAAACGAACCAGCTCTCCCATCAGCCAGTTACGCTCTTTCTTGTGGTGAGCAGCACACCAATGGTCGTTCAGATCATCCAACAACTCGATCGAGCCGTCAAATTCGTTCACTAATCCTTTGGCAATGACTCCCTTGCGAGCCAGATACTTGACCGGAGCCAAAAGACTCGAGCTCATGATCGACTCGGCCCAAACCATCCGAGGGTAACAGATCGGAACGCCCAACAGCACCAACAGGTGCTTGATCTCTCCGTTCGACTCCACGATCTCCTTGTTGAGTCTACGGAAGATCTGGGCGTACGTCTGCCGGTTCACCACCTCCTTCTTGGTTCTCTCCGTTCTGCAGTCAAAGCCGACTACCGCAACCTCGCGACCCAGTCGGGCGTAGATCGACCGTGAGAGATCGTTGATGTAGGGACCCTTTTTGGCTCCCAGAATCCACGAAGGCTCCAGCTTGGGGTCCTCCTTGACGGAGGTGTGGTGCTGGAACAGTAGGTAGTATCTGAAGGCGGCGTTTCCAACTCCCAGAAAAACTTGCTGCGTCATGGTAGAGTCCCGGTAAGATCCAAAACCATCGATAATGTCGTGATCGTCGTAGATGTTCACTTGTGGGATCTGCTGGAGAGCCAGGGGATACGCAGTTTGCAAGGTCTTTCCAGCACTGCCTTCCCAGTATCCTTTTCCAAACCATTGCAAGTAGCTGGTCAGATAGTACTCTTCGAACGAGGCCACCATTTCCGGAGTCAACTTGGTGTTGGAACGTAGCTTCTTGTGTCTCAGCCACTTCTCAAACGGCTTGGACGACTTCTTCACCGAATCACAGTATATCTGGTCACCCCCACCAATCATCACGTGATACGGCAGATTGGCGTGTTTCTTCAGCACATCCAGCCACAACGAGCCTCGGAAGTCGGTGGTGTCGACGCTCATAGAGAACCCGTTACACGAGTACGACATCACGTTCATTGACTGGCTCGTGGAAGGAATGTAAAACTGGAAGCTGCTGTTCAGCTCGTTGTTAATCGAGTATCTCACTTTCTGCTCGTAGCTGGTGAGGGTCAATTCAACGGAAAATCGCCAGAATGAATATCCCTGTTCCTCGTGGAACAAGACGCCTGGGAACTCACCGCTTTCCAGGTGAGGAACCGATCCTTCCGCAATCAACTCGGGGAAGGCAGCGCCAATCGAGTACTGAATAGATGGAGTGGCCTCAGACGAACCGGTGGTGTCTTTTAAAACCAGCAGGATGGAACCTCTGTAGTTGTTTGACCCATTCTCCAAACAGCCAAGGAACCGCAAGTTAGGACCACAGGCCACCACAACTCCGGGCTGTCCCACAACTTTGTCTGGCGGACACCCGGGAACCTTCTCGGGAACAGAATTAGCAACCAACTCTCTGTAATCGTCAATAGGAACGGGAGCGAACCAGTCGTCAGCACTGTTTTCTACCGTCATTTTTGGTGTTTGTTCTACCGGTTTCAGCTATCTTTCGGCAATTAAACAGTTAGCTAAACTGGTATTCGTGAAGCAATCGTGACCTTTACAATTCCTTAACAGTCTTCCGTTTCACAACTCCTTCCTTCTTCTAAAATGTTTACCGAGATTCACAGATATTTTTCACTTTCTGCAAAACGAGGCTGTGCTTGTTTATTTGCACCCCATGTTCCGTTTCAGGGTGGCAGAATTCTACGTCACTGTGCGTTGTTACCGCGTGTTTTTGAGCGTTGTTCTACTGGCGGATGCACGGGCGCCTTTAGCGAGGCAGTTAGCAACACTGAATCTTGATTGGGCATCTAAGCCTTCCGGTGACAGATCTTTCGAGCGGTCCGCATTGGGATGCAGCCAATCATCGTCGTATAATATGTAAGACTAGCTTCATCACCCCATGTCCGGCAAGAACGATCTTTCATTGCTTCCCCGGACGCCGGTCAGCGGCGTTCAGCCGTTTGTGCTCGATCAGCTTTTCCGGGACTTTTTTTCATGGCCCACTGTCTCCCTTAATTGCTCCGGCTGAGTAATCGTCAAAAACTTTAGGGGGTGCGAAAGTAGCCGTTTTTAGAAGATAAACTCGTATTGATGTTTTTTTTTACTGGATTTCTTCTCTAGGATGGCAAGATAGCCAGTACAGCAAGTTTTAAAAGTCAGATCGATCATCAATCAGGATTTGAACAATGGCAACTAAAGCAATCAAAGGATCTGTTCTCTGCTTACACGGATATGCCCAAAGCGGCCCGGTGTTTTCCGCCAAGGCCTCGGCAATCAGAAAAGCCCTGAAGAAGATAGGCTACCACACCATCTTTCTTGATGGTTGCCTCAAGATCAAGCCATCTGACTTACCATTTGAGGTGAAGTCTTTGGACGGCCAAGAGGAGGAAGAGCCAAACTTCAGAGGTTGGTTTCCTCCTGCAGATGAGTACGACATCCAACCGGCCTTTGACGCAGTCAAAAAGTGTTACCAAGAACATGGTCCGTTTGTTGGAATTATTGGGTTTTCGCAAGGAGCGGGCTTAACCGCGGTTTTGCTCAATCAATTCGCGGAAATCGTTGGTTCTCAAGAGGCTAAAGATCAACTCAAGTTTGGTATCATTTACTCGGGTTTTGTTCTCAAGCCAGAAAGATACCACCGTTACTACAAACCAATCGTCAAGATTCCAACCCTTCACATATACGGTGAGCTCGATACTTTAGTTTCTTCTGAGAGATCGCAAGCCCTAGTTGACTTGTGTGAAAACGCGGCTGTTCTGAAGCATCCTGGTGGGCATTACGTGCCCAGCACCAAGGATCTCATCAAGAAAGAGATTGCCTGGATCGAAAACGTTCTGAGTGATTCCCCGGAGAAGACCGAACCCGCCCCGAAATCGGAGTCCTCGGACAAGGCCGCCAAAGAGGAGATTGACAAACTTGCTGAGGAAATTGACAAGCTGGGAACCTTTTGAATGTTGGGGTATCTCGGTGCATCGGCACAGTGCGTAGTTTATAGATCAACAAAGACATTTACTTTGTATCTGTCTTTGAGTACATCCGTACACCGATAAAGAACGCCCTTCCAGCTCTTTTCGAGTTGGTGGTTTATCTTCGCTCTCTAGAAGTAGCTTTCACTGGCCATGCGGTACTCACCAATCCGCCTCTGTATTAGATATTCGTTATCTTCTCGTGTAAGCTCGACTTCTCGTCAGTCAGTTTTTTCTCTTCCATTGTATTTTCCCGGCAAGCTACAGTCACTAAATTTTTCAGGCTCTGCCAGATTATTTTTTCCATCAGAATTGCTGCTGATAAGAACACAAAACAACTGTTACGCAAGCCCACAAGAATAGGACGTTAATCAGCCATGCCGGTCGCTGAAACTTCACCACTGTTACCAGTGGAGTCTAACAAACTCTCCGAGACTCTTCCCTCGCTAAGAAAACGGGTTTTGCAGGTGATTTGTGCGATTGTTTGGTGTCTATTTGCAGCCGGTCCGATTTTTGGTTTTGCAGCATTGAAACCGGTTCTGATCGCCGAGGGAGTTTACAAAGAAGTTTGCGAGATCAGCACTCTGAAAGGCGACCCAGGCGATGTTTGTGCGCAAAGGGACCTGAAATTGAACCTCATGTTCACTATGGGAGCTGTGATAACAAACGCTACCGCGCTGCTGGTGGGGAGAATTCTCGACACTTACGGACCGAGGGTCACGGGAATATTGGGCTCAATTATTATTTTTATGGCAGCACTGTGTTTGTCCAATGGAGCGTCAATCAAGGCTTTTGATGCTTACCTAGTGGGATACGTTTCGCTGGCATTTGGTGGACCGTTTGTGTTTATAAGTTGTTTCCAATTGGCCAACTCCTTCCCAGGACGGTCAGGCTTGATTTTGGCATTGTTGACTGGTGCTTTCGATTCGAGTTCTGCGTTGTTTCTGCTGTACAGAGTGGCTTACCAGAACAGTTACGTTGAAGGACTCACGCTCAAAAGATTTTTCTCGTTTTATCTGGTGGTCCCCGTCTTCATTATGATCTGTCAGCTCGTGGTGATGCCCCACGAGTCCTACAAGACTATTGAGACCATTGCCAAAATTGGCGAGACTGGTATTGACGAAACCGGGTTGCCATTGGATCCGAACGACGAGAGATACACCCACGAGCAAGTCCAGACACAAAGGTCCAGAAGATCCTCGATCAAGTCGACAATGTCTGTTTACGAGGAAATCGCACAAACAAAGCTGCACGAGAAGTCTGGTGGTATCTCTGGCGTTTTGCACGATAAAACTATTGCCCAGCAGATGTCAACAGCCTGGTTCTATCTCATGTGTCTTTTCACCACTATACAAATGCTGAGAATCAATTATTTTGTGGCCACAATCAGATCCCAAATGGAGTTTTATTTCAAAAGCGAAGCGATTGCGGTCACAATCAACAAGTTTTTTGATGTTGCTTTGCCTGTTGGCGGCATCTTGTCCATTCCGTTCATTGGTCTATTGCTCGATAATTTCAAAAGTCTCGCAATTCTTTCAGTGCTGCTCGTCATTTCTGTGACAATCGGTATTTCTGAAATGATTGGAGTTCAGCTGATCCAGTACTTTGGCATTTGTCTCTTGGTTCTCTACAGACCTTTCTATTACACGGCTGTTTCCGATTACTGTGCCAAAGTGTTCGGGTTCAAAACATTTGGAACCGTTTATGGCTCGATTATCTGTTTCTCTGGTTTCTGTAACCTTCTCCAAACAGTCATGGACAACTCGACTCACAAGGTATTCCACATGAACCCAACTCCGGTTAACATGATGCTCACTGTACTTACCGTGGTATTCGGTCTGTCTCTCCTTGGATTCATCAAGAGCAAACAGCTTGAAATCCAGAAAAACAGTATCATCCAGGAGGCCTTATCGAGTGAGGAGGTTGAAATGCCACAATGACCCTTCAGAAAGTATGCACATTGTATAGAAGATATTCTACAACACGCTCATATCAGATTAAGACTGTATTTGTGGGGTAATGGAAAAAAACAATCCTAATCTTTTTAGCTTCGCCACTTTTGTGGCTGGTTATCGGTCCAGCTGTCAAATCTTGTTTAGAAAAAAAGTCCTTCCTGATTATAAAAAGGCACAACAGATTTGCCCTCAAAAGAATGTAGTTCTCATCAACAAACATATTAAAAGAGCTTCCTTGAATCGTATTCATCAAACTGCAGATCTTACTCTGATAGCGTCTGCAGCTGACGGTGAAGGATGACGCCGCAGTGGATGCCGCAGAACATTCAAAAACGGCTGCTGAAATACGTTCTTCAGCAGCTGTCGCTGTTCTCGGAAATCGATCTCCCCAACCTGGACGTTTCCCTGGGAACAAACTCAAGGGTCAATCTGAGGAACTTGGAGTTGGACATAGAAAAGATAAGCATACCCGGAGCTTATGTCAGGAGCGGGACGATCCGCGACATGACTCTTACTCTCACTATGAGCGGAGGGGTTAGCATAGAGTGCAGTGGGCTAGAGATCACAATTTCACCTTCTTCGCAAGCTTCCAAACGAACCACAGCGGACTCCTTCTCTTTGGCTAAAAGTACAGCTGACCTTGCAAATAGTGTTATGTTTGACGACAATGTGATAGACGAAGAAGAAGAATCGACTCCCTTTAAAGATAAGACCCAAGAGGAAACAACTTCAAGTGGTTCAGAATCAGGATCAAATCCGTACAAGTTGAGCAACATGATGGCTAAAGCTGCAGATATGGCTTTGTCAAAACTTCAAGTGCACATAGCTGACACAAAGATTACGATATTATCGGCTCCTTCTGTGCTGGAGGTTCGAATTCAAAGCATTACGTTTTCGTCTCACGAGGGAATGAGAGATATTGCTGTTGAAGACATTCATATAAACTCGTTGAAACCTGAAGTTTCCCCGGGTGAGGGACTGGCACCTGGAGAACAAGAGGAACCAGTAGATGTTGAGCCCGACGACGATATTAACTCCGACACAGACCTAGAAGATAGTGATTCTGACTCTGACGACTATGATGACAGAATGATGTCCACTTCATTCATGGCCGAAAACAAAGACGACGTGCACAGATCTCTCCTGGACAGCATGATGTTTGCGAACGATGATGCTAGTTCGATGTACATGAGCGCCACATCCAAACTACTTGAATCGAAGCTGAAGACCTCTACAGGACCACTAAAAAAACGGGTCACCCGTTTGGTTCATATTGATAACATACGAACGACTTTCGAGGGATTACAAAATATAGAGGACATCAATGTTGAGATTGGCGTCATCAAGATGGCTGCCTCCCCTATACCAAGCTGTCTAGCATCATTGTTAGACTCGTTATCCCATCTTACAAAACTGGCCTCCACAAAGAAGACCACTGAGCATTCTTCTCGTTCCCCTAATCCGCTCGAACCTGCGACTCCAACGTTGATAAGTCAGCTCGTTGTCAACGAGCTGGTATTGAGTTTGACGTCAGCTTTGAATAGATCTGGTGAATTCGCACAGCCTAATAGCATTCGTCTTGTTGCCTCGAACATCAGTTTCGAGCAAAGAAGCCCCACCTTTTTCCTAGGGAGTGTCATGAAACTTGTTATTGCTCGAGAGGACCACAAGGACAAGTTATTCCAATTTGGAGATACCATCTCCTCTTCTGCTGACCTGAAGTTTGAAGTACTGAAAAGTGATGTTCTCAGAACAACCATATTGTGCTCCAAGCCAGCGAACTTGACCGTTGATTCTGAATTTCTGATCGCCCTCTTGCGCTTCAACTCAACATTATCCCCGCTATTGGAAATCATCAACTCGATGCCGTCTGCGAAATCACATTCAGTGAGCTTTTCAGGTGTATCCCCAATGAGATATCGCGTGCCATTTGCCGGTGTCAAAGACCCTCTCTCTGTCGCTAGTAGAAACACCGCTACCGGCAAATCCGAGATTGCCGCACAAACATCTTCGATACATGTCAACTTGATTCTTTCCAAAGAGGACGAAGTCAAATTGACGATTCTACCTCTCTCGTATAATTCGCTGAGTGGTGTTTTTGAAACAGATAACATTCTCTTTGAGTACGTTAACCGGAATGACAAGGAGAATTACATTGCAAGTCAATTTTTGGTGGTCAACAAGTTCCAAATTCTCACAACTCTTTCTGATTCATTCAAAGTGAGATCATTTGATGGGAATACTTTTCAAGAAGTGTCATTGAAAACACTGGTGAAAACAGAGATCGAAAGCGTTTCTTTCAACTCGGATTTCAGCAAGTTCAATGACATGTTATCTTCTGTTCAGGTATTACTCACGGCTGTGCAAGATGCTGTTCATGTTGATACCCAATCTCAATCAGGAGGTACTAAGCAAAAGAAAGTCAGAATGGGAAACAGTTTGTTCTTGGAGAACTCGAAAGCTCTCTCGTTCTCCATCTCAGTCAAGAATATCTCATTGGCTTTGACCCGCGTTAATGACCGCTTTGGTAATATCAATTGGTCGTTCGATGACATTGGGATTAGCATCTTCAAAGACGGCACTATACACTCGTTTGCCATGAACTCTTCCATTAATCGAATTCACAATCTGTTTGAAGAGCCAATTTTGAGCGTTGCGAACGGCGACGATAATAACCTTCCTATGTTGTTTCTCAGATTCAAAAACTCTCTCTCGCTTCATTTGAGAAACTCGAGCATCAACTACTATGGTAGCTGGTTCTCTTTATTCGAAGAATCTCCAGTTGACTCAAAGCTGTCATCTCAGAATCCAAAAGAAGACCTTGCAATAGAATCGACTACGAAGTCAAAGACAAAGACTCAGATTCATTTTACGTTCACTGACGTCTCAATAGGTTTAAATCCTGTCAATCTTCACTCGAAAGCTGAACTTGTATTGAAAAGGGGAAATGCAAACTTGATCATAGAGCCTAATGGTAACGCAAACTTTCAGTCTTCCTTTAGTTCTCTCTCCATGTTACTGATTGATGATGTCTCCAACATATTGAGTGACCAAGAGAGTAAGAATTTCAGACATTGGTTGAGCTTGTCCAAAAACAATCACCCGTCTTGGACTTTAGTTTCCATACTAAAAAGCAAAGGTTTTGTGGCTGTTGGTTCTTCAAGCTCCCTATTTCTCACCACTAAAGTCACCAGCCGTTCCACAATACTCTCAAGTCAAAAACCTGGTGTTAATGGGGACTATACTTCCTTGGTTGATCTGAAAATCACTCTTGATACGCTTTTGATTGATTTATGTGCAGACTCCTCTCAGTGTTTGATGCAGCTTTTTAAGGATCTGAAGCAGCCGGTTCAATTCTCATTTGAAGAAAAATACAAGCCAGACACGAAGGAGATCAATGTGTTCGAGGATGTTGAGGAGCAATTTTATGTCCCTACGCAGCAGAATTTAGGTGGACCAAAAGAGGACATCGTCAGCAAACAAGAGCAGGCTAATTTCCGGGGAAGTCCGCTGCAAATAGTGGAAGACTTTTACGATAGAAGTCCTTTGATTGAAACTGACACCAGTTCTACTTCTCAATCCTTTAGTGCCAGTGCTAGCACAGGTACTAAGAACAATGGAACAGATGATAATATTCAGTTTGATGATGAGCATTTCCAGCTTAACACTGGTCAAAGTTCCATGCTGGCCGGTCAAATCATTCCCATGTCGGTGGGAGTTAGCGTTGCTGCGATCACCATCAAGTTGTACGACGGTTTCGACTGGAAGGAGACTCAGACTTCGATTCAAAACGCTATCAAGAGAGTCGAAGACCGAGCGAGGAACAAAATGTTGGAAGCTATGGGGGACACAAGAAACTCAAGAACGGTTTTTTCTAGCGTATCCCCTGAACTACGCTCAGTTGCGGGAGACTCTTCATCTGTGGAGGAGTCTCGCGATGAAGTTCCCTCCTTGAAGTTTGATAACGAACCAAACACCGTGGCCGAAAGCAAAGAAGTCATTGGCGAAATGCTGTATGAATCAATTCATCTGGGTTTTGTGGCGGGCCAGGACCCTCAAAGCTTCTACGATAACATTAACAAGTCTATCAATAACCAAGCAGGAGCTTTTGATTACAGCGAGAGCGCAAGTGAAAGAACTACACTGTCTCCTCCATCCCCTTCATCTCTCAAATCCGTGACTGGTGTCAACAGGCCTCCCAAT
Organism: Ogataea saltuana; assembly: GCA_030674545.1. Taxonomy (NCBI): domain Eukaryota; kingdom Fungi; phylum Ascomycota; class Pichiomycetes; order Pichiales; family Pichiaceae; genus Ogataea; species Ogataea saltuana. The sequence goes on from JAKTYV010000007.1 coordinate 553,295, forward strand.
TCTTCCCACAACATTGACCTTGGTAAGTCAAAAGGAAGAAAACTAAGGCTAAGGCGTTCCAAGTTCCACAAAGTTCTAGTTGAACTGCAGGACGTAGACGTGAGTATACTCTTGCTCGTCAACAGCGAACCTCATCCAAAGGAAAAACCGGTTGTGTTTAACGAAAAGGACTTGGACGATTCTGAGTTGGTGAACAGGATTAATGTCCGTGTTAAAGACTTCCAGATCTTGGACAATATCCCTACCTCAAGTTGGAATATGTTCGTTGGTTATTTGAGAGAAGCTGGAGATAGAGAAGAAGGGGTCAGTATGTTACAATTGACAATTGATACTATTCGTCCCGTTTCTTCGTTGGCTGCGTCTGAGATGGTTGTGAATGTCAAGATACTGCCTTTGAGGTTGTACGTTGATCAAGATACCTTGGACTTTTTGACTAGGTTCGGCGAGTTCAAAGATGATAGGTTTCTGACACCAGTCCTTGACGATGACGACATTTTCATTGAAAAGCTCAAGGTGAATGCTGTGAAGATCAAGCTGGATTACAAGCCCAAGAAGGTTGACTATGCTGGTATCCGGTCAGGACATACCACTGAGTTTATGAACTTTTTCATCTTAGATGAGTCGGTGATGACTCTGAAAAAAGTTGTTCTTTACGGTGTTCCTGGTTTTGCAAGGGTGAACAAGCTGTTGAACGATGCCTGGATGCCTGATATCAAGCAAAATCAGCTGGGAGGGGTCCTTGCAGGTCTTGCGCCCGTGAAGTCGATAGTCAAAATAGGCTCAGGTTTCAGGGATTTGTTGGTGGTTCCGGTCAAGGAATACCAGAAGGACGGTCGCGTTATACGAAGTTTACAAAAAGGAGCCTTGTCCTTTGCTAAGACGACTGGAGGAGAGATTCTGAAATTTGGAGTCAAGTTGGCTGCGGGCACACAGACAATTCTTGAGTCTACGGAGGAGGCGCTTGGTGGAGACGGTTCTGCTGCGAGACTTCCCGACTACGCCAACAAGAAAGCTCAAAAGAAATCCAGACGTAGACTCTCGTCTGGAGGAAGCGACATCATCTACGCGTTCACTGCGGACAACCCCCTCGTGGGGAATAGTTCTTTGAACAATGTCACCTACAGAAGAAGCTCGTTTGATTCATTTGGAGACGAAGACGAAGAGTTTGCTGAGGAGGAAGAAGCAGATGCTGATGGTGAAAGAATAGTTCAGTCATCGCAAAAACAGAAACTGCATGAGGTTCACAAAGCGCAGTTTGTTGTGCCATCTTCCTTCAAGGGCACTAACGAACTAAACGATGGGTTTGAAAGCGACAGCGATATTGACGACGAGTACTACGATGATTCCGAATTCGAGGATGAAGACCAGAAAATCGTCAGTCTGTACTCAAACCAGCCAGGAGACGTCAATGATGGTTTGAAGACTGCTTACGTTGCTCTCAACAGAAACCTGGAAACAGCGAGAAACGCCATCGCGACTGCAAGTTCCAAGGCATCTGAGAGTGGCAGTGCGCAAGGGGCCGCGAGAGAGATCGCTAAGGCTACACCGATCTTAGTGATTAGACCGATAATCGGAACTACGGAGGCGATTTCCAAAGCTCTTCTGGGTAGTATCAACAGGCTGGACCCTGAGGAGAAAAGAAGGTCAGAAGAGAAGTACAAACTGACCAAAAAATAGGCACTTCGTTGTTTCGCAAGCCGGAGTTTACCATAATCACTGAAAAATCACAACAGTTAACATAATAATTACGTAATCAACATTATATCATCATTCGTTTTTCAAAATCACCTTGATAGCCTTGTTTGCAGCGGCGTTGGAAAACACTTCGTAGGCTTTCTCAATCTCATCGAGCTTGAATTGGTGTGTAGCTAGCGAAGAAGGATCAATTGATCCTCCAACAACTTTTTTGAGCAGTTCATTGGTCGAGTAAGCGGAGACCAAGCCGGTGGAAATGGAGATGTTCTTGATCCACAGCTCTTGTAACTTCAGCTCAACGGACTTTCCGTGGACACCCACATTGGACAGATGTCCACCTGGGGCTAGCAGGTCTTCGCACATCTCGAAAGTTTGTGGAATACCAACACACTCGATGGCCACATCGACTCCGGGTGACTTCTCTTCCGAGGCGGTGAACTCGTGGACCAACTTTTTAGCATCCGCTTTGGAAGGATTGATGACCTCGTCCGCACCGAATCTTTTGGCCACTTCTAATCTTGCGTCGTCCATATCGATGGCAATGATCTTTTTAGGGTTCAAAGCTTTTGTCGAGAGCAACGCCGAGAGCCCGACTGGTCCCAATCCAACAATTGCGACGGTATCGGAGGACTTGACTTTACCGGAGACAACGCCCACCTCGTACGCAGTTGGGAGAATATCACTCAGCATCAGCAACGATTCAACAGGAACTCCCTCGGGAGCTTTGTAAAGCGAGTTGTCGGCGAAAGGAATACGCACATATTCAGCTTGAGTACCGTCAATCTCGTGACCGAGAATCCATCCTGAAGTACCTTCCCCGCGGCTACAGTGGGACTGCAAATCCTTTTTGCAGTAGTAGCATTCTCCACAGGACGAGATGCACGAGACGATACAGGTATCTCCGGCTTTGAAGTTTTTCACTTGGGAGCCAACCTCTTCGATCGTGATCACACCCTCGTGGCCGAGAATCAGTCCTTTACCAGGCTGGCTGTTGGCGAAGGCGGTACTTTCCGGAACATCTCCCTTAATAATGTGGAGATCAGTTCCACACAGCGTAACTGCCGAGATTTTACCAACGACGTCTGTGGGTTTGATCAATTTAGCCTTGGGAACTGATTGCCATTTAATGGACTTTGGGCCGAGGTAACAGAGAGCTTTCATCATCTTGAATCTAGTGTTGTATGAGGTTATTCTTGCTGAGGAAGAAGGAAATTGTCTTGTAGAGAAAAGAGAAAGAGCGGATCCGGGAAAGCTTTCAAATTTAAGTCGTTCGATTGAGAGAGATATAAGTGCATTTTTATTATTAACTCCGCTGCTACGTGCGTTTTATTGTTTTGAGAACAATGTGGAGAAAGGTCATAGATTAATGCTGGGCTCACCTGATAAAGCGGAACATTTCTTTCCTCCGGCTCCCGAATACTAGTTTTAGACGGCAATTTGTGGTGGTCTGGGCCCACTTTGGATCGCATAGAGTATGCCAGAATCGAATGACCACATTGCCCGGGTCGCATTCGGGGCAAGTCAGGGGCAGGGACTCGGGAACCCAGGTGGGATGCAAGTTTACGCCGTTGCCGCGAACAAAAATTCGATTTTTGCCGGGGTGTAATCTAGGGCTGACGCACACCTTAAGAAACTCATGAACCGTAGACCGTTGGCATCCTGAAGTGAAAGACAGCGGACAACCCGTTGTTGCTTTTAGATAGATTTACACCCGCACGAAGAAAAGAGAGGGGCATTCCGAACTGGAAACTGAGTTAGTGGCGAGTATTACGCGAATGACCAGGATCCGGTGAGCAGCCGTACTTCCCGCAAGGACATGAATGACTTTGGAAACTCCTGGGGAAATGGGGTATTTGGTTTGTGGGATGTTTTACTTTGATAAGCAATAGACTCACAGCTTCTCTCTTTGCTTGTTTCACATAAGAACTCTTCTTAGCTCAGTTGGAAGAGCATGAGACTGTAATTTACAAGTCATCTCAGGGTCCCTGGTTCGATCCCGGGAGAGGAGATTTTTTTTGTTTTCTGATAAACAATAAATTTTTGGTGCACGACTGAAAAAAAAATTCTAGTTTTTTTTTTTTTGCAAGAGCTTAAAGAGGATTACTGATAGCAGTACCACTAGCAGATAGACTAGCTCACAGCAACAACCGTTCAACCATGAAGCTCGACACGACACACATGAGGTATCTCACTGGCGAGGACTGGAGAGTTCTGCAAGCAGTGGAAACGGGGTCCAGAAACCACGAAGTCGTTCCTACAAAATTGATCGGACAGATCGCCAACCTCAAGACGGGAATGGGCTCAGCCAACAAAGCTATCTCCGATCTGGCCAAGTTGAGTTTGATATCCAAACTGAGAAATGCTAAGTACGACGGATACAGACTGACGTATAATGGGTTTGATTACTTAGCTTTGAAGTCGATCCACCAAAAAGGGAACATTGATGAGCTTGGAACGACAATCGGAGTTGGTAAGGAGTCCGACATCTACTCTGCCAAGGATCCGCAAGGGAAGTCCAAAGTACTCAAAATTCACAGATTGGGTCGCGTTTCCTTCAGAACTGTGAAAAACAAGAGAGATTACCTGAAAAACAAGCACGCTGAGAGTTGGATGTATTTGTCCAGGCTTGCTGCCGAGAAAGAGTACGAGTTCATGACCATTCTTTACGAAAACAACTTCGATGTTCCCAAGCCTCTCGACCATTCGAGACACTGTGTTTTGATGGAGCTGGTTGTTGGGTTTCCGATGAGACAGTTGAAAGAGCACTTTGCGTACAAAAAGCTGTACTCTGATCTGATGCTCTTCATGGTGAACTTGGGAAATCACGGCCTAATTCACTGTGACTACAACGAATACAACATTATGATTAAAGAGGACGGTACCTACGACGTCAAGACGGATACCGGGTTTGTGGTGATTGATTTCCCGCAATGTATCTCTATTGAACACACTGAGGCCGACTTCTACTTCAGAAGAGATGTCGACTGTATACGGAGATTTTTCAAGAGAAGATTCGGATACGAACCTCGTTCCGACTCCTCAATGCTGGACACGGACGGCTACGGAGAGGGCTACAAGTACGCATATCCTGTATTCAAGAGAGACATAAAAAGAGTCGGGGATCTCGACATCCAAGTCAAAGCTTCCGGCTACACTAAAAAGCTGAACTCCGCCGACAGGGAGCTTGAAGGTGCCTTGACCGGTATGAAGAAGGACTACGAACTCACCGACAGCGAAGGAGAGGATGACGAGGATGACGAGGAGCAACAAGAAGAACAAGAACAAGCCTTGTCGGACTTCTCTGACTCTGAGGACGAAGCCGACGAGGAGGACAACGAAAAAATCATCGAGGCTCTGCGAGTCGGATCGTCAAACCTGAAAATGGACAAGCTCGGGAACTACATTTTGGAGGAGGATTAGAGTGTTTTTTGGTTAGAATTGCTAAATTATTGTATAGCCCGATTAAAATTATTAAAATAGGTGATGCGAATTTTAAAACTCAGAATAGGAAAACTTCAAAACACATATACAATATAAAAGAGCTTTGAAAACTTCAGCTATTTATCTAGGTCTCCGAGATTGGAATTAACGGGTAGCCATAGCCTTGGTGACAACTCTCTTCAAAGCCAACTCAGCCTTTCTCAAGTCATCAGCAGAAGAGTCTTCGATTTCAAGAGCAGCCAAAGCATCGGAAAGAGCAGCCTCGACCTTGTCCTTAGCTCCCTTCTTGATCTTAGCAGACAGGACTGGGTCGGTGACAGTGCTCTCGATAGAAGAGACGTAAGACTCAAGTCTTTGCTTTTGTTCGTGTCTCTTGGAGAACTCCTCGTCGGCCTTCTTGAACTTGTCAGCATCGTTGATCATCTTCTCGATCTCAGAAGTGGACAATCTTCCGATAGAGTTGGAGATGGTGATGTTGGCAGATCTACCAGTGGACTTCTCAACGGCGGTAACCTTCAAGATTCCGTTGGCGTCAACCTCGAAGATGGCCTCCAAGACTGGCTCACCAGCTTGCATTGGTGGGATGTTCTTCAAGTCGAACTCACCCAACAGAGTGTTCTCAGAGCAGTTAACTCTTTCTCCCTGGTAAACTGGGAATTGAACAGTAGTCTGGTGGTCATCAACAGTAGTGAAAGTTCTTCTCTTGATGGTTGGAACAGTGGAGTTTCTTGGGACGACTGGAGCAAAGACGTTACCTTGCATAGCAACACCCAAAGAAAGTGGGATGACATCCAACAACAACAAGTCCTTGGTCTCTTCGGAGGTAGATTGACCAGTCAAGATGGCACCTTGAACGGCAGCACCGTAAGCGACGGCTTCATCTGGGTTGATCGACTTCTCCAATTGCTTACCCTCAAAGAAATCAGAAAGCAGCTTTTGGACCTTTGGAATTCTGGTGGAACCACCAACCAAAACGACCTCGTCAACTTGGGACTTTGGAATCTTGGCATCCTTCATGACTTGCTCAACAGGGTCAAGAGTAGACTTGAACAAAGCAGAGTTGATGTCCTCGAATCTGGCTCTGGTGATGTTGGCGGAGAAGTCTTCACCATCGAAAAGAGAGTCAACCTCAACGGTGGTTTGGGTCACAGAGGACAAAGTTCTCTTGGCTCTCTCACAAGCAGTTCTCAATCTTCTGAGAGCTCTAGCGTCACCAGAGATGTCCAAACCGGTCTTCTTTTGGAACTCCTTCTTGAAGTGCTCAAGGAGGTTAGTATCGAAATCTTGACCACCCAAGTGAGTGTCACCGGCAGTAGCCTTAACAGTGAAGACACCACCAGCGATGTGAAGCAAAGACACATCGAAAGTTCCTCCACCCAAGTCGAAGATCAAAATGTGCTTTTCTTGTTCGGATTTACCAGCACCGAGACCGTAAGCAATGGCAGCAGCGGTTGGCTCGTTGATGATTCTCAAAACGTTCAAACCAGCAATGGCACCAGCGTCCTTGGTGGCTTGTCTTTGAGCGTCGTTGAAGTAAGCTGGGACAGTGACAACGGCCTTCTCAACCTTTTGTCCAATCTTGGCCTCAGCAATCTCCTTCATCTTGGTCAAGACCATAGAAGAGATTTCTTGTGGAGAGAAAGACTTGGTCTCCTCCAAGTACTCAACCTCGATCTTTGGGTTTCCGTTATCGTCGATAACCTTGAATGGCCAAGACTTGATATCCTTTTGCACAGACTCGTCAGAGAAAGCTCTACCAATCAATCTCTTGGCATCGAAAACAGTGTTAGCTGGGTTAAGAGCGGCTTGGTTCTTAGCGGCATCACCGATCAATCTCTCTTCTGGAGTGAAAGCAACGAACGATGGGGTAACTCTGTTACCTTGTTCGTTGGCAATGATCTCGACAGCCGAGTCGTATGTGGCAACACACGAGTAGGTGGTACCTAAATCGATACCAATAGCACCTGGGAAAACACCGTCAGCCATTTTGTGTAAATGTATCGTTAATCTGGTAAATTAACTATGGTTATCTGATTAGAAAAGACTCAAAGAGACCGACAAGTTGAAAAACCAAGTTGAAAAAAATTTCAGAAAGGATATTCCGCCTAAAACATCACCAATTTTTGAAAAATTTTTCATCAATGTAAAAGCTATTAAAATTTTAATGTGAAAAAAAAAAATTAAAAAGGGAAAAGCGAACAGTTTTGGGAAGTGTGCACTACCTCATGCCAGTGTGTGGGGCTTCTGCGAGAAAAAACGATGGCATAACTATACGGCCCTTTGTGCGCGACTAGATAGCTGATTACAAAATGAATTAGCTAATCTTTTCTCACCCTCTCGTGGCACGATAATATAGGATCTTCTTCTGTATGAGGTCTTCTGCCAGGTCGATTTCTTCCAACGTGCCGGTAATTGCCAGAAGCTGTGCGCTGTTCATCTTGAACGGGTTGACTGAGTTGCGATCACTTTCTTGCGGTGGCGGACCGGAAGAACAGTTGTCTTCTCCATCGTATATTTTGATTTTGGCTGTAGTTTGCTCGCGGATTTTCTGTATGTCTTTGCCCTTTTTCCCTATCAGAGAACCTATTTCCTTCCTCAGAAACCAAAATTGTTTAGTAAGGACCACTGGTTTGTTTTGGGCTTGTGTGGGTAATCTTGCGTTACTCGCACGTGAGAGAGCAGTCCTGGAGCGTAGTATTTGCTGATTTTCAGCAAGATAATTGAGCCTTGTTGGAGGTCTCCCAAATTGATCAGTTTCGAACACTTTCTTCTCGAGTCGCGTCGCCATTTTAGTCACGACAAAAGTTTTAAGGCTGGCGTGGTCCGCATCGGGTGTCGGTGTCATTGTGAACATGACTCCGGGGATCCGGCTCTGTGTGTACTGTTGTTTATTGCAGACATTGATGTACTCTGGGAACTGCAGTTTGTAGGAATTGAAACGCGGAACTAGAACAGATATTGATCCCTCTGCAAGCAGCAACGGCCCTATTGTCTGCGTGGGTTGAAGAGTTAGAACGGATCTTCAGTGAAGACTACAGTCAATACTCACATGTTCGTAGACACTCAAAAGATCAGACACTGGAGCAATAAATGTCACTAGCCATTCGCTCAAAAGAATGTTGACTTTCAGCAGTTTGACCTCAAGTGCCCCGGACAACGTGAGGGGCCATGCGGATTGAAGATTCCGCAAAACCTCCACAACTCTGTACCGGGGACCAACGAACAAGCAAATCTGAGATCTGGAACTCGAAACAATCGAAGTCCGATCAGACAGTACAAGATTGAAGGCATTAATGATACTGTCTGACACCGGTGAACTCAGACTATCGATAGTTTCGCCTAATTTCAGTTGGGCCAAGTCTCGAGCGTCAGAGCGAACACATGTCTCGTTGGCACCAAAAGTTGTCTCTTCAGAACCAATCAATAGATTAAACATTGGTTTTTGTTTGAAGTTACGGAGCAACACAAACACGAAACTAGAGAGAAAAAGTTGCACCCCAATTGATCCCTTTTTTAGCCAACTATAAAAAGAGGGATATTTCGCTATTTTCGCTTCTCTCCCTTTTTTCCCAAGTTTTTTTTTCTTTCCCTAAACCCGACAATTTTGCACCGCCACAGATGATCGAAAGATGAAGATGATCTCGATATGGGGTGTACTCGATTCCAGCACCCCCAGGCAAGCCAAAGTTAGCAATGTAAGATCTCGAGAATGATACAGTTCTCTGGTTTGCATCAAAGCAATGTGCTTATTTTGGTGGGAGCGGTCCCATTATAAAGGCGATAGCTACCGGACTATCAATCAGGCCGTGGTCGAACTCTTGCGCCTCCTCAATCTCCAAAACACAGCCTTGCACCCCATCTTGCACCGCCAAAAAAAGTGGGATTGTTCGCAGATAACCAAAAAAAAAAATTGATGATAACCGAGGGTCAACGGAAAAGAAAACTCTTGCTTTTGTCTCCCCATATCATTTATATGTGAACGTTTGCCCAAATTGCTTTAAGATGGGCTTGTGATTCTGCTAGGATAACGCTTAAACTTACACACTGACTCAATATGAGTGTTTCTTTAGGCGAGGTGATATACTCGGCCGTTAAGCCTATAGTGCGAATGTACCTTTTGATTTTCACAGGGTTTCTGCTAACGAGGTTGGGTTTCCTGAGTGTGGGCACGACAAGGGCTCTCAGTGATTTGGTTTTGATTTTGTTTATGCCGGCTTTAATTTGTGACAAGATTGTGTCGTACATATCGATATCAGACATCAAAACCATTGGAGTGATCTGCTTGTCCGCTTTCATGATGTACTGTCTCAACGCTGCCATTGCGGCCTGTATCGTTCTCCTCACACCGGTTCCAAAGAAAAGAGGACATTCTTGGGTGGGTGGTGCTATGCTTGCGGGAATCATGCAAAACGTCTCAGATCTGCCTATCGCGTACCTCCAGGGCATGACTGTGTTCACCTCCGCTCAGGTGAACAAAGGAACCGCTTATGTTATCATTTGGCTCACAATGTACGTTATCATGCAGTTCAACTGTGGCCTGTTTTTGTTGGTCGAATTAGATTTCCGAAACAATGAGAGAGACGAAGAAGAGTCGGTTGACAAAGAGGCGGACGCTGACCCAGAGGTCTCCAAGGAAGGAGAGTCTGCGCCGGAACGTGAGCTTACGTTGATCACTTCTCAAATGTCTCAGGAGACCGTTCACGTTGCCTACGAACAGCAATCCTCCACGGACTATGATCGTCAAGAGCCTACATCCCCTAGATCGAGCATTGATGGAAGCAGTCTTTCTAGTGAGGTGGATTCTGCTGATCGGATTCCATCTAACTTGATGCCTCATCCACTTGTTCGCACCCAGAGTATGACCCAAAGGTTAAAGCCTGTCATGTCGCATACCTCCTTCGCTAAAATTCCATCAGCTAGAAACAGATCAAGCTGTATTTTTGATGGTGTCGCCTCCCCATCCTCGATACGAGGGGTTGATTCTCCCGCGTCCTCAATCAGAATGAGGTCCGTGAGCAGAGTTATGTCGCACGAAACTTGTTTGTCGCAAAACGTCAGTCTAAATGGAGCCGCCCCTTCACTGGCTCAAGACTTGATTAGAGAATACTCGCGGGCCGAGCCATTCAACATGAATGTTCCCACAGACATGAACATTTTGACAGAAACCAACTTGAGTATGAAGGACATGAAGAATTCCGGTAAATCGATCCCCATTGTCGAGAAGTATCATCTGAATCATTTGGTGTTTTTCCTGAAGAACTTTTTGAAGCCCAACTCTGTTGCCCTGGCCATTTCTCTCACAATTGCATTGATTCCCTGGCTCAAGGCTCTTTTCATCGAAACCTCCCTCGTTCATATCGCCAACGCACCGGATGGGAATCCGCCGCTCTCCTTTTTGTTACAGTACGTGGAATACTGCGGGTCTCCTTGTGTCCCCTTGGGATTGATACTGATTGGCTCCTTGTTGGGACGACTGGAGGTGAACAAAATCAGCCCTGGGTTTTGGAAGTCTGTTCTCTGTCACACGCTCTACAGACTTTGCATACTGCCGATAGTTGGCATTTTGTGGGTGAACCGACTCAAGAAGATTAGCTGGCTAACAGATCCAATGGCGATGTTTGTCACTTGTTTGGAGTTTTCTCTTCCCTCGGCCACTGTTCAAGTTTATCTCACGGCCAGTTCCATGAGGCCTGGTCAGGAAGACTGCACTCCGATTGAGTGTCTCTCGCTTTACGTGATCTCACAGTACTCTGTGCTGTTTATCTCTCTGCCGGTTATTGTTTGCTACACGATTAAGAACGTCCTGGACATGTAGATCCAGATCGATATAGTTACGTTTGAAAGACTTTGTACATTTCCAAGAACGCGATTTCTTAGTCGCGTCGATCGACGCGAATCGTTAATTTTTTTCCCCCAAAACAATTCAACCCTTTTTTCCTGGTTTGACAAAGAACAGTTTCAACTATCTCGGAGGTTCCCTTCGCCTTTGTTTGCCTCAGCTGAGAACTTTTGGATACTGTTTGGTATTTTAAAAGGGTCCAGAGCTACAGAACGAGGTTTTGTGGCAACTAGCTGTTTGGAACGGTGAAACAACACGTTTTGAAGTGTGTTCATTTGCGACTACGCTGCGAAACAGCAAACGTATCCTGAGCCCGATCATCTCTTGTCGGGAAGCATATCGGCGATCATTGCTTGTTTCTTCGAGTGTTGATCTAAATTCGCTTTGCTGGTTGCAATTGAGCGCTCACCTTGTATCGATACATGCAAACAACTTAACTTTTCACAGTGAAGGGGTACAACTTACTGAGACAGGGACTGGGGCTTACCCGAAAACGAAGGACCAGACACCGCATAGCCAAGTTCATCAACAACAAGTTTCTTACCTCCAACAAAGATAGAGTGTTTTTTTATTTGCTTACCGACGAGCCTTACCGCGAGAAGAGAATGGAACAGAACCCACAGAGCCCTGAACAAGGGCGGGAGGAAGCTGTACAGTTGGAGGACGACGGCCTAGGGACGGTGTTTGGATTGGGCAAGCGAAAGCTGCTGAACGCTGTTCGCTCTACGAAAGAGTCGTCGTACTTCAGGAGCTTGAGTTCGGCAATCCAGCAAAGTTTCACCTACGAAGACGAGACAGCCCTGGCCGCCGCCCCTCAGGTCCCGGATGACGCCCAGATTTTGCTGTACAAAACGTACACACGGTTCACTAACAACGAGTACGTCACCGACGTTTCGGGCTGCATTTTCTGTCCCGGGGTGATGAACAGGAAGAACAAGCTGATGCTGTCTCTGTTGCAGCGACTGTCCAAGAGCAACGTTTCGGCCAACACAGTCAACCAGATCGAGAGTGAGATCGAAGAGTCTCTGGTGAATCCAGACACAACAAAAGGATTTGATTCGGACGCGGCATCGACGATGTCGTCCAGCTCGCAAACCACCGTAAACTCCTCCAGCACCGACACAATTCGAGAGAGGATGCAGGGGATTATCGCGAGACACATTTCCAAAACTCCTCTGAATATCACTATTTATTCCGAAAACTCCACAGATTCCTTGCTTGGTGCGAACATGTACAGCGACGGGACGGGTTCCTTCAGCATTTCAATTGCCTCGTCTTACAAGCCCTCCTACGTTGTGGTTTCTTCTAACGAGAACCCAAACATCTCCCAGCAGCAGCAGGTCAACGTGATATACCCGGACGGAGTCAGCATCATTACAGACATCGACGACACTGTGAGAATCACAGGAGTCCTGGGCGACAAAAGAGAGCTGTTCAAAAACATATTTGCTAAAGATTTTGGCGAATGCGAGGTCCCTCGACTAGCCAAATGGCTCCAGACGTTGAAGCAAGACTACGACTGTTCGCTGCACTACGTCTCCAACTCGCCGTGGCAGATATACAACATTGTGTTCGGTTTCATGAGCTACGTTGGCCTGCCCGTGGACTCTATCAGTCTGAGACAATACTCCGGCAATTTGATTGCCTCTTTCACCCAGCCTTCTGCCGAGCGAAAGAAAGACTCCTTGATCAAACTGGTGAAGGATTTCCCCAAAAGGAAGTTCATCTTGATTGGAGACGCGGGCGAACAGGACGTTGAGGCTTATGCTCATCTTGTGCGGATGTTTCCCGACCAGATTCTCTGCGTCTACATCCGAGCTCTCACCGGTGCGTTTGCAACAAACAGCGATGACTTGAAGAACTTCAAAGAACTTCAAGGACTCCTGGCTACACGGGGCAACGCTCGCGATAGTGAACCTCTTTCGACGAAAGATCATCCATACGGTCTGAATACTCCGTTTGACCAAAGATCCTCGTCAACATTGTCTGATATATCATCGGACTCGGTAACCACTCTCGCTCCGGAGATCAAGCCACAACCACAAAAAATGTCCCCGCTTCCTCCTCCAAAGCCAAAGCACTTACTCGGAGCTCCAATGCAATCTAAGAGTCTCCAGACATCCCCTGCCAAACACCTGGTCGATTCGCTCCCCCCACCACTCCCCAGAAGGGCACCCCCTGTGATGGCAGAAAGAGACCAGTCAATCTCCCCGTCTTCCTCCCCGTCTCCGCCCCCTGTGCCGTCTCGGAGGGCCGCTCTGAACGTGTACGGCAAAACACAGCCAATGATGCTGCCCCGGTCAAACAGGGTCTCTTCTGACGAGCCCCCCGCGGATGACGTTGCCTACGACAAGCGCAAAGAGCTCTGGAAAGAGCGGATCTACACCGTCATCGCTGAGTATCCCCCGCACATCGAGTTCAAGTTCTGGTGGGACGTTAGCGAGATATATGACCATTCTTGCCAGCTTGTGAGGCAAAACAGCAAAAAACGGGCTCCGAGCGGAAAAGGAAGACTGGTTGATCTGTAGCGATCAGTCGCAGTCTTAACTGGTCGTCGTTGGTTTCCCTTATGTTTCAATAAATTAATGATACCTTTATATTCACACTATCCGGCGTAACAGTAGCATACCAAAGGCTCAATATACCTACTTGAACAGCAACGTTCCATCAGCCTAATTATACAACAACAGCCTCCGTGTTCCCTTCAGCAACCTCCTCATCAACAACTTCAGTATAACCATCACCATAGTCCTTGATGTTGTCGTCCTCCTCGATACCCTCCAGCTCCTTTCTGAACTCAGACATGTCGATTTCCGTACCCTTCTCCTTCGAAATCTCTTCTTCTTGGAAGAACTTGTCAGAGAATTTCTTGAGGATGATCTCCTTACCAGTGAGTCCTGTCTTTGCCTCGTCGAGGGCCTTCCGTCTCTCCTGTCTGAGCTTCTTCTTCCAAGCGGCAAATGTGGTTGGGTTGATCGGAGTGAGTTTGTCCTTTGGTAGCTGGTCTCTTTCGGTCTCAATGAAGTCTTCCAACGTGATTTTTGGCTGGGATTCCAAGGCCATTCTCTCAATTCTTCTTTGCTCCTTTGTCTTGAGCACGAATCCTGGCGGCAGAGAGTGTCTGTACTTACATTCCTTCTTCTGCTTTGGATCCGAGTCCGGACACGTCCAAAACCAACCGTACTTCCCGTCCTCAACTGCCTGAATAAAGTGCTTACACACAATGTCTGTGGTGGTTTTCAGGTTTCCGTGCTTGGACAAAATGACCTTTCTAAGCTTCTCTTCATCCCAGTTGTCCATAGTGTCGAGTCTCTTCTCCTCGTCCTTGTCGTCGGAGTACAAGTCTCTCTTCACTGCTTTTCTGCCAACATCCAAGTCGTGACTGAATTTACAATTCTTTCCTCTCGTACAAGCTCCAGCTTTGAAGAACTCACACAAGATCGACTTTGGATCCACTCCAAATGGAATCTTCTGAGTAGGAATCGATGCTTGTAGAAGCTTGGCTGCCTCCTTCTTGGCCTCCTCTGCAGCCTTTTTCTCCGCAGCCTTTCTCTTGGCCATCTCTTGGGCCTGTTTCTCCAATCCTGTGTTCTTCACCTGCTCGACAAACTTCTGGACCTTCTTGGACCGGTTTTTGTTCTTCAGACCAAAAGTCTTGTCCTCGAGCTGTTTGGACGTGCTTTTGGCCTTTTTCTTCTTTTCCGCATCTAGTTGCGCCTTGATGGCTTTCTTTGGTGGCATGGTCGGAGGTTTTCAGTTGGAGCTACGGCTTTGCACCAGTTCTGACCGTTTTACTCACTCTCTTGGGCAGTAAAGGTCGAAATAATCATACTCTTTCACTACAAAAGTCTAAAAATTTTCTTTCGCTCTTCGAAATCTGCCAATTTCGAAAAGTGCCTTATAGATCTGGTCTGGGGAGGAAAATATATGTGAGATAATTATGTTTTGCTGCCTTATTAAAGTGGTCCAGCAGGAGCGTTCTCTTATGAGTATTGTGAAACCAGGCACTACTCGGCATTAAATAGGCAGGAAACAATTGGTCCCATTGGCTGAGAAGAGACGTTTGATTTCAGTTTTCATCGTTTATCATACTTACGAGACTCAAATCGGTGAATTGCCACCCAAACCAACCCTTTTCTCCCACAGAGCTATCAAGGGCAATTAACCTGTAATTGTCCATTCGGCTTTCGTTATTGTTGGTGCACAATGCTTGCATTGAAGGTGAAGCCTCATCCACAGAGCTTGAAGACGCTGAAGGGTTTTGTGAACCAGAAAAATCAGATCAAGCGGTTTCATTGCGCAACAAGAGGCTATCTCAGCCATCAACAATCCAACAACTCCCCTGGCGGAACTAAAGCGGTTAGACCAGGCAAAAAAATGAGAAGAAAGGAATTCAGATTGGCCCTCGTTTCGGGATTGATCTTAGCAACGTCCTACATTTCTCTCTCCAACAACAGCTTACACTCTGATTCGCTGCCCCCAAACCAGTCCCTCAACAAGCTGGATCAAGCATCGGCAATTGGAAACAAACAGTTTTTCTCGACGTCGACCACGAACTCGCTTGCAAACGAAGGGATATCGAGTCAACAAAACAAACAAGGAATATACCTGTTGAACGACGAGGAGGTCTCGCGCAGATTAAGACAGTTTGAAGAGAGTTATTTGGTGAATAGAGGGAAAGGAGTTGTCCGGTACGATATCTGCCAATTGCCAAGCAACAACCCGATAGAAGACGACAGATCTGAAAAAATTGTGCAGGTTCCAATCCAGGATAGAGATAACAACAACGAGCGGGTTGACGCGGACTGGCATTTCTGGTCCATTTTTGACGGTCATGCCGGTTGGAACACGTCTGCCAGGTTGAGGGACCAGCTCCTGGATTCTGTCATCGGAGAGCTGAGTCAGGTTTACAAGGTCAGTGAGAAGAATTTGAGGCTGATTCCTTCCAACGAAGCCATTGACAAGGCGATCAAACAAGGTTTTTTGAAGCTGGACGACGAGATCGTCAACAAAAACGTCCAAAAGCTGCTGGATAATCCTAGTAACAAGGCTGGAGCTGCGGAGTTGTTGATGCCAGCATTATCTGGCTCGTGTGCATTGATGTCGTTCTACGACACACACACCAAGACTCTCAAGGTGGCCGTCACTGGAGATTCGAGGGCTCTCTTGGGCTCGCTGAACGACGAAAACAACTGGACTGTGACCGCTCTTTCTGTTGATCAGACGGGCTCGAATCCGACTGAGGTTGCCAAACTACTAAGTGAACATCCGAACGAGCCCAACGTGGTTAGAAATGGTAGAGTTTTGGGCTCGTTGGAGCCTACGAGAGCCTTCGGCGACGCCAGGTACAAATGGGCCAAAGACATCCAGCACAAGATTTCGAGCCAATTTTTTGGCAGACAGTTGCCAGCAAATTTGAAAACACCTCCGTATGTGACTGCAGAACCGATCATTACCACCCACGAAGTGAACCCACAGAAGCATGACTTTTTGGTGATGGCCTCGGACGGATTGTACGAGATGCTCACAAACGAGGAGGTTGTCGGGCTGGTTGTGAAGTGGATGGAGGACAAGAAACTGATCAAGCCAAACAAGTCTCTGGTGGACTCGATTTGGCCGAGCTCAAAGGATAAAAAGCTGCCATTGGTTACGGACGTGACAGACAGTTCTGCTCGGTCCAAGCAAAGAGTGCAGTCAAGAAGAAAGTCGAATGAGACTGGATTCTTGCTGGAAGACGAGAATGTTGCCACGCACGTCATTAGAAATGCCCTGAGCAATGGAGGATCTAAAGAGGAGGTGAACATGTTGGTGAGCATCCCATCACCTCTGAGTAGACGATACCGGGATGACTTGACAGTGAGTGTGATTTTCTTTTCAGAGGGAGAAAAACACTCTGCCTCAAGTAACAGCGGCCTGCTGGAGATCAACAAAGACGCCACCAAGGGAGGTTTGAACAAGGTCAAACCAAAATTATGAGCTGAAGTACTTTGTAACCTGTTTAAGCAGTTTTTGACTAATTTGATGTTGCTATTACTGAAAACTCACATGTAGAAGTACTGATGTATTATTGGAGAAAGAGGAAAAAACCAACGGTTAAATAGCAAACAAACATAACGTAACAAACAAACTCCCGCCCAAACAAAAAGTATAAAAACCGTTTCACTCGGAACAACTAGAGCCGAAACACCAGTCCCACTAGCAGGCGCAATTTGCTGGTCCTCCCGCTGCCGGGTCCACCGGGGCATTAAGGTCTATTCTGTTTGAATGGGCACCGCTGCTAGACTCGTCCAGGCCGTTGGAGCTGCTCTTGCCGGCGTCGTCAGGTATCTTCTTACCAATAGCCCGAAACACCTCATTAACGTTGAAAGCCGACTTGGCACTGGTTTCGAAAAAAAGTAAGCCCTCTTCTTCGGCAAGATTCTGGCCTTCCTCAACCGAAACACTGCGCTTTCCTTCGATCTCCTCGCCCGTTTCCTCATCAACGATCAGATCATACTTGTTTCCAACGAGCGCGATAACAATGTTTTTGGACGCTTGCTCGTGCAGCTCCTTGACCCAATGTCTGGCCTTGATGAAACTGGCCGGCTTGGTGATATCGTACACCACCAAAGCCGCCTGTGCATTTCTGTAATAGAGAGGAGCCAGGTTGGCAAACCGCTCCTGTCCCGCAGTGTCCCAAATCTCAAACTTGATGGTCTTGGCTCCAATGGTGCACCGCTGTGTTAGGAAAGCAGCACCAATGGTGGGCTCTTTGTTCTCCTGAAAATCGTTCGAAACAAACCGCAAAACGAGCGAGGACTTTCCCACCGCTGCTTCTCCCAGAAGCACTAGTTTCACCGACGTTTGCTTGCCTCCTGATGACATGTTTTACCTCTTGTCAGCTGGAAGTCTTGCGATCTTGGTTTCTTTTAGCTTTTTCCGCTAACTTGAGACTAAGTTCCAATTAAACGTTCACTGAGCGTCTTTCTGTCCGTGTGGTCACCTGAATCGGCTTTTTCTTCCAAATTTTGCGCGCTTTGCCGTCTGTCCAGTCCCCGAAACTGTATCTTTCCATCTGTATCTGTTGTAATGAGCTTCTTTTTTACCTCAGACTCAGCCGGTTCCGCGCCTTTGGTCGTGGCACGACCTTTTCCGGGCAGTGCATTAGTCTGTCTGGATTTGGAAATTTAGGGATTGTGAGACAAAAAAGGGCAACACAGAAAGAGAGACACTATTTAAAGGGAGGAGATTGTGCAGTGCCCTCGACACACGATTGTAATGACTGGACAAACAGGCGATATTGATTTTCCAGTTCCCAGCAAGTGAAAGTTCCTGCTCTGTTCTGGAAATGGCGCTTTTGGAGGGAAAAGTACTGAATTCGCCCTTGTTTGTGCCCCTTGCGCTCAAACACAGGAGCCACAGACTTATCCAATTGGACAACGGAATTTTGGCCTTGCTGATTTCTGATGCCACCGAGGAGCTTGCCAGTTGTGCGCTTACTGTTGCAACCGGACACCACGCTAACCCGCAGGATCTACCTGGTCTCGCCCATTTCTGCGAGCACATGGTTTGCGTCAGCTCTAGGGAGTATCCTGAAGTGGATTACTACAAGAAGATGGTTTACCGAACAGGAGGTTCGTGGAATGCTGTTACGGTGGCTGAAAAAACGAGCTTTTACTTCGAGGTCCCCACGGTAAACGATCTTGACTCCTTGGGAGAGCCAGTGTTTGAGCATCTCCTGAAAGTGTTTTCGTCCTACTTCAGATATCCCCTGTTTGATCAAAACTATGCCAGAAGAGAGGTTATGGCAATTGACAACGAACACTCGAAAAATTGCGCTTCTTTGAACAAAGTCAGTTTCCACGGACTCCGCTTGCTGGCAAACCCTCAGCACCCGTTCCACCGTTTCGGAACTGGCAACCTCAACACATTGAGCGGGGCAATCAGCAAGAGGAAAGTGGATCTCCGAGAAGAATTGAGTAAGTTTTTCCTCTCTGAATACAGACCGGAAAAAGTCAGTCTGGTTCTCAGAGGACCACAATCGCTGAACGTTTTGCAAAAGCTCGCCACTGCTAATTTCTCGTCATGTTTGAGGTCCAACGAAACTTCGATTAAGAACAGGCTATTCCGCTCTGCCAAAACCCCCAAAATGCAAAACCAAGAGGAGGTCTCTAGTTTCAGAATTTTACACGATTGTTGGAGCAAGCGGTATGAAAATGAGGTCTTCCCGAAAACTGGCCGGATCATCCTCATCGACAACGATACTCCGAAGCCGCTCCTCAGACTCCATTTCCCAATTCAAACAGCCGACCAAATGGATACCAACTCAAAGGATATGCAAATGTTTGTTAGGACGTTGTGTTCGATCTTGGGCAACGAGAACCAAACGTCTTTGAACTCGATTCTCTTCAAACTCGGCTACGTCACGCACGTGATGGCATTGAGCTCCTCGATATCCAGCGGGACGAAAGTGCTGGAGCTGCAGTTGAAACTGACCCCTGCTGGTGCAAGGAACGTTGATCTGATTCTCACGTTGCTGTTTGATTACATCGAAAAAGTGTTTGAAGCGTCTGAGAAGAAATCCAGGCGTTTGGCCAAACTTCTTTCTCAATTCAACTCCGTGGAGTTGTACAACTTTTTACACGAAGACACAAACGATTCTGCGCTTTTGGAGTGTCGTAACATGAGTCAAGCGCTTTTGGAAGATCTGAGTGTTTTCGCCCCCTGGTTGGTCAAATCGTCGCCGTGTTGGGGATACGAGGACAATGGGTATCTTGGATCGTATGACGACGACCCAAAAGCTGCAATCTGGTGGTTGAACAAAGCTCAGATGTTTTCCGGGCTTGTCAGAAACGTGGTGTCGCTGGAGAATCTGCTGGCCTCTTATGTTGGAAGTGCAAATGGCTTCAAACACCTGAAGTTCCTTTCCAACCAAAAATTGAACTTCGAGCCAGATCATTACTTTGGTTTCGACTATACTATCGTGCCGCTCAACTTGAAACACATTGATCATAACATAGAGATCCAATTACCAAAACCCAATCCCTTTGTTATTGGACTGATTCAAAACCAATCAGAACTGCTGAGTATCCTGTCCAGGACGTCTGAGCAGTCCTTGAAATCAATCATGGGCTACTCTGTCAAAAGCGAGACGTCATCACTACCTCCGGATCTGTTGTTCTGGAACAAAGGTTGCCAACTTTGGTTCAAACGGGAAACTGAAGAGTTCTTCGAAAACAAGTTATTCTTGAGTCTAGAATTGACAAGCACCCTTCTTCCGCCCAGTGTGCAAGCGTGCTTAGCTCTTGAGCTATTGTGCGATTTAGTGAAGGAGAGTTTGAGAGAGCTGCTTTACCCAGCACTTGAGCTTAGGTACAGCTATGACCTACTCCCATCAATCAAAGGAGATTCTGGAATCGTGATACACGTTTCTGGCCCAATTAACAGTTCTTCTGAAGTGTTTGAGCTTATCATCCAACAGCTTCGGGAAGTGAGCATGAACTTCGCACACATCGTTTCATCGGAAAGTTTTAGACAAGCAAGAGTCAGACTAAAGCTCAAGTATGAAAGCTTGAATAACCTCCCCTCTCACGAGGTGGCATCTTTGGGAGTCTTGGCAGTACTTGAAGAGTTTACTTGGTCTTTAGAAGAGAGACTCGAAGTGCTAGAGGAGTTGGATCTGGAAACCGTATCTTCGTTACTCCCAGGCTTTCTGGAAGGTTGTTATTTGACTTCGTTGCTTCAAGGAAACGTTTCTGAGACAACCTACAAAAACGAAATTATGCCGATCGTGCATACCCTCACCAGCTCTTTCAGTATTACAGGATATCCGAAGCCTTCAACCGCAGTGCTCCCAAAAGGCGCGAACTTCCAAGCCCTGCGTTCCTCTCCTGATGAGACAAATGCGATGGTTCAATTCATACAACTAGGCTTGAGAGAAGACGATTATGAAAGATCAATGGCCTCCTTTCTTGCGTTTCTACTATCAATCTCGCTGGTGCCCAAGATCAGAAATCAGTACCAACTGGGTTACGTCTCATGGGTCGGCTTGAGATCTCTGAGAGAGACCGTTGGAATTCATATCACTATTATGAGCGGCGAGCATATGCCGAATGATTTGGACGTAAAAGTCGATGAGATAATAGCCGAATGGAGCATAGAATTCTTCAAAAGCTTACAGGACGATGATTTCGAGAAAAACTACAAGCGACAGTTTTTGAACTCCTATGCTCAATCGAATCGTCAGATCACTAAGACAGGTGGAAACGCAAGTCTCACTCTGGGTTCTGTCGGTGGAAACCTGGGTGAGAGCAAAGTGATAAAACAGCACCAGAGTCTCTGGGAGCAAATTTTGAACAGATCCTATAGGTTTTCTCGAGGAGTGTCCGGAGAAGATTATGTTAGCTTGAACTTCATTGAAGATTTGTCTCTGAAAGCATTCGCAAATTATGTTCAAGAAAAGTTTCTGCCAAGTTCTTGCAGTCGGAGCAAATTGTCAGTTCTGTTAGCCTCTAAATTCTCGAAGGAAGAGGTTGAGAGAAAAAACAGACCGATAAGATTGCAAATGTTCTTGACGGCAGCGGGATTGCCAATCAAAAACGAGAAACTGGTGCAGATTGTTGAGGCCGCAGGCGACTCTCAAGCAAACTTAATGAAATTGATTTTCAGACATTATCAAGAACAAGGAAGCTCCATCAAGCTGCTCTCGGTGGTTTTAGGCAAATTCTATAAAGACCTGACGCAGCCGCGGTCTCTGATTTCCTCCGGGCCAAGCCCAACGGTCAGCAGGCCAACAGTCATCTCAGACTTGGCAGAATGGCAAAAGTCACTTGGGTTTTACAGAGACAGATCAACAGAACAAAGATTGAAGGAGTTTAGCTCTCCTAGTCACTCTTTCTGACAAACCCAGAAGTCGCACTTGTACCGCCAACCACCAAGAGCTTTATCGTCACCTCCATAGGAAGTTTCGATATCTGATTCCTTTTTGACGAACTTGAAGCCGATTTGTTCCACCAACTCCACAAGGTCTTCACGAGATAACTCAAGACCCTTGGCAGGGGTCGGAACTTGAGTTGTTTGACCTGTCGTCTCGTCGATGAGAGTAGACAAGGTGACCGCGTCGTCGTCCTCGTAATGCCAGAGAAGTGGGCCGAAGTTAATCCAATAGCCGTCTGGTTTCATGCAATGGTGAATCGTTTTGAGGTAGTCGATGACGTTGGAAGCAGTGTCGAGAAAGAAACAGGTGCAAACAATATCGAACTTTTCGGCGTTTTCAAGTCTGAACTGGGTGGCCATTGGGTCGGTTGTGTAAGAGTCTGAAATTTTATTGAGATTTGGTGGACCGTACAGATCGACAAAAGATCCGGCCACAATTGACATGAGATCCCCCACAGGTATTTCTGGGTACTCCAAGTTTATGAGAGAAATGTCGCCCGGGTTGAAATCAGGCAGGAAGACTTGTCTTAGTTGATCGTTTCTCTTGGCCACACTGGATGATTTGTGAATAAATGGGCAAATGACAAAGTTGTCTTTGCAGTATGAGTTGTTGACGATGTAGTTGGAGTTGAGTAGCATGTGGTAAGAGAATTCGTTGCCTTGTGTTCTGAAACCTCTTCGCACGAGTTCTATCACAAGTCTTCCGAGTCCAGCTCCAGGAACCAGAACTTCCAAGTGTTGTCGATCTGGGACGCTGGGGAACAACAACTCGCATTCCCTGAGTATCCTTCCGAAGGATTCCGAGCGCTCTTTCTCGCCAACTGCTGACCATTCGCGCACCATTTGGATCATTATGCTGCGGACTTTATCGAGATCCTGGAAGGAGCAATCTGCCCAATCGTTGGGCGAAGAAGACGCGCCCCAGTTCGATGCCACTTCTGATGCCACCTGAGAAAAGTAGTTAGAATTAAGTTGGATCGAGTGTTTGAGAGATTCGATGTACGAATCGAACCAGGGAAGAAGCTTTTTCTCCTCATTAGATAAAGACTTCCACTTCAGCGTTCTAGAGGAGACCACTTGTTTGGTGGCCCAGCTCTGGTATTTGACCTGTGCCGTTAGCACTGATGTCAGCGCCTTGTATTCTTCGGGGTCGCTCATTGCAAGGAGAGGACCGTGCCCGTGAAAGGAGAATTGCAGGTTTTCGAGAGTTTAGATAGTGAAAAAGATAAATTTTATATGTCAATTTAATTTTTTCTTGCGCTTCCTGCCCCCTTGTAACGGTAGCAGAGTTGGCAGATCCGATCCCCGGACTGTATCCTAGATGAAGAGGGAACAAACTGAACAGGAGCGCGCTTGAAAGAACTCAATCAATTACCGCTCATCGAGACTTTTGATCAATCGCCTTTCTGAGCTCCTCATTCTGCTCAACCAAAGTGCTGACTAGTTGAGTAAGGGTCTCGATTCGCTCGTAAATTGGATATGTCTCCCAAGCGACTCTGGCGGATTTACTAGCAATGACAGGAAGAACCAGCTTGTCAAGATTTCTCTCCCACTCAGGGAAGTTTCTTGCGAAAGTCGGGTCTTCAGACTCTGCTTTTTTCTGCAGTTTCAGCGACTCTCTGATGTTGGAAGCATGAGAGTCGTCCGACTCAAAACCGTCTGTGAGGTCCCACTCAGCATTCATCTCGTTCATGTCGTCTGCCAGTCTCATTCCCCGGTTGTACTGGACCCTTTTGGCCACTCCCAGCTCGTAATAGGCGATGAAAAGAAGGACCGGGCTGTACATAAAAAGCATGATCTTGTCGCAGAGGAGCAAGAAAGTTCTTCTGCTCATCCACCATTTGAACGGAATTTCCAGGAACACAATCTCCACCAGGTTGAGCGGCGGACAAAAGATTTTCTCGTCTGGAGCCCGGACGTACTTGAGGATCTTGGACGAGTACTGCGCCAGGTACTCGTCGGTTGCGTTCTCAACCACTTCCGCGTAGGCCTGCGAGTACAGAGCAATCAAGATGTTGAGTAGAACCAGAACGACGATGAAAGTGTAGGCGTAGTAGAGGATGACACCGTACGGATATGCGAAACGATCGATAGCGCTGAAATCCGGACCACCTAGAACCGTCTGGAACATTGTTTTAGTTGCAAACGAGGTGAGATCCCTTTTACCGTCCGCCTGGTCTAGACCTAAGAAGGCTTGCAGGAACCCGACGGTGATAACAGCGAGCAGGAAAAAGAAGATGAAAGACTCCTTCATCATCTTCTTGGTGACCACAATCATTGTCCCGAAGAATTGGAAAACGTCTAAAAAGAGCAGCAATCTTGACCACATAAACGGTGCTGCCAGCGACAGGATGCGGTACGCGACAATGTTGAGTTCATCACCGCTGTCGGCGGAACGGGAGTTGAATGAAACCAATCTCACCACCATCGAGGCCAGGACAATCACGTACATCATGTCGTTGAAAGCGTTAGAGAACTGAATGTAGAAGTACCCAACGTGGTAAAACTTCACCAGCTCGTCTAAAGCAAAGGATATGGTAAAGAGGTAGTAGACTGTCTCGAGAAAACCCAAGTGGGATGGATTGTTGTCGGTGTTGATGATCCAGGTGTATATAACCAGGTAAAGCACCGAGAACGTGATCTCCAGAATGTTCTGGTAGAAGGGCGTTTTGATTCGGTCCGGGTCGAAATGTCTCAAAAAGCTCGTGCTAGCTGTGCCCCTGAAGAGAACATAGCTGGACGAGTCGCTGGACGACTGCACGATCCAACCCCTCCAAAGCCACTTGATACACCGCTGGAAACCTCCCGAGGAAATTACCACAGTTGAGTGCATGTCCACGGCCAGTTCCAGGGCATTCTGCGGGTCGCTGTCCTCGTCGTTCAGGTTGATAGAGTACCTGTTGCAAAGCATCGAGATGAACAGATACTTCTCGTCTTTCTCGTTTTCAATCAGAATCGCAGCAATCTTCTGGGCCGTCAGCATCCGCGAGGAGTACAGCGTGTCGTCACTCAGCTCGTTGTACATCAATTTCCAATACCAGCCGGAGACAATCAGCAAACAGAAAACCAGACAGGCCTGGTACTTCTTGGCAGTAGAGCCCTTGGTCGTTCCCTGGCCCCCTGCGGCGGCCTTCACAGCCTCGATCACCCGGTCATTCAGGATTATCGACTCTTGTCCAACGATCTCGGCGTCTTCCAAAGGTATAGGAATTAGCTGATCGATCAAGCTCTTGAGATTTAAAGCCACACGGAGAACCTGTCTAGGAGTAGGAGACAGGTAATCACTGCATTCCTCGTCCTCGTACGAAGCAAGAGAAATTTCTCCCACCAAACTCATCATTCACTGTGGCTGTTCGGAATTGGCGGCTTTCAACCAGAACTAAGCTCAAGTGTACGTTAATCAAACCTTACGGTCTCCTCGAATGCTGCAATTTCAGGCGAAATATCTTGCTCGCTAAAAAACGGCCCTGTCAAACCGGGAAACGCGGACGGCGAACGCGTCTTGCTTTCAGGCTGTGCTGAGCTAAAGATTTGACTGAAATTATTACGTGACGGAGTCGAAGAAAAGTAAGCGACAGAGGCCTAGAGAAGAGACCCCGTGACGGTGCTCTTGGTGCCGTTTTTCCTGCTACGCGACCACTGTTTGTTCCCGTTGCTTCCCAGCCTGCCAATCATGTTTTTTCTGGAAAACCTCCCCACTGATTTGAAAATACAGGTGCAGGACGTGATCAACTCGTATCCGCCTAGCGAGGACGTGTTCAAAGCGCTCATAGACCGGTTTGAAGCAAACGGGCCAAGCAAAAAGAGAAAGCTGGACTTGCAAAGCGATAGCAGGATAGCCGCCGACGAGTCTGACCAGCTCCCGAACTCGCTGACCGGATGTCACATAGTCTTACAGATCCCGGACCTGTCGATCCAGTCGCCCGTGAGGAAGAAGCTGAACCTCGTGTTTGCCTGTCTTCCCGGCGAGAGAAAGGTGTTCTTGGCCCTGACCAAATCGTTGGAGGGAAAGCCGGAACTGGTTTTGAACGACCTGTCCAACAACAACATCAAGTTCGCAACCGTGCTGAACGTTCCTGAAAAGACGGGTCTGAAAAACCTGTTGATCGATTACACCGCAAACCTTGGAAACCTGTACAAGAACGACCCAATCCTGATCCAGTACAACCATGAGCTGCTGTCGGAACAGTTTGGTCCGCTGCTCAGCAACACCGACCTGACTACATATCTACAGCGACAATTCGAGGTGTTCGGATTCAAGCTAGTGAACAGCGTCAAGGAGCGAAGTTTCTTTGTCGAGGCATACAAGGGATCAAAGGGGGGGTATCTTTATTTCCTCCCGAACCACATTGTTTTCGGGTTCAAGAAACCGATCCTCATCTTCAACTCTACTGACATCGACTCCATCACGTATACGTCGATCACACGGCTCACTTTCAACGTGACGCTGCATGTTTCGTCGTCGGTTTTGGAACAGCTGGACTCGCCTGACAAATTCGAGTTCTCTATGATCGACCAGAAAGAATTCGAAAAAATCGACCAGTACGTGAAAAACAAGGAGTTCAGAGACAAATCGATGACAGACGAGCTCAAGGCGCAACGCCAGCTGAAAAATAACGCCGACATGCCCGGGGCTCTTGCCGAGGCCGCCAGACTCATCCCAGGCGGGGAGCAGATTGTTGGAAACAACGAAGACTCCGACGACTCCGATGTGGACGCAAACTACGAAGAGAGCGAAAGCGACAGTGACGCCGGCAGTGACGCAGGAAGCGACGCAGGAAGCGACGCCGGCAGTGGCAGTGAAAGTGGTAGCGAGAACGAGTCTGACGCAACAGGTGGTGACTACGAATCTAACGATCTGGAGGACGGGGGGTTCCTCAATCTTGGCGGAGTCGAAGAGGACGAATAGCTCGTAAGCAGATAACGGTTGATACTCATTTGTAATCGTTGCACGCTGGCAATAGTTATAATAAATAAATAAATAAATAAATTTGGATTGTAAATGTGCTCTTCACTCTTCCTCAGCCTGTTGGAATTTGTCTCTGTTATTCTTCAACTTGAGTAATCTTTGCTCGAGCAAATTGTTGTTTTTGTCCACCCATTGATGGAACAGATATCCGAAACCGACCCAGAACCCTCCCGAGTACAGGTATCCGAGTGGATAGTAGGAAAGAGGAGCCTGTCTGATTCCTAATTGGAATCCTCTTGCGGTCACGCCTGGAACAAACAGTTAGTATTTCAAAAATAGCGAAATAGACAGCATCACTTACCAAACAAGGCCCAACCTGCCAATGTAGAAAGCATGATTTCAATCGCTCGAGTAATAATTCGAGAGTAAACGTAGTACGCCGACTTCTTCCCAGACGAAGATGGACATTACCTGATAACATGTAGCTTACTTTCAAAAACTGTCTCTTCACTGGCCCAGGCTTACTGGCCCTACTCTAAAATGACAGATATAGGTGTGAGGTGTTGTTTAAAAAAAGTTGCTGATCAAAAGGAGGATCGGATAAAAACACTGCGGAAATACTTTTTTTATCCCTTTTTCTAAACGCCTGGAAGAATTCTGCTTCCGTTTGTCAAGAAACGGAATCTTTTACCTCCAAACAAAACCCATTGATCCTCTCAAGAAAACCCAGGATTTCCCCAGTGAGCAATTGAACTTGTCAGATGTTTTTCTCCCAGAGTTCTGATTTTGAGTTCGAAGAAACCTTCATGGTTGTGAACGAACACGACGTTTCCTTGCCCTCTTTTCTGTCCTACGTTCTAGACTGGCTGTTGTACGCTGGAATTCTTTCATTGTCTATTTTATACGGGCTCAGAGGAGTTCCACGTGTCGCCGACTTCAGCGTCCAAGATCACTCTATCATGCACGTTTACATCCTGGAAGCCAGAACAATGGCTCCAATTTGGCTTCTGGTTGTGTTAGCCGTTTTGGTTCCTATTGTTGTCAAAAGCGGTACGGGGATTTTGGTCACAAGATTGCCGTTGACAAGGAAGTTGTGGGACGTCCATTGCGCCCTGCTTGCCATGATGGGAGCAGTTTCGTTCCAGCTGCTGGTGGTTGTGATTTTGAAGAACACAGCGGGACTGCCCAGACCCGATTTCTTGCATCGCTGTGTCCCGATGTCGTACTCTATCAATAATCCAGGAACCTTGAGTACAATAGGCATATGCCAAAACCCGTCAATCAGCATGATTTTCGAAGGGCTCAGAACGTTTCCCAGTGGTCATAGCTCCACCATATTTGCGTCCTCCACTGTCATGCTTTTGTTCACATCAGCCAGACTCAACGTTTTTGACGGAAGGGGTCTCTCAATGAAAGCAATTGTCAGCATCCTATATCCAATGTTCTCCTCTTCTTTGGTGGCCTTCTCAAGAATATCTGACAACAGACATTTCCCCAGAGACGTCATTGCCGGCGGAGTAATAGGCATTTTTTTTGGCACTTTTTTTTACTCTCTCTATTTCCCCGTCCCATACAGACTCGAGAATCTTGGAAGAGCGTACTTGCCGCGCAGATTTGGTGTCAACAACCTGTTCAATGGAGTGGGTGGCCATTGGACAATGGAAGACTTGCCAGGCGGATACACTGAGAGAACATCTGTTCCCGGCTATTACCAGGAACCCACGCAACAAAGTGACGCACCCGATCGTGCTATTTCTGTCAACGGTCCACCGCCACCGACAAGATTGAGTGTACTCACAACCAAAACCGGATCCAAGAGAGCTACCGTTGGACCTGAGCCAACAAGATAAATAATTCCGACGATGTATACAGATTCCTTGCTTTGAAACGCACGTTTACTTCCCAATACAGAAACTAGAGAAGATTGTTCCAAGTATTTCCTCCACTCCTATCGCTTCACCGGTGATTTTTCCAACCCCTTCCATGCTGTATTTGAGTGCTTCTGAAGCCAAAACAACGTCATTTATTTGCCGAGAATTATGAAATTCTCGAAATCCAAACAGAATGTCGTGTCTTATGATGTCCTGAACTCTTTTGGAAACTACAACAGGGTCCTCTTTTTCTGTCCAGGTGATCACCTTGAATCGGTTCGTCAAATCCACTAACAATTCTTGTATTCCTTCTCCAGTAAAACAGCTCACGACCTTGATGTTCTCCCGTCCGACGTCAAGCGTGGAGGATAGTCGTTCGATCCATTGATCCACTTGACGTTCTTCGACCAGGTCACTCTTGTTCAGAATTAGCAGTAACCGTTCTTTTTCACACGAGTTTATGTGCTGCAGTAGCTCAGGCTCGATTTTCTTCAACCCACAAGGTAAAAGAACCAGATTTAGATCCGATTTTTCGGACTTGGAGAGGGCTCTCCTAATGCCCTCTTTTTCAATGACGTTTTCGGTTCTTCTCAGACCGGCAGTGTCACCAATAATCACCTTGAATCCATTCATGTCAACCGGAACATCCATTGTATCCCTAGTTGTCCCCTCAATATCGCTCACTATGGCCCTGTCTTCGTTCGCAATAATATTGAGCAACGACGACTTTCCAGCATTCGGAGGCCCCAGCAAGGTCACTCTGATTCCTCGTAGCAAAATCATTGATCTTTCCACCCTCTCCAGATATCCGTTAACCTGCTGCTCTAACTCTTGTACATTTTTCTCCACTCTTCCAAACAACGAATCAATCTCATCAATATCGTGGTCTTCCCCGAAGTCTATCACTGCTGTAAGTAGAGCATAATTATTGAGAATCTGCTGTCTCCAGTCGGAAAAAAGCAGTTTGGTTTCACCCTTAACGGAAGTCAACGAAGAAAGACGCTGGCTCTCGGTCTCTGCCTGAATCAGATCATTGATTCCCTCCACTTGGGTCAGATCCATCCTTCCATTTTGGAAAGCCTTGCGAGAAAACTCTCCCGGTTCAGCATACCGTATTGGAATCGCTGGGGAGTGCATGCTATCAATGCTTTTCAAAATCGATTTGACAACAGCGTTTCCCCCGTGCGCGTGTAGCTCTAACATGTCTTCGCCGGTGTATGAGTTCGGAGATTTGAAGTACAATATGAGGGCCTCATCCAATAGCACTTTGGTGTCGGGGTCGTATAACTTTCGTAGCGTGGTTTTTCTTGGAGTTGGCACCCTGATGGAGCCTGTCAGTTCGCGGTATATATCCAGACAAGCCGGGCCTGTAACCCTTACCACCGCTATCGCTGCTTTCGAGGGATATGTTGATAGGGCGTAGATAGTGGGAGAGAAGAATACATCTTTGCTGTTCAATTGGGAGTACTTTCGGACATTTGAGACTAGCCGAAGCGAGTCCACCTGGATCTGTGGCGTTAACACCCTCCGAAAGTGGGTAACGAGATTTATTTTGAGCATTGGTCTAAGTAAGGTAGAGTTTGGATCAGAAAATAAAAGCCGAAGATTTTTTTTTTTTTCCATTATTAACCGTTTTTTTGAACTTTTTAGATAAGATTTACAGCTTTTTTCGAGTAGCCAAGTAAAGAGAAAGATTCATTTGATGAGTAATAAGGAGCGAAAATAGAGGTTATCGAAACCAGCGTGGGCGCAAAAGGAGTGTAATGAGATGGTTCTTCGATGAAATAAAGCGAGCGTGTAGCAAAAAGATCCCAGAATGCAATTTGTCAATAAAAAAGGACATTAGTCGTTATAATTAGGATTTGAATGATGTTTCCAAAAGGAGCGGAATAAGTGGGAGCGGGGAAGTGTTTCATCATCAAACGAATCTTTCGGTCAGTGCTGTGGTCATGTGATAGTACAGCAGCGAGACTCCTGTTCCTCTTTCAGCAACAGTAGGCTAGCGCGTGTGGCTATTTCAAACACATCGTCGACAGCCTCCCCAGTCAATGAGGAGCACTCAACGTATTTTTTGGCGCCGATAAACCGAGCCACCTGCTCGGCCTTGTCCCTGCGCACGTATTTGTCACTGTAATCTGGATCTGATCCATCGTCTTCGGGTCTGAGATCCTTTTTGAGTCCAACAAGAACAACCGGTGCGTTGGGGCAGTAAAGTGCCACCTCCTGGGCCCATTTCATGCCGGCATTGTCCAGCGAGTCAGGTGCGTTTAGCGCAAACCCAATCAAAATAATGTGCGCTTTGGAGTAGGACAGGGGCCGAAGTCGTTCATACTCTTCCTGACCAGCCGTGTCCCACAATGCCAGACGTACTGGTTTCCCATCCACCCGACAATCGGTTGCGTAGTTCTCGAAAACAGTGGGGTGGTACTCCGTCGGAAATTCTCCAAGTGTAAACACGTATAGCAGTGACGTTTTTCCGCACGCACCGTCACCAACAATCACGATTTTCCGTTTTATCACGTTGTTAGTTGTAGACATGGCCACTAAGTTCTGGAGTGCTGACGTGCTGAAGTGCCAATTGTTTTGCTGTGGTTAATGATACAATGAGATGGGCTGTGTGTTGCTGTTTGTTGTCCCTCCACAAGTTCTCCCCTCCGGACTTTCAGCAGCGTCCTTGTGCAGTTCACTTCCTCCGCAACAACCAGTTGCCTTTTTCTGCGCTCAGACTCCGCTCCGGGTCTCCAGTATTGATTGCTGAACAAACTGGGTCTTTATCCTCCCACCTACACACGCTGCGGTATGTGTGCTCGTACAATCCAGCTCGCTATTAAAAAAATTTTCAGGCGGTTTTTTCGAAATCTTCAAACTTTCGGTGATTATGTCAGCCGGCTGTTTCCACCTGCAGGGTCTTTTGTTCTATTTTCGTAGCTGTACCTGAATAGGTATTTTTAGTAGTAGTACGCTCAAATAAAGATAAAAAAGGTACAAAGTCATAGGTGAATGCACACAAGCGCGCGGCGAGTCAGCGGAAGCCGGATCCCCAAGTGTTGAGAAGCCCTGGACCGACGCTGGCGCCCGGTCCCCCTATCGAACCTCCAATTGGGTCTCCAATGGAACCGATTGGCAGCGGATTCAACGTCATCTTCGACGGTTGTAGGTTCTGCGAAGCTCCTAAAATTTTGACAAATGCAGGATTGGATATCTCGTCGAAAACGACTTCAAACGAGATGCCGAGTTTAGAGGACATGTTGACGCCCAACGCCGCAACGAATTGGCTGATTGTCAGGCTCAGGCCGTATTGCAAGACCGACTGTCGAGTGTAATGGTACAACAGTTGAGCAGGAAGATACATGCTGTCGCCGGCTAGATTGGACGAGGCATTAAATGCTTCGATTTGGACTTTTTCACAGTCTGCAGCCGACAGTTGGTTGAATCCAACTGTAGAGTTTGCTAAGGGGTCTTGAGGAGTTGGGGCCAGACTGGCCAGGGGGTTTGCAGCTGTAGTAGAGCTTGAGTTTGGTGTAGGATTTCCCTGGTTTCCGCTTGCAGCGGGCTTTGACCAGATCGAACCTCCCCAGAGATTTGAGTGGCTGTGACTGCGGCTGTTGGAGGCTTTGGAATCAGCCAGGGGAACCCCATTCGGGGTTCCCCAGATATTGCTCTCCGAAGGCAGTCTGGTGGCCGTCGGCAGCTCATTGTTAAACAAACCGGGGGCATCCACAGTTTCCGAGGTGCTGCTGTTTCTCGACAGAAACTCGTTCAAAACAGGGGCAACAGGGTTGTGCTGGGGCCGAGGGCTCGAACTCTCGTCAACCAAAGAGGTCCCGCCTATCAGGTGGGACAACATGTTGAGATCGGGCTCGCTCTGAAGTTGGTGAGGCTGCAAAGAAGGAGCAGAAAACGGAGACGAAAAGACAGATTGATTCACGTCGCTTCCCAAATCATTCAGACCAAACCTGTCGCTGATTTGCGACGGCTTGAACGTCCACGGAGATAGTTTTCCTGAATTCAAATTCATTCCCGGCAAAGACATGTCCAGCAGCGGATTGGCAGGGAAACTCGAACTGGACTGGCCGGAGTTCAGAGAAATGTTCGTTGTAGACGTAGCAGGTGTCGCGTTCGGAAGATAACCAGGAGAAGGCTGAAGAGTCGGGACAGTCGGTGTAGCTTCCGGCTGCGGAGCGTTATTCAGACGCGAAAGTAATTGACTCAACTGGTCCTTGGAGAAGGAAACTGGAACAGCACTCTGTTCAGTGTTCTCTGAACCTTCGAGCTGTTCTCGATTTTTGAAACCTTCGATCTCCGTTTGCTTCAGCTTTTCGGCTTCTTCCGCTTCCTTCTTCTTTTTCTCCTCCTCGCGGCGTTTTTTCTCCTCCAGTCGTTTCTGATCCTTCTCCTCCTTCTCCTTACGAAGGCGCTCCTTCTCTGCATCCTTCTTTCTCTTGAGCTCCTCCTTCTTTTTCTTCTGCTCCTCGTCTCTCTTCTTCCGTTCCAATTCCTTCTTTTTGCGCCCCTCTTCGGTCTTCCTGCGCATCTCCTCCTTCATGATCCTCTCCTGCTCGAGCTTGTCTTCCTCCTTTCTGCGCCTTTCCTCCTCCTTAGCAAGTTGGGCCAATCGTTTTTTCTCCTTCAACTTCTCCTTCTTTTTTTTCTCCTTTTCCTCTTTCTCCTTCTTTCTCCTCTCCTCGGCCTCTAGCTCGGCAATCAGCTGACGGCTGCTGTCCTCCGCTACTTTCTCCTTGTAAGCGGCCATTAATTTCGATCTCAATATCTTGGACGTGATCAGCTGCAGCATCTTGTAGGTCTCCTCCAATCTTCTTTCAGCGTCCTCGTCATTCTCGTAATCATAATACTCCTCTTCCTCCTCTTCCTCTTCTTCTTCCTCCTCCTCTTCCTCTTCTTCCTCCTCCTCTTCGTTGGCGTACTCAACCTCCTCGTCAGCGTGTTCTTCACCGTAGTCTCTCTCATCGTCGTACTCTTCCTCGTCTTCACCGTCAAATTCGTAGTCCTCTCCCTTCTCGCCATCGTACTCGAATTCAGACTCGCTGCGACAATTTTCATGGGCTATGTTCAAAAAGTCGTTCGGCGAGTTAAACAATAGCTCGGTTGGACTTCGGTACTTCTTCAGCTCCTGTAGAAGATAATCAGCTGCCGGCTGGTCCAGCATCTCTCGTTTGCTCCGTTGAGTGTCCAACTGTTCCACAATGTCAACAAATTTGCTCCCGTTGTTAGTCAGCAAATCATCGGCCACCGAGTCAATCCCACTAGAATTGGTAGGCAATCGTTTCACCGTCTCCCCAATTTGTCGTGGCTGCTCTTTCTCGCTCGGCTGTATCTCTTGCTCCTGTTGCTGTCGTATCCCAAGCAACGAGTCCACAAGGCCTTTATTGACTTGAGGCTCATCGGCAGCCTCTGAGGCCAATTTCTTCACTTTGTAATACCCGTAATACAGTTTCTCCAGCTCTCGTTCCAGAGTGATCTTTCTGTTGCCGCAGATCTTGCAGTTGCAGCTCACCTTCTGCTCCTCACGAATTACCTTCATAACCTCATCTTTGCTGATTTGGATGATAGACCTCTTCTTCTCCTCCGGAAGATTTATCCAAAACGACTTGATCTGCTCCTTCTCAGCAGGGGTGCTGTTGGAGTTCCACAAGTAGTTCCCAAAAAGAGGAACTTTCGAGTTCTGGTGGTGAGGTTTTTGCTGCGATATCAGTGGGTGCGTGTGCAGGAGATGGTCGTATTGTTGCTGTTGCTGCTGGTTCAGCTGATGTCGCCGGTGCAAGGGTTTTGAGTTCCGTCGGCGACCGTGATAATGTTGATGATGCCCATGATGGTGCGGACAATGGTGGGCATGCTCGTCCTCATCGTCTTCGTCCCCTCCACAATTGTCATGGTCGTGGTCGTGGCTGTGTTCGTGGCTGTGTTCGTGGTGGTCGTGATGGTCGTGGTGGTCGCAATGAGAATACAGGTACTCGCTCCCCGACTCATCCTCCTCTTCCTCCTCTCCCCCATCTTCTTCCTCTTCGTATTTGAGTTCGTCTTCATCTTCGTCATAATCTTCATGGCTGCAATTCGCCGCGTGGTTGTGCGAGAGACTGTGTTCACGATCAAACTCCTGCTCCTCTAGCTCCGAAACAATCACCTCGCCGTTGGCTCCTCTTCTAATCACCCTCGACGTCGGATATTCTGAGCTCTCATTGTTCAACTGAACCTGTAGCTTCACCTTGCCAGATCCCGAGTGTTTTCTTTTGCTCTTCCCCGTCTTGTTCCGAGGCAGTGGCACCACCGAGGGGGGTTTTCCGTAGTCGAAATGGATGTTCTCTCCCGCTATATAGCTCTCGGTCATCTCAATATTCTCCAACTTTCTGTCCTGTCGTTGTCAAAGTTCGTCCTGTTTGAAACTATTCGTGCCCAAGACAATTGGCTTGCAGTGTTCTTTAGTTCAGACGGCCTGCTGTGTTGTTGTAGCCAATTCAAAGCACCTGCTCGGCCCTCAAACTTCGGCCGGTCGGTTCTTCCAAAGGGCTTTCTTCAGTGCAATAATCACCAGTATCACAGCCGATTGTGTCTGATTCTGCTCGTAGCTCACACTTTTCTCCTCAAAAACACGTGTGGCGATGTTCAACGACTTGCTTTGCTCTGTGAAATCCTTTTTTGAATCAAATGTACTTTCTCCCGCTTGACTCTCGTGCAAGCAGTACAGGTTTTCTTGTCTCAATCGATCTCCACCGGCCAAGTCCATCGGTCGTGTCTTGCTCAATTGTTTTCCGGGTAATTTTCATACTGCCGATTTTACTGTCGCGGTGAATAAGGGGGGTCTGAGTGTAGAATATCATTCTGCGTGCAACTGCATTCTCATAAATATCGCTATATAAAACTAGTACTTGGTCCACTTCCACAAGGATTCGCCAGGATTGACGAGCTCATTCTCGTTCTCAGAGAACGAAAGTCCCTTGTCAACACCCTGCGAGATGAAAAATTGCAAGTAGAAGAAAAAGTCGTTGAAAGAAAAACCAGCAGCATACTTCTGGGTGGCCTCCTTGTAGGTCTCCTCTTTGGAAACGTACTTGCGCTCAATGGCGATTCCGTGAGCCTTCTCGTAACGTTGCAAAACCTGCTCCTGGGAGATCCTGTCCGACGAGAGACGCACCCTGTTTGGTAGTTTCGAAGGGTCTGCACTGGCAGCTAGTGAGGCAAGAGCCTTCCCAATATCTGGTAGGAAGGAAATGTCAAATTTCTCATTTGGATCACCTCTGATTGTGGCGGTGTTGGTCTTCTCATCGTAGCCGACAGATTCAATGGAATCATATAAGAAAGAGCCCGGTTGGGCAAACAGGGATGAAAAGACATCAACCGTCTTGATACCTGCCTTTCTTGCTTCGGCACTGTGTGCGGTCTTCACATACAAAAACTCCTTGAGATCGACCTTGTCAAGTTCAGTTCCAAATTGGGAAGGGATGTATAATTTGAGGCTGGTGAACTTTTGCGCGGCCTTGAGAGGGGCGTCGAAGTGCTCGTGAACTCCAGCTAGATTGATGAAAACGTCGACGCCAGTGAGAGCATCTTTGAAGGAGTCAATATCGGCAGCATCTGCCTTGACGTATTGGACTTTGTCGGTGTTCTCGAATCTCGAAGGGTCTCTGGTGATTGCCCTGATTGGCAAAGAATACTTTTCCGCGAACTGTGCGGAGGTCAGAGCAGCCAATGTAGGCTTACCTAGAAATCCATTGGTACCGTAAATTGCGACGACTGGCTTAGACATGATATTGAATATGGGAGGTTGTTATTGAATATTGAATTGATGACGATGGAATAAAAGTGCACCTCTAAATGGCCTGCAATCACAGCAACTTATATAGAAGCAAGATCACTGTGGCAGTGATTGCATTATGTAAGCTGACTAATTGTGGAAATATCGAATGTGGCGCAGCAGTCAAAACTGACTACGTGATTAGTAACAAAATCCTCCAGAAAATTCGCAGCTTGGATCAGGATATTCGTAATTAGTTCATAAAAATTGTATTTTGGAGATCATTAGAAATCACGATTAAAAATCACTACGAGCATAGCGGCAAAAAGATGAATCACCATCTTCCTCCTTGTTGACCACCGAAGCCTCCTTGTTGACCACCAAAGCCACCTTGTCCTCCTGGTCCCCCTGGTCCTCCGAATCCACCTGGTGGTGGAGGTCCTCCTGGTCCTCCTGGTCCTCCGAACCCGCCTTGTTGGCCACCGTAACCACCTTGTTGGCCACCGTAACCACCTTGTTGTCCGCCGTAGCCACCTTGTTGTCCGCCGTAGCCACCTTGTTGTCCACCGAATCCTCCACGCTGGCCGTACTCACCGCCCGGTGGGCCACCTGGTCCACCCGGGCCACCCGGGCCACCTTGACCGCCGTGGTGTCCAAAGAATCCGTGGTGTCCACCTTGTCCACCTTGTCCTCCTTGTTGGCCGTGATTCTCGAACTTATCTTCGATCTTGTTGGCTGCCACAGCACCTGCAAGACCACCGAAAACACCACCGAGAGTAGAGTGGTTTCCAGAAATCTTGGAGCCACCGTAAGCACCTGCAGCACCACCAACCACGGTGGACAAGAGGCCTCTCTCGCCCTCACCGCCAGCAGCTTGCTGTTGCTGCTGGCCTTGTTGTTGTTGGCCTTGGTATTCGCCTTGTTGGCCTGAGCTGTAGAAATCGTTTGCAGACATTATGTAATGGTCAATGTTAACTTACGGGAAGAGTAATCCAGTAACTGATCACAAGAAGATGGAACACGAATGCTATATAAATAGCTCGCGAAACTTCACGCGGTGTTGTGATTTCGTCCGTTTCATATTTCGTGCAAAGCCCCCGAGGCCAGCAATAAGGCTCGATAGATGCGGGTGATGCGTCACAGGGACTTATGCATAGCCGAGCTGCCTGGAAGTCTTAAAAGATTCATCACCACTTGTTCATGATGGCGCGTGTCCAACCAAGCCTTGCGCCGTCACCCGCCCTTAGCGACCTCCTCTTGCTGCGCACGCGGCCGCCCCGCTGTTTGTGGTTATGAAACTTATTCTCGACACGGCATTTGCTCCCGGCGACTGAGCTGCATGGAAATTTTGACCCTCACAGGCGAATGACCGAGCGCGGGGCGCAGGTACACTCAACACAGTTCATAACGACTCGGGGTAAACTACTAACAACTAAATGGGCATGTGGCGTAGTTGGTAGCGCGTTCGCTTAGCATGCGAAAGGTCTTGGGTTCGACTCCCAACTTGTCCATATATTTTTTTGTCTCGACTGGGCCTAAATTTTTATCTCTACGGCCCACGACAGTCATTGTTGTTGTACTACATGGAAAGGGATAAAGGTTTAAGGAACTCGTGCTTTGCGTCAAACTGAGTGAGTTAAAAAGTAAACTCGTTGATGTCGGGAGGTTGGGAAGAGCGGTATAAATTGATAACCATCCCTCACTTAAGTCGTCAGGGGGGCTTAAATGTTTTGGAAAAGTGATATTTATAACTCAGCATGGAAAGGCAGTAGCGTGGAGATAACTTCGAGTAAGATGACAAAAGTCGCAGGTTAATGAGAATTCGTGTCATGGAAAAAGAAAAGAAGCACTATCTCTTAACAGGTTGAGGCTTTACAGCTGGTCAGTCGAACTAGTCAGCCTCAACTCAGATGACTTCGACCATATGACCGAGGCCACGTGACCAGTCTCAGTCCCATTTTTCTGGTTTTGTCCCACCTTCAGCGTCAAGTCAAGATGAAAGCCTCGCTCAAGCAACGGTCAGCGTCAGTTCTGCCATAACCCCCAGTGGCGGACTTTGACAGCTTGATACCCAAGGATGGCCGATCTTGATTCCCTTGGCTTTCTTTCTCTTCCACGCGAAAATTCTCGTGTGAAGCGTAAAAAGTGAAGAAAACCGCGTAAAAAAATCTTGTGAGGGAGATCTTCACCAAAACAACCCTCTTGTTCTTCCCCGACCAACTGAATGCCGTATCAATGGACGCGTATTCATTTGCTGCGCCATCCAGAGTACAGTTTCAGGTAGTTCCTGTGAATGGGCTAAAGCAATCGCAATTCGACGGCTATGTGGAACTGTTGCGTAGGGTTGGGGAGGTCCGACTTGTCGATCTTACTCCCAACCAAGGTCTGTTCAATCCACAAGGGTATCCTCAGGGGCGAGTAATTTACTCATTCAACACCGAAGTGGAGGATCCTGACTCGTTGTTTCTGTTGGATTTCGAGCCATTCAGGAAAGTGTTCGGCGTCATTGGTGCGGTTCAATGGACTCCTGATCTGACCGATCTTGAGGATCGAGTGCAGGAGCTCAAGAAGCGGTACCCGAACTCAATTTCCCATTTTCTCGTGGTGTTTAGTGCCCCCACAAGCTACAAAGCTACATCCTCCAATACGTACGTTGTGCACGATAATACTGACAACATTGAGACCACTGTGTGTGACATCTCGTCAAGCTTCCTGGAGGCCCTCTCCGTCTATGCGTCGGCATATCAGCACGTGACACTTCGGTCGCCGGGTATCGTGAACGCCAGTTCAGGTTCTCTCAACAACGGCATTCTCATGGAGAAACAGAAACGGAGAATTTCAAGCTCGCTAGACACAACTCAAGATAAAATCAAGCAGCATCGAATCAAAGGAAGACGACTCAAACTATCCGCTAACTTCTTTTTATTGGCGGGAAACCTGAAAAATGCCTTGACCGATTTTTGCGAATCGATCGTCAACTTGCGATTGGCCAATGACGCTCTGTGGTTGGCGTCCAGTCTGGATGGCCTGGCTCTTTGCATGGTACTGCTTACCCACATAGAGGTCCCTTTCCAACTACCTCC
The DNA here is from genome assembly GCA_030674545.1 of Ogataea saltuana. Lineage (NCBI taxonomy): Eukaryota > Fungi > Ascomycota > Pichiomycetes > Pichiales > Pichiaceae > Ogataea > Ogataea saltuana. Next base: position 592,797 of record JAKTYV010000007.1, read on the forward strand.
GGTTGTACAGACCTTCATCGAGTCAACCAAAGACTCTGCATTGTCCCCGTTAATTTCTACATCTCCCACGGCATCTCCCAGACCTTCCTTCCAGGCGGCTCCGTCCATCACCAACACCGCGCCAACACAAATCTCTTCGCCCGTTGCGTCCTACTCTCACTTGGCCATTCTCGAGCTAATCTCCAAAATGATGACTAAGGCTTTATCCTACTATAAGTCGACTGTTGAGAAACCCGAGGATAACGTTCCACAGATTGTTCTGTGTGAGTCAACGCTGAGATATATCAAGTTTTATGCCTGCGTCATCGTGGAAGGAGAGTTCAACTCCAAAGTTACCAGTCATCTGGTCTATGGTTCACCTCTTTCGAATGCAACTATAGAATCACTGCCTTCTCTGGACAGCGATCAGATCTACGGTTTGGCCAGTGATTTGTTCGACCAGAGGTTCGGTGAATTGTCAGTCAGCCAAAAATTCAATATTTACAACTCCATGATCTCTGTGTACTCACAGCTCCGGATGTCCCGAAAGAGGTCGCTGTTGTTGAAACAATTGCTGGACTTGGTCAATTCGTCCAACGTGTTGGAGAACAAACACGAGTATGTGGGTGAGAACATTGACGAGCTGCTGGAGTCATTTTTAAAAGTGTACGGAATTAGCACTGGCGATCAAATTACGCAGCTGAAAGCAACCTCGGCTCAGCATCGAGTTCTGGGAACGGTGTTGGAATTCTGTGTGAAAATTGGATTTTCCGCAGGAATCATCAAGTACGGCTCTCTCTTACTCCGGCACTTCCATTCTTTGATCAGCGATCACGACCAAAACTCGATTTACAATTCTATCCGCCGACTTATGTCGGAACAGTCCAATTCAAGCTACTCCTACTGGGACACCAACATCCTGCAGAAGATTGAAATAAACCGCACCCTGAAGGACAAACTGATCCAGGACGAACTTTGTGATGCTGTGATTGTGCTTCGAAACCCGTTCGCGTTTGAAGTCGAAATTTCAAGCTTGAAGGTAGCTGCTCTTGATGAGTTCCCCATCAAGACTCAAATCAATTTGAAAAAACAGAAACTGGAGTCTGCCCGCAAAAACATCTCGATTGTCCTGAGACCACGGTCGACTACTCAAATTTCAGTGTTTGTGGTGCCTCTTTCCCACGGAACTCTCAAGATCAGTGGTATTAAGGCTTCTGTTTGCGGTTGCAAGGCACAACTATTCACACTGAACAGAGCTCCAATCGAGGGTTTGGTGAAGCTCAAAAGTGCGAATGCACAAGGAACCTTTGACTCAGTTGAAAATGAGTCATCTGTCGAGGAAATATTCAGCTCCCAGGTTTTGTATGAACAGCCGTTGCTGTCACTTGTCGATGTTAAGCTACACAATCGGTGGATCATGCTCCTGGAAGGTGAGTGCAAACGGTTTGAAATTATTCTCAAGAACTCCTCCAACGTCGAACTAAATCAGCTGAGTTCGAGGTTTTTGGATTCAACCATCGAACCGTTAAACCAGCTGCTGTCGAATAGAACTCTCCCTCCAAACGAGGTTTACGAAATTGAGTACTATTTGATGAAAAAAAAACCGTTCAGAATTCTCAACAAGACTGAGATGAACCAGATCAAAGCCAACAGCCAGTTCAAACTGGAGCTTGAAATATGGGGAAAAAGAGGAGTCAAGGAAGCTAGTCTGATCTTGGAGTACTCGCATCAGAAGTCAAGGGAACCAGTCAAATTTTCAAGAAAGCTCACCATCCCGGTCAACGTTACTGTGTATCCAAGCATCGAGCTTGTGGGATGCGACATCATCCCCTTGTCGTCCAACACGAAAATATCAACCACCAACAAGGGAGATTGCTGGCAGTATCTCGACGCAATGGTTGCTAAGGGACATCAAATGTCTGACTTCTGCTTGCTAGCATTGGACTTGATTAACTCGTGGACCGAAGAGATGGTCATATCATTCCAGTCATTGTTCGAAGGCTCCTCTGACCCGCATTTTCAGGAGTCAAATGGTCCAATAATTGACCCTCCCGAGACCACATTTGACACCCAAATCACACTGCCCAGCAAGAAGAACGCAAGAGTATTGATTCCTATCAAGAGAATAAACTTTAGCTTTGAATATCTCGACAAAAGAGTCCCGAGCCTCAGAAACAGACAGTTCATCCTCGACTCCAAGACACCGGAGCCGGAACAGCGTTTTATCAAACACGCTTTTTGGTACAGAGACGAACTGCTGAAACGTGTGAGAGCATGCTGGAAAATGTCGAATCAGGACCGCGACTCAATCTACGCGGGAAGAAATGGTACAATTGACCTTCGGAGTATCCGTTTCTCTTCCAAAATGGTGAACGTGTTGGAGGTGGAAAAAGTCGGAATCTTCCTGCAAATAGAGACCGTGGACGGGTGCGCTGCGGATCCCGAAAACCTTGAGTTGAACGAGTTCTACACCGTCACTTTGGAACTGGTCAACAGAAACAACACGGCAATCAACGGAATGCTCCGCCACGTTCCGCTCTGCCGCTCGTCTTCTATGCCGATTGACAAGAGGATACTTCACAACGGGGTGTTGCAGTTCAGCATCGAAGAGACCATCCAGCCGGAACAGAGTCGGATATTCAAGCTGGGAGTGGTGTTCTTGGAAAAAGGAGAGTACGAATGGGGGGCCATTTTCGACGAGATGGAGGGCTACGAGACCGGCAGCATCTCCATACGAAAACAGCATCTTCAAAGGGAACAGCTCAAACTGAAGGTTTGTTGAGTTGAGCCGGCAATGACTGGACTTAAACATGTAATAAAGCGCAGTTCAAAAAGACCTGATTATGTAAGAAATGATATAAGCACTATTTTCTCCCTCCTCGAGATAAAAAAAATCTTGATAAAAAGCAGTGAAAACGCTCCAGGATCCCTATTCTTGAGGCAAGAAGCGTTGATTAGGGGCTCCGCCATGTCTGGGTGTATTATAAGAGCACATGGGTGGCAATATGGGGCAGAGGAACGGTACCTGGGTGTCAATCCGACGGGGGAGACAGTTTCCTTGTACCAAACGAACTGTCAAGTTGATGACCAAGACGAAAGCATAATCAAGCTGTACGATCGCGGTGGGTTTGATACAATTCAATGCCTGCAATACTCTCCGGAGAACAACGGTCTGACTGCTGTGGGGCAACTGGACGGATGTGCGCACATTTTCGACATCACCTCGCCTCAAAACTCGATTCTGACTCTGAAGCCGCGACAAGCTCGTTCGTGCAACACCGTCTCATTCAACTCCAGTGGTCTGGTGGCTCTGGGATACGACAGAGGCCGTCAAGACCACTCGATTCAAATATGGGACATTCAGCATTACTCGCGTGTCACCAATAACGACCACATTGTCAAGCCGTTGGTGACGTACGTCCCCAATGAGAGCATCTCGTCGTTGTGTTTCATACCCTCCGACCCCAACAGTTTTATTGCCGGGAGCTACAAGCTTCTGCGTGCGTTTGACGTCCGGTCGAATCAAGCAATGCATCAATTAGCTACCAAGTGTACGCTACACATCAGCGTGGATCCATTTGACTCCCGGTATTTTGCGTCCACCAGCGAGGACGGCTCGCTGGCGATTTGGGACCGCCGGAAGCTGCGCTCTTCTTTACAGGCTGCCGCGGGCGCACAGGGAACTGTTATCGCCAACGACGGGCCTTTGCTCTCGTTCAATAAATTGCTCAACGACCATCAGAGAAAATCGGGCGGTGCTCCGTACCGGCTTTCGACTGTCGTGAAGAACGAGCTCGGAGCTTTGTTTGATGGTGACCTGGTGAGAAGATGGCAGATCGGGGTAGTTCCTCCTCTGCGGCCGGAGGACGGGAAGTTTGAAGTTCTGCGCAGCAGCGAGTCGGAGCCGGGACCTGAACTGGACCCGACCGTAGAGTCGCTGTTTATCTCCAAGGTCTCCGATGTTCGGACCAAGTACGAAAGGGTTATATCGTTCGATTACGCACCGAACCTGAACTCTCAGCAGGCGATTGATCTGGTTTGTATGAGACAGTCGGGAAGCATTTACAAGATGACAGTCTCTGAGAGTCAGACGAGTATTTCGTTCAACTCTTACAACGATCTGACGTTCAGCGGACCGTACGGGACGTGTTCCAAGATGGTGAAGGACGTGGTGGAAGATGCGATTGAGGTTTCGGAGAAAAAGCTGAGCAGCATCGAGGACATGAAGAGGAAGGGTTCGAGGGATGCTGCTGATCGGAAACAGAGCAAAGCTTCGATTGGAGGACAGGAGGAGCCGGCTGAGGAGGGTGTTTCCCTGACCAAACACCAGGAGAGCGTTGAGGCTGAACAGGAGGATGACGACGACGAGTTGTTTGGCGAGGACGGGACGACGATGGGACTTAAGGCCGAGTCTCTGTTGGAGAACGATATATGTGCCACGTTTCGCAGACGAGCTGTTCTCAACTACAGCAACGACGCCAACAACAACATGACTATTCTGGAGAACCTGAGCTCCGTGGAGACTCTGTCGCAGCTGAAGGACACCTGGAAATGGATTTCCATCTCGTACGATCTGGTTTCCTCGGGAAAGATGATCTCTGGGGACTTTGACTTTGGATACCTGGGGGTCTTGGGAATCTGGAACATGGAGAAGGGCTTTGAGAACCGCAACAGATACAACGGACAGGGTTCCTTCAGCAACAAGGATCTGCTAAACGCGGCGAAGAAGATCGTCGAGAAACGGGCCAACGAGACCAAGGTGCTGGCTGCCCCGGTGATTGGGTTTGAAGGAGCCAATCACAGAGAGATCCAGAGAAAGCTGGCCATGTATGTGATTGGCTGGGACTTTGGAGTGAAAGAGCTGGAAGACAAGTACGAGAATCTCGTTTCCCGCGGAATGTACGAACGGGCCGCCGGGTGGGCTGTTTTCCACGGTGACATCGCCAGGGCGATTAGCATTCTCGGGGACTCGAAGAACGAGTCGTACCGAATCATGTCCACGGCGATCGCCGGCTACTACGCGTTCAAGGACGTTCAGGTGAACACCACCTGGAAGGACCAATGTCGGAAGCTGGCGTCCGACCTGGAAGATCCGTACCTGCGGGTGATTTTCGCATACATTGCGGACGGAAACTGGTGGGATGTTTTGGATGAGTACTCTCTTCCCCTGAGAGAAAGACTGGGAGTTGCGCTGAGGTTTCTCCCGGACAGCGAGCTCAACATATATCTCAACGGGCTGGCGGAAAGCGTGATTGCGAGGGGCGAGATCGAAGGAATCATCTTGACCGGAATCACCGAAAAGGGAATGAACCTGCTGCAGTCGTTTGTGGACCGGACTAGTGATGTCCAGAGTGCGTGTCTGATAGCTGCGTTTGGCTGTCCGAAGTACTTCAAAGACGTCCGGGTGGACAGCTGGGTGGACAGCTACAGGACCATGTTGAACAGCTGGGGTCTTTTCAATGTCCGTGCGAAGTTTGACGTGGAACGAACAAAACTTTCTCGGCGAATCAACGGGCAGACTCAAACAACCCCCGTTCCGCGTCAGGTGTACTTGCAGTGCGCCAATTGTCACCGGAATATCTCGCAGAAGAAGGCCAACATTCCTTCTCCTTACAAAACTAGCAAGGAAACGAGATCCCGCAACCTGCCAATGCATACGTGTCCGCACTGCGGGTATCCACTTCCGAGGTGTGCTATCTGTCTGATCACCCAGGGCGTGACCATTCCGAAGGAGCTGGTGCATCTAGACCACGATGCTGCCGATACCATTCCAGTGGCTGCTGAGACGAATTTCAAAGAGTGGTTCAGTTTCTGTTTGTCGTGCAACCACGGAATGCATGCTGGCCATGCGGAAGAGTGGTTTTCGAAACACTACATCTGTCCGGTCCCAGACTGCGACTGTAAGTGCAACAATAAGTAGCGAGCAGGACCCCGATGTAGAGCAACAAAAACACTGTCGTGGAGAAAAAGTGAGTTTCGCACGACTCGACGTCAAGATACAAAAAAACACAGAAAAAAAACTGGAGGTTGGATAAATCAAGAAGGTAAACAGTTTGATGGAGTAAATAACGGACACTTGTTCGGAGCAAAGAGATAATTTGAAGACGGGTTCTTTAGGAGATTACAGCACCGAGCTTGCGGGAAGGACAAGAACGACTGGATACGTGGGAGCCAGGGATTACAGCAGGGCTGTTTCGCGGAAAATTAGCGAGTTAAAGAAAAGCAAAACGTGTTTGAAGGTGTCACGGTTTTGACGATTTTGTCTGGATCAGAGACGATTGACGCGAGAAACCAGTTTTGAAATGTCGGAGCCGAGTGATCCCGTCATCAGTGACATTTTGCAGAAGATTGAGCGAGAGCGCAAGATCGCCGTCGGTGCCAGCAATTTGCGAAAAGAGACGTCGAATGCGCTGGTGATTCAAAAGTGCAACACGTCGATTCGCGAGGCGCAGAAGAATATCGAGTATTTGGAACAGACTCTGAAGAAGTTGAAGCTGCAACGTCATGGTGACACGCAGAATGAGTCGCCGGGCGCGGCGGGTACCCCTGCGTCTCGAGAAAGCGTTGCGGCGCCTTCAAATGAGGGCAGTGAGCGCAGTCCGGTTCAGGTGCACAAGCCCACGTTTACGGTTCTGGACTTGTTAAAATACGAGTGTCCTTCGCTTGGTCACCGAATCCAGTACATGCTGCAACAGCTCGAGTTCAAAATCCAAGTCGAGGAGCAGTACAGAGAGGCCAACGAGAAAATATACAAGCTCTACCAGATGGAGGGCGACCGCCGCAGCATTGCGGCCGCGGCAGATGGTCGTCTGGAAGGCGATAGAAAGATACAGTTGATGAGAAAGGCTTTGAAGCAATACCAATCGATGTACATCAATATTGACGAGGTTGCTCGCGAAAATGCCGTGATCAATACGTTCCGCAAGAACCCTCTCACTGGTGTTCTGTCGCTGACTGTCACCACAGTTCGAAACGTCGATCACATAGCTTCCCCTCTATTCACCAGAAATCCGGAGTCGGTGGTGACCGTGAAGGTTGACGACGTCGAGAGAGGCCGGACCAAGTCGTCAAGAAATGACCGCTGGAACGAGAGCTTTGAGATCGACGTCGAGAGATCCAACGAGGTGGCAATCTCCGTCTACGACAAAAGCGGAGACCAGCTCGTTCCTGTGGGTCTCACGTGGCTGCCTTTGTCTGATATTGCCGAGGAGATCAGAAGAAAGAA